>CAMPDV010000008.1:0-1200000 GCA_946699065.1 Loxodes magnus | reverse complement strand
ATCAATATAACCAAAGCTATTTTCATTTTATAAACGTTTTCTTTCAACTTCCTTTTATAGATAAGGTAGGGAGTTACTTTCTATAACTCAATATAACTCAAGTTAGTTATAAAAAAGAGTTATTTTAAACTTTTATTTAATTAACTAAATATATATATGTATTGCTAAAAATATTTTTTTAAAAAAGTTAAAAATCTCAAGCTGTAGGCCAATCTGTAACATATAACTCCACATTCTAATTACTTGCTAAAGTTGATTCTACATATACCCAACCAATTCTACCATCTGCCAAATTCACAAATTCAGTTCCCGCTTATAGAGTAAATCTTTTCACTAATTCTGGATTTCTTAACACATTTCCATTTTGATCTACTAACATTATATACATGCTTTAAATTGTTGATTATAGAGTATCTGGATTATATCCTGTTTATGATACACTTGATTAATTCAACCATGAATAAGCTATCATAATATTCTTTCCATATTTCGCCAATCTTATCGAGTTTACTTAACTACCGTTGTTCAATCTCACTTTCTTCATTAGTTGTAATGAAGTGTTGAAAAATAAAAGTCCAAATTCATCATTACTATTCACCACTCCATTGTAAGATTTTCCTGGCTTCTTAGAATATCCACATACATAAGTTTAATTTCCAAGAGACATTAATCCACCTAAACGACCATCAGCTTTTCCTGTTCCAGAACCTGGAATCGTTCCATTAAGTAAACTATTGTTTGATTTCGATAATTTTCCATCATATTATAAACTTGTAAATCCAATATTTGTTGGATATGCATCCGATAATGAAGCTTCTACTATCATCGTACCATCTGTTACTATTTACTAAATCAAACTATGACTTACAATCCAACTCTTTATCATCCATGGATTTGTTCCATCTTCATTTATGGCAAACAAAGAATTTCCCGTATGTCCTCCTTATCCGTTGAACATATTATAATGTGCGAAATCAATATAAATTTTTCCTCTAAGATATAATAACTTTCCATTATGTGGATTATACATACAATTTATTCCAAAAGCTGTACTGTTACGGAACCACTAATTGTTAGAACTATTCCATTATGAACAATCTGTATTGTTCATTATCACACTTTGGAAACGTACTGTTTTATTTTAATTCACTCCCATTATCGCCAAATGTTTACTACTTGAAGAATATAAAACAGAGAAACCCCATGGAGTATAAACTATATCGAAAGTTGATCCTGTCACTGCTAAATCGTATTAATTCACTACATTCGCATATCTATCAACGTCATATACATATAGTCTTCTTGTCGCTTTATCACTGGAAAATATATAAACTCCACTATTTGCATCTTATTTTGGAGACATACAAACACCTACTGAAGTGAAAAATTGACCATAACTCTTTATACCTGTAAAATTAAACACTTTCTAATAAATGTTTATTCCTGCTACCGTTTGAACGAAAGTTGTTGTTTAACTTTGTTCAATTAATTCTTAGTTTCCATTTTATTCATATCTACTTTTCAGTTACTTCCATTCATTTTTTAAATCTTTCCATGTTTCTTTATAACGCTACTCTTATTCTTTATCTAACAAAAATTTCTTATCTACCACATTCCTCTAGAATTCTTCCATTTCATTAATCAGACATTCAATATCTGAATATAACTTATCATTCACATCAACATTTTCTAGTCAATCTAATGCTTTAGATATACACTCGCCAACATCACTTCTCCATTCTTGTAAAAGACTTCTACCGTTCGAAATTTATACAAAGCAGATACAATGAATCAATATAACCAAAGCTATTTTCATTTTATAAACGTTTTCTTTCAACTTCCTTTTATAGATAAGGTAGGGAGTTACTTTCTATAACTCAATATAACTCAAGTTAGTTATAAAAAAGAGTTATTTTAAACTTTTATTTAATTAACTAAATATATATATGTATTGCTAAAAATATTTTTTTAAAAAAGTTAAAAATCTCAAGCTGTAGGCCAATCTGTAACATATAACTCCACATTCTAATTACTTGCTAAAGTTGATTCTACATATACCCAACCAATTCTACCATCTGCCAAATTCACAAATTCAGTTCCCGCTTATAGAGTAAATCTTTTCACTAATTCTGGATTTCTTAACACATTTCCATTTTGATCTACTAACATTATATACATGCTTTAAATTGTTGATTATAGAGTATCTGGATTATATCCTGTTTATGATACACTTGATTAATTCAACCATGAATAAGCTATCATAATATTCTTTCCATATTTCGCCAATCTTATCGAGTTTACTTAACTACCGTTGTTCAATCTCACTTTCTTCATTAGTTGTAATGAAGTGTTGAAAAATAAAAGTCCAAATTCATCATTACTATTCACCACTCCATTGTAAGATTTTCCTGGCTTCTTAGAATATCCACATACATAAGTTTAATTTCCAAGAGACATTAATCCACCTAAACGACCATCAGCTTTTCCTGTTCCAGAACCTGGAATCGTTCCATTAAGTAAACTATTGTTTGATTTCGATAATTTTCCATCATATTATAAACTTGTAAATCCAATATTTGTTGGATATGCATCCGATAATGAAGCTTCTACTATCATCGTACCATCTGTTACTATTTACTAAATCAAACTATGACTTACAATCCAACTCTTTATCATCCATGGATTTGTTCCATCTTCATTTATGGCAAACAAAGAATTTCCCGTATGTCCTCCTTATCCGTTGAACATATTATAATGTGCGAAATCAATATAAATTTTTCCTCTAAGATATAATAACTTTCCATTATGTGGATTATACATACAATTTATTCCAAAAGCTGTACTGTTACGGAACCACTAATTGTTAGAACTATTCCATTATGAACAATCTGTATTGTTCATTATCACACTTTGGAAACGTACTGTTTTATTTTAATTCACTCCCATTATCGCCAAATGTTTACTACTTGAAGAATATAAAACAGAGAAACCCCATGGAGTATAAACTATATCGAAAGTTGATCCTGTCACTGCTAAATCGTATTAATTCACTACATTCGCATATCTATCAACGTCATATACATATAGTCTTCTTGTCGCTTTATCACTGGAAAATATATAAACTCCACTATTTGCATCTTATTTTGGAGACATACAAACACCTACCAAATTATTTTTTAGATTTTTTGATTTATTGATTTAATTTTTTTTTTTTTCCTTTTTATCTTTTCTAATTTTCTTTTATTACATTTTCATTGCATTTTTAAGTTTTTTTAATTAAAAAAATATTTTTCTTTTTAATATTTTTTTTCAATTTTTATTATTTTCTATGTAATTTTTTTTAATTCAATATATCTTGATCATTTTTTCTTTTTTTATTTTATCTTTTGAATCTTTTCTTTTCCATTTATTCTTTGAGTATTTAAAAATGACTATTAACATTCATTTCCATCTACTCATTTACTAATCATTATATTTTCTACCTATAAGTGCCTATTTACTAATATTTTTTAATCTTATTAACTAATAGTCTTAGTTTTAAGATTTGAATATTTTTTTTTTTATAAATATTTTATTTACATATTTTTTCAATAATTTTTGTTACAATTCTTTAAAATAATTAATATATTGATTAATCAAAATAAAGTAAAATATTCTTATTTTTAAAATTATTATAGCTGGATTTTTAATAAATAAACAAAAATTTTAATTTATATGTAATTTTCATTTTAATTTCTTTTTTTTTATTTATAGTTCAATTAAAATTAGAAATTTTAACTTTAAATTTTTATTAACTTAAATTTTTTCTTCTTTTTATTTAATTGATTTTTTTTTTAATTTTTTTCTATAGTTTTTAATTTAACATACTTTTTTAAAGAAAAATAAATTTAGTGTATAAGAAAAGAAGGGATAAAAAAATGAGATGAATTATATAAAATAAAGATTGATTTTACAATAATTAATTATATTTTTGATACGGATATTATTATTCAATTATATAAGAAGTAAATGAATTTAATTTCAGTATTGATAATAATAATAAGATAAACGGTTTCAATATTTTTTTGTTGTTGAAATAATTTCACTACTTATTTGTAATCCATGCATTTTATGTTAAGTATAAGAATTTTCTTAAGTTTTAATAAATCTATAGTTAATTCTTCCTATTTTTTTTCAATTATATTTGTTTTCTATATTGTGTTTCACATTTTCTTCTGTCTTTTCTTATTTTCAATTTTCTTCTTACTTTTTTCGCATAATCATTACTTATGTTTCTTTCTTAAATTATTCTTTTTTTCCATCAACTTATCTATTTTTTACTTTAAACTTTACATTTATTTATTTCTTTATTTTTTAAAGCAATTTTGAACGAAGATTTTTAAATTTATTAATCAATTTTAGGGATTTTACTTTTTTAAAGATTGGATTAATGTATTTTTAGTATTATAGAATTATTTTTTATAATATATTTTTTGATTTGATAATTACTAAAAAATATTTTTAGAAAACACATACAAATGAATTTCAAATATATGATCAAATCCGTCACGAGCTAAACCGTATGCACAATCAATTCCATTTTAAATGCTAAAGTGACATACTAAGTTCATATTAGAAATTATAGGTGAATGTCCTCAGTTTGAAAATAGAAATAATGTCTTATATTCGATATCTGTTAAACTTAGTGTAATTTGCTTCTTGAAATACGTTTTGATAATTTTAAATAGATCACATTTATCTTTAAGCTGTAGGCATCTGTGAATTTCTTTAAAAACATTTTATAAACACTTTTCTTTAACTCTTAGACTAGTATACTAATTAAAATATTTTAGATCTTTCATACCATCAATATCAATTTTATATTATTCAATGCTTTTATTATGTATTTCATATATGGTAAATTGTATTGCTAGTGTTTATATAACAAGAATGCTATATCAGAGTTTAGTTTTTCTCTTATTAATTTAATCTAATTTGAAATAAAAAAGCACGAATTCTATTAATGTCATGTTTGTAAACGAAAGGCATCTAAGATCAATGAAGTAAGCTTCATTGAGTGTTTAATAAGGAGATTTAAATACTTTCCTTGAAATAATTTTTTGTAATTTAGTTATTTAAGTTTTCTTCCTTTAAGTCCTGACATGTTACTTCAAGGAGTTATATCACTTCCATGCTCTATTTTGGTCAAAATAAACGTTCTGCAAAGTGTTTTAAAATAAGTGGTGATACTACTCCTTAGTCAGAAAGAATTTCTGATACTTTCAAAAATGCTACTCTGAAGTAAGATACTTTGTTTGCACAATATAGTTGATTATTTTATTTATATCCAATATGTACCCAATACATTTTATTTCAACTAAGAAGAGATTAATAGATAGCACTTTAATAAAATAAAAAGGGCAATTTAAGTTTATTTAAATATAAGAAGTTGTAAAACTTACTAGAAGCATAATTATTAAGTTATTGATATTAAAAATAAGAAATAGGATAATATAAATAAGAAAATTAAGTAGAAATACTAAGTATTAGGTAATTTCAACTAAAAAAGTTTTTGGACCGGAAACTCCTTTCCGATTGCACGACCCGACGCTCTCTTTTTATGGAATAACGGGAATGTCCTGTTGTGCTTCAGGCACAGCTGCTAGAGAGCTCCATCGCTATGAGCAGCCAGCTTCAAGCCCCTACCAAGAGCGGATAACCTCAAAGACAGTGTTCCCTTCAGAAAATGACTCTGACCAGGGACTTTCTCGGCGACAGGAAAGGAACTTGTTCCTAGCCATAAAATCAGAAAGTATTGTCACGAAGGCCATTCTCAACTCCCACTATCTTTTCAATTATTTAGAAATACTAAGTATATGAATGATTTTCTATCTTGATTAGCTTCTCCTAAAATTCTGATATCATTTAATCAATTAAATTAAATTAAATTAAATAATGTTCGCCTTTCAGCTTTATAAAATAATTTTAATAATATCACTCTCATTCTTAAACTCTTAGGCCTTCATTATTGTTTTTATTTGATTTTTTTAATTTAGTTTCTCTACTTCTTGTATCTTTGTTCATTCTAAAAATAATTATTTTAAGTCTTCTTTATTCAAATATTACTAATGAATTTATTTTTCCCTCAATCATTCTTGAAATCAAGTTATTTGCTAATGTTTTTGCTTTATGCTAGACAATGTTTTTTAATCTTAAGATCAATATCTTCTAGGATTTATTTATTTTTTTTTGCTTTTTAATTTATTAATATTTGATTATATTCTAGCATTTCTTTTAAATTTTTCTCTATTTTTTAAATTAAATTTAAATAAGATTAGTCAAAAAACTGTACATCTCAGTTAATATATTTTAGATTGGACTCTTTAATTTAGTTATACACAAAATGGCATTCATAAAGTAAGTGATATAATTTTAAATAATGATTTTAAATAACTTAATAGATATTATAAGAATTTTTAGTTTGCTTTAAAAAATGTGAAAATTAAATTAAAAAGTTTTGTTTGAAATTTAGTTAATTAATAAGAGTAGATGAATTAATTATCACTTCTACGCTGATGACTGAGGATAAACTAGTTTTAGCTAAATTAAATTCTAGGCTTTTAAATATGTTCTATCTTTTATTTCAATTGCTGAACTCGCGTATAATCAAACTCCATTTGTGCTTTACTTTTAATCAAATCCATCTTAGAGAATTCATTTATCGTGGAACAAAAATATACTAGCTTGATATTTCGAAAGAAGTTAATCTTTTATAATTTATATGTCACAATCCGGATTTCTTCCTATTAAAATTAACTTTTCTTCTGTAAATTAACTTAATGAATACTTACAAAGTCTCATATTCAACATCTTGCTACTCATAAAGAGTTATTAATACCTATCATTTATTTACGCTTTTATTTTAAGAATTGGTAGAGCTTTCATTTTTTTAAAGCTATTTTGAACTTGAGTCATTGCGAATTAAAGAGATAGAGAGATAGCTTTTACCTACATTTATAAGAGAATGGCTTTTAAGTTCTACTTGCTTCTGAATCTTTACAAATACACCACAACCTTTACCTAAATCTTAAACTTTATAGCATAAATGTTTCAAATCATACCATATTTTAAAGTGACGTGCTTCTTCTTAATTGTTATCTTACAAAGGTTGAACTATTATGTCATTTAATCGTGGTTAGCTTTCTTCTTTCTAGATTTATTCACTTCCAAAATAAGTAATTTAGTCTTTGTCATTTCTTAATGAATTCTGACATCCATAAGGAGTGATTAAATATTTACTAACTTATTCTATATTTGGCGGCTAAATTATTTTAACTTTTAAGTTAGGCGAAGAAGTAGAAAATCTTTATCCATTTTCTACTTCATTACCAGGGTTCTCTACTATAAAAGAGACTGTTCGAAAATGAGAAATAGCTTTGATAGGTTATTCTGTCTATTATTAGAATATTTTTTACTCCTTTGAACTTCCGAATGAAATTGATTTCCTATATACTTTCATTTCATCCTCTTAACTATGTAAGCTTTAAGATTTTTGGTATGTTAGGTTTTAATTATCTAGTGATAAGTCATTGAAGCTTATTTAAGATTCTTCATTCTCAATTTCTTATTTTCTTTATTGAGTGTTCTTTTCCATGATCTACTGCCATATTAATTCATCCTATCTAATGGTCTACTTAAGATCTTGCTGCTGGTATTAGTAAAACATTTAATCATTATCAATTTATTCCTACTGCATGCATAAATCACATGATGGATTGCAACTTAAAATATCTCCCATTTTATCTAAGCTTTTAATATGAATATATAAAGATTAGCAAATAAAGAAATGAACTTTAACTGAAAATGTGATTAGTGAATAATTGACTTAAAGGTGCTTACTTATATAGGTTTAAATAGAAGTAGGAGTATTAAATTAAATGATATATTTTATTTAAATTGAAGTTTTTCCGCTTAAAATATTCAAAATTCGCTCTTATCTTATTGAGTTGTCTTTGAACTCCAATATCCCTAAAATCCTGAGGTGATTACACTTGCTTCTTAATTTTATTCAAACTGATTTTTTGTTTGATCTCCTTACTAAGAAGGGTTAAGTCCACCCTCTTAAAAGTTATTAAGGTTTTAATACATTTTCTCATCTTCTCCCTTTTTAAAAACTACTTTTAATTTCTTGTTTAGTATTGAAAGTCCGTTAAGATTAGCTAGAGCATTGGCTGCTTGTTCAGGAGTTTCATAACTAACAAAGCCTAAAGTTAATAAAATTACCAAATCCTTTATTCTATCCTGTTTCCTTATCTGTAACCATTTTGTAATTTATTATATTTCCATAAGGTTTGAAGATATGTTGGAACTCAAATTCTTTTCATTAAGATGGAATATGAAAAACAAATAAATTTGCTCCTGGTGGACCTTCCTTACGTTTACGAAATGGTTCTTTTGGCTTCAATTAATCCGAATTTTAGTTTCCTAACTATTAATTACTTTATCATACTGCTTAATAAGCTGCATTTGACTTTTCTATGAACTTTTTGTTCATTTAATTAAATCCAGGACCCTTTTAAGGTCCTTAGAATGGAGGTCTATCATTTCTTTTAAATTTAAACTTGTTAGGAAATGTGTTAGTTTGCTGCTACTAATTGTCCATTTAGTTTTAAACTCCCCAATTAGTTTTTTAAAACTTAGAAGGTCCAAAATTACCTTATTTCTTGCTAAACTTATCAAACTTATTACCATGGACTTTCTAGAATTTCTATTAGTTTTGTTGTTAAATTTGCTATTAATTTTGCTATTAATTTTGCTATTAATTTTGCTATTAATTTTGATTGTTCCATTGACTTATCTACTAAAGAGTATTAGCCCAGGTATTTTTTAGCCCCATAAAGTTTTGATTCTATAAATCAGAATTGCCTTAAATATTTTACTATTAGTAGTTGTAAGTTTCTTATAAAGACTTTTATAGCAAAGAATTATCTTGTGAAAGTTAATCATTTCCTTACTAGAAATTATCCTAATCATACCCAATAGAATCTTATTGATTAGTTGAAAAGACATTATTTTCGTAGGGAGAACTTTACGTCTGATTTGATGAAAAATTATTAATTGACATCCGCACGATATGTGCATTTTCCGGTTTTTCCCATTAAGTTTAACTACTTTCTTTATTATGATAATAAGGCTTTCCCTCTTGGGTTGTGTATTCATATCATATTTATTTACTTTTATTATCAGAAGACTGCTTACTTTAAGAATCGTAAGCATTAGATGAATTTTATTTTTCTTAGGCTTATGATTAAGAAGGCTGCATATAAAAAATTACACTTTAAGTACTTTCATTCGATTAAATTTCATTAATTAGAAGCTTCTGAGATTATTAAAGACGTTCTTCTTCTCCATCAGCCCATCTCATATTGAGTGGGGGTAAATTCTAATTATATTATTGATTGAGTTTAACTTTTTAAATAGCTTTTTCAGCTTCTTATATAGATTCAAAGTGTAAATAAACACAGCCTATAAAAGCATCAGATCCAGATTTAAAAACTTTTTAGATTTGAACGGAATATTCACTAAAATAAACTTTTATTTATGATTCATTTCATTCTTTAGGCAAATTTGATACAAAAACTACTAAATGATCATCTTTTTTTTCACTCTCCTTTGTAGAAGACATTTTACTTATTTAATTCTTTTATTTTATTTCTATTTTACGCACCCTTTTAACGGATCTAGGGTTTTTAACGTTTAATTTCTGAGGATATTAAACTCACTTTAAATATAAAATGCTTAATTTATTCATACTTTGAATCTATTATTATCTGGTTAAATCCTTAGCGCCATCTCTTAATTTTGTTAATTATAGCAAGCTTCAAGTCATTTCTAGTCTCAGCCTCCAGTTTAGATTCCATATTCTTGGTTATACTGCTTGCTTATTAGTATCTCATATTCTTAATTTTATAGCTTTAGCTCTTAATAATTAATATAAAAATAAACTAATATGCTAAAAAGGAATGGGATATGAGAAATGCTCAGTTAAAAATGAAATATGTAAAAAGAATTATCCCTAGCAAGTATGATGATACATGCATAGCAAAGGAAATACAGGTAAAGGGATTTTTCATAAGCTCACTAAATAAATTATTTTACTGGTGGATGGACAGCTTAAGAGTATTAAGAACTTAGAAAGTTAATTTTTATTAATAAAAAGAAATTTTATTTTCTTTATTATTACAATATAGCAGCTTCTGAGTATTTAGCTTTCCTTAAATTAGGGATGCTTATATAAAATGAATAAATCTTGAGTTTAAAGACTTTATTAATTATTTAGAAAATAATAGAACATTTAACTTAATTATTAAATTAGCAATTCCATAAGCTTTCTTTCTATTTATTGATACTTTAATTGAATTAAATAATAAACTTAAGACAAAACTTAACGAAAGCATCTTTTTACTATTTGAATACTTTTCTACTTTAACCTATTTAATATTTTCTTAATTATTTAATCTTAGAATAAATAGTGAAATGTTAAAGAATTAAATCTTAGACTAGTATTAGTTCTCTAGAGAAGATTGTATATTTTTTATTAAAGAGATATGAGAAAGCTATAGTGCTTTAGTGACAATATAATACTTTAGCAGTAGTTTCTTTACTAATATTTATCTACTGCTTGATTTAAATAAATAATTAGTCTATTCTTTATTCTTAATTTAAGGTACTAATTGTTATTTTTATTCAAGTATATTCTATTTCAAAAATGTTTCTCTATTAGTACTTACATATATTAAACAAGCATGCTATATATACAAGTATTAGAGCTAAAATATCCTACTATATTAACTCTTTGCTTAGAGGAAATTCTACAAATAGGTAAATAATTATTAGTTAGAGCTTTAATTTAGTTAACTGCTTTTAAAATTTGAAAATCTGCTCTTTATTTTATTAACTTAGTTAAATAAAGAATGCTTAAGATCTTTCTAATTAATATTAATATATATAACTTAGAAAAGCAAAAGGATGCTGAAGTAATTATTAAGATTGAATTTATCATTCAATAGTTTAATAGTTTAATTGTTATAAATCAAAGCATATCAAGTTTAATGCTTTTACCCTTTAATTGTATGAAGGCTAATAGAATTAAATTAGAATTTAACAGATTAATCACTATTCAGAATACAGAATGTTAAACTAGCTTAACTATTATTAAGCAAAATATATAAGAATATTAGATAATTTAATGATATAGAGTTAAATGAAATAGCATACTGATAAAGATTAGACTAAATAATTTATAAAAGAATTGCTATTACACCTATTTTATTTCACTTCCATCACTATATCATTCTACTTAATTTAAAACATTTATGGAGTCATTAAGTGCTTACTTAATGACTATCTGCTTGTAATTTTCTATTTTATTTAGCATATTTCCTTATTATTCTCTGATACCTTTATAGCTTAAACTATTTCATCTTCTTGCTTTCCAAATGCAAATTCTCTTTTATTGTATTTGCTATAAATAAATTACTATTTTTTTACTCTGTCCTAAAACATCCTTAATTCTTTCAAATTTTCCAATTAATAAAAGGCATAAGGAGAAATAAAGCAATAATAAGATTATAGCAAAAGTTATAATAGAATATAAAAGCAATATAAGTCTAATTAACAACATATTGGATACATTTACTAAATAAAGTAGCAAGTAAGCATTAGTAAAGCTAGTTTATTATATTAGAGGAACTAATTCTACTAAGCTAAAGCTAAATACTAATCAGAGCATTTAGCTTAAACTTGAATAATAGTTGTTATTAGCAGTCTAAATTATAATGGAACTACTAAATATATAGCAGTAAGATAACTAGAGCTAGAACTAGTAGGAAGAGCATAAGGTAGCAGATGTTAATAGCATCAGCTTTATTTCTAATTAAGAAGATGAAACATTTGATTCTTAGAAAGAATGTAATGAGAGAGAAACGCCTATTCCAGAAGTTCCCTAGACTAATGTAAAAAGCAATGCTATTCAAGTTAAAGAAGCTGTAACTTAGCAAAGGAAACAGAATTTATAGCTTATTCAATTCTTTTCTGAGGATAGCAGTCTAACTTAAAACCAAATAAGGAGTCCTATTTGTGAGTTTTAGGAGTAGTAATTCAAGTTTATGTAGCAGGAAATTAAATTACCTTCTTTCGAAGGCTGGGCTTAAAAAAGAACTACAGGTGTTCTGACTAAGAGATGGGTATGAAGGTATTTTATTTGCAAAGAAATGAGGCTAATATACTTGAAAAGACCTGAAGATTAAACACCTAGGGGAATTATAAATTTTGCCAATTTATCCTTAAAGATAAGAATAGATCCTAAGAACTTGCAAGTCTTACTAGAACCTTTAGCTTCTAAAAGAAACTTCCTGTTTAAGGTGAGAAGTGAAGAATAATTAATTCAATGAAGCTAAGTTTTGCATAGAAACTACGAGCATTCTAAAGGATTTCAAGAAGATAGAACAGAACTATCAGTGTAGAAATTCTATTGGAAAGAACATGACAGAATCTCTAATCAAGCATTTTAAGATTAAGCAGATTTAGGTGACATACTTCTTTTCAGAGGAGTTTCAATTGCCCCAAAGGTCTAAAGGATCTTAACCAAATCTCATTATGATCATATTGCTCTGATTCTAAAGCTTAATAACGGAAGTATAGCCCTTTTTGAATCTCTTTCTAGAGAAGGTGTTAGCATCTGTAGCTGGGATAAGTTTATGAAAAACAAATGGCATCTTCTGTATTCAAAAATGGCATTAAGAAAACTAAACTTTAAGAAGGATTTCTAGTTACTGATATAGTTTGATAACTTTATAGAATAGGCAAATGGACAGCAATATAAGTTGACATGAAGAAAAATTATTAATAAACTAAAATAGAGGAAAAGGAAGCAAGAAGATTGAAACAAATTACCTTCTAATTTTTTTTGCAGTGAGTTAGTAGCCTCTGCTTACTAATACGTAGGTTTGCTTCCGAAAGAAGATTTCCCTTCTAATTATTGGCCAGGTAATTTATAAATATAGGTCATTTCGCTGCAGCAAGTAATTTGAAATTATTACAAGGAGCATGGCTTGGGGAAGAACTTCTCATAGACTTCAATTTATAGAATTGAAAGACGCTTTATAGCAGTTTATGTATATGATCTATTTATTAAACAGATATGATTAAATTTGCTATTAACTGCCAGCATAACTAATTGCTTTGCTGATGTTTTAAGCATTGAAAGCGTTTCCTTAATATATACTAATAAAGATAATGGGTACCTAAATGCTATTCTTAGTAGTTGATATGAAGTATATCTAGTATATTAATTAAAACTGAAAGCCTTAAGTTAATTTCTTTACTATGTGTTTTAGATTTATCTTTGAATATCATTCCATTATATATGTTTGACTTAACTCTGTTACTCTGTTATGTTCTAAAATAATTCTAATTTATCCTTATTTACTAATTAAGCTAAGACACCCACATAATTCCTATCGCTACTTTAATAAGTCTACTCTAGTTACTTTCTGTTAAGTACTAATCCTTCTTCTGCAAAGCTTTATAGTCTCTTTCAAGTTTATTCTTAGTATTTAATGCTTCTTAGATAAAGAAGTGCATACTGAAGCTAAATGGAGTTGGCTCTTTATAAAAGTGTTGGCTGCACTAATAATGATCTCTAGCTTAGCTTCTTTATTTTTGGCTTATCTTTTAGTCCTAATAGTCACTTTCATTTCAGAATATTTGGTACACTAGGAATAAGCATTCTTCCTATTTTAAAATAGAAAAGCAAGAGTGTCTAATTTAGCTGACACCTATTGCTTTACTGAATTGCTTACTAAAAATATATGGCAAAGCAATAACTTAGCGCTTAAATAAATACATATATCATCCAAATATTTTGCGTCTAGTTTAGTTTGGATTTATTCGCAGACATTCAGTAACTTAATAATCTTGAACTATTAATAGATTATCCATCAACACCGTAGATAGTCACTAAATAACTAGCAGCTGCCCTAATTCACATAGAGAAAATGTTCGATATTATATCAAGGAAACTAACTTTTGCTAATTTGAGAAGACTAAGACTATCAACTTAATTCTAGCTTTACTATATTCATGCTAAGTCTATTATTGATGTCTACTTTACGAGATCAATCTAAATTAATAACGGAGTTACAAGGAAACAGCCATGCTCCTATAACTTAAGGGAAAGAGAAAATTATAAACTTCTCATTGCAACAGACTCTCTAGAGCAGCAATCTCTAAAGCCTAAGTATGGAAATGCTGCATAATTGAAAACACTTGGTAGAACTTTGATTTTACCTAGACAAACTATGGTATGATACTTCTCTTGGGCTACTTGATCAGGATTTAAAAGAATGATAGGAAATAACTAAAGAAGACTGATATCAAGAATGGCTTTAAATCTTGGTAATCTACACTTAATGAGTCTTGCTTTATTGATTTAAACTGAATTAGTTTCGTGCACATGGAAAGAAAGAAGTTCATGCACTTTTGTTTTAAATTAAGGAAAATCAGTTAGGAAAATCCAAACTCTAGCATTAAGTTCTGAATGTAAAAATGTTCTAATAAGGTTTACCATATCAGAAGTGGGAATATGAATTTGAAGTTTAAAGAAGTTTAAAAATCCCTTATTCTCCAAGAGTTGAATAAACATCTACTTATATATTCTTCTAAGGAACATTCTAATACCAACTGCAAAAATATTATAGATCAAGTACAAAGCAATTGAGGTATGCTTTCTTAAATATCATACTAAACAAAACCTTATTCAGAAGATTATTTCCATTTATAAACTGATCTCTAATATTTTCTCAAACTGATACGTAATCAAGGGCAATTTGCTTATGTGTTAAGATTTTAACAAGTTCAAAGACATTCTTATACAGAGATTAACTTAGGAATTAGCTACTTTTGGTCAAATATTATAAGACATTCATTTTAAAGATTATATCATCGAGAAATACTCTTCCTAAACTAGATAATCCAAAGGCTAGGAGACAAGAGAAGATTAGAAGTGTTCAAGTTAAAAAAGAAAGATCAATAAACTCCTCAAAAAGGTTTAGGTACATTTGCAAGAAGATTTAGAACATGATTGAGTGTTTAAGAGAAAAGTAAAAGCTTGTTGTAGCATAATTTGTATATTACGATCATATGCAGTTATGAAATATTTAGATCTATTCCATTATTTGCTACAGTTACAATAGCTAAATCAAATTATCAAGTTAATAAGCTTTAACACCAACCAAGACAGAAGATTATTTAGTTATAAGCTAAGGAATTACTTAAAGGGGCTAAAGCTTTAGGGGGAAATTTAAGTCAAAACAAAATATTTAGCTTAATGTCAAAATATGTCTTCTTCTTTGGTCCAAGTTGCTTTTTTAGTATCATAGTTAAAAATAAAGTACTGTTCTCTATTTTGAGCAGAAATATTAAACATAAACATGTTTTCTCCTTTTAGAAATGGATGATACCAGAGAAACTAGAAACTTGGAGGTAAAACACTTCCATGTTTAGCTATTACTTTTTAGTCATAAATTTGAGTTTCTTATAAATCCTAAAAATTGTCAAACAAAAAGACGCAACTTGCTAATTATCAAGCACATGCATTTACAAGAGCAGGCTTTTTTAAACTTATACTTAGTTAATTTCAATCCTTTTGGTAGTTATAGTAAACTACACCTTTCTAACTTATCTTACCATCATGTCCACCTATTATGTATAAATTCTAATCCAAGTATGACATTCCATGCAGCATTAAGCTTCTATTCATGCCTTTTATCTCATTAGAGACGTCTTGCTTATAATTCCAAACCTCACAACTAGTCAAAGCTTACTGATTTCAACAGCCACCAGTTATATACAGATTATTATTCACATCAAGCATACGATGAAAGTAACGTGGAAACTGCATTTAGTAGGAGAGAAATTAGTTTTCCTCAATAGTAGAAAGAGTCCTAGATCTTTATGCGTTACTACCAAAACTACCACCTGAAGTAATTAACTTATTTTTGATTTAAACGTTAAAGCTTGAGTTATAGCTGGTTCAGCAGTTAGTTTGACTTGTTTTGCATT
Organism: Loxodes magnus; assembly: GCA_946699065.1. NCBI lineage: Eukaryota > Ciliophora > Karyorelictea > Loxodida > Loxodidae > Loxodes > Loxodes magnus. The sequence goes on along the minus strand of CAMPDV010000008.1, from coordinate 1,183,899 downwards.
TCTTGTCTTAGTCAATCTAAAAGTTGAGTAGAGTATGATTTTCGTGTTGTAGAATGATGTAATTACTGAAATAAAGCTTTGACTTCTTTTCTTAGAATAGGTTGTCTTAAAGATAACTGAGACATTGCTTTAAATCAAATCTTTATTCCTAATTTAGCTGCAACATGTTTGAAAGTAGATGCCTTATATGTTAGTTAGTTCCTTTTTAGTCTAGCTTTTATATTAAGGTATTTAGAGATTTCTAGTCCTTGAAATTCTTGAAATCTGGAAATTCTTCAAGAAGCAGCATTTCACTAAATATTAGACCCAACGAAAATACGTTTGATTTATAGCGATCGATTTATTATAAGTCACCTTAAATGGAATAGCTTGATTGATGCTAATTCTATTTTTTCACCTTAGCCTTCATAGGGCACTGATATTTACCATATTACTCATTTATACTCGACTCCAAGTAAAAAAGGTCGAAAAATTCTCCCAACTTAATAGTCCCATTGACTAAATAGATAAAGCTAGGGATAAGTTAGCTATGACAAACGCTATTCTTCTACATTATCAATGATGCTTCAATTATTTGCTTCGCAAGTGTCTAAAACTCTTCTTGAGACCAACTAATATGATCTTTTGTTCTTTTCCCAATTTCCTATTAAAGTGTATTGGTATAATTTTCTAGAGTTACTTCTAACTGAAAAGAGTCACCTTCAAAGAAAACTTAAGAAGAGAGCACTCTAAGGAAATACTCTTAGTTTCATTCACTTAAGTTTTTTAAATCAATAACGTTGCTTTCTATAGTTTTTAAGCATTCAACTACTTTAGACTTGAATGTCTTTACTTTCACTTAATTCTGCTAATCAATAGCATCTTTCTCAAGCATAGACACTACTCCCTTCATGTTTTAATCTATTAAAGAGGAATGTCCAGGCTTTTAGGTTTGCTTTAGTTAATTATCATTTTATTATTATGTCTCTTATGTTTTCAATGCTTGGCAAGCTTAGTTCAAATTAGTTTCTTTAAGCTAAGCCTTTTGGCTATTCATACTTCCTTTGCTGCTTTTAAAGCAGGCACCTGATCCTTTAAGAATAAAGCTTCTAAACTTTATAACTTTCATCCCCACAAAGGAATTAGTTTCTGGCTAAGCATTTAAACAGCAGTTTGACAAAAGTTAGACTTGATAGGTAGTGATATGTGGTGCTTAGAAGCTGTATACAAGAGTCATAGTTATAATATATTTAATTTTATTAGAATTAACAATTTAAACCTATCACTACTAAGCAAGTCTAGATTCAAATCAGATCTAACTATCATCAAGCCATACCAGAGTTCAGCTATTAGTCATTGCTCCTCTATTTAAGATTACTCTGTAGTTTCCCACCATCCTATCAGCAAATGCCATTAGTACCTTAAGTAAACTTAGCTAGTCAAGTTTTAATCTATTACCATTTAAATTCACCAAATAACTAACAGCAAATAAGAAGCTGCTGCTTAATCTAATCTATTCAACTTCTCAGTTTCATATTAATAACCAGTCCTCTGTTAGCTACTAAGAACTAAGTAATAGCAGTATATTAATAATAAAACCTAACTAAAGAAAGTAATTATAACTAAAGGCTTTCAACTAGAAGAAAGACAAATACCTTATACAGTTAATTATGACTTTCAGTATAAGAGTTCTTACATAAAGCTTAGAATTTTAAATTAAAGATGAAAGCAAAATAAAAAGGATTTAGATTATCCAACTTAATAGTAAAAAGCAATAGAGATTATTATAAGACACTAATATTTATCAAGATAAATTAACTCTTTTTAAAGATAATAAGAATTAACTACTCTGGTTAATATCATTTTAGATAAAGTACAAATTATAAAATCTAAATAAATAATTTCTTACGTATTAGTTAAATATATTTGAGCTAGGTACTCTAATATCAATCTAAAAGAATGTTTTATTAAATACATTCTATAATATTGTGAAAAACAAAAGAAAACTATACGTATATTTAAAGGACTTTATCATTAAGTTAAACTAGCTACTTATAGCAACAGAATAAGATATTTTTAGTGACAATTAATTATTGAAGTAAGTATTTAGTTGTTTATACTATTACTTAGTCATACTTGAATAATAATGATAGTAGCATTTTTAATAATATTTGTTTCAAACATACTTTATTAAAGTCTTTACAGCTAGATAATAGTATTAGGAGGAATATAGCTTTAAAATTTTTAAACCATAAAAACAGCAATAAAATTATAAATGCTTCTAAGGATATTAAAAGCATAATTATTTTAAAAGGGTATAGTATGTATTTAAACTTTTTCTTAGTTAAATAAAATAAAGTTAAATATTAATAATAATTCAAATATGTTTTGAATACTTTTTATAGCCCTTTACACTGTATAAGGTTAGTGAAGCATTATTCCTGTAACGAATACTCCTCCTTTAAAAAGATATTATGTTACATATTAAACCTATACTAAACAGGGTTTTATTATTATTTCTCACGGACTTGGAGTATAGTCAATGCTATCAGACGCTTACAAATTTTACTTTAAAACTTAGATTTGGGATAGAATTGTTTTAACTGATGATGATTAGCCTGATGCTAGAGTCGGTCCTTGCAGTGGTAAAAAAGAAGATTAAGAAATAATTTATTTCATATTTGGTGGAAAATCAGATATTGGACCTTAGAATGACTTATGAATTCTCTATCTTGCTGATTATAAATGAGAACTCTAAAGTATTCAAGGGGATAAACCAGATCCAAGATCCTTTGCTAATTGTTATAGTTATTATGACTAAGATGGATCACCAGTTTTAGTAGTTTAAGGTGGATAAGGATTTAGTGATTAACTTAATGACTTATGGGAAATAAAAATAGGGGAGTTCATTTGAAGAAAGCTTAACTAAACAGGAACTATTCCTCCACCAAACTATTATGGGAACTTAATAGTTGTAAATGACACCTACATATTAAAACCTGGTTATTTATTTGAAGAATATGAAAAAGATTATAATTATCTCTATTTCTATAACAAAGCTACTTCAGTATGAACTAGAAGCTCTTATTAAAACTTACCACAACTTGTAGCTTATTAAGGACATTATTATGATGGTTCTAAATATTGGTATATATCCAATGGATGATTATGAAAAGACTCAATAGACTTTTTTGATACTCACAGGTTTGACGTATCGGATTTGAAAAATATTAAGGTAGAAATTTTGAATGTAAAGAATAGGGAATTTTCTTAAAGAGACTCTTAAGCATTATCAGTATAAAATAATGTTATTTATAATTTTCTTGGGTGGAAAGAAGTTGGCTTGTAGAATGATATAATGATACTTAATTTAAGCAAATCCAGTTTAGAATGGGAAGTGTTTACTTAAACTGCAGAATGCCCTTCACCTCTAGCATATCATTCCGCGAATTTGGTTTCTTCTAAGATGTGAATTATTGGAGGTGAAAATGAAGAAGTCAAATCTAGTAAAGTCTGAATGCTGGATTTAGAGAAATGAACTTGGATTAAACCATCTGTAACGGGGGAGATCCCAGCTGCAAGGAGTAAACATGTTTCTGCTACTCATGGAAACTTCATAGCTATTTTTGGAGGAATAGCCTAAGACGGATCATACCTAAATGATTTGTATTTGTTTAGTACTCTCAGTTATGAATGAAGTTAGGTAATAGCTGAAAACAATGGACCAAGCGAAAGATATGGATCATGTGGTGCAGTTGTAGGTAAAAGCTTATACATTTTTGGAGGTAGAAGTAAAGATGGTGCCAACGATGAATTATGGGGATTTGATTTCAGCTCATTCCGCTGAACAAAACTAAGTTCTAATAATCCAGAAGGTCCAAAAGCTTCATATTATTGTAAAGTCATTAATGGAAATGATTGGGTTATTTATATGCTTGGACAGTATGAAAGCTAAGAACCAACTTCATAATCTTTTAAATATTATCCAGATACAAATAAATGGGAAATAATTGCTGAAGAAGATAAGTAAGAGGAATCAAAATCAAAGTCAGCAATCGCAGGAGTTGGATAGAAAATAATGGCTTTTGGAGGATAATAATGGGAATTATTTACAGACAATGATATGCATGAGTTAGACACAAAAAAAAAGAATTATACAAAATGGATTTCTGATAAAACTAATCCTGCTTATCCACCTCCTTTACACGGACATTCAATGATTTATTTTTAACGTAAGCTAATTATTTTTGGTGGAGTTGTCGTTATTGGTAAGGTCGCATTGGAGTCAAAATCTAAAAATTAAGTGTACATTTACGACGTGGAATGTGGATCTTCCTGCGGTTGGAATTGTAGTAAAGGAACGATAAACAATAAAAATTGTGATTTATGTAATTAAGGATAGTATTGATTAGATTTTACTTGTGCTGATTGCTAGCCTGGAACTTAAAATAAAATAAGAGCTGCAAGAAACTAAAAGTCATGCGAATCATGTCCTCTTAACACTTATGCACCTAATAGTGGTACAGCTTATTGCTGGGATTGTCCAAAAGGAAAAATATGCGAAACAGGATCAATAAGACCACAAACTTTGGATGTTGTAGCAACTGCAAAGAGTTACCAGCCAGAGGCTTTATAAAACAAAACAGAAGATATAAAAACTAACGATTTGTACATAGTAATAATCTGCTTTGGAGTGCTTGCCATTCTTATCCTAATAGTTGTCTTATCCGAGAATACCTTTGCATTTATTAAAAAGTTTGACTATTTTAGCTCACATCATAACTATTACGAGGACAAAGACATGAGAATTAAACCTAATGAGATTGGAGGATTCTTTACTTTGTGCTTCTTTTTAGTAGTTAGCGTAATAATTGCTACAACTCTTAACTCTTATATCATAGATAATGTGCAAGAAGTAAAATCTCTGGTTCCATTGCTAGTAATAAAAGAGTCATACTCAAAAATAAGGTCAGATATCTATATATAAGAAGGATTCAATTTTTATCAAGGAAATTGTGTCAAAAACACCACTATAAAGGAAGAATGGACAGAATGCGATAGTAACTTTTATTATACTACCTATGGCATTTATAATGATGATGTATCAGGTAATTGGTCAAGTTTATAATGCCGATCTTAAGTTTTAAGTTCTTAATGTGCACTGAAAATAGAATGCTAAAATTGCTATATCAAAGGAGATGGAAATATAACCTTTTATCTTAAGGAAGAAGCAGGTTTAGCAACGTCGATTGTCTTAAATATAACAACTAAATCAAGTATTCCTGACGAAATGAGTACTATTGTCGAAACTGCTGTTCCTCCTACTGATTATGTTTTTGTGGGTCCTACACCTACGATGTTTAATATTTTGGCAGTTTCTTCTGTTTATGAATCAAATGAAAACAACAATGATTATGAAAGTGGCTATCATGTAATGATTGATTAGGAGCCAACTTTAGGAACTTACTTCACATCAGAATAAATGCATATAACAAACGGAGTAGCAGGTGGAATTAAGCTTATTATTTCTGAGAGCGGTCTACGTACGGTATAAACGTATAAAATTCATTGAATCTAATTGGTTGTTATTCTCCTAGGAGCAATATTTGGCTTTATGATAATGGTAATGGCTTTTATGAGGATTATAGAGAAAAATGAGCAAAAGATAGTAATCTCTCTTATAAAAATGAAGTAAAAGTTCCAGCCTTAATTCGACTACATCCAAGTACATTTGAATTGTTAGGCTAAATAAGGAAAACTTAAACCTCTGGAACTAGTTTCAGGTAATTAGAAAGAAAACATCATGAAGGTTCTGGATAAGATTAACCTTAAGAGAACTGCGTAATCTTTAAAAGGCTTGAAAAAGGAAGAATTCCTTAAATAGTACAAAATCAAAGATTTAGAAAATTTACCTCCTCTTAGTGAAACTGAAACTAAATATAACTTGTTTCAGTATTTTCAAAGTGAAGAATGAGAATATTTTTATTAAGAATTACATTAACAAAATTTATTATTTCCATAATGTCTTCTTAAAGTATACTCTTCTATTATTTATACCAGTCAGATTGCTCATTTAAGGCTTTAAAATCTAGTTACTTTATTTTAATTGGGGACTTTTATAGTTAAGACTTTGAAGCAATATGTAGAAGCTTATTATTTCTTGTTGTCAAAGGAGCTAAATTATCTTAATCGTCTATTGAATTCTTTCTTTAATGCTTGATACTAAAATTCCTTTATGAGCAAGAGAACTGACTGCTATTCCTTTAGGAACTCCCATTTTCTACATCCACCAAATCAAATTTTAGTTCGTCTTTTCTTTATAATGAATCAATTATCTTAATCTTCATTATTTATGAGTCTGATAATTTTAATGGGCTTTTTTCAATTGGTTTAAAGCTTCGAGGTCTTCGATTTTTATTTAACTATTAAAAGCAGCGTAAATTTTATTCTCTAAGCTATGTCAAAGCACGTGAAGTTGATTTATTCCTTGGTTGATGTGAAGGACCTTTCATTCTTTAGTTTTATACCTAAAATACTTATTTGAGTTCATTTTTATCTTAGTTTTCTGCTAATAAGCTCTCTTGTATTAACTGCTGCTTCTGTTCTTTTTGTGCTCTGAATCCCTCAGTAAGCAATACTATTTCTTTTATTACTTCTAAGGTTTCCTTGTCTACTCGTTTCGTAAAGTCATTTCAAGATATAGCCAAGAGTTATCCTTCTTCTGATTCACAAGAGCATGAAAAGCTTCTTTTCTAGTTTTTCATTGCATCTTCAAATCCAATAAGTTCATATTATCCTATAACAGCCAGTTACAATAGCGGTCATTAGAAGTCAGTATGCTGCTTGTAGAGTTTGAATTCTCCTTATTTAACAATATAAACTTCACTCAATTCTTCGTTTTGGGTAAAAACCTTTTAGAGCCTTACGAATCTTTTTATCTTCCAGAAATAGATAAAGTCGAACAATTTAGATTTGGTTCATTTTTTGAAATAGAACATCTCTTTAAACAAGTTAACCATCTCTTCTTTCTGCTTTCTATCTTGCTATAGTATGATATCCCTATAATCTGAAGCTTTGAGACATCCTACTTTACACTAAGTATTAGCCACTATAGTAGCTTTCCTCCTTACCTTTTATATAATGGCTCTTTCTCCAAAACTATCTCCTTTCTTCAAAGTTCCACACTTATAAAATTACACTTCTGAAAAGGGATCATACTGTAGATAGGTCATTTAGATCTTTCCCTTGCCTAGCAGTTTCATATTCTTATTATATTAGCTAAACACCTTTTTCGCTTGCTGCTAGTCAGCTGGTACTATTATGCTTGCCTCACCCTTCAAAACAATGTAGAACTAATTCCCTTCATCATTATATCTCACAATCGTATCTTAAGACTAATAAGTCTTAACCTACATTCTTCAACAGCACTAAAGCAAAATATCCTAGTCAATATTTTTAAAAAGCTCAAATCTCTTTAACTTTGTAGCGAGACTTTAAATTTTGGCTATGCATTCTTTCTGTAGGTTCATATACATCACTGACTACTTCCTTTAGACTGAACTTATTCTTTTACTATTGGTTTGGATTTGGTTTTCTGTCATTTTAATATAAACTAGAGTGTAAACTAATAATCTTACCTTATTACCAAGTAGAGTCTTAACTATTTACCTACAACACCTTTTAATTACTCCATCAGTAAAACCCTTATTAGACTATATAATCCTTACTACTTTATTACTTTTAAACCAGCTAAGTAGCCACTCTGGTTCCCCTTCTGCTTCTTACTATTGGAGTAATTTAATTGAACTAGACATGTAATAAGATAGTGATAAGAATAAGAAGCGATATAAGGCTAATAAAATATGAGATGGCTTAGTTAGTAAGTAGTAAGCATTAGTAAGCTATTTATTAAAGTACAAAGACTTTTTTGATTCCTTTAATTGTTAGAGTGATTCTTCCTCATTAAGACATTATTATTTAATATTCATCACATTCTTCTCTCTTCCTCATCTTTCCTTTTCAGTGTCTTCTTATTCAGACGTAAATAATTCTTACCTTCTGCCAAGCAACATTTTGTGGAATATTTTTATTTACAAATCCAAAATTTCTAATTAATTAATTGGAAACTAGTTAGCCTAAATTAGGTCGTACAGCATGAGAATTCCTAATATTAATCCAAAGCCTTTTGCTTTAGTAGTTGCCTTATATCTATATAGAAGTTACAATCCATAACAATTTCAATATTGTAAAATTAGCCACAAATACAAATGGAATTATCAACAGGTTAAAGAATATCCTTGAGATACTTGGGAAACCCATAAGCTTGAATGCTTATTTTATACATACTGATATTTCTAAATTTCTTATTCAGATTAAAATATGCAATATAAGCTAATTTTTTATATTTTAGATTACTGAGTAAGTATTTGCAGTAGACATTATGTTAGATTCTAAGTTGCGGCTCTTTAAAGCTAACTCTCATTTTATTCTTTACTTATCTACTAATAGCTTTACTTGCAGTAGTGCACTTAACTTAATAGTTCAATATTATAAATACAATCAATTATTAAAATCATTAGAGATTGATAGCCTTTTTCCATTATTTCTAAATGAAAGGCCAATAGTTAATTAATGAAATTCTATACTTTCTTGTCTAATTTTATAGCAAAATTTAAGTGTCTTAATATGCTTGAAAGGCACTCAATTTAAATCTATAAGCAAGACATATTAAATGTTTATCCATTTGCTTAAAATAATTTCTAGCTATAAATCACTCTCTGCATTGATTCTGATCATTATGGCACAGATTCCATTTTTCTTACTTCAAGACACTAACTCGTTTCCATATTCTGCTTTGGAAAGTGTAAATATTCTTGCAAGGCTTTTATACCTTAACAATTAATAAGCAGTTGTTTTTATTGGTGCTAGATACCTGGAATTTATTCTTTGCAATAACTTGTAAAGTTGATTATTTAGTGCAGAAGTACTTCCGTAACCTACTATTTTATGTGATAGCTAAATCCAATCTTCAAATTAAGCTAAGCTGATATTTTTACTTTTAAGAAAGCTTCTCTTTTAGGGATATTTATTGATAAGTGCATTCAATCAAAATGTTAGTTTCGTTTATGCCTTCTTGCATACTTTTTCTTTGGAAGTAAAATTTAATGATAACCCAAACTCTACAGGTGAAGTTATTACCTAATTAGTGCATTTAATTCTACTTAGCTGTTTTGCTTTTCTAAATACGAATTGCAATATCCTAATACAATAGAGTTAATACTTGTCTATGAGAACTACCTGCATAACTCCATTCTCTATTAGAGTAACCTTTAATTTTTCATCTATAAGAAAAGATTAATTTCAGTAGGAAGATTCAAATGCAATTATGAGATCTAATCTGTTAGTCAAACATTCTTCTTTCTATGGATGTAAATGTTCTCTAATCAGTCAAAGTTGCTATTAGCTAATATTTTCTTTTGCTAGTTTGTGAAAGACATAGACTTATTAGATTACCTAAATCTACTAAGTTGCTTATTTATTTTTCATAATCATCTGTCTTACATAAATTAACTCCATTAGAGTCCTTAGAGCTTTATCATACAACTTCAGAATACTGCAACTCAAATGGACTTCATTTTCGATCATCTTTTAAAAATTGATCGATCGAGCATTAAATTCATCAGGAGCTCTTCCAAGCATAAGTATATTAATTAGAAAAGAGTAAAGAAGCATAACAAGAATATCTCCTGGATCAAATAAATAGATGGAACAATCTATTCGCTTTTCCAAAATCTAAAATAGAAACGCAGAAAGGAAAGTGGCGAAACAATTATTGAAATAGCAACAACTAGAAGATAAATCAAACTCCTCATTAGATGGTAAAATTATGATATAAAAAACTCAGAAGAATCTAAGTAAGATTGAAGAGAAATCAGAACTCTTTTTATAGCTCAACTAAATGAAAAATAAATCTCTGAGCATCAAGAAATAATTTACAACCAAGGAGAAAAAATCAGTGAATTAATGAATTTCATAGATGATCAAAGTAATGAATTGTTAATAATTAGACGTCAGTTAATCTAGAATAGTTTAGTAACGGAATAATAGTTATACTAATAGTCTCAAACCAATCTTAAGCAAAACCAATACATTATTATTTAAAAGGTATTCATTTGAAAAAATGTTCAGGAAAAACAGAAAAATGAAAAGATTGACCGAGACTTAATAAAACGAATAAATCAGCTTGAAAAAAAGTATTTTAGAAAAAACCTCTGAAAAGATAAATCAAACAGTGTTGTCATTGCAAGTCTAGCTGACATTTATTGAAAAATTGTTGTGGCTGAAAGCAAATTCAACTAAAAAACAATTAAGAACGTGAAGGACGCTAAATAGACTTTATATTACTGAAACAGGAATTTATAAAAGAAAACTATTTGCAGGAAATACCGAATATTTTTAGTGATTGTCTGCCACGCAAAAAATTCGGTAGTGGTATCCTTCCACGTTAAAAAACCGGCACAAGAAACTAGTTGAGATTCCAGGTATTGCAAGACTTTTAAACTTTAAGTTCATTTTTATTATTATTAAGATTATCTCCTACATATTTCAATAAGTATCCTTCGTATGTATCAGACGCTTTTCAATTTGGGACTTGCTAAACAATATCTTAAGATACTTTTAAGATAAAAATGAAGCAAGTGCATAAATATACAGCTGAAAGTCTTTGCTTTCAATATTATTTGAATAATTTTTATTAATTCTTTAATTGCTAAAGTAATCTATTGCTATGTCAAGTTTTAATGCTTATTAATTACTAAATTTTATTATAAATCAACAAACTTTGCTGTTTTCTCTTTATTAAAATGCATTAAATTTCTATGTCTAGGGTTGATAATTTTCTTTGCTTGTAAAAACATATTTTTAGGGCTTTCATAGAGAAGTAGGAACTTTTTATTTGCTTTATTTTTTTTGAATTTGCACAGACGAAGCTTAAAAAGCTTAAGCTGTACTACGAAGATTAATAGCTTACTAGTTTATTCTTCTAAATTTATAAGAAACCTCTTTATACTCTTAATTAGCTCTTTAGTATCATCGCATTTCTTTGTTTAACTCTTCTAACTAAGATTAATTTATCTTGTAATTGACTAATACTCCAATCTAAATATTCAGAGAAGACATTAGCAAGCATAACTTGCTAAACTGAGGTTCTTTAAAAAGCATAGATCTAGGTAGTTTAATCATTAGCATTAATGCAGGAATTTGTTTTATTAAAATGATTCTACAAAAACAGTTTGCCCTGCACAATATTGTACTTCTTTAAAACATTTGGCAATTAGTTTTGCAGGAATAGCTTTAACATTTAGTTTCTATTAATAAATTAAATACTTTTAATAAGATTATTTTATAACTATGTACTTATCTAAAACTGCTATAGTGCCTTTCTTGGCTTCTTATGTTATATCCATGGTATTAAATAGAACTATTTAATTTATCTTGTAGAGAAAATATTTACTACCATGCTTTAATTTTAAATGCAACTTCTTTTATCTAAATTGAGGTTTAAAGACATCAATTTACTTTAATTAGTTTTATATTTATTCTTCTAGTTAGTTAAGCTTGCACCTCTGAATTGTACAACTTAAGATAATCTGAACTTTCTTCTTAAATTTTATAGATTTGAGAACTATTCAGTTTGAAATGATCTATCTAATCTAGTTAGTCTATCTAGTTAGTCTAATTAGTCTATTTAAGTGCTTTATGATCGCTATCATTTTCATTTTTGCTTTTATTCTATTTGGCACTTTTCATATATCAGTTTCTAGCAAATCCTGATCTTCAAAGATGTTTTAGATACTTTCCTTAAAGCCTTCTATTACCTATAAGCTTGGTCTTAAACTTTTAGAATATGAAGCATATCCTTGCTCTAGAGACGATGAAGCTAGTTTATTATATTAGAGGAACTAATTCTACTAAGCTAAAGCTAAATACTAATCAGAGCATTTAGCTTAAACTTGAATAATAGTTGTTATTAGCAGTCTAAATTATAATGGAACTACTAAATATATAGCAGTAAGATAACTAGAGCTAGAACTAGTAGGAAGAGCATAAGGTAGCAGATGTTAATAGCATCAGCTTTATTTCTAATTAAGAAGATGAAACATTTGATTCTTAGAAAGAATGTAATGAGAGAGAAACGCCTATTCCAGAAGTTCCCTAGACTAATGTAAAAAGCAATGCTATTCAAGTTAAAGAAGCTGTAACTTAGCAAAGGAAACAGAATTTATAGCTTATTCAATTCTTTTCTGAGGATAGCAGTCTAACTTAAAACCAAATAAGGAGTCCTATTTGTGAGTTTTAGGAGTAGTAATTCAAGTTTATGTAGCAGGAAATTAAATTACCTTCTTTCGAAGGCTGGGCTTAAAAAAGAACTACAGGTGTTCTGACTAAGAGATGGGTATGAAGGTATTTTATTTGCAAAGAAATGAGGCTAATATACTTGAAAAGACCTGAAGATTAAACACCTAGGGGAATTATAAATTTTGCCAATTTATCCTTAAAGATAAGAATAGATCCTAAGAACTTGCAAGTCTTACTAGAACCTTTAGCTTCTAAAAGAAACTTCCTGTTTAAGGTGAGAAGTGAAGAATAATTAATTCAATGAAGCTAAGTTTTGCATAGAAACTACGAGCATTCTAAAGGATTTCAAGAAGATAGAACAGAACTATCAGTGTAGAAATTCTATTGGAAAGAACATGACAGAATCTCTAATCAAGCATTTTAAGATTAAGCAGATTTAGGTGACATACTTCTTTTCAGAGGAGTTTCAATTGCCCCAAAGGTCTAAAGGATCTTAACCAAATCTCATTATGATCATATTGCTCTGATTCTAAAGCTTAATAACGGAAGTATAGCCCTTTTTGAATCTCTTTCTAGAGAAGGTGTTAGCATCTGTAGCTGGGATAAGTTTATGAAAAACAAATGGCATCTTCTGTATTCAAAAATGGCATTAAGAAAACTAAACTTTAAGAAGGATTTCTAGTTACTGATATAGTTTGATAACTTTATAGAATAGGCAAATGGACAGCAATATAAGTTGACATGAAGAAAAATTATTAATAAACTAAAATAGAGGAAAAGGAACCAAGAAGATTGAAACAAATTACCTTCTAATTTTTTTTGCAGTGAGTTAGTAGCCTCTGCTTACTAATACGTAGGTTTGCTTCCGAAAGAAGATTTCCCTTCTAATTATTGGCCAGGTAATTTATAAATATAGGTCATTTCGCTGCAGCAAGTAATTTGAAATTATTACAAGGAGCATGGCTTGGGGAAGAACTTCTCATAGACTTCAATTTATAGAATTGAAAGACGCTTTATAGCAGTTTATGTATATGATCTATTTATTAAACAGATATGATTAAATTTGCTATTAACTGCCAGCATAACTAATTGCTTTGCTGATGTTTTAAGCATTGAAAGCGTTTCCTTAATATATACTAATAAAGATAATGGGTACCTAAATGCTATTCTTAGTAGTTGATATGAAGTATATCTAGTATATTAATTAAAACTGAAAGCCTTAAGTTAATTTCTTTACTATGTGTTTTAGATTTATCTTTGAATATCATTCCATTATATATGTTTGACTTAACTCTGTTACTCTGTTATGTTCTAAAATAATTCTAATTTATCCTTATTTACTAATTAAGCTAAGACACCCACATAATTCCTATCGCTACTTTAATAAGTCTACTCTAGTTACTTTCTGTTAAGTACTAATCCTTCTTCTGCAAAGCTTTATAGTCTCTTTCAAGTTTATTCTTAGTATTTAATGCTTCTTAGATAAAGAAGTGCATACTGAAGCTAAATGGAGTTGGCTCTTTATAAAAGTGTTGGCTGCACTAATAATGATCTCTAGCTTAGCTTCTTTATTTTTGGCTTATCTTTTAGTCCTAATAGTCACTTTCATTTCAGAATATTTGGTACACTAGGAATAAGCATTCTTCCTATTTTAAAATAGAAAAGCAAGAGTGTCTAATTTAGCTGACACCTATTGCTTTACTGAATTGCTTACTAAAAATATATGGCAAAGCAATAACTTAGCGCTTAAATAAATACATATATCATCCAAATATTTTGCGTCTAGTTTAGTTTGGATTTATTCGCAGACATTCAGTAACTTAATAATCTTGAACTATTAATAGATTATCCATCAACACCGTAGATAGTCACTAAATAACTAGCAGCTGCCCTAATTCACATAGAGAAAATGTTCGATATTATATCAAGGAAACTAACTTTTGCTAATTTGAGAAGACTAAGACTATCAACTTAATTCTAGCTTTACTATATTCATGCTAAGTCTATTATTGATGTCTACTTTACGAGATCAATCTAAATTAATAACGGAGTTACAAGGAAACAGCCATGCTCCTATAACTTAAGGGAAAGAGAAAATTATAAACTTCTCATTGCAACAGACTCTCTAGAGCAGCAATCTCTAAAGCCTAAGTATGGAAATGCTGCATAATTGAAAACACTTGGTAGAACTTTGATTTTACCTAGACAAACTATGGTATGATACTTCTCTTGGGCTACTTGATCAGGATTTAAAAGAATGATAGGAAATAACTAAAGAAGACTGATATCAAGAATGGCTTTAAATCTTGGTAATCTACACTTAATGAGTCTTGCTTTATTGATTTAAACTGAATTAGTTTCGTGCACATGGAAAGAAAGAAGTTCATGCACTTTTGTTTTAAATTAAGGAAAATCAGTTAGGAAAATCCAAACTCTAGCATTAAGTTCTGAATGTAAAAATGTTCTAATAAGGTTTACCATATCAGAAGTGGGAATATGAATTTGAAGTTTAAAGAAGTTTAAAAATCCCTTATTCTCCAAGAGTTGAATAAACATCTACTTATATATTCTTCTAAGGAACATTCTAATACCAACTGCAAAAATATTATAGATCAAGTACAAAGCAATTGAGGTATGCTTTCTTAAATATCATACTAAACAAAACCTTATTCAGAAGATTATTTCCATTTATAAACTGATCTCTAATATTTTCTCAAACTGATACGTAATCAAGGGCAATTTGCTTATGTGTTAAGATTTTAACAAGTTCAAAGACATTCTTATACAGAGATTAACTTAGGAATTAGCTACTTTTGGTCAAATATTATAAGACATTCATTTTAAAGATTATATCATCGAGAAATACTCTTCCTAAACTAGATAATCCAAAGGCTAGGAGACAAGAGAAGATTAGAAGTGTTCAAGTTAAAAAAGAAAGATCAATAAACTCCTCAAAAAGGTTTAGGTACATTTGCAAGAAGATTTAGAACATGATTGAGTGTTTAAGAGAAAAGTAAAAGCTTGTTGTAGCATAATTTGTATATTACGATCATATGCAGTTATGAAATATTTAGATCTATTCCATTATTTGCTACAGTTACAATAGCTAAATCAAATTATCAAGTTAATAAGCTTTAACACCAACCAAGACAGAAGATTATTTAGTTATAAGCTAAGGAATTACTTAAAGGGGCTAAAGCTTTAGGGGGAAATTTAAGTCAAAACAAAATATTTAGCTTAATGTCAAAATATGTCTTCTTCTTTGGTCCAAGTTGCTTTTTTAGTATCATAGTTAAAAATAAAGTACTGTTCTCTATTTTGAGCAGAAATATTAAACATAAACATGTTTTCTCCTTTTAGAAATGGATGATACCAGAGAAACTAGAAACTTGGAGGTAAAACACTTCCATGTTTAGCTATTACTTTTTAGTCATAAATTTGAGTTTCTTATAAATCCTAAAAATTGTCAAACAAAAAGACGCAACTTGCTAATTATCAAGCACATGCATTTACAAGAGCAGGCTTTTTTAAACTTATACTTAGTTAATTTCAATCCTTTTGGTAGTTATAGTAAACTACACCTTTCTAACTTATCTTACCATCATGTCCACCTATTATGTATAAATTCTAATCCAAGTATGACATTCCATGCAGCATTAAGCTTCTATTCATGCCTTTTATCTCATTAGAGACGTCTTGCTTATAATTCCAAACCTCACAACTAGTCAAAGCTTACTGATTTCAACAGCCACCAGTTATATACAGATTATTATTCACATCAAGCATACGATGAAAGTAACGTGGAAACTGCATTTAGTAGGAGAGAAATTAGTTTTCCTCAATAGTAGAAAGAGTCCTAGATCTTTATGCGTTACTACCAAAACTACCACCTGAAGTAATTAACTTATTTTTGATTTAAACGTTAAAGCTTGAGTTATAGCTGGTTCAGCAGTTAGTTTGACTTGTTTTGCATTTCTTGTCTTAGTCAATCTAAAAGTTGAGTAGAGTATGATTTTCGTGTTGTAGAATGATGTAATTACTGAAATAAAGCTTTGACTTCTTTTCTTAGAATAGGTTGTCTTAAAGATAACTGAGACATTGCTTTAAATCAAATCTTTATTCCTAATTTAGCTGCAACATGTTTGAAAGTAGATGCCTTATATGTTAGTTAGTTCCTTTTTAGTCTAGCTTTTATATTAAGGTATTTAGAGATTTCTAGTCCTTGAAATTCTTGAAATCTGGAAATTCTTCAAGAAGCAGCATTTCACTAAATATTAGACCCAACGAAAATACGTTTGATTTATAGCGATCGATTTATTATAAGTCACCTTAAATGGAATAGCTTGATTGATGCTAATTCTATTTTTTCACCTTAGCCTTCATAGGGCACTGATATTTACCATATTACTCATTTATACTCGACTCCAAGTAAAAAAGGTCGAAAAATTCTCCCAACTTAATAGTCCCATTGACTAAATAGATAAAGCTAGGGATAAGTTAGCTATGACAAACGCTATTCTTCTACATTATCAATGATGCTTCAATTATTTGCTTCGCAAGTGTCTAAAACTCTTCTTGAGACCAACTAATATGATCTTTTGTTCTTTTCCCAATTTCCTATTAAAGTGTATTGGTATAATTTTCTAGAGTTACTTCTAACTGAAAAGAGTCACCTTCAAAGAAAACTTAAGAAGAGAGCACTCTAAGGAAATACTCTTAGTTTCATTCACTTAAGTTTTTTAAATCAATAACGTTGCTTTCTATAGTTTTTAAGCATTCAACTACTTTAGACTTGAATGTCTTTACTTTCACTTAATTCTGCTAATCAATAGCATCTTTCTCAAGCATAGACACTACTCCCTTCATGTTTTAATCTATTAAAGAGGAATGTCCAGGCTTTTAGGTTTGCTTTAGTTAATTATCATTTTATTATTATGTCTCTTATGTTTTCAATGCTTGGCAAGCTTAGTTCAAATTAGTTTCTTTAAGCTAAGCCTTTTGGCTATTCATACTTCCTTTGCTGCTTTTAAAGCAGGCACCTGATCCTTTAAGAATAAAGCTTCTAAACTTTATAACTTTCATCCCCACAAAGGAATTAGTTTCTGGCTAAGCATTTAAACAGCAGTTTGACAAAAGTTAGACTTGATAGGTAGTGATATGTGGTGCTTAGAAGCTGTATACAAGAGTCATAGTTATAATATATTTAATTTTATTAGAATTAACAATTTAAACCTATCACTACTAAGCAAGTCTAGATTCAAATCAGATCTAACTATCATCAAGCCATACCAGAGTTCAGCTATTAGTCATTGCTCCTCTATTTAAGATTACTCTGTAGTTTCCCACCATCCTATCAGCAAATGCCATTAGTACCTTAAGTAAACTTAGCTAGTCAAGTTTTAATCTATTACCATTTAAATTCACCAAATAACTAACAGCAAATAAGAAGCTGCTGCTTAATCTAATCTATTCAACTTCTCAGTTTCATATTAATAACCAGTCCTCTGTTAGCTACTAAGAACTAAGTAATAGCAGTATATTAATAATAAAGCTGATTGTAATATATGATGTAAATAGCAATAGTATGAATTATTTAAATTGACTTAACATGATGTAATAGTTATATTTCTTTCATTTACTTTAATCTTTATTAAATTATGAATGAATAATCTACTAAAGGAACTATTTAAACTATCTTATTGCTAAAGAAATAGTTTTATTTCTTCTTATATATAAACTTTGATTAGTAATAGTTTATAATAAAATGTATCTATTTTCCATTTATACTAACTATAAAATTTAAATAATGGAATTAATATAATCACAAATAGAACGTTCAATAAATACAAAATTTTAGATTTTGCGATATTTATATTTATAAGCATAAAGGGTAATATTAATATTTTCTAATCAATCTAAAACTATTAGCATTCTTTTAAAAAATACAACGAAGATAGGGGAGAAAATTACATATCTTGACTTTAACTGATAAAATTAGAAGAAATATAAGATTTATAAGTTTAGTAAAATTCTTTAGTCTATAAGTGAAGATTAAATTATAATAAATTTATCTTCAATTTAAATTTGTCTTTAATTTATATTCTAAAAGGTTTTAGAATTGCTTTTAAAGTGCTTAAGCGTTTAAAAATAATTTTTTTAAATAACAAAGTCAGATTTAGTTCTTTCATTTCTTTGACAAATTGACAAGATATCTTCCTAGCATTTTTTTATTTTACTGAGGTATATTATCAAGTATGTTAAATGAGTTCTAACTTGAAGCTGGAGATATCAAGTTTTCTCCTTAAGAAACTTCTTGCTCAACATTTTGTACTTATTCTTTTAAAAATTGCAATTTTTACTAAGCGCCTATAATTGAATAATTACTTTAGATAATATTTTTTCTATTTTCTGCTGCTTATTGAATTTAATTTCACAGGTGAACAAATCTCTGCTTAACTTATTAAGGAACCTAATCTATATTTCCAAAATCTTCGTAATCTTGTTTTTGAGGTTTTTTTTACTCAACAAAGTCTCCTCTTTCTTGCAACTATTTTTTTAAGTTAACTACAAGATTTTAAATATCAAATTTTTCAGTGGCTGCTTTTATTCTATTTCTGTAAATTATTTTCAAGACTATTTATTTAAACCTTTTTAGTAACTCTTTCCTTTTTAAAATTTTTTCCTATTCAATTTCTTTCTAAATTCTCTCCCTATTAGTAAACTCATCACCAATAACTCTTCTTTAAACAGGTAAGCATACAGTATAATCTAAAATGGGAACTCTATCTTCAATGCATTTCCTTTCGTTGTCTATGTAAGTATATTTTTCTAGAACTTAGTTCATTTTTTGCTTCAAACCTCAACAATTGCATATTTTGATAACATCATTAATCCTATTTATTGGAAGACAATAAATAATGCACGATTTAGCTGCCCTTAAGGCTATATTTTACTTACTCGGAACTTTTTCGTTAACTAACGGCTTGAGAGCATTGAATATACTTCCTTAATATAGAATATCAGAAGCAATTTAAATAACAAATTTTCCTAGTATATTTGGTTAGTCTTTAACAGCATAAGGTATATCAGATCCTACATACTTACCATTTTCAACAAGTGGAATCAGATCATTTATATTTTTTAAATTTCCTGACGTTACGAATTCTTCAACAGCTTATTTTGAAAGAAAGAAATCTTCCATTTAAGCAATCTTTTATTTTTCTCATTTCTTCTCATTTTTTGACATTTTTTATTTGAATTTCTACTAATCTTTCCCATAGTTTTTCTTTACTTTCATTTAATCTGGTGAAACTATATCTTCAACGTCTTCTAAATACCTTTTCTTGAATCTATCCAAATTCTAATCATTAATAAAGAAACTTGTTTCCATTTCCCCTTCAATTAGGAAAAGTATTGAATTAGTATCTTCTCCTGGCTTAACTATATAGCTATCAACAGCGTGAAATATAATATCGAAACTGTAAACTAATTCTTCTAAGAGAATATGCGGGCAAGAACTTAAGTACTCAACACTTTTAAGACACCTTTTCTGGAATTGCTTTCACTTGTCTTAATAGCAAGACATAACTTCCTTAAATCTTGTTATTGTTTCAGGAAAGTTTATTAAAAACTCATTGAAATACTCTTTATCCAATTAGGCTACCGTTATATAATTTTTCGCCCTTACAGTTGCTGTCCTTAAACAGTTATATAGTAAAGATACTTCTCCAAAATGACTTCCTGGCTTTAAGATATTCACAAACCAAGGCTATGCATGCTCATCTACAACTAAAACTTCACAATCACCTTTAGCTAAAAAGTACATGCAATCTCCTCTTCTTCCTTGAGTTACTATTTCATCTTCTGGCTTTTTAAAACTATTCGTTAGCTTTTTAATTAAAAAAAATGTAATTTATCTATTTTCCCTAAAGATAGAGTTTTGCTTAATAATGGAATCGTATATAAAAGCATTTACTCTAAGCTAGAGAGATGGAGAAATCATCTTTTCAAATTCTTGGTATTCCTGCTGATTATCTAAAGTATTTTGGGTATAGATTAAGTAGTCTAAAATTTATATTTGAAGCTCTTCGTCAAGTTTAAGATTTTTCATGGTTGTGTTAGCAGTGTCCTAAATCTCCTAGAACTTAGTTACCTTTCTATTTAAAGATGACATCAGTACCGCCATTTCGCCAAAAAGAGTTGCAGTAATCAAAGCTCCTATTATAATTAGCAAGGAGCAAAACATCGCTTCTAAACTATTTCTGGGGGCAAGTTCTCCAGCTAGAAGAAGAAATACGGAGTGATAGAAGGATACAGCGTATTATCATCCGATATCCCCCTCGTATAAATCAGTTTTAACATACATAAAATCTAATGGAGGTACCCATTCGTACTTTGTTCCAACTTACTTACTAATCATTATAAACCAGATGCAAGCTATTAAATGAATATAAATTATCAAGAAGAGAAGCAACTAAATTAACTTAAAAGTCATTTTCAGAGTATCCTTAGTTCTAAGCATTTGAATTATTCTGCTTAGTCGTAAGACTCTCACCAATTTTAGTAGTCCAAGTACTTAAAAATTTCTAGATTAACTTCCGGTTGTGATTTCAACAAAAGTATCTATTGGTACTGAGGCTAATAAATCTATAAAAAACCTGCCTGATTTAAAATATTGCTTGGCAATTGCTCATTTATTTACAACTTCATCTCCTGTTCTGGAATTATAAAATGAAGTTCTGAAATTTATTACAATATCAATGGCAAACAAAAAATCAATTGCAGAATCAAATCCAAACATTCCTTTTTATTTATCAATACCAGGATCAAATGCAACATAAAATGGAATAGAAAAACAATTTCAAAGAGCAAGTGCCATAACAAACAAATCTCATCTTATCCTGAAAGAGTCAGTTTATCTTAGAAGCCCATATTCTATTTTTCCATATTCGTTTTAAAGTCCTTAACAACCCAAGAAATGCCATATTGATTTTTTCTATTTGATACTTGCTTAAATCTTCTGTTTTTCTTTTTCTATAATATTTTCAATTTTTTCATTAGGCATAATATAGCCTTTGTATCCTGACTCAGAAAAGATAGATTTTTATGAAGTTTCAGTATCCTACATAGATATTTATTTTTTATCATTTTTTTGAGAGTTTTTACTCCTTTTTTTCAATATTCCTCCTTTTGCTGGAGTGGAAGATTTTGACGTTACTGATTTCTTGTCTATTGAAGCTTGATGTTTGTTCTTAGGAATTTCCAAAGAAGTTTATTATGCAAGTTATTTAGATTTAATTTTTTCCATCTTTGTATACCTTATTAATTTTTAAATTTTATTTATCTATTTAAGTTAGAAATTCTATCCAGATCTTAGCATTTCGTAAAACTATACGTCCCCTTTTTATACCCTCCTTAATCTTTTATTTAGCTTAAAAGTTTGATTTCAGTTTTATCATTTATTTGATAAATACTTTAGTTAATTTTTTCAATAAAAAGAGTAAGTTATTTCTATAGAAATATTTAGGAACTTTTTCTTTTTTAATTTTTTTTCCTTATTAAACATAACAATTAGCAGAGGATTTTAATGATTGATAAAAGGGTTTTTAAGCTTAATAGAATTACCTTTTATAAAATGAATGATATTTATCTAATATTTTTAAATAGCGTTTTATGATTCTTTAAATAGAATGTAGCATTATTATATCTCTTTACTTTTAAGTATTTTATTTTTAGCTTTATTTAATTTAAATTTAGATTAAGTGAATACTAAATTAACTTAACGTTATTGTGTTCCAATCTACCAATGCTCTTTTATTTCCTTTATAATTTTCCTACATTATGAATTACCCTGTAAGTTGTTTAACTTATTTAGCGAGTTTTTTTGTCTTATATTTCTATAGCCTTCCCTGTAATGATTTGCTTTCTCCATATAAATTAACTAAATTATCTTCCAGACCTGTCATGTAGTCTGACGCTCCTGACTAATTTAGAGTTAAAACTATTTCTTATCTATTTTTCTTCCAAAATCTATATAGTTAAGAACATACGGAATTTCTTCTAAAGTATTTGCACTTCATTCAATTCTATTCATATGCCTAGTAGTGTTTTAACCTTAATTCTATGCCTCATATTTTTTGATAGGTCTAACCAAAGTCATAGATTTCATTCTTTTAGAAGCATAATCTCTATCCTCTTTCTAGTTAATTAGCTCTAGTATCTAGTCTTTTTTACAATTTTATATTTTCCTCTTATATTATATTTTATTATTTATGCACTAAGACACTTTTTATAAGCTTTTTTTGGTATGGTTTTAAAGGTTAGAAGATTCTTATTTTGAAGATTTAGAAAAATGAAAATTACTCTTTTTAGTTGGAGTTAGAAACAAGTCTTCAAAATCTGATAAGTCTTTCTTAATATTTATTTTTGATAAAATTGTTCTTCTTCTAGTTTCGTTGCTTGCCTTTTCTATAGGCTTTTTCTATTTGTTCAAGTCGGTTTAAGTTTTTAACTATTAAATAGGTTGTAAATTAGCATTTTCGATATCTTGAAAAAGCATATTCGCATCTAAAACTGAGTTTCTTATGCTTTTATCTTAGTTCTTTACCTTTATTAATTATTTTGCATCACAAGTTTAAGGAATTTTCTTTAAATGCGGCATTGGAATTCCATTTCTTTATAAGGTTTGCTTGGTTATTTTATTTTGAAGAAGCAAAGTCTTTCGCCTTAAATGGGGATCAGTCTATATTTCCATTTAATAATACTTAGTAAGTTATTTTAGCTCTTTTTAAATCTTTATGTCAACGTTTTCATCATCCGAGAAGTCATTATCGGAATCAAAGCTACAAATTGAAGATCTTTTAAATTTTTTTTGTTGATTATATTTCTTATTAATTGAGTTAAAGGAACTTGCATTAAAAGGACTCACTGAAATGCAAGGAAATCTTATATTTTAAGATCTTTCAGTGAAAGCCTGGTAAGTACTTATTAAATCCTTGCTGTAACCAATTTTTAGATTAGATACAGAATTTTAATTTTAGTTTAGATTCATTTATTATTGAAAGTTGCTGATATTAAAAGATTTTAACACTCATGCAATACAAATTTTATATAACCTAACTACCTTCAAGCATAGCATACTATATTCTCTTAATTATAATCTTCTTCTTTATATTTGTTTACCTTTTGATTGCCTTTCAATAGCAGACTAAATAGATATTACTTAATAATATGATAGACTATGTCTGCCTTTATGATATCAGCTATTATTAATTTAGGCTAATGTTTTGTGCTAATTGATATGCTAATCTATTTGAAGAAACTTATAGTAACCCACTTAATCATAGAACATTATGTCTTACTTGCTTAAGTTTATGGCAATTAAATTGAGTTTTAAGATGTTACTAAAGAAGCTTTAGCTAAAAGAAGGTACAAAAGGATTCTAAAATTAGCTGCTTTTTATAATATAAACTCTAGTTTATTTAATTTAAGCATACTTATCCTAAATTTTGATATTAAGAGTTAGTACCAAAGATAAAGTGCAAAATATAGCATATTGTAAAATATCTTTATTATACTAATAACCCTTAGACATAGGCTATTAGTATGTAACTGTGACCTAGCTAATATTTAAGCCTTTTTTAAATAAACTTTTTATTATAGAGACTTACTCTCATTTAACCCTTTTGTCTTAGGTACTTAATGCTCTTTGATTTAAAGGCGATTAAATGATTAGTAAATTGGCTTTTAATATAAAAATAGTAAAATTAGAATAGAAAACTAGCATTATTACCTTTCTATTAGCAAAGCAGTTAGGAGCTATTAATCCTTTATATAATAGATTTAATTAAAATTAAGGTAATATAAACTATTTAGTTAGAAACTGAGATTTATTTGAAATTAGGTTTAAGAAAGTTAACATAAGAAGATAATTTTTTGAATTCTAATAAATTAAAAATTATTGTCACTTTCCCTTTTTCTAGGAGAAGGTTTTATAGACACAGATTGAGGAAGCAATAAATTGATATCATCATTTATCAGTTTTTTCTTTGCATTGATTTCTTATTTCAAGGAAGAGTCATTACTGAAATCTAATAAATCTGGACTTATAATCTGTCTAGGTTTTCTATTTCTACTAACTGCCTCACTTAGTTTCTATGTGACTTCTGTTTAAACTTAATAAGAATTTTATAATTTGTCTAATATCTCTTGCTCTTTGCTTTCAAGTTATTTTAACTAAAGTTATAAATATTACTCTTTGGGTGTTTTATTAAAAGAGCTGCTCTTACTCATAAATCTTTTTCTTTAGATCTATCTTAGTATATTTAGCTTTTTAACCACTGGACATAATTTTGTTTTTTCTACTTAATAATTCATTGCATAAAACTTCGTCTCTTTTTTACTTTCTAAATATTTTATCAAATTCCCTGACTTTCCTTATATCCTCCTAGACTTTTTAACCTGCTTATTTAATTCCTGAAGTAGATTCTCTTTTATTTTTCCAGAATTCATTTAACTTTTAAGCTCTGATATCTTTGTTTTTCTCTCTTTAACTATTAACATTATATTTTCTAATTTCCAGTTCTGTTAGATTCTTTTTGACAATCTCTTACCTAATTTCTAGTTTAAATCTATGATTTCACTAACTGATAGCTATAAGCTTAGCCTTTTCCTAAGTCTATTTAATAGCTTTTTAATGCTTCATCTATTAGATCTCCAGCATTTTAACTCTGTTTTCAAGGAGCTTAATTGATTATAAATATTCTTTGTTCTGCTTCTAGCTTTCCCTTAGCTTACTTTCATCTTCTAGTTTATCAAAATCCTATCTAGGTGAAATTTAGTTTAATCCTGCTTATTACAAAGGAGATTTGTTTACTTCTGCTTTTTTTAAAGAAAAGCCTTTCATTTATACGCTTAAAGCTATATTATATCTTTTAATTACTTAAGCTCTAAGATAAAAGAAGCTTTATAAATAGAAAATTAGGCTTTACAAAAGAAAAAGTAATTAATGTTTAGCTTTTCACTCTTAATTAGCTTTTAACCTATTAGTAGATAATTTATATTTACCTTTAGTTTTTAATTCAGTTGTAGTTATATAAAAGGCAGTAATAAGATAATTCTGCACTTATAATATCTTCTAAAAGCTTCCACTTTCATTTACAATAATGCAAAATGAAGAAAGTGTTTTAGAGAGATGGTTGCAGACATATTTTATTTGAATTAAAAAGAGTGAGAATTTATAATTAAAGATAGTCTATTTAAGTACTCTCTTGTGTTCATTTCTTTAATATCTCTTATTTTTTTCTTAAGGCACATATAGAAATATTTTGCTAAATTTGGCTAAATATTCAAATATATTACATTTTTTGTAATTTTTCCTTTTAAATCTTACTTAAACATTTTTTAATTTAATTAAATGAAAGATGAATGTACCGGATGATGTTCATTGAATTAAATAAAATTCTTAAACTTTAAACTTTTAGGCTCTAATCTTAAGTTTGAGCCCAATAATAGCAAAAATAGTATTAAAAATAACACAATAAAAGAAAAAAAATTTGATTAGATAGACAGGTCAAGCTTTCATTAGTTTTAATTCTTCTATCTTTTCGTTCATCTCTTTCCATTCCTTTTTTTCCATTCCAATGAATAATGTCTGAGGACTTACTTTGCTCTAATCTGAACTAAACTTGGCAAAAACATTTTGTAACTTTACTATACATTCGCAATTTTCACTTTTAAAATACTCAGCATTCTTTACCTCAGTCATTTTAGAGTTTTGAATTATCCAAGCACTATAAGGAATGTTTCCATTCTATAGCCTGTAATGTTAAAATTTACCTAAACTATAGATGAATGTGCTGAACGTTCTCATGTTTTACAACATCAAGTTAATATTCAATTTCTCGGTCATCATGAGTATGAACCCATAAACGAGGTATTCTATATACAATTCTGCTATCTTCAACTTTAACTATTTTTATTTCCTTTTCTTACTTTTAGCATTCTAACTCTTCTTCCTCATTTTCTTCACTTTATTTCATCTATTCTTCCTTAAATTTTTTTGCATGTTCTTCCTATATTTTTGAGAAATCTAATACAGGTGAGTCTATTTTTGGAGTTTCTTTGTTTTAAACTTCTTCTTTTTCGAAAAAAGTCAAATCACTTTTGATTTTTTTAAAGTTAGGAGATGTTATTTAGACGTTCTTAAATACAAAGGGTTCATTTTATGGAAATTTAAATAAACTTTGAGGAGAAAATTCTAACTTCAACAATTTTTTGTTGCTTTCTTTTGATTCCTTTTAAGAATTATTTTCTTCCTTTTAACTAAATTATGGAGTCAATTTCAGATTATCTTTAGCTGCTATCTAAGGAGCTTCTTCTCTTTTCTTCTCTGATTCGTTTTTTGGATTTTCTTCTTTGTTTTCCTTATGAATACTCTTTTCATTTTAGACTTTTTTTGATACTTCATCTGATATATCCTTTGATGCTTCTTTTGGTTTTTCTTTTGGTTCTTCTTATTCTTCTTTTTTCCTCTTATCGATATTCTAATTATCTAACACTCCTGCTCGATCGTTATTTTACTCTTTTGTCTAAGAAAATTCTTCAGGAACATCAAAGCCTTTAAATTTAGGGACATAATTCTATAAGAAACAACTTTCATTTTCTACAAGTTTAACCTTTAAATTACTCATCGAGCATTTTTCAATGTGAGGCTTATCTTAAGATATTCTTATACAATCAGGGGTAGGAGATTTGCAGGGTTTCTAAGAAGACTTTTAGCTCAAGTACTGCTAATAATTACTCTTAGTAAGTTCGTACTCAGCTTTTCTCTTCATTATAATTCAGCTAAATTTTTTGCTATTTAAATGCTACCGCTTCTTTCAAATTCAAATTTCCTTTGAATTTTCTTGTTTAAATTAGTTTAAATATATTTATCACTATCTGTTTAAAAATGCTTTTGCAAACATTAATAACTAAAATTAGACGTTAATATTATACTATTCTTGATCATTATTCACTGCTAAGTTATAATAATGATAGAAGCTTAAAAAATTTTAGCTCAATAATTAGAAATTTATAATAGCAATCTAGTTATTATGAGTCCTTTAGTATTGCTAATACTTCTTCTAACTCTGTTTCTTAGTTTAAAGTGTATACCTATTTATTTATTTTTTATTTATTTCAACTAAATATTTAATAAAATATACTTTTTCTGAGATTTCATTCAGATCTGGCCTCCATTTTTTAAATAAAATTTAAACTAAAAAGTTTTTTGATGTCTTTATTTGCAAGAAATGCTTATTTCATTTATAGTCGTTAGTATATGTTTTTAAATTTTATTTTTATCTTTTCTTGATCTTATCATTTTTATTTGGCTTCCAATTTTTCAAGTTGTATGTTAATCACATATAATTTACAGTTATATTTCCTTTTAAAAGCTTTTTGTTGTATATTAGATTTTCTGTAACATAAAGTTTTGGCAATTCGTTTAAAACTCTTCATTTTTCTTGCTTTTTTAAGTTCTGATAACTTTATCATTTCTTTTATAATAGCAATTTGACTAGCAGAATTAGCATTATATACCTTAAAAGTTTATTCTTAAAAATTTTCTTGATTTCCAGACGCTATATTATATAAATAAAATATTATGTTTATTCAGCTATTTATTTGTTCCTTTTCTTTTTTTCTTCAAAATCTGATATTTCCATTTAATCATTTTAACTAATATTTGATTAAGGTTTTTGTAAAGTTATTATTCAGTAATTTTTCTGCTTTATATTAATTATCTTTACAAATATTAAGCTTTTAGCTTTTTAAATCGATTATAGTGCATAATTTTCTGATTCTTTCTGATAGATTGAAGATAATTTCATCCATACATTTTTCATTATGTAATTTGATTTGAAAGCTTTTAATAGTGTCAGATTCTTTTATATCTTGCTCTCCTTCCAAACATTTAACTTTTTCTGCAGATGAAGGGTTTTTATAGATTTTAGTTCTTTATCCATATAAAATCTAACTTATTCTTTGCTTTTAAAATAAGTTTTAATAAGCTTAATACCCTACCTTTACTATTTAAAATTTATATCTTTTAATTGAAGCTTCAGTTGAATTAGCTTTAGTATAGAAATTAAGCACCAAAAAGTGATTTAGTTAATATTTACTATTTTAGAGTATTTGCACTATCTTTAATAAGGTTAAAGATTGATCTTACAATGAATGAAAAGGTGGAGAAGTAGTGAAGTAAAATAGATAGCAATTTAAAGTAGAAATGTTTTATGAGTATCAATTAAACTAAACATACACTAAAAGCTTGAATATAATGCTAATATAATACTCTATAGAAATTACTATATTATACAGAATCCTTTATCTTCATTTTACTACTAGGAACGCTTGAGGGATATAATCAGATACTTTAAGAGTATTTAAGTTTAGGATTTATAATGAAATATTACATTCAAGTAGATGTTAAGTATAAAAACAACATCAGAATATTTTAATTCATTTAGCTAGAATCTATAATCATATAAGCTTTAAAATGGAATATCCCATCAGGAATAAATCATATTTAGCATTTAAAAGGAAAAATAGAAATCCTATTGACTATATTAATATTTTTAAAGCACAACGTATAAGCTAAATAAGGTTTAATATCAAGCTTACAATAACTTAATATTTATATTTAATGAAGAGTAGCATAATATTCTAATTATATTAACAATTGTAATCTTATTCATATGATATTCCTTTTTAATAATCTTTATAATATCAATTTAATTACTCCAATAGTAAGAAGCAGAAGGGGAACCAGAGTGGCTACTTAGCTGGTTTAAAAGTAATAAAGTAGTAAGGATTATATAGTCTAATAAGGGTTTTACTGATGGAGTAATTAAAAGGTGTTGTAGGTAAATAGTTAAGACTCTACTTGGTAATAAGGTAAGATTATTAGTTTACACTCTAGTTTATATTAAAATGACAGAAAACCAAATCCAAACCAATAGTAAAAGAATAAGTTCAGTCTAAAGGAAGTAGTCAGTGATGTATATGAACCTACAGAAAGAATGCATAGCCAAAATTTAAAGTCTCGCTACAAAGTTAAAGAGATTTGAGCTTTTTAAAAATATTGACTAGGATATTTTGCTTTAGTGCTGTTGAAGAATGTAGGTTAAGACTTATTAGTCTTAAGATACGATTGTGAGATATAATGATGAAGGGAATTAGTTCTACATTGTTTTGAAGGGTGAGGCAAGCATAATAGTACCAGCTGACTAGCAGCAAGCGAAAAAGGTGTTTAGCTAATATAATAAGAATATGAAACTGCTAGGCAAGGGAAAGATCTAAATGACCTATCTACAGTATGATCCCTTTTCAGAAGTGTAATTTTATAAGTGTGGAACTTTGAAGAAAGGAGATAGTTTTGGAGAAAGAGCCATTATATAAAAGGTAAGGAGGAAAGCTACTATAGTGGCTAATACTTAGTGTAAAGTAGGATGTCTCAAAGCTTCAGATTATAGGGATATCATACTATAGCAAGATAGAAAGCAGAAAGAAGAGATGGTTAACTTGTTTAAAGAGATGTTCTATTTCAAAAAATGAACCAAATCTAAATTGTTCGACTTTATCTATTTCTGGAAGATAAAAAGATTCGTAAGGCTCTAAAAGGTTTTTACCCAAAACGAAGAATTGAGTGAAGTTTATATTGTTAAATAAGGAGAATTCAAACTCTACAAGCAGCATACTGACTTCTAATGACCGCTATTGTAACTGGCTGTTATAGGATAATATGAACTTATTGGATTTGAAGATGCAATGAAAAACTAGAAAAGAAGCTTTTCATGCTCTTGTGAATCAGAAGAAGGATAAGTCTTGGCTATATCTTGAAATGACTTTACGAAACGAGTAGACAAGGAAACCTTAGAAGTAATAAAAGAAATAGTATTGCTTACTGAGGGATTCAGAGCACAAAAAGAACAGAAGCAGCAGTTAATACAAGAGAGCTTATTAGCAGAAAACTAAGATAAAAATGAACTCAAATAAGTATTTTAGGTATAAAACTAAAGAATGAAAGGTCCTTCACATCAACCAAGGAATAAATCAACTTCACGTGCTTTGACATAGCTTAGAGAATAAAATTTACGCTGCTTTTAATAGTTAAATAAAAATCGAAGACCTCGAAGCTTTAAACCAATTGAAAAAAGCCCATTAAAATTATCAGACTCATAAATAATGAAGATTAAGATAATTGATTCATTATAAAGAAAAGACGAACTAAAATTTGATTTGGTGGATGTAGAAAATGGGAGTTCCTAAAGGAATAGCAGTCAGTTCTCTTGCTCATAAAGGAATTTTAGTATCAAGCATTAAAGAAAGAATTCAATAGACGATTAAGATAATTTAGCTCCTTTGACAACAAGAAATAATAAGCTTCTACATATTGCTTCAAAGTCTTAACTATAAAAGTCCCCAATTAAAATAAAGTAACTAGATTTTAAAGCCTTAAATGAGCAATCTGACTGGTATAAATAATAGAAGAGTATACTTTAAGAAGACATTATGGAAATAATAAATTTTGTTAATGTAATTCTTAATAAAAATATTCTCATTCTTCACTTTGAAAATACTGAAACAAGTTATATTTAGTTTCAGTTTCACTAAGAGGAGGTAAATTTTCTAAATCTTTGATTTTGTACTATTTAAGGAATTCTTCCTTTTTCAAGCCTTTTAAAGATTACGCAGTTCTCTTAAGGTTAATCTTATCCAGAACTTTCATGATGTTTTCTTTCTAATTACCTGAAACTAGTTCCAGAGGTTTAAGTTTTCCTTACTTAGCCTAACAATTCAAATGTACTTGGATGTAGTCGAATTAAGGCTGGAACTTTTACTTCATTTTTATAAGAAAGATTACTATCTTTTGCTCATTTTTCTCTATAATCCTCATAAAAGCCATTACCATTATCATAAAGCCAAATATTGCTCCTAGGAGAATAACAACCAATTAGATTCAATGAATTTTATACGTTTATACCGTACGTAGACCGCTCTCAGAAATAATAAGCTTAATTCCACCTGCTACTCCGTTTGTTATATGCATTTATTCTGATGTGAAGTAAGTTCCTAAAGTTGGCTCCTAATCAATCATTACATGATAGCCACTTTCATAATCATTGTTGTTTTCATTTGATTCATAAACAGAAGAAACTGCCAAAATATTAAACATCGTAGGTGTAGGACCCACAAAAACATAATCAGTAGGAGGAACAGCAGTTTCGACAATAGTACTCATTTCGTCAGGAATACTTGATTTAGTTGTTATATTTAAGACAATCGACGTTGCTAAACCTGCTTCTTCCTTAAGATAAAAGGTTATATTTCCATCTCCTTTGATATAGCAATTTTAGCATTCTATTTTCAGTGCACATTAAGAACTTAAAACTTAAGATCGGCATTATAAACTTGACCAATTACCTGATACATCATCATTATAAATGCCATAGGTAGTATAATAAAAGTTACTATCGCATTCTGTCCATTCTTCCTTTATAGTGGTGTTTTTGACACAATTTCCTTGATAAAAATTGAATCCTTCTTATATATAGATATCTGACCTTATTTTTGAGTATGACTCTTTTATTACTAGCAATGGAACCAGAGATTTTACTTCTTGCACATTATCTATGATATAAGAGTTAAGAGTTGTAGCAATTATTACGCTAACTACTAAAAAGAAGCACAAAGTAAAGAATCCTCCAATCTCATTAGGTTTAATTCTCATGTCTTTGTCCTCGTAATAGTTATGATGTGAGCTAAAATAGTCAAACTTTTTAATAAATGCAAAGGTATTCTCGGATAAGACAACTATTAGGATAAGAATGGCAAGCACTCCAAAGCAGATTATTACTATGTACAAATCGTTAGTTTTTATATCTTCTGTTTTGTTTTATAAAGCCTCTGGCTGGTAACTCTTTGCAGTTGCTACAACATCCAAAGTTTGTGGTCTTATTGATCCTGTTTCGCATATTTTTCCTTTTGGACAATCCCAGCAATAAGCTGTACCACTATTAGGTGCATAAGTGTTAAGAGGACATGATTCGCATGACTTTTAGTTTCTTGCAGCTCTTATTTTATTTTAAGTTCCAGGCTAGCAATCAGCACAAGCAAAATCTAATCAATACTATCCTTAATTACATAAATCACAATTTTTATTGTTTATTGTTCCTTTACTACAATTCCAATCGCAGGAAGATCCACATTCCACATCGTAAATGTACACTTAATTTTTAGATTTTGTCTCCAATGCGATCTTACCAATAACGACAACTCCACCAAAAATAATTAACTTACGTTAAAAATAAATCATTGAATGTCCGTGTAAAGGAGGTGGATAAGCAGGATTAGTTTTATCAGAAATCCATTTTGTATAATTCTTTTTTTTTGTGTCTAACTCATGCATATCATTGTCTGTAAATAATTCCCATTATTATCCTCCAAAAGCCATTATTTTCTATCCAACTCCTGCGATTGCTGACTTTGATTTTGATTCCTCTTACTTATCTTCTTCAGCAATTATTTCCCATTTATTTGTATCTGGATAATATTTAAAAGATTATGAAGTTGGTTCTTAGCTTTCATACTGTCCAAGCATATAAATAACCCAATCATTTCCATTAATGACTTTACAATAATATGAAGCTTTTGGACCTTCTGGATTATTAGAACTTAGTTTTGTTCAGCGGAATGAGCTGAAATCAAATCCCCATAATTCATCGTTGGCACCATCTTTACTTCTACCTCCAAAAATGTATAAGCTTTTACCTACAACTGCACCACATGATCCATATCTTTCGCTTGGTCCATTGTTTTCAGCTATTACCTAACTTCATTCATAACTGAGAGTACTAAACAAATACAAATCATTTAGGTATGATCCGTCTTAGGCTATTCCTCCAAAAATAGCTATGAAGTTTCCATGAGTAGCAGAAACATGTTTACTCCTTGCAGCTGGGATCTCACCCGTTACAGATGGTTTAATCCAAGTTCATTTCTCTAAATCCAGCATTCAGACTTTACTAGATTTGACTTCTTCATTTTCACCTCCAATAATTCACATCTTAGAAGAAACCAAATTTGCAGAATGATATGCTAGAGGTGAAGGGCATTCTGCAGTTTAAGTAAACGCTTCCCATTCTAAACTGGATTTGCTTAAATTAAGTATCATTATATCATTCTACAAGCCAACTTCTTTCCACCCAAGAAAATTATAAATAACATTATTTTATACTGATAATGCTTAAGCATCTCTTAGAGAAAATTCCCTATTCTTTATATCCAAAACTTATACCTTAATATTTTTCAAATCCGAGACATCAAACCTATGAGTGTCTTAAAGGTCTATTGAGTCTTTTCATAGTCATCCATTGGATATATACCAATATTTAGAACCATCATAGTAATGTCCTTAATTAGTTACAAATTGTGGTAAGTTTTAATAAGAGCTTCTAGTTCATACTGAAGTAGCTTTGTTATAGAAATAGAGATAATTATAATCTTCTTCATAGTCTGAAGTTACTTATCCTAGTTTTAATATGTAGGTGTCATTTACAACTATTAAGTTTCCATATTAGTTTGGTGGAGGAATAGTTCCTGTTTAGTTAAGCTTTCTTCAAATGAACTCCCCTATTTTTATTTCCCATAAGTCATTTAGGTAATCTTCAAATCCTTGTCCACCTTAAACTACTAAAACTGGTAATCCATCTTTGTCATAATAACTATAACAATTAGCAAAGGATCTAGGATCTGGTTTATCCCCTTGAATATTTTAGAGTTCTCATTTATAATCAGCAAGATAGAGAATTCATAAGTCATTCTAAGGTCCAATATCTGATTTTCCACCAAATATGAAATAAATTATTTCTTAATCTTCCTTTTTACCACTGCAAGGACCGACTCTAGCATCAGGCTAATCATCATCAGTTAAAACAATTCTATCCCAAATCTAAGTTTTAAAGTAAAATTTGTAAGCGTCTGATAACATTGACTATACTCCAAGTCCGTGAGAAATAATAATTAAACCTTGCTTAGGATAGGTTTAGTAAGCGACGTAGTATCTTTATAAAGGAGGAGTGTTTGTTTCAGGAATAATGCTTCACTAGCCTAATACACTGCTAAGAGTTAGGAATAATATCCAAAGCATATTTATAAATGTCAAGCATTTAAATTAATTTAAATAAGCTTAAATATAAAGTTTAAGCTTTAGAACTTAATAGTTTTTCAATATCCAATGAACATTTGAATTAACATAATATCTTCTTACTGAATAATCTTTATACTAAATTTTATCCAATGCTATAAATTTTGCAAATAACTATTTTAGTTTATTTTGGTTTAAATCTAAAGTTTAAAATTTAATATTTTTCATTTTATTCAAGTGACATTAGGAAACAAATAAAATTCCACTCTATGCTTTTAAAGAATCTATTATGATGCAAAATTATATATTTTATGTAAAAATGATTCCTAAAATTAATCAACTAAGAACTACCAGGAAATCAACTAAGAAAACTTACTCCATAGAAACATAAAAGATAAAAATGTAACATTCATTCTAACTAAGAATTGGAAAAAATGTAGTTAAAAATTACAGAAATTAATTAACAAAAATTTATGAATAACTTCATGATGGCTCTTTGGTAATAGATTAACAGAACTAAAAGATTTTTTCGAATTGGAAAAAATTAAAAAGACTAAAAATATTGAAAAAAATAGTGCATGATTCGAAGAACTGCAAAATGAGATACTTATACTGATATAAGATAGGACATATATATAGAAACTGCAGATAATTCCAGAAAAAATAAATAATCGAAAATTTAAAAATGGAAAAGCATAACCAAATTATATTGTACTATAAATGGAAGAATATTTAGGAGAAAGCTATATAATGGAGATTAACTTCTAGAAGATAATACTAATGCTTGGGAAAAGAAAAAGATTAATGCTCAGAAAAGAATGAAATTAAAACAAGGTTCCTATCATAAAGAAGGGCTAAGTCGCAATAAATAGCTTTTTAATGAAGAAATTTAATATACTGATGAAAATTATGAATACGGAAATGATTATTAACAACTTATGAACTAACTTCGATTAACAAATATCGGTAGACATTACGTTAATAATTATTACTTATTTTAATTTTAATACTATGCTCTAAAAAATAACTAATTTTTTACATGGATCTTTAATTTTATTAATTTTTATACATTTATGAAAAGATCAATTTAATTTGATATCCTTTAGTATCTATTAAAAATTATTTAATCAAATAAACTATAGCAACCTCTTCAAAAAGTTTTAAAATTTTATTTTAGCATTTTTATAGTAATATCATAAAAACTCAGATTAGTTAACTCTAAAATTTTTACTATATATTTTAAAATAAATTCAAATTTAGTGGCATTAGTATTTTACCTTAAAATCTATTTTACTATGTTGTTATTAATATTTAAAATTAGATATTTAAGAATATTGGATACTTTAAAATTCTTTCACTGAAATTTTTACATAGCATAACATTATTTATTATTGTTGCGTCACCTTTACTTGGTTTATCACATATTAATTTTGAAAATAAATATTCACCTAAATTTACTTGGACCTTTTAATATCTTTTTGTAATTTTAAAAGCTAAAATTAAGAATCTGCTGATGATCTTAATTTATTGAATAAGACAATGTTCCTTCTCTTTATTGAAAAATATAATTATAAAATAGTTATTATTCTGAATCTAATTATACGAATCTTATTAACTTAGTTCTTAGTAGCTAACAGAGGACTGGTTATTAATATGAAACTGAGAAGTTGAATAGATTAGATTAAGCAGCAGCTTCTTATTTGCTGTTAGTTATTTGGTGAATTTAAATGGTAATAGATTAAAACTTGACTAGCTAAGTTTACTTAAGGTACTAATGGCATTTGCTGATAGGATGGTGGGAAACTACAGAGTAATCTTAAATAGAGGAGCAATGACTAATAGCTGAACTCTGGTATGGCTTGATGATAGTTAGATCTGATTTGAATCTAGACTTGCTTAGTAGTGATAGGTTTAAATTGTTAATTCTAATAAAATTAAATATATTATAACTATGACTCTTGTATACAGCTTCTAAGCACCACATATCACTACCTATCAAGTCTAACTTTTGTCAAACTGCTGTTTAAATGCTTAGCCAGAAACTAATTCCTTTGTGGGGATGAAAGTTATAAAGTTTAGAAGCTTTATTCTTAAAGGATCAGGTGCCTGCTTTAAAAGCAGCAAAGGAAGTATGAATAGCCAAAAGGCTTAGCTTAAAGAAACTAATTTGAACTAAGCTTGCCAAGCATTGAAAACATAAGAGACATAATAATAAAATGATAATTAACTAAAGCAAACCTAAAAGCCTGGACATTCCTCTTTAATAGATTAAAACATGAAGGGAGTAGTGTCTATGCTTGAGAAAGATGCTATTGATTAGCAGAATTAAGTGAAAGTAAAGACATTCAAGTCTAAAGTAGTTGAATGCTTAAAAACTATAGAAAGCAACGTTATTGATTTAAAAAACTTAAGTGAATGAAACTAAGAGTATTTCCTTAGAGTGCTCTCTTCTTAAGTTTTCTTTGAAGGTGACTCTTTTCAGTTAGAAGTAACTCTAGAAAATTATACCAATACACTTTAATAGGAAATTGGGAAAAGAACAAAAGATCATATTAGTTGGTCTCAAGAAGAGTTTTAGACACTTGCGAAGCAAATAATTGAAGCATCATTGATAATGTAGAAGAATAGCGTTTGTCATAGCTAACTTATCCCTAGCTTTATCTATTTAGTCAATGGGACTATTAAGTTGGGAGAATTTTTCGACCTTTTTTACTTGGAGTCGAGTATAAATGAGTAATATGGTAAATATCAGTGCCCTATGAAGGCTAAGGTGAAAAAATAGAATTAGCATCAATCAAGCTATTCCATTTAAGGTGACTTATAATAAATCGATCGCTATAAATCAAACGTATTTTCGTTGGGTCTAATATTTAGTGAAATGCTGCTTCTTGAAGAATTTCCAGATTTCAAGAATTTCAAGGACTAGAAATCTCTAAATACCTTAATATAAAAGCTAGACTAAAAAGGAACTAACTAACATATAAGGCATCTACTTTCAAACATGTTGCAGCTAAATTAGGAATAAAGATTTGATTTAAAGCAATGTCTCAGTTATCTTTAAGACAACCTATTCTAAGAAAAGAAGTCAAAGCTTTATTTCAGTAATTACATCATTCTACAACACGAAAATCATACTCTACTCAACTTTTAGATTGACTAAGACAAGAAATGCAAAACAAGTCAAACTAACTGCTGAACCAGCTATAACTCAAGCTTTAACGTTTAAATCAAAAATAAGTTAATTACTTCAGGTGGTAGTTTTGGTAGTAACGCATAAAGATCTAGGACTCTTTCTACTATTGAGGAAAACTAATTTCTCTCCTACTAAATGCAGTTTCCACGTTACTTTCATCGTATGCTTGATGTGAATAATAATCTGTATATAACTGGTGGCTGTTGAAATCAGTAAGCTTTGACTAGTTGTGAGGTTTGGAATTATAAGCAAGACGTCTCTAATGAGATAAAAGGCATGAATAGAAGCTTAATGCTGCATGGAATGTCATACTTGGATTAGAATTTATACATAATAGGTGGACATGATGGTAAGATAAGTTAGAAAGGTGTAGTTTACTATAACTACCAAAAGGATTGAAATTAACTAAGTATAAGTTTAAAAAAGCCTGCTCTTGTAAATGCATGTGCTTGATAATTAGCAAGTTGCGTCTTTTTGTTTGACAATTTTTAGGATTTATAAGAAACTCAAATTTATGACTAAAAAGTAATAGCTAAACATGGAAGTGTTTTACCTCCAAGTTTCTAGTTTCTCTGGTATCATCCATTTCTAAAAGGAGAAAACATGTTTATGTTTAATATTTCTGCTCAAAATAGAGAACAGTACTTTATTTTTAACTATGATACTAAAAAAGCAACTTGGACCAAAGAAGAAGACATATTTTGACATTAAGCTAAATATTTTGTTTTGACTTAAATTTCCCCCTAAAGCTTTAGCCCCTTTAAGTAATTCCTTAGCTTATAACTAAATAATCTTCTGTCTTGGTTGGTGTTAAAGCTTATTAACTTGATAATTTGATTTAGCTATTGTAACTGTAGCAAATAATGGAATAGATCTAAATATTTCATAACTGCATATGATCGTAATATACAAATTATGCTACAACAAGCT
Organism: Loxodes magnus; assembly: GCA_946699065.1. Classification (NCBI taxonomy): domain Eukaryota; phylum Ciliophora; class Karyorelictea; order Loxodida; family Loxodidae; genus Loxodes; species Loxodes magnus. Next base: position 1,145,251 of record CAMPDV010000008.1, on the reverse strand, counting down.
TTTACTTTTCTCTTAAACACTCAATCATGTTCTAAATCTTCTTGCAAATGTACCTAAACCTTTTTGAGGAGTTTATTGATCTTTCTTTTTTAACTTGAACACTTCTAATCTTCTCTTGTCTCCTAGCCTTTGGATTATCTAGTTTAGGAAGAGTATTTCTCGATGATATAATCTTTAAAATGAATGTCTTATAATATTTGACCAAAAGTAGCTAATTCCTAAGTTAATCTCTGTATAAGAATGTCTTTGAACTTGTTAAAATCTTAACACATAAGCAAATTGCCCTTGATTACGTATCAGTTTGAGAAAATATTAGAGATCAGTTTATAAATGGAAATAATCTTCTGAATAAGGTTTTGTTTAGTATGATATTTAAGAAAGCATACCTCAATTGCTTTGTACTTGATCTATAATATTTTTGCAGTTGGTATTAGAATGTTCCTTAGAAGAATATATAAGTAGATGTTTATTCAACTCTTGGAGAATAAGGGATTTTTAAACTTCTTTAAACTTCAAATTCATATTCCCACTTCTGATATGGTAAACCTTATTAGAACATTTTTACATTCAGAACTTAATGCTAGAGTTTGGATTTTCCTAACTGATTTTCCTTAATTTAAAACAAAAGTGCATGAACTTCTTTCTTTCCATGTGCACGAAACTAATTCAGTTTAAATCAATAAAGCAAGACTCATTAAGTGTAGATTACCGAGATTTAAAGCCATTCTTGATATCAGTCTTCTTTAGTTATTTCCTATCATTCTTTTAAATCCTGATCAAGTAGCCCAAGAGAAGTATCATACCATAGTTTGTCTAGGTAAAATCAAAGTTCTACCAAGTGTTTTCAATTATGCAGCATTTCCATACTTAGGCTTTAGAGATTGCTGCTCTAGAGAGTCTGTTGCAATGAGAAGTTTATAATTTTCTCTTTCCCTTAAGTTATAGGAGCATGGCTGTTTCCTTGTAACTCCGTTATTAATTTAGATTGATCTCGTAAAGTAGACATCAATAATAGACTTAGCATGAATATAGTAAAGCTAGAATTAAGTTGATAGTCTTAGTCTTCTCAAATTAGCAAAAGTTAGTTTCCTTGATATAATATCGAACATTTTCTCTATGTGAATTAGGGCAGCTGCTAGTTATTTAGTGACTATCTACGGTGTTGATGGATAATCTATTAATAGTTCAAGATTATTAAGTTACTGAATGTCTGCGAATAAATCCAAACTAAACTAGACGCAAAATATTTGGATGATATATGTATTTATTTAAGCGCTAAGTTATTGCTTTGCCATATATTTTTAGTAAGCAATTCAGTAAAGCAATAGGTGTCAGCTAAATTAGACACTCTTGCTTTTCTATTTTAAAATAGGAAGAATGCTTATTCCTAGTGTACCAAATATTCTGAAATGAAAGTGACTATTAGGACTAAAAGATAAGCCAAAAATAAAGAAGCTAAGCTAGAGATCATTATTAGTGCAGCCAACACTTTTATAAAGAGCCAACTCCATTTAGCTTCAGTATGCACTTCTTTATCTAAGAAGCATTAAATACTAAGAATAAACTTGAAAGAGACTATAAAGCTTTGCAGAAGAAGGATTAGTACTTAACAGAAAGTAACTAGAGTAGACTTATTAAAGTAGCGATAGGAATTATGTGGGTGTCTTAGCTTAATTAGTAAATAAGGATAAATTAGAATTATTTTAGAACATAACAGAGTAACAGAGTTAAGTCAAACATATATAATGGAATGATATTCAAAGATAAATCTAAAACACATAGTAAAGAAATTAACTTAAGGCTTTCAGTTTTAATTAATATACTAGATATACTTCATATCAACTACTAAGAATAGCATTTAGGTACCCATTATCTTTATTAGTATATATTAAGGAAACGCTTTCAATGCTTAAAACATCAGCAAAGCAATTAGTTATGCTGGCAGTTAATAGCAAATTTAATCATATCTGTTTAATAAATAGATCATATACATAAACTGCTATAAAGCGTCTTTCAATTCTATAAATTGAAGTCTATGAGAAGTTCTTCCCCAAGCCATGCTCCTTGTAATAATTTCAAATTACTTGCTGCAGCGAAATGACCTATATTTATAAATTACCTGGCCAATAATTAGAAGGGAAATCTTCTTTCGGAAGCAAACCTACGTATTAGTAAGCAGAGGCTACTAACTCACTGCAAAAAAAATTAGAAGGTAATTTGTTTCAATCTTCTTGCTTCCTTTTCCTCTATTTTAGTTTATTAATAATTTTTCTTCATGTCAACTTATATTGCTGTCCATTTGCCTATTCTATAAAGTTATCAAACTATATCAGTAACTAGAAATCCTTCTTAAAGTTTAGTTTTCTTAATGCCATTTTTTAATACAGAAGATGCCATTTGTTTTTCATAAACTTATCCCAGCTACAGATGCTAACACCTTCTCTAGAAAGAGATTCAAAAAGGGCTATACTTCCGTTATTAAGCTTTAGAATCAGAGCAATATGATCATAATGAGATTTGGTTAAGATCCTTTAGACCTTTGGGGCAATTGAAACTCCTCTGAAAAGAAGTATGTCACCTAAATCTGCTTAATCTTAAAATGCTTGATTAGAGATTCTGTCATGTTCTTTCCAATAGAATTTCTACACTGATAGTTCTGTTCTATCTTCTTGAAATCCTTTAGAATGCTCGTAGTTTCTATGCAAAACTTAGCTTCATTGAATTAATTATTCTTCACTTCTCACCTTAAACAGGAAGTTTCTTTTAGAAGCTAAAGGTTCTAGTAAGACTTGCAAGTTCTTAGGATCTATTCTTATCTTTAAGGATAAATTGGCAAAATTTATAATTCCCCTAGGTGTTTAATCTTCAGGTCTTTTCAAGTATATTAGCCTCATTTCTTTGCAAATAAAATACCTTCATACCCATCTCTTAGTCAGAACACCTGTAGTTCTTTTTTAAGCCCAGCCTTCGAAAGAAGGTAATTTAATTTCCTGCTACATAAACTTGAATTACTACTCCTAAAACTCACAAATAGGACTCCTTATTTGGTTTTAAGTTAGACTGCTATCCTCAGAAAAGAATTGAATAAGCTATAAATTCTGTTTCCTTTGCTAAGTTACAGCTTCTTTAACTTGAATAGCATTGCTTTTTACATTAGTCTAGGGAACTTCTGGAATAGGCGTTTCTCTCTCATTACATTCTTTCTAAGAATCAAATGTTTCATCTTCTTAATTAGAAATAAAGCTGATGCTATTAACATCTGCTACCTTATGCTCTTCCTACTAGTTCTAGCTCTAGTTATCTTACTGCTATATATTTAGTAGTTCCATTATAATTTAGACTGCTAATAACAACTATTATTCAAGTTTAAGCTAAATGCTCTGATTAGTATTTAGCTTTAGCTTAGTAGAATTAGTTCCTCTAATATAATAAACTAGCTTCATCGTCTCTAGAGCAAGGATATGCTTCATATTCTAAAAGTTGAAGACCAAGCTTATAGGTAATAGAAGGCTTTAAGGAAAGTATCTAAAACATCTTTGAAGATCAGGATTTGCTAGAAACTGATATATGAAAAGTGCCAAATAGAATAAAAGCAAAAATGAAAATGATAGCGATCATAAAGCACTTAAATAGACTAATTAGACTAACTAGATAGACTAACTAGATTAGATAGATCATTTCAAACTGAATAGTTCTCAAATCTATAAAATTTAAGAAGAAAGTTCAGATTATCTTAAGTTGTACAATTCAGAGGTGCAAGCTTAACTAACTAGAAGAATAAATATAAAACTAATTAAAGTAAATTGATGTCTTTAAACCTCAATTTAGATAAAAGAAGTTGCATTTAAAATTAAAGCATGGTAGTAAATATTTTCTCTACAAGATAAATTAAATAGTTCTATTTAATACCATGGATATAACATAAGAAGCCAAGAAAGGCACTATAGCAGTTTTAGATAAGTACATAGTTATAAAATAATCTTATTAAAAGTATTTAATTTATTAATAGAAACTAAATGTTAAAGCTATTCCTGCAAAACTAATTGCCAAATGTTTTAAAGAAGTACAATATTGTGCAGGGCAAACTGTTTTTGTAGAATCATTTTAATAAAACAAATTCCTGCATTAATGCTAATGATTAAACTACCTAGATCTATGCTTTTTAAAGAACCTCAGTTTAGCAAGTTATGCTTGCTAATGTCTTCTCTGAATATTTAGATTGGAGTATTAGTCAATTACAAGATAAATTAATCTTAGTTAGAAGAGTTAAGCAAAGAAATGCGATGATACTAAAGAGCTAATTAAGAGTATAAAGAGGTTTCTTATAAATTTAGAAGAATAAACTAGTAAGCTATTAATCTTCGTAGTACAGCTTAAGCTTTTTAAGCTTCGTCTGTGCAAATTCAAAAAAAATAAAGCAAATAAAAAGTTCCTACTTCTCTATGAAAGCCCTAAAAATATGTTTTTACAAGCAAAGAAAATTATCAACCCTAGACATAGAAATGTAATCCATTTTAATAAAGAGAAAACAGCAAAGTTTGTTGATTTGCAATAAAATTTAGTAATTAATAAGCATTAAAACTTGACATAGCAATAGATTACTTTAGCAATTAAAGAATTAATAAAGATTATTCAAATAATATTGAAAGCAAAGACTTTCAGCTGTATATTTATGCACTTGCTTCATTTTTATCTTAAAAATATCTTAAGATATTGTTTAGCAAGTCCCAAATTGAAAAGCGTCTGATGCATACGAAGGATACTTATTGAAATATGCAGGAGATAATCTTAATAATAATAGAAATGAACTTAAAGTTTAAAAATCTTGCAATTAATCTAAATATATTAGGATATTATGGATTAATCTCTTCGACTCTCAAAAAATTAACTTAGAAACCTAAAGAGAAAAGCGGCAAAAGAAATTTAGAAAAAATAATAACAATAGGAGGAGTCAAGCTCTTCTTCAGAAGGTAAAGTTATGGTAGGATAAATAGAGATAAGTTAACCTAAAAACGAAACTAATCAAAAACTTTAAATTTAATTAGACCAAATGTAAAAAGTAATCTCAAATTATGAAGAAACAACTTACAACTTAGGCGAAAAAATACGGGAACTAATGAGTAGCATAGAAGATTAGAACAACGAATTACTAATACTTAGAAGATAACTTATTTGTAGCAAATTAATAACGGAAGAATAACTCTGAACTTAATCATAATAAAATTTTAAATACGACACAAAAATGGAAATAGAAAAAATACCAATAGAATTAAAAACAGAATTGAATCCAGAAAAAGAAATGATTGCTACAAGTTTCATTAAAAGATTAGAAAATATAGAAAATAAATTATCATAAAAAAGAACAAAATAAAGACAATAATACAAACTTTGTTGATGTTGCAAATCAAATCAACATATTTTAAAAAACTGTTGATAATGAAAGAAAATAAACGAATAAGAACAGAAAAGAACATGGAGACAACTCAATAAACTATGAATAACTCCAACAGGTTCTACAAATAAAAGCTTTTTGCAAGACCACTTGAACGGTTACAGTGGTAACCTTCCACTTAATAAAAAGGTCGTGGATCACACCCACGTTAAAAAAACTGTCCGCAGGAACTGGTTGCAATTCCAGAGAATGCAAAACTCTACTAACTTTAAGTATATTATTATTATTATTATAAAAATCTTGCAATACCTGGAATCTCAACTAGTTTCTTGTGCCGGTTTTTAACGTGGAAGGACACCACGACTGAATTTTTTGCGTGGTAGACAATCACTAAAAATATTCGGTATTTCCTGCAAATAGTTTTCTTTTATAAATTCCTGTTTCAGTAATATAAAGTCTATTTAGCGTCCTTCACGTTCTTAATTGTTTTTTAGTTGAATTTGCTTTCAGCCACAACAATTTTTCAATAAATGTCAGCTAGACTTGCAATGACAACACTGTTTGATTTATCTTTTCAGAGGTTTTTTCTAAAATACTTTTTTTTCAAGCTGATTTATTCGTTTTATTAAGTCTCGGTCAATCTTTTCATTTTTCTGTTTTTCCTGAACATTTTTTTAAATGAATACCTTTTAAATAATAATGTATTTGTTTTGCTTAAGATTGGTTTGAGACTATTAGTATAATTATTGTTCCATTACTAAACTATTCTAGATTAACTGACGTCTAATTATTAACAATTCATTACTTTGATCATCTATGAAATTCATTAATTCACTGATTTTTTCTCCTTGGTTGTAAATTATTTCTTGATGCTCAGAGATTTATTTTTCATTTAGTTGAGCTATAAAAAGAGTTCTGATTTCTCTTCAATCTTACTTAGATTCTTCTGAGTTTTTTATATCATAATTTTACCATCTAATGAGGAGTTTGATTTATCTTCTAGTTGTTGCTATTTCAATAATTGTTTCGCCACTTTCCTTTCTGCGCTTCTATTTTAGATTTTGGAAAAGCGAATAGATTGTTCCATCTATTTATTTGATCCAGGAGATATTCTTGTTATGCTTCTTTACTCTTTTCTAATTAATATACTTATGCTTGGAAGAGCTCCTGATGAATTTAATGCTTCGATCGTTATTCCAATTTTTAAAAGATGATCGAAAATGAAGTCCATTTGACTTGCAGTATTCTGAAGTTGTATGATAAAGCTCTAAGGACTCTAATGGAGTTAATTTATGTAAGACAGATGATTATGAAAAATAAATAAGCAACTTAGTAGATTTAGGTAATCTAATAAGTCTATGTCTTTCACAAACTAGCAAAAGAAAATATTAGCTAATAGCAACTTTGACTGATTAGAGAACATTTACATCCATAGAAAGAAGAATGTTTGACTAACAGATTAGATCTCATAATTGCATTTGAATCTTCCTACTGAAATTAATCTTTTCTTATAGATGAAAAATTAAAGGTTACTCTAATAGAGAATGGAGTTATGCAGGTAGTTCTCATAGACAAGTATTAATTCTATTGTATTAGGATATTGCAATTCGTATTTAGAAAAGCAAAACAGCTAAGTAGAATTAAATGCACTAATTAGGTAATAACTTCACCTGTAGAGTTTGGGTTATCATTAAATTTTACTTCCAAAGAAAAAGTATGCAAGAAGGCATAAACGAAACTAACATTTTGATTGAATGCACTTATCAATAAATATCCCTAAAAGAGAAGCTTTCTTAAAAGTAAAAATATCAGCTTAGCTTAATTTGAAGATTGGATTTAGCTATCATATAAAATAGTAGGTTACGGAAGTACTTCTGCACTAAATAATCAACTTTACAAGTTATTGCAAAGAATAAATTCCAGGTATCTAGCACCAATAAAACAACTGCTTATTAATTGTTAAGGTATAAAAGCCTTGCAAGAATATTTACACTTTCCAAAGCAGAATATGGAAACGAGTTAGTGTCTTGAAGTAAGAAAAATGGAATCTGTGCCATAATGATCAGAATCAATGCAGAGAGTGATTTATAGCTAGAAATTATTTTAAGCAAATGGATAAACATTTAATATATCTTGCTTATAGATTTAAATTGAGGGCCTTTCAAGCATATTAAGACACTTAAATTTTGCTATAAAATTAGACAAGAAAGTATAGAATTTCATTAATTAACTATTGGCCTTTCATTTAGAAATAATGGAAAAAGGCTATCAATCTCTAATGATTTTAATAATTGATTGTATTTATAATATTGAACTATTAAGTTAAGTGCACTACTGCAAGTAAAGCTATTAGTAGATAAGTAAAGAATAAAATGAGAGTTAGCTTTAAAGAGCCGCAACTTAGAATCTAACATAATGTCTACTGCAAATACTTACTCAGTAATCTAAAATATAAAAAATTAGCTTATATTGCATATTTTAATCTGAATAAGAAATTTAGAAATATCAGTATGTATAAAATAAGCATTCAAGCTTATGGGTTTCCCAAGTATCTCAAGGATATTCTTTAACCTGTTGATAATTCCATTTGTATTTGTGGCTAATTTTACAATATTGAAATTGTTATGGATTGTAACTTCTATATAAATATAAGGCAACTACTAAAGCAAAAGGCTTTGGATTAATATTAGGAATTCTCATGCTGTACGACCTATTTAGGCTAACTAGTTTCCAATTAATTAATTAGAAATTTTGGATTTGTAAATAAAAATATTCCACAAAATGTTGCTTGGCAGAAGGTAAGAATTATTTACGTCTGAATAAGAAGACACTGAAAAGGAAAGATGAGGAAGAGAGAAGAATGTGATGAATATTAAATAATAATGTCTTAATGAGGAAGAATCACTCTAACAATTAAAGGAATCAAAAAAGTCTTTGTACTTTAATAAATAGCTTACTAATGCTTACTACTTACTAACTAAGCCATCTCATATTTTATTAGCCTTATATCGCTTCTTATTCTTATCACTATCTTATTACATGTCTAGTTCAATTAAATTACTCCAATAGTAAGAAGCAGAAGGGGAACCAGAGTGGCTACTTAGCTGGTTTAAAAGTAATAAAGTAGTAAGGATTATATAGTCTAATAAGGGTTTTACTGATGGAGTAATTAAAAGGTGTTGTAGGTAAATAGTTAAGACTCTACTTGGTAATAAGGTAAGATTATTAGTTTACACTCTAGTTTATATTAAAATGACAGAAAACCAAATCCAAACCAATAGTAAAAGAATAAGTTCAGTCTAAAGGAAGTAGTCAGTGATGCATATGAACCTACAGAAAGAATGCATAGCCAAAATTTAAAGTCTCGCTACAAAGTTAAAGAGATTTGAGCTTTTTAAAAATATTGACTAGGATATTTTGCTTTAGTGCTGTTGAAGAATGTAGGTTAAGACTTATTAGTCTTAAGATACGATTGTGAGATATAATGATGAAGGGAATTAGTTCTACATTGTTTTGAAGGGTGAGGCAAGCATAATAGTACCAGCTGACCAGCAGCAAGCGAAAAAGGTGTTTAGCTAATATAATAAGAATATGAAACTGCTAGGCAAGGGAAAGATCTAAATGACCTATCTACAGTATGATCCCTTTTCAGAAGTGTAATTTTATAAGTGTGGAACTTTGAAGAAAGGAGATAGTTTTGGAGAAAGAGCCATTATATAAAAGGTAAGGAGGAAAGCTACTATAGTGGCTAATACTTAGTGTAAAGTAGGATGTCTCAAAGCTTCAGATTATAGGGATATCATACTATAGCAAGATAGAAAGCAGAAAGAAGAGATGGTTAACTTGTTTAAAGAGATGTTCTATTTCAAAAAATGAACCAAATCTAAATTGTTCGACTTTATCTATTTCTGGAAGATAAAAAGATTCGTAAGGCTCTAAAAGGTTTTTACCCAAAACGAAGAATTGAGTGAAGTTTATATTGTTAAATAAGGAGAATTCAAACTCTACAAGCAGCATACTGACTTCTAATGACCGCTATTGTAACTGGCTGTTATAGGATAATATGAACTTATTGGATTTGAAGATGCAATGAAAAACTAGAAAAGAAGCTTTTCATGCTCTTGTGAATCAGAAGAAGGATAACTCTTGGCTATATCTTGAAATGACTTTACGAAACGAGTAGACAAGGAAACCTTAGAAGTAATAAAAGAAATAGTATTGCTTACTGAGGGATTCAGAGCACAAAAAGAACAGAAGCAGCAGTTAATACAAGAGAGCTTATTAGCAGAAAACTAAGATAAAAATGAACTCAAATAAGTATTTTAGGTATAAAACTAAAGAATGAAAGGTCCTTCACATCAACCAAGGAATAAATCAACTTCACGTGCTTTGACATAGCTTAGAGAATAAAATTTACGCTGCTTTTAATAGTTAAATAAAAATCGAAGACCTCGAAGCTTTAAACCAATTGAAAAAAGCCCATTAAAATTATCAGACTCATAAATAATGAAGATTAAGATAATTGATTCATTATAAAGAAAAGACGAACTAAAATTTGATTTGGTGGATGTAGAAAATGGGAGTTCCTAAAGGAATAGCAGTCAGTTCTCTTGCTCATAAAGGAATTTTAGTATCAAGCATTAAAGAAAGAATTCAATAGACGATTAAGATAATTTAGCTCCTTTGACAACAAGAAATAATAAGCTTCTACATATTGCTTCAAAGTCTTAACTATAAAAGTCCCAAATTAAAATAAAGTAACTAGATTTTAAAGCCTTAAATGAGCGATCTGACTGGTATAAATAATAGAAGAGTATACTTTAAGAAGACATTATGGAAATAATAAATTTTGTTAATGTAATTCTTAATAAAAATATTCTCATTCTTCACTTTGAAAATACTGAAACAAGTTATATTTAGTTTCAGTTTCACTAAGAGGAAGTAAATTTTCTAAATCTTTGATTTTGTGCTATTTAAGGAATTCTTCCTTTTTCAAGCCTTTTAAAGATTACGCAGTTCTCTTAAGGTTAATCTTATCCAGAACCTTCATGATGTTTTCTTTCTAATTACCTGAAACTAGTTCCAGAGGTTTAAGTTTTCCTTATTTAGCCTAACAATTCAAATGTACTTGGATGTAGTCGAATTAAGGCTGGAACTTTTATTTCATTTTTATAAGAAAGATTACTATCTTTTGCTCATTTTTCTCTATAATCCTCATAAAAGCCATTACCATTATCATAAAGCCAAATATTGCTCCTAGTAGAATAACAACCAATTAGATTCAATGAATTTTATACGTTTATACCGTACGTAGACCGCTCTCAGAAATAGTAAGCTTAATTCCGCCTGCTACTCCGTTTGTTATATGCATTTATTCTGATGTGAAGTAAGTTCCTAAAGTTGGCTCCTAATCAATCATTACATGATAGCCACTTTCATAATCATTGTTGTTTTCATTTGATTCATAAACTGAAGAAACTGCCAAAATATTAAACATCGTAGGTGTAGGACCCACAAAAACATAATCAGTAGGAGGAACAGCAGTTTCGACAATAGTACTCATTTCGTCAGGAATACTTGATTTAGTTGTTATATTTAAGACAATCGACGTTGCTAAACCTGCTTCTTCCTTAAGATAAAAGGTTATATTTCCACCTCCTTTGATGTAGCAATTTTAGCATTCTATTTTCAGTGCACATTGAGAACTTAAAACTTAAGATCGGCATTATAAACTTGACCAATTACCTGATACATCATCATTATAAATGCCATAGGTAGTATAATAAAAGTTACTATCGCATTCTGTCCATTCTTCCTTTATAGTGGTGTTTTTGACACAATTTCCTTGATAAAAATTGAATCCTTCTTATATATAGATATCTGACCTTATTTTTGAGTATGACTCTTTTATTACTAGCAATGGAACCAGAGATTTTACTTCTTGCACATTATCTATGATATAAGAGTTAAGAGTTGTAGCAATTATTACGCTAACTACTAAAAAGAAGCACAAAGTAAAGAATCCTCCAATCTCATTAGGTTTAATTCTCATGTCTTTGTCCTCGTAATAGTTATGATGTGAGCTAAAATAGTCAAACTTTTTAATAAATGCAAAGGTATTCTCGGATAAGACAACTATTAGGATAAGAATGGCAAGCACTCCAAAGCAGATTATTACTATGTACAAATCGTTAGTTTTTATATCTTCTGTTTTGTTTTATAAAGCCTCTGGCTGGTAACTCTTTGCATTTGCTACAACATCCAAAGTTTGTGGTCTTATTGATCCTGTTTCGCATATTTTTCCTTTTGGACAATCCCAGCAATAAGCTGTACCACTATTAGGTGCATAAGTGTTAAGAGGACATGATTCGCATGACTTTTAGTTTCTTGCAGCTCTTATTTTATTTTAAGTTCCAGGCTAGCAATCAGCACAAGCAAAATCTAATCAATACTATCCTTAATTACATAAATCACAATTTTTATTGTTTATTGTTCCTTTACTACAATTCCAACCGCAGGCAGGTCCACATTCCACATCGTAAATGTACACTTAATTTTTAGATTTTGTCTCCAATGCGATCTTACCAATAACGACAACTCCACCAAAAATAATTAGCTTACGTTAAAAATAAATCATTGAATGTCCGTGTAAAGGAGGTGGATAAGCAGGATTAGTTTTATCAGAAATCCATTTTGTATAATTCTTTTTTTTTGTGTCTAACTCATGCATATCATTGTCTGTAAATAATTCCCATTATTATCCTCCAAAAACCATTATTTTCTATCCAACTCCTGCGATTGCTGACTTTGATTTTGATTCCTCTTACTTATCTTCTTCAGCAATTATTTCCCATTTATTTGTATCTGGATAATATTTAAAAGATTATGAAGTTGGTTCTTAGCTTTCATACTGTCCAAGCATATAAATAACCCAATCATTTCCATTAATGACTTTACAATAATATGAAGCTTTTGGACCTTCTGGATTATTAGAACTTAGTTTTGTTCAGCGGAATGAGCTGAAATCAAATCCCCATAATTCATCGTTGGCACCATCTTTACTTCTACCTCCAAAAATGTATAAGCTTTTACCTACAACTGCACCACATGATCCATATCTTTCGCTTGGTCCATTGTTTTCAGCTATTAGCTAACTTCATTCATAACTGAGAGTACTAAACAAATACAAATCATTTAGGTATGATCCGTCTTAGGCTATTCCTCCAAAAATAGCTATGAAGTTTCCATGAGTAGCAGAAACATGTTTACTCCTTGCAGCTGGGATCTCCCCCGTTACAGATGGTTTAATCCAAGTTCATTTCTCTAAATCCAGCATTCAGACTTTACTAGATCTGACTTCTTCATTTTCACCTCCAATAATTCACATCTTAGAAGAAACCAAATTCGCGGAATGATATGCTAGAGGTGAAGGGCATTCTGCAGTTTAAGTAAACGCTTCCCATTCTAAACTGGATTTGCTTAAATTAAGTATCATTATATCATTCTACAAGCCAACTTCTTTCCACCCAAGAAAATTATAAATAACATTATTTTATACTGATAATGCTTAAGCATCTCTTAGAGAAAATTCCCTATTCTTTATATCCAAAACTTATACCTTAATATTTTTCAAATCCGAGACATCAAACCTATGAGTGTCTTAAAGGTCTATTGAGTCTTTTCATAGCCATCCATTGGATATATACCAATATTTAGAACCATCATAGTAATGTCCTTAATTAGTTACAAATTGTGGTAAGTTTTAATAAGAGCTTCTAGTTCATACTGAAGTAGCTTTGTTATAGAAATAGAGATAATTATAATCTTCTTCATAGTCTGAAGTTACTTATCCTAGTTTTAATATGTAGGTGTCATTTACAACTATTAAGTTTCCATATTAGTTTGGTGGAGGAATAGTTCCTGTTTAGTTAAGCTTTCTTCAAATGAACTCCCCTATTTTTATTTCCCATAAGTCATTTAGGTAATCTTCGAATCCTTGTCCACCTTAAACTACTAAAACTGGTAATCCATCTTTGTCATAATAACTATAACAATTAGCAAAGGATCTAGGATCTGGTTTATCCCCTTGAATATTTTAGAGTTCTCATTTATAATCAGCAAGATAGAGAATTCATAAGTCATTCTAAGGTCCAATATCTGATTTTCCACCAAATATGAAATAAATTATTTCTTAATCTTCCTTTTTACCACTGCAAGGACCGACTCTAGCATCAGGCTAATCATCATCAGTTAAAACAATTCTATCCCAAATCTAAGTTTTAAAGTAAAATTTGTAAGCGTCTGATAACATTGACTATACTCCAAGTCCGTGAGAAATAATAATTAAACCTTGCTTAGGATAGGTTTAGTAAGCGACGTAGTATCTTTATAAAGGAGGAGTGTTTGTTTCAGGAATAATGTTTCACTAGCCTAATACACTGCTAAGAGTTAGGAATAATATCCAAAACATATTTATATTATAAATTAATATTTAAATCAATATAATTTCACTATGGAAAACCTAAATACATATTATACTCTTTGGAAATAATTAAGCTTTAAATCTTACAAACATTTATAATTGCATTACAGTTTCTATACTTATATAAGTTTTAAGCTACATTATCTTAAAAATTATTTAAATTGGCTAATATAGAACTATTTAGCAATAAATACATATTTTCAGCATTTCTATTAATTTTTTATTAAACACTTAGAAGGAATAAAATGGCTCTGCTCATTGTTTAATTAAAGAATCAAATACAATAAAATCCCTTTTCTACCTAATAATCCAAAGTTTGAGATAAACTTTTAATTTACTTAATCATTTTACTTATATTACTATAAAAGACTATCTAACTAATATCCTTTTAGATTAATACAAAATTTATTAGCTCTAATATATTCTAAATAACTACAAAAGATCTAATTTATTTAAAATTGTATATTCAATACTTTAGATTGCTTTTAAGCTTAATCAAAATAGTTATTTTTTATACCTTTTTAATACATTTTACTAAACATTTAATTATTTTAGAAAGCAACTTTCCTTTGAAATACTTTAATCATCTTTTTTATTATTAAATTGAATACTTTAAATCTATTAGATTAAACGATATTACTATAATTAATTTACCAATATTTAAATAAAAATTGCTTTCTTTATTACTTAATATTGCTCTTCAGTAGCTAGTTCATCTCTTTTAAATTTAAATATTAATCCTTTTCTTAGACTTTAATTGCTAGAAACTGATTTTAAAAATTTGAGGCTAATATCCTATTTAACTGTATATGACTATAATTTTTTCTAGTAAATAAGTTTCCATTATAATTGATTGATGCATTTAAAGCTTTCTTAATTATGTGATAAACAACATATTTCCTTAAAAGTAGAAGAGCTTTTCTTATATATGATAAAATTAAGTTTTAGCCTTTTGAATTAGATTTGGCAGATTATTTGTAGCTCTCACTCTAATTGTCTAAGTTCAATGTATAAAGCAGTAATTAATAGTAAGGTAAATATCTATGATTAAGCGCTAACTTTCAGTGGTATTTTATAATGAATTTAAATAAGAAATAAACAGCTTGATTACTATTTATTTTGATTTCTACTTCTACGCTACTAGCCATGATTTGTCTAATCCTTCCTGAATGATATGAAATTAAGGACTATGAATTTCCATTTCTAATAGATAATAAAAAGCTTAATGACAAGTTTTCGCTCATGGATATCAAAATTAACTTTTCCTATAAAGAAGAAATTTAGAAGTTTAATTCTTCTCATTAGCTCTACAGCAATTTGAACTCATTATCTTCTCTTATTTACCTTTAGGAGGAAAGACTTATAAACTCCTTTTCAGTAGAAAAGTATTATAAGTTAACAGATGTAATGGATATATTATGTATGTGTGAAGAGTGTCAGGATAGTAATTTATTTGAGGACTACTGCTATGGCTTAAGACTTCAGTTTGCAGGTGGATTTATTGTAAGACTTAATTTAGACTCTTATACTCTTGATCATTGGCTCTTTTTTTGGCTGTTGTTCTCTTTGCTTTCCAATTTTGCATGTAAGAAAAATAATCTGGTTTAAGCCAAGACTTTTAAAAAAGTTTAGTAAGAGAGGTTATCCTCTATGAATATTACTATCTTTTACATTTGTAGCTGTTGTTTCATTTACTGCTTTAACTAATGTGGCATCTACCAAAGTAAGCGGAAGCTATGAAGTAAAATCTGGTGCTATACTTTTGTACATTGCATTTGCTTTATAAGTATTGGCAGGAATTGTTTATTGTGTTTTCAAGCATTCATTACTAGAGTTTACTTGAAATAACTTGCTAACTTATCTTATTTTTAATATGCTCTCTTCTTTAACCATACACTCTAATGCTATCCTTTATATAAAACTCTTAATTCTTAATTCTTTATTCTTTCTCTTTCTAAAAGGAAGATTAAAACCATAGCACCTATAGCACTAATACCATAATAGATCTCAACTTACATAAAAATATAGTTGAATGCTATAGGGAAAATAGTTTAATACCATAGGAAAATTAGAAGAGCAAAGGCATCTAAAAGTATAGAGATTAATAATTTAAAGTTAAGTCAATTAGCGATTTTATATTTCAATCAAAAGCACTAGCATAAGCTCCTAGATCTATTAGGACTTTCTTAATTTTCCGCACTGTCACTTTCGTCAACTATTCTTTCACATAATTAAGCAACAGACGAGAATATTTAATTAATATATGAAACATTCATTTTCTAAACAAAGTATAATGTGCTTGTATTTTTTATTTTATTAATCAACTCGATATTCTAAGATTTTACGTCTATAACTGAATTATTTATCAGGATACATGTCTTTTTTCTTCAACTTTTAGGGAGTTCGCTCCAGTTTTATTCCAATTTCTAAAGTCATTACGTATCTTCAGGGTTTATCTAAATTATATAGCAAGAAGATTATCTAAGAAATTTTTAGCTGAAGTTTGGCACAAAAAGCAGACTAATGACTTTGATTTGGTTATTTCATACAAAAAGTTGATTTAATACGTTTGTTATTCCATAGTTAACACCATATTTAGAGGAAAGAAATTAAGGTAAAGGGACATTTCCTAAGCTGCCTGTTAGTATAGCAGTATGTCTATTCTTTTCCTTAATGCTTTTATATTCAGTACTCTTTAACTACTTTTCATAAAGTACTGCATTTTTGCATATTTCATAAGCTTAGTTTTCTACATTTTCATTAACTAGATACCTGAATAAAAAATTACCTCAATTAAGTTGAAATTCTGTCAAACATAATCCATCAAATTTTTTTCCTTATAAAGGTTCTATATAACGCTTTGCTAGTTTGTAGGAGTCTAGCTAAGTCTTTGATATTAACATACTCAACAAATAGACATGTAAGAGTTTGATTGTTAAGTCAAATTTCCATTTAATAATAGTTCTTTAGCCTTTAATTTAGATTCTTAATTAAATTTAGACTTCAAAATATACCTTTAATTTGCCTTTAGCCTTTTTTAAATTCTAGTGTAACATTCTAATCTTGCTCACTTATCTAGCTCATTCTTCTTTAGCATATTTAAGATACTATATTTAACTTTTGAAAGCTTTTGGATAAAGAAAAAGACTACTTATTAGTCTTTTTACATATTTCTAATTCGCTATGATAGTATAGTATTTAGTTATTAAACCCATCTGCTAATCTAAGAGAAGAGTACTCTTTATTAAATTGATATCTAGCAAGTAAGTTCTAGGTATATAAATTTAGAATTTGCTTTCATTCTTTACCTACTTTTGATAAAATAACACCATACTAGAATCTTCTTTACTTTAAATGGTACAACTAAAAGTTAATAGCTCTTTAGCTTTATTTCTAGGTTACAATAGACTTGAAATAATCTAGAAGAGTGACTTAAGAATCTAGCTTCTAAAGCACACAATTAAAAAATTAAGTAATAATAAGAAATTTGGAATCTGCTTTCAATCAAAGGATTAAAAGCAAAGGGTTGAAATTAGAATTTGGGGAAAAAGTAAAAATAGCTTAATGAGGATATGAATATGAATATGAAATAATGCTTTTGCTTCGCTATGATGAAATAACATATATATGTTAGGAACAAAAACTTCAAAACGATAATAAATTTATTACAATAAACAACTTAAATAATATAATATAACCAAATAGAAACTATTTATATAAACTCTTTACATCTTTAAAGCCAAGAACCAAACAGTACTCTAAATTTATACTATTATTATGATTTTATATCCGCATTATTTATCTACTATGTTAGAGTTATACAATATATATAAATGTATTTTGTTGTAATTTTTGAAATATTAATTTAGAATTTTTAAATGGTTATTTATAAAAATAAAGCGATTATATTCCTTTCTTTAAAAGCTAGAAGTTATATTAGAAAACACTTTAATTGTAAAAAAAATAAAAAAAGGTAATTTTGGCTTAAGTTATTGATAGTGCTTATTAGTAAAACTAATAATCATCTAAAGCTTATTAATACGAAGTGATAATATAAATTAGTAGTAGGCTAAAGAAATAAGCAATATCCTATATTAGTTATTTAAAAAGAATTAAATAAATTTATTTATGCTAAATAAATTTTTAAAGAACCTTTGCTGCTTATATCGAGATAATCAGCTTTTTAAATCACTTATAAGAGAAAATTAAAAAGATTGATATTGTAGTAAGTAGAAGTTTCAGTAAATAGTATTTTATAATGAGAATCTAAAAAGGTAAAATGTTTGAGAAAGCAATCTAAATAAAGTTATCATTGATCAGAAAAAAAAGCAAATTCCTAGATGGAAACTTTAAACTAATTAGCAAAAGGATTTCAACATATTAGCTTAAATTATTAAACCTTGAAAAATGTATTATAAAATACAGTTTGAAATATAATAGACTAGTTAGATAAAATAGAAAATAATATATTGATACTATACAATAACAATGATATAACTACAAATATCTTATATTCAAATATTAGCTCAATTATCATAAATTATATGTATTTTATTAATGTTTTAACTTACTCTAATTAAATTTCCAAATAATACTTTAGCTTTATTTTTTTTAAAATTTTGAAATGTTATTTTAAAAAAAAGAACTGTAGCAGCCTTTACTTTAAGATTCTTGCTAGCAAGATAACACTAAGTCTATAAATGGTTAATGCGAGACTAAAGGATCTATAGTTGATACTAATATGTAGTTGCAAAAAGATTACCAATAGGAAAAATCAGATTATAGCTAATAAAGTTGAAAGCAAATTATGTATCTACTCTTTTGGTAGTGCCTTTTACAATTGATGCTATTTTTACCCATTGTTATTAGCAATTTCATACCTCTGCTAAATTACGGAATATCAATAGGAAATATATTTGTCGTTGTTCTAGTTTTCTCAGTTTGTTGTGGATTTGGATTAGGCTAGGAAAAAATGGGAGCAAAAGAAATATAAAACTAAAGAAAGTGACTTTATGGAATATGGTTCTAAAGATCTCTATTTATTACCATTCCATTTATTTTAATCTAAATATGATGCTGGAATTATTACACATAATTGATTACTAGTTACATTCCTTAGACTGATGTAATAAAACAAAGTAGTTCATACATCTTTCCTGTTAAATGTGCTATTCCCTTAATTATGTGGACAGAGTTATTTAGAAAATTTTATTGCTCATAAGGTTAGTTTAGATTTATAGCCTTTTTACTGCTTTCTACTAATATAATTAATATTATAGTGACAATCTTATTTTAAGAGGATTCGAGATTGTTTAACGGCTGGTCAATTCTATTTACCTATTTCTATTTGTTTTCAGGCATAACTTTTCATTTCTTTTATTCCTAATAATTCCATAATGTTACATGAGAAGGCCTAGAATGTTGTTTCAGCTTCTCCAACTTTTCTAGGATTGTAAATATGCTGAAGGGATATTTATAGCTATTAAAGGAAAGCTGGAAAGATATAGTTTTAATAATTTTTGAATTTGGATAACTTTATTATGCTTGGATTTAAACTTTAGCCAATAACTTTACCAATAATTTATAGCATTTTCAAGGATAGATATCATGATACTTTACCATTTTAGCTATATTTATATATGGGGGAAGTTTTACTGTCAGATCTATGATAAGGATTGCTTTATTGAGGAAGCAAAATGGAGAAATTACCCAGATAATAGTAAGAGGAATTGTCTCTTTAGTATTAATGACTTTGATGCTTTGATTGATATTTTTTATCTCTATTTAGGTTTAATAATTTGATTACGTATAATAAGGTAAATATCTATTTAGATAAATTGGAAACTCTCTAATTCCTCTTTCTTTTGTACGTAGTTATTTTTACAGTTCAAAAAGTTCTAACTAATTCATTGCTAGCATCAGACTTAGCTTTAATGACTTTTTCCATCCTCTTAAGTTCAAATTTGATAGTAATTACACTCTTAGCTTTATTTGTAAGGCTGTAGAATTAGATTATTATAATATGGATATGCTTTCTAACTTAAAGCCTATTCATTTGTGTCACTTTTACTTTAATACTAGTTTGCAATAAATGGAGGAAGCTAGAAGCAGATTATTAAAAATATACCCTTATATCATTTTAATTCCATCTATTTAATACCTTTTATCTTTTAATTACCTATTAATCTATATTAGTCTACTAAATAGTAAGTGCTAAACAGCACAATATTAATACTATGAAGAAGATAAAGTATTGCAATATAGTGAGCAAGTTGTAGCTAAAGACTGTAACTATATTCTTATTTAGAAATAAGAGAAAACAAAATAATATTTCTTACTACTAATTAAATCAGCAGGAGACTAGAGTTAATCTCTTACTGTATCAATACTTTTTAGCTGTTATAAAGCAACTTATTGGAAGAAACAAGTTAATGAGTTCTCATATATTTAGTCGATCATTAATAATTACTCTTTTTAATTTAAATAGCCTTTTACTTCTAAAGAAAGAGTACTAATTAGAGTTAAATAAATTAATTAGATTTTGCATATTAAAAATAAACTATGATATGCATACTTTTCATTAAATCAGCAAAATGCTCACTATAAAAACATAAATCTAATAAATTGAATCTTGCTTGATAAGTTAGAATTTGGTAAGTTTAAATATTATGTTGCATCAAAGTATTTAAAATAAACAATTAGATACAAGTAAAAGCACAATAAACTATTATTTGAAGTAGTATAAATAAAAAATAAGTTATTTTCAAAAGGAATTATATTTCTTATAAAGAGATCGCTAAAGCTTACTAAATTGCTAAATGAAAGTATAGCAGTTATATAATATATTATTAAAAATACTATTTAATTAGAATATCCATAAGCAGGAAATAAGAAATTTAAAAGCCTAAAAGTCTAAATTTCTACTTAGATATTTTAAATAAATTGATTTAGATAGCATCCAATATCGCTATACAATTAGACTCTTTATAATATTAAATGTGCTTATTATAGCATTTATTTTAAATCAACTTATCTCTATTTAATCTGAAGGATTAACTATAATTTTGGCTAAATCAAAATAGTTAGTGATTCAATGTTTCTATTTAGAGAAATATAAATATTTAAAATTTATTTATTTTTTTAATTTAGAAATCAATTAAAATAAGAAGGGATTAGTTAGCTTTTTCTTTTAATTTTCTAGTAGATGATAGAAAATGCTAGGTTTTTAACACTTGATATAAATGTGCATATTTAAAATGCTTACTATTTATATCTATTGGCCTTTATAGGTTTAATTAAGGATATGAATTAAGATTTATCTAAAGCCTTTTAAGGAATATATCATTATACTTTTTATAAATTCTTCGTTTTTATGCTTATTAAATGGATTAGACATATAATATGCCTCCTTTTAAGGACAGAACTAGCGATATAATCCTAAATAATAGGATAATTAAGTTTTATTTCTCTTAGCACTAAGATTTTCTTTTGTTAGCCATTGTGTAACTATATTAACCTTTGTAGTTCTAGCCAATCTAAATCTTAGCAAATTTATTAAAAGAATAATTATAACTAGCAAAGCTTAGCTAACTAAACATTTCTAGGTTTTATGAATAATTAAGTAATAAACGAATAAAGCAAAATCTGCAGTTAAATAACAAGGAAAAGCTATAAAGAGGCAATGGGAAATGATAAGAGGAAATAAGGAAAGAGCTAGTAAGTTAGATTATATCAAAAAGAGTAAGGTAAGAGCATAATATTCTTAAAAGGAACTTTAAATAAAATAAATTTTTACAATACAAAATAAAAATGTCTGAAGAAGAATTTGGGTATGGATCAGATGAGTGGCCTGAATAAAATTCAGATAATGAGGAAGATGTAGCTATTGACAATGCCTTTTACTAAGCAGAAGAGCTTATGTAATCAAGTCCAGAGGAAGCAATTGATATGTTTAAATAGGTAGTTGAACTAGAAAGTAAACTTCCCTTAGGAGAAAGAAATAGAACTTTCAAATCTCTTGAAAATTTGGTAGTTTAGAGTGCACGCATTTAGAACTACTCTTAAATTCATTAGTTTCATCAGTAACTACTTGAAATGACTAAGTAAACCCAACTGGTTACAAGCAATGATGCCAGAAATGCAATTAATAAAATATTAGATGTAGCTTCAGAATTATAAGATGAAAGCACTGCTGTTAAAATTTACGAAGCAACTCTCTCTTGTTTAGGAGAAGGCTAAGAAAAACTTTGGTTCAATACGAATTTGAAGTTGGGAAAGCTTTACATGAATAAGAGAGCTTTTTAGGATGTTTAGAGCACGATAATGCGTTTATAAAGTAGTTGCAAACTAGAAGATGGCTCAGATGATCCAAAAAAATCATAAGGCTTGCTGGAAACTTACGCACTAGAAATTGAACTTTGTGATTTAACTAGCAACTTCAAAAGAATGAAAGAAGTTTATAATAAATCTCAGTAACTCACAGCAGCAGTTTCGGACCCTAGAATAATGGGTGTACTGAAAGAGTCAGGAGGAAAAATGATGATGAGCGAAAAATTATGGAATGAAGCATTTAGTGAATTTTTCGAAGCGTTTAAAAACTATTAAGAAGCAGGAAATCCAAGAGCAAAGACAATTTTAAAATATGTAGTGCTAGCAAGCATTCTATCAAACTCTCATATCAATCCCTTTCACAGTTAAGAAGCAAATGTATATCGTGATGATTTTGAAATAATTGCAATGATAAATTTGAGAAATGCTTATGAAAACAACGATATAAATGAGATACAGTCTCTTATTAAAAATCCATAAAACAAAATATTATCTGTAACTTTTCCTTATTTTAGGACCATTACATTCAAAGCCATTTAGAAGAATTACTAAGATCTGTACGTCTTCAAATTCTGTAAAAGAGAATTAGAGCTTATAGATCTGTATCAATTGATTATCTTGCAAAATCACTCAATATCTCTTCAACAGAATGTAACTCATTACTTTGTGAATTAATAGTTGAAGATAAGATCTAGGGAAGAATAGACGCAGTGAAAGGTTATTTGGAGTTAAATCCAAAGGAAAGCAACAGTTTATTGGCTGGAAGATATAGAGCTCTATATAAATGGGAAGAGTCACTTAGAACTCTGCAGAATAATTTGGTGGAAAGAGTCAAAATTTGAGACTTTTCTAATTTTTATTTTAAATTTAAAAAATTAAATTTGCTATCAAGACAATCCAAAGCACTCATTAACACATTTAATACTTATAGCTATACACTTTTACATCACTAATCAGAGAAAAAAAGTGTAAAAGCAACTTTAAGTTAAATTTAAAATAAGAAAGAGAATATCTTTAGCTTAAATAATTGTCTAAGACAAATGTCTTTCAATAAATTTAGAATCAATAATTATATTTATTTCTAATTAAGGGCTAAATAAATAATTCTAAGCTAACTGTAATCAAAAGAGATAAATCTGCTATTCAACTGATTATAGAAAAAGAAAATTTAGTAGTTTTCTAATTTTTTAATTACATAAAGCAGCATGATGTTGCAATGATAGAATCTCGCAATAATTAATATTAGGAAAGGATGATACTAAAAATTATCTATGCATACATTTAAAAGAACTTATAGGGATCAATTAGTCTGTTAAATGATAGTAATTATGAAAAGTAAAAATAGTGGGTTATTTTTGAAGCTTGAGTATATTTAATAGATATATAAGAAACTAGAAGGAAAATATATAAATATAAATATCATTAATAAACATGACTGAATAAAAGTATACTTTCTTTCCCGATTGATGGGATAAAATCATGCCTTCTACTATTATTAATGTTTACTAACTTTGTCGATTTCTTAATTTATCATAAAGCAACTATGTACTACAAGTTGGAAGTGGATGTGGTCCTGAAACAATTGAAATAATTAAGTTTATAGGGAAGGAAACAAAAGTAGTGGCAAGTGACTTAGATGAAGAAATGTTAGAAATATGTAAGAGAAGAGTTAAAGAATATGCTGAAAAAAATGAAATGCTAAATGAAATTAATTTTAGCGTTTAGAATGTTAAGAATCTGAGTTTTCTAGATAATACATTTGATAGAATAGTTGCAAGTTTGGTAATTCATGTACCTGGCGATCCAGAAAGTGCATAATAAGCTGCAAGTGAACTTTATAGAGTTTTATAGCCAGGAGGAATTGCAGCCTTTACATAATTTGGAAACTAGTATGAAGCAACTATCTGGAATCTATCAGTTAAAGCTATTAATAGTGTTTATTAAGAAATAAAAGATCCTTCAATGGAATAATTTTTAAATCATTTCCCTCTTTAGTGATGCTATAATTTTGATTGAAGGAACATGTTTTAAAAAATAGGATTTACAAAGGTAATAGAATGATAAATGGATTATCCCTACATTTGCCTAGATGCGAAGGAATGCTCGGAAATTTATTATCCAGCTCCAAGAACGAGAAACAATATGAAGCAAAACACATGATTTTCATAGTTTATGGCCAAGTTTGAGCAATTAATTTAAGAGGAGTTAGAGCAAAGTCCACTGATCTTTAAAGCAAAGTATTATTTATGTTTCAAATGAAAAACAAGTATCACATACTTTTAATTTCTAAGCTTCAAAGCAAAATTTTACAACATTACTATAAGTTCTATACATCATCTATGACTCTTATCGTATAAATATTAAATTGGTAGTCTAAGAGTACTTTAAGTATAGCTTCAGTTATTTTAATTTATATGACATCTATTATAATCAATTTAAGTGTATATTAAAGCTAAAAACTCAAAATAATAGAGTTAAAGTTTAAGCTTTTAAAGCTTTAAGTTAAATATAACTGTTAATAGTTCAGTGAATCTGATACTATCTATTATTGTATTTGAAATATTATTTCTGTCCATCACTTTGGAAAACATTCAGCTTTCTTCATCATATTCATTATTTAGTAGCTAACATCTTAATACTTGAACATCTATATTCTACTTTAATCATTTCCAACCTTAAATTTATTAGTAAACGTTCTAATTTTCTAAATTTAAGCTTAAAATGTTACTAAAGCTATTTCTTAGATGGTGTAATGCTAACAAAGTAGAGAGCAAATAATCTATTATAGCTAGAAAGTGCTTAGTAAATGAAGTTAAAAGAATAGAAAAGGAGGTTAATTTCATTAGCTTAGTTTAATTATAGTATCTTTATGCTTTTAAATTAAAATAAAATGTAGAAATAGAAGGATAAAAAATCTTAGAGAGGCAAAAGTATTCAGGAAAAGCTAAAATTATCTTCTGATATCTGACAGAAGAAATCAGTCAACTTAGCTAAGAATTTTATTGAAGATTCTTTTTCGTAAGTATTTTATATGCCACAGTGACTATAAGGATTATGCAGAAATTTCAAGTGTTTCAAGTATTAACTTGATGACTTAGTTCTAAAGCACTCAAGAAACTACTTAGAAGAGTATGAGAAAAGATAAAAGCATCCCATAATCACTTTCCTTAAAATATGCTAATGATACTATAGATAATAGCCTGATCAATTTCTACTCTTAACTCGTATTTAAAGTATAGTGCAAATAAAAGGAACTTGAGTCTTAATAGAATGCACTTGATAGCATTTCGAAAGAGAAGTACAAATACTAGGCAGAAAATTGATAAGTTTTTAAACTATTTGGTTTGTAGGCAAGAGTTAAAGAAGCTTAGCAAAAATGGTATGCAACTTATGCAGTGAAGATGTTATTTTTGAATAAAAATAGCTGAGACATATTTATGTCAGAACGGAAATAGCTCGAGTGGATGGAAAATAGTAAATGGAATCTCTTTAAAAGATCTACAATAAGATATAAAAACGCGTATAAGAAACAACTAGCTCTAACTAAACCATATTTGTAGTAATTGACGAACTTAACTGCAAGCATGCTTTGCTACAAAACTATTTATAAAACAGTAGAAATTAAATGTAAATTAAGCTAAATGAAATCTCAAAAGAGCACTTTAGTAACTAAGAAAATATAAGCTATGAATAGAGTTAAGTCTAAGAAAATATTAAAGAAATAAAAGAGCTCAACAAGAAAATCAATGCTTATAGAGATTAACTGAACTAACTGGAAATTGATGCTAATGATAAAGATTAAGAAAGGCTTAAGTGACAATCTTTGGAAAATAAAAATTGAAAAAATATGCAAAAAAGTCTCAATTTATTATAAGAAGCTTTTGGAACTCAAAACGAAAACGATATTTTGAAGAAATTTGAAATTAACTCAACTTCAAATGCAGTCTACGAGATTTAAATGAAAGAGCTAAACATAAAAATGGATACTTTAAGAAAGTAATATAGCTAGTTAGAGGAGGAGAAGTAATACTGACTAAAACAGTATGAAAAAAATTACTATTTCTAGAAGAATAAAATATGATAATAGATTACTTCAGAACCTAAGTTTAAGATACTAAAGTATAAGTGCAAGAAAAATTTGGAGAAGTCTATTAATGGAAAAAATATATTGGCTTAGTTTGTCTAGGGACTTTTCTTACTTAATGAAAAAATAGAAAAGAAAGATACCTATTAAATACTTGGAAGCAGACTAATTAAAAGCTAAATTGACTATTTTAAAATAAGTGCAGAAGATTTAAAATTATAAGCTAATCGATTATTCATGATTTTGCAGAAAAAGCTAGAGATTGCTACAATAATCTCTAAATAATATAGTAAATAAAGCGAAATGGAATAGTAAAACTCTAATTTCTTAAAAGTTTAGTAAAAGAAAAGCGAATTGTTCTTACCTTTCTTAGAGACCAAAAGTATTTCATCGATTAAGATAAATTTTAAGACATAAAAGGAAGAAGAAAATAAAAGCATGACAAAGACTGACATACTAAATGCCTAAACTATAACAGAATTTAAAACTGCGAAGTTAATAAATTATCGATCCAAAAATGATTTAGAAGGGGAATTCTAATAAGATTAAGAATCAAGGGAGGAAGAATCTATATATGATTTTTAACACATTTCAAGATTAAAAAAGAAGATTAAAAGGGACCACTTTATTAACGAAAAAAGGTTCATAAAGCTTTAAAAAATGCAAGACGAAAATATAGACATTAAATAACATCAAAAGGAGGAGGAAAAGCTTTTGATGAATTCTAAGAGTGAAAAAATATTTAAAACAGAATATGATGATGAAGATTTGTTAAAAAACTACTAGATTGCCAATAAAATGCAAAGATATGAAATTCTTGAAAAGTAAGTTTCTATTTTAGTCCAGATTTATTCATCCATAACAAAACTATCCAAGGATAGCATGCTCTCTAAAGTGAACTCAACAAAATTGATAGATAGATTTAAAACCTAAACCTTCAGACAAAGAAAGCTTTCTAAACTGAAATAAATAATAAAAATTATATGAGCTTAAGGTAGTTTACCTATCAACTCTAAAACGACAAATGGAGTAAGCAACATAAAGCGTGAAAGTTTAAAAAGTTAAAATCTTCAATATCAAGCGAACTTAATGATATCTCTAATATCAAAATATCTCTATCAATAACGCCATCACCTAAGCTTCCTCATATAATGTTATCTTAAAAAAGTAAATCAATTGTGACTTTTTAGAATTAAACACAGGAATAAAGGGAGAATAATTCCAAGTCGCTTATCAATAGTCCCAAGGGATTAAAAGTGAAAGAAAAATAAATCATCTAAAGTCAATAAGTCAAAACAAAAAAAGATAAAACAAAATAACCAGAAAATAAAAAGTAGAATTTTGAGGTTAAAGAAAGTAGAAGCAGAGACTATGAGTTTGGATTATAATATTTTATAAATTCAGGTGCATATAAATACACAAAAAGATTGAAGAATCTGATAAAATGAGAAATCTAATAAATATAAATTTTAACTATTATATTATACAGAAGCTATCACTTATTAATATGAAGATGTAAAACTGTAGCATAATATATCTAAGTGAAGTAAATAAGCTTATAATATAAATTATAGTTCATAAGTCTAGCAATAATTGCCACTAAATTAAGTAATATTAATTTTGCATTTTCTTTAATTTAAAAACTTAAGATGTCAAACTAAAAATCACAAACAAGAATTGGTTAAAGTATATTGCTGATTTATTTCTAAACTATAAAAATAAGGGAAGAGGTTAATAGATAGTGAAATAATGATAAAATTATATTGGATCAATTTTTTATAAGAAAATCAAAAAATTTACAAAATTAAAATAATATTTGCATTTTTATTAAGGATCATCGTTTCACTTTTTTTATAACAGCTTTCATATGTGTTATTAGTTTATCAGATAGTATCGGATTAAGTTCATCAATATAATTAATCTAAACTTTCTAGCAATAAAGTTAGATCATAGCAGAGTTATAAATGCTTATTCCAAATTTCTATCATTTATTTACCTCTTAATTACTAGCTAATTAAAGCTAAGAAAGTAATTAGTTATAGTAAACTTATATCTAATTAAAATTCTGAATTTGGTGATTTATGCTATTTTCGATTATTATTTAAACGTCTTCACAAGTAAGAGCGAAGTTTATTTATATATTCCATTATTTCTTTTTGTTTATAGCGTAGCAAAATTTATAAAGCTCATGAAAATTTTTATAATCATCAATTTCGTTTGTCAGAACAATTAATATTATTTGCTAGAATTTAAAGCTCAAATTTATAAGTGAAACTGTCAAAAATTTATGTATTTACTATGCGTTTCTAAGCAAAATGCACATTTCCCCCAATTACACGTCACATAAATCCATATCTAATTTTCTCATTATTATAATATTGAAGTTTGATTATTCTAGTAAAGTAGGAATAAAATTAGCTAATTCATCAGATATCAAAACATTTAGTTTTGAAATTGCTTACGATGATATCTTTTCAACTTCTTTTGTTTATTATTTTTGTTTTTCTTGTTTTTAGTCAGTTTTATGCGTCATATCTTCAACTTGCTCAAGCTTTTCATTAGGGGTTTTTTAGATCGTTTCCATTTACTTTCTTCCTAAACTTTTTTAACTTTGATCTTGGTTTTAAAAAATAGTAGGTATATTTTTATCTTAATTCAAATTAATAGCTAATATTTCTTTCTATGAATCTTCAAGCTTAACTCTTTTTTAAGATTTTCTTTTGATTGGATTACTTTTTTAAGATTAACTAATTAAAAGTGAATAGCGTATTTTGGAAAGAAAGTACTTCTAACCAACAATCTAGTGGCTTTTAGTTTTTCAATAATTTGTAACATCAATTTCTTAGTGATAATCACTCTAATCTTCCTCAAATTATCAAGCAAATCAGTTCTAAAATGACTAAGATCCAAGACTTTTTCAATTCTAAGGGAATATTTGGACTTTTATATTCTTATCCTTAAAATTATCAGGAAGTTCTGCTAATTGATCAAGTTTAATTATTTAATTGATTGAAAAATCATGCAAATATGGAGGTTAAATTTAAGGGATTTAAAGAAGATTAAGAAAACTAGGTCTTTGGAATTAGTATATATTTAAATCTTCTAAATAAGGTAACTCTATTTAGAAAAACTATTAACTTTGGCTTTATTTTCTTTCTTCAAAACCTATAAATAATTTTCTTTGCTTCTCTCCTAAACAATTTTAATTAAAAGATACCCTTTTATCAAAATGAACTTCTAGATTTTAACATTTCAAGGAGTAAGCGTTTTCATCTTCTTCAATTTACTTGATTGGTTAATAAATTTAATTAAACTTAAAAACGTTGTTTGATTATAAAGCTATAAGCTAAGGAGATTCTATTTACTAAAAACTTCCTGTGCTAGACTATGAAGATACTATATAGGCTTAAGAATTAAAAAATGCTTCCTTCTTTATTTCCTGCTTGCTAAATTTAATTTCGTAATTTCGTAAATTAAATATTTCTTCGCTTTATTAATCAGGTGAATTGAAGCTAATTTTTTGTAATATAAGCTTAGTATCTTCATGATAGTAAGTTGATAATTAAATGTCTAAGAAATCTATTTCGCTCATCATTTATAGTAAGTTATTTTAGCTTATTTCTTTACTAAAATCCCTTTCTTCATTTTACGCTATCAGCTATTTGCCTCTTTATTAAAACTCTTTATCATTTAATAATCTACTGTTAAACTATATTTCATCAACTCTATTTCATTTAAAATTATCCTAAGTGTTATATTCAGATTATATCTCCTTATTTATAATAAAAGCACTCAAATCATTTTCAAATAATTTTATCTTATAACTAGCTTTTTCATTCATTAGCTATTAAATAAATCCTATATCCTTTTCAAGTTCATTTTTCTCATTCAATTATTTCTCTTTCTACTTCTAAAAGCAATCACCGAAACTTATAAACTTAGCCCTTTTAACTTTCATTTTATAGACTTCAATCTTCTTACTCAGATATTAAAGATATTATAATAGTCTTTCATTCATTTTGTTTGAAAAGGTTTTGTAATATAATACTATATAACATTAAGTGTTGAGAACTAATAAGAAGAAATGTATTTAAATATGGTTGACTTATGAAATTATTTTACTGG
This sequence comes from Loxodes magnus, assembly GCA_946699065.1. Classification (NCBI taxonomy): domain Eukaryota; phylum Ciliophora; class Karyorelictea; order Loxodida; family Loxodidae; genus Loxodes; species Loxodes magnus. Next base: position 1,114,840 of record CAMPDV010000008.1, on the reverse strand, counting down.
TAATAAAAATTTAAGGCAGTAACTTAGTAAATAACAAAAAGCTATTAAAAGTAACCTCTTTAACTTAATAATAAATTTCGGTTCTTTGTACTGAAGCAAGCTTTTACTATATCTGCTTTGCTTGTTGCAAGTAAATTATTTCCGATTTCAACCCTAGGAATTTTAATCTTGTTCCCTATTTTTGTAAAGGACTTCGTCTAGAACTTAGCAATATCGGCTGTAGAGTTTTAAAAATTTTTCTTTTTATCTTAAATAATATTGTTCTCTATCTCATCTACTTTTGATAGCATTGGAAGAGAATACTTGCATTTTACTGATCTTAAATACTGTTTTTTTAAATTAGAAGTCCTCGCTTTATTTGGTTTAATTATTTTAAGAATAGGCTCCACATTTTGAACTTTTAAAGAAATTCCTTTTTCAATATCTTTGAAGGGATTCCTTCTCATTTCACATAAAAAGTTCTAGATTTTTTTTTATTTAGAATTGAAATTTGAAGGAGATACTTAAGCTGATTAATTTTTCTTTTCGATCTGTTCTTATATATTCTTATAAGCATAGTCAGTGGATATCGATCGATACTTTTTAAGTTTTATTTCTGAAGAATCCGTTAGTTTATTTTGACTCTTGAAAAAGCCTAATATCATCTCATTCTAACTGGACCTGAAATTTAATTTAACTTTTGCTGACTTTTATAATGCTTTCTATATTTACTCGGGTATTTTTTCTAAATCCTTTTACCTTAAGTAATAAAATTTAGCCGTGACTGATTAAACTATTACAGAAAACTTTGACTACTGCTACAAAAAGACTCCTTCCTCTCCAAATCAAGATCCTTCTTAAATTTCTGAAATGACAACACTTTTGTTTCCTATTGTTTACTCCAATCTGCATAATCCTTCTTTGATAAGATAAATTTTATCTGATAATTGCTATTCATTAATTATATAGTTTCCTTTCTTGGCTTCTTAAGACTTGAAGAAATATGAACATTTTTCAGCTAAATGTCTAGCTGCTTTTTTAAAGGTAGGAACATAAGTTTAAAGAAACTCTAACTTCTTCTCAAAAATTTAGCAAATTTCTTTCTTTATTTTAATAAAGTCTTCAGCACTAACATAGGCTACCTCAGTTTCTCCCTATGAAATTGCTGTAAGACTCCTTGCTGTTTATCTTAATATGCCTCGTTCTCCTAGAGATTCTCCAGTAAACACAGAACCAATAAAATTAGTCAAGAGTCCAGTTGGGCTTTACTCCCACATATCGATTTAACCTTTCGCTAGTATGTAGAAAAAGCTACTTTTGTCTCCCTACTTAAACAGAATTTCTTGATTTTGAAGAGCTTTATATTAAGTAGCTTTCACAAAGCTAATTTACTACTCTAGGTTTAATTCTTTGAACTGTAAACAGAAAGGAAACAGTTTCAGGAAAAAGTTTTTGAGTTTTTCGATGTCAAACCTAGTTTTTTGCACTCTACTAAGAGCTCTTCAAATGATATCATATTGATGTTGCTCTTTCTAAAACCAAAAATCTAGCTTGGATTTAAAAAGCAAGTCCATATCAACTAATTAGTTATAATAAATGTCAAAACAGTAATTTAGCAGAATGCAAGTTATTAATTAAAAATGACTATGCACTAAACTCTTTACTACCTCTTTCTTTTTATGAGAAATTTAAGTTATATAGCTTTCTAGCTGCTACTTTGTTACTTGTTAGTTAATACTATTTATATTACTAACTTAAGCCTATTAGTTAGAAATATACTAATAACCTTACAAATCAGTTAAATATAGCGTTTGTATAAGTCTCATTTAACATAAAGGATATAAAATTCATACAAAGAATAGAAGTTGGAGCTACATTAAAAGAAGAATGAATGTTATTCTTAGTATCATATCGTTTAATAGCTAAAATACTAAATCTATTATTATGAAGCCTTTTAAATTAAATAAGCACTACTTTTCAAGAAATTTGTATTCATCTTTATGTACCTTTAGAATTTTATAAAGGAGTATATCATCTTACTTTTATCCTTTAAGACACTTACATGGTTCTTATGTAATTTAAGGAGAAATTTTATATATTATAGGGGAAAATGATAGCAAAGTTGAAGAGAATATGAATAGATAAGAAGTAATAAAACTATGGAAGGTATTAAGGATTTCAACTACTTGGTTATTTCTATGCTCAAAGTAGGAAGCAAAATATAATTAATAATTGGGTTTTAATCAAGAAAAAAGCAGTCTTTCTAAATATTTTAAAGTGAGTTTGAATTTAAAGTATAATGTTTAAAGAAAGTAGACATAATAGTTTTACGTATTGCATAAATCTAGATTCATTGTCTATATACCATATCAAAAAGTTTTGGTATATTAAAGTTTCCGACTAAACCATTTTAATTATCCGGTAAATTTCTTAACTTAAAATTTTAAGTTTATTAGTTTATATATAAGTTAATGATCTGAGAATGCATAAATCCCAGTTAATTGAGCAGAACTTTTGAAATTAAAATTATAAATTTGCAAGTCTATTCTATTCTATTCTATTCAACTTAAAGAATTTAGCTTCTAAAATTTGATAGAAACATTCCTTAAATTTAACTTTCCATCAAAGTATTTAAAAATTATCTCCTATTCCTGCTTCTTGAATAAGTCCTTATTAGTCTTTACTCAGTTAAGTTATAAGATTATTTTAAATTAATCATAAATGAAGAAGAATAAAGATTATAATTTATTCTAAGTAGCCCTTTAATTTAAATAGCTAGTATTCATCATACTTTACAAGCTAATTGAGTTTTAATAAATTACTAAATAAATTTGCTTTAATTAAGCTTAAGGCTTTTATCTTTCAAAATCACATCATCAACACATTAGTACCTGCTTTTACTCTACACCTGAATAAATTAGTGAATTTTCAACTTAATATTAGTCTATTTATTTTAGAAATTAATAAAGGCAATAAATAGAAACTTAAGCTATTATGGATTTAATATTAAGTTAAGCGCAATTGTATTATAAAGGTATCCTTTCTATCTAAGTTTGCTCTAAAAATTCTAAGTAATTATTTATTAAATACTATAATGAAGAATTTCATTTAATTATAATAAGTCATTAGGTATATTTAATATTCTCTCTATATACTTTTTATTTATAATCATATAACACACCAAGAATTTTATCTCCATCTATTCATCTTTACATTTTTGTCACTTAATCAATTCCAAAGAGGAAAAGGCTAGATATTTCAGTCTTTAAAGAAATGAAAATAGAAAGTTAAATTGGCATAATGCTCAGATATTATCTATTATGGTTTTTAGTATGAGTTTCCTATATATCAGATCTAAATATATAAGTTAATGTATTTGAACTTTTATTTTGATTTTGAATATAAACTCTACTCTTATTACTTAATTATGTTGAAATTCTTTATTTATTAGCTATTATTTTAAGAAACAACTAATAAAAAACAAAGGCTGTACAATTTCTAAATTAGACTAATTATTTCTTTATTGTTGGTATATTTTTGCTTAAGATTACATTATTATTACTACCTTAATATTGCTTTTCATTTAATGTAAATGAGTACTGAAAATGTAAAAATAAATTAGCTCTTAAATACTATTTCCTAGTTATTTGATAGTAACCAAATTATTAATTTAAAAGGTATTTTAGATAGTTCTATTAAAATAACTTAGGATTTTATATTTTGATTGCTCTAATTATCAAACTAACTTTCTATTTTTCTTCTGTTTAAATTCTTAATTTTAAGAGTATTTAATATCTCCAATGTTAATAGCTTTATTCTTTAGAAATATAACTCTTTTAGAACATAAAATATGCGATTAAAGCTTTTTAAAAAATATGATATAAATGCTTTTTATCACATTTATCATATTATATACTTTTCATTTCCTATCTCTATAAATAAGAAAAGTGTTATTAATTTAGATAAAGCTTACATATTAGCTCTAAATAAAGTTCCCTTTCTAGTCTTATAGATTTATAATTACATTGCCTATAAATAATTCCTTAGTAGTTAGATTAGCAGCTTTTAACTTATTAGTAAATTAACTAATCTTCATAATACTATAGCAAGCATAATTTTAAGATATAACTAAATCAAATATTATATTCTAAACGAAGATGCACTTCTCATACATTTAAACTTAATTATCGCTATAAATGCAATTTAAATTACTTAGCTTGTATAGTTCCATTGCAGTTACTAATTATCAATTATTTCATATTTAACTTCTAGCTTAGCAAAGCTATCATTATACCTCACTACTGAAATAGTTTTATGTCCAATAATTTATTAAATTTAAAGAAACTCCATATAAGTTCCCCTATTATTGAACTTATAGCCTTTTTACAATAAAATACCTATAAGGATAATACGAGCCATTAAATAGATATTCAAGTATATATTCTTAAATAATGAACATAAAAGCTGGATTTCAGAAATAGCAATTATAAAATACTAATTACTAAACTTAAAATAGGAAAAAGATAAAATAGCTTAAATACATAATTAAGGGAATCATCTAAGCATTCTATATTTTCCAATTTTTATTATTTCATAAAGAATTATGCATTTAGCTTACTTAAAAGGATAAACTATTAAATACTTTTCTATTATGAAAACAACTTGGAGATATCTCCTTAATTACTGTTTGCCTCTAGTTAAAGTATTAGTTTTTATCTTTTAACTTGATTTGTTCTTCGTAAATTTTATATATATGATTATGATAGTTTATCTAGAGTCTAATCTGGATATTCTTACATTTGTCTAAAATGAAATCAGCTTATAAGAAATAAAGAAATGCTTTACTAAAATGATTTTATTGCTTATAGCTCTTTATCTATTCAAGAATGAGAAACTCAAAATGAATCTGATATTTTTATAGGGAGAGGATTTACTCTTTAGACTATATAAGAAACAAAATGAAAAATAAATAAGATAAAAGATAAATCACTGAATATATAATCAAGCTTATCTCCACTTATTATAAGTTGGACTAGCAATAAATAGGAAGCTTGTATTTATCTTAAGGATTCTGACTAATGAAATATAATCTAAAAAATACTATAAATAATATATTTTATTAACAGCATTCATAACCTTTAACCTAAGAAAAAATATATAAAACTAACTATTCTTAAATTTAGCAATCTTTTGATAGAAAAACACTTATTGAGAGCAAATTAATAAATAGCGAAAGAAAAAATCTCATTTATAATAAAAAAATAATTAAACTCAATGGATAGCTTGAATGTACATATTTGCAGGTTCTAACTAATATTTTTAATTAATTAAATTTAAATTTATCCTTTTAGAAATGCCTTCTACCTATAATTAAAAAGACAGAATGGAATTGAACTAAGCTTAGTTAAAAGTAATAAGTTTGCTTACTTTTTTAATGAAATTCTTTGCTTTAAAAGACTTTTATATTAAAAACTTAATTTAAATCAAATTTCTATAATCAAAATTTTATGCAGTTATAAAAGCCCTAGCATTGTATTGACTAATCTAAATAAAATTTTAAGCTAAACAGAATAGATCAAAATTATTTCTTAAGTGGAGAAGACTAAAAATGTTTATAAAGTATAATAAGTTTAGTAAGCTGGTTAAAGTCTACATCTGCACTTTAGATTAAATAAATTAATATTTAAGAAAGTAATTGCAAGGTTAATCATAACTTTATTCTTTAGATTGCAAATTTATAAAATAATTTAATAAAAAGAAGGAAATCTTTAAAGCTTTAGCCAGAAAAGCTAAATTTAAATTACATGCCTGGAAATTTATTTTAGTGATTCTATTTATTTTAAGTATAAAGCTAATTAAGTTTAACTTTCTTAATTAAGAGGTGAATTAACGATGTAATTTAGTAAATTAAAGTTAAAATATTTTGAATCAATTCTTACTTTAATCTGTTTACAACTATCATAAGATAGAGATGCTTTAAGTTGTATGAATTAGAGATATACGCAGGTAATAATAGTAAATATATAATAATTAAATGCTTTACTAATATCAGCAATTTGATTTTAAATAGATTATAAGATAGGATTAATTAATATGGAAGGAATATTAAAAAATCTATTATTAAATTAGGAAGCTAAAAATGAAAAATCTTAGATAATTTTAAAGATTTATTAGTTGATAATTGAATATAACATACCTATATAGTTAAGCTCAAATATTTAGAGATTAATTAAAGAATAAAGGAATTATTTTTCGTTTTTAAATCCAAAATAACTTAAAATAACTTAACAAAAGATAGAAGAAGCTAGCAATATTATTTATAATTAATGGGATATTTTATAGCTTAAAAATCTTTGATTGTAGTAGGAAATATACAATGATTATCAATTCTACATCTAACTTTAAAATTAGAATGATTTAATCAAACAAATATAAGATAAACTAACCATTATTTATTCAACTTAAAGGATGCCAGATTTCGTTAATAAAAGAAAATAGCTTGAATTCTTCTATTGAAAATGAATAAAGTTATAAAAAAGAATTTTATCTTAACTTAGTGAAATATTAATTAAAAATCATAAGGTAAATATTAAAAACAGGTATTTCTTTTTAAAATTTTAAAATATTAGATAAATCTATATCACCAAATGAAGATGTAGATTAAGACTGTGCTGTATTTAAAGTAGTTTAGAAACTGAAATAAATATAGACCATTTTATCAGAAGCAAAGGAGAGAATGTCTTTATCTCCTTAATTAGATAAAGACTTTACTTTTACGTCTTTTAAGAAAAATGAAAATTCATTCTGATATTTTAGTAAAATGAAATAAAAAGATAGATAATAATCTTTTCGTGTGTTAAGATAAAATATTATCTTAATAATTCATATTAGCTTAATTAGCAAAATAACAAAATAGCAAAAGACTATAATTGGGAAAATAATTGATTAATGATTTTTAGATTGAACTCTATCCTCATTAAAACACATTTAATATATAATGAAATTTAATTTTAGATCTTCTATAAAAATTAATTCTAAAATAGCCTTTTAATCCTCTTTGATGAATAAATTTTCATTGCTTAGACCTATGATTAGATCTTATTATTGCTTATTTTTAGTTAATCTTTGAAGTTTATTATTAGATTCCAAATTAAGCCTAAACTATTTACTTATAGGTTCGATAACTTAAGTGGATGAGCTAGCAGATCATTAGTGGGTAAATTTAATTTAAGCGGGTTTGATTCAGTAAAAATAATGTTTTATGCTGATTTTTTAAAATGAAAGAATATAAATAAATAAAGTTTAGAATAATCTTTTAGCTTACTTGGATGCTATAAACTACTTATATTCATGTTACCTGCTTTAGAGAACACTAACATTCTTAAAACTTGCCAGATAGTTAGTTATATAAGCCTCTCCTAGAGTAAAGCTTTAATTTAATATCATAATTACATTACTTCATTTAATCTTTAGGTTATTTGATGCATTCCTAAACGCTAGATAATTAAATCTAAGTTGATTTTATAGATTAATATTTTCATAAATTAGTTGACAACAGCAAAATAGAAGGAATTGTAAATTTTATTAACTACTTAAGTTATATAAAATAAGCTCTCTTACTATCTAGTTTTAGCCATACTAAAGGAGGAAATTCGTCTTAAGACAATTAGATTTAAGCTATAATAATTCATTAATCTCCTTCAAAAGTTTAGTTCAATAATATCACAGTTTGGAGGTACTCTGGTAAACAAGTAGCTGAAAATAACTCTATCAAACATATGAACTATTAAGAGAAGGTATTGAAGTATTCTTTAGTTCTTTTTATTTATTAAAGTGTAAGTTCATAAAATAGAATTAGTGTTAGTTATGCAATTTAAGTTAATTTTAAAATCAATTGCTTATAAGTAATAAAAGGAAGGTTATTTTATTAGATAAAGCTTGAAATACAATCTTTCAAAGAACGATCCTTCACCTTTATAAGATGAGCAAAAATACTATAAAAAAGTATAGTTTAGTAAGATGATAGTAGAATGTACTGATCTAATTAATTTTATACAGGTAGAATTATCATGACGAAGCTGCTTAGGATATTTATTTCTAAATTGAGATTTTTAATTACATATTCATTTTTCTTACCATATCATTATATGTAAACATCACCTGCAAGATCAAAGACTTTAGTTTGACTCTAATTAATATATAGCAACAAATTAAAATTAGACTTTATACTTGAATTTAATGGTTATTACTACATAGGCATCAAATTAAAAATATTAAAGTACTTTAGATTGAATCTCAACTATTAAAATTCAAATCTTAAAGTATAAATAAACAAATATCGTGATCTAAAAATAAGCAGATAGTTAATATTTGCTACCAAAGCTAAAATTGCTTTAGTTATACTTTTCAACACTGATATATTAAAACAAGCTTTATATTAGTATATCTTATAGTATTTAATTGTGCTTCTAATCAATTCGGACTTAATTACTTAAACTCTTAAATCTAATTTTCTTAAATAATCTAAACTTAAAGTATTCTTAACCAAATAAGAACTATTATACAGTTTCACTTAAACTAACTCTTTTGTGTTGCTTAAAATATCATACTATGATTTTAGAGAATATTCCAGTTAGTTACTCCTAGGTCGAGTTTTATATTTAATTTAGTAAAGTAGATAAACAAGTTAGTAGATAGTGGCTTTATAGTGAAGGATTTAAAGTAAAATTATTTGTTTAAATTAGCAAAGAATAGAATAGTTGCCTTAGGATCAAAATTAAATTCCTTAGCTAGAAAATTAATTAGGTACTTGATTTTATTACTTAAATCTTACTTTTTCCTTATAATGCATAGAGCTTCTCACTTTATTATAATTTATTGATAAAATCATAGAGTTGTATTAAACTAATTATCATAAAGAAATTAAAAAAATCTATAAAGTATGGTAACATTAATGTACTGTCTATATAGCAATGGTATATATTAAATATGCTGAAACATGAAGAAGCATCTAGTAAAGATATTATAGCTTAAAGTTAAAAAAATAAACAATTTAGACTAGTTAAGTTAAGTTTAATAAACTAGAAAAGTTTAAAAAGATATACTTTCTACTTAGTTAATCCATTTGAATATAAGGAAAAGAAGGATTAAATGGTTATTTAATAATTGATATACATAAATAAACTTTCACTTATTATAAAATGGTTAATGGATGTCACTTTGTGAAAAAGTGCTAATGTTATTCTCTATTAAGTCAGCTAATTCTCTAGTGTTTTCAACTCTATTTAAGTCAGCTAATATGTTGAAGTTAATTTTATCATTATAGGAGTAAAGAACTATGCATAATCCGATTCCTGGATTTCCGTTTATGAACCCGTAGATTTCTTCTATAGGTTTTCCCTGAACATAGATAGTTTTTTTAGGCCCAACGACATTTGAAAATATTAGAGTGCATTTATTGCACATGTATAGTATTGAATTATACATCAAAGTAAGAGGTAATACTGCAACCCAAAACTAGCATATGTAATTAGCACTGAACCAGGATAGAGATGTTCTAACTGCATTCGATATTTTTGCGATCGTTTTATTTTCAGTCTTAAAATCATTTATTAAGGGTAATTTGTAAATCATGCAGGAAATTAGATTATCTACATCAATTTTATCGACAGAAGTAGGCTTTTCGAATCTTATGCTTATAGGAGTTACAATTCTTATACTATCGCCATTGTATCCTTTTTTCAAAAAGTATTATTTGATACTTTGGCTAATTATACCCATCATAAATCCATTTACTGTCATTTATAATTCCTTCGCATATTTTTTTATATCATTAAGCTTGTATTGGGTATTACCTAGAGTAAGGGACTTTCTTCCATCAAACTAACTATGAGTTGAGATAGGATTATGATCTCTCTTACAGAAGTTACAGTTGAATAGATCTCTAGGAATATACCAAAGAGCTAACAAAGACATATAGACTTTCTTCCAAAATCCAATCGATGGTAATTCAGGGACAGTTGAAACGTCATATTTATCATTCATAGCACAAATGAAGAAAGTGCTTGTGAGACCATCCATCACATAGTGGTGAGCTTTATAAATGAGAATTGAATGTTACTGGTCATAATTCTCAATGAAATATAAGTTCCAAAAAGGTTCTCCTATTGAGAATGGAACATTCACTATTTTTTCCAGGAAACTTTCTAGTTCTTATTTTGATTAAATTTTTTCTTCAACTTTGATTAACTATTTCAGAGCTTCCTAATTAGTAATAGGCTTTAGATAAAACGACCCTAAAATTTTTACTAGTTTACTTCTGAATTTAGAGAAAGGCTTTATGTTCTTTTCTATGCAAAGCTCTTGCGTTTCTTAATAAGTGATCTTTTTGATTTTAATGAGACATCCAATATTATTAGGATTGTTTTAAGTTTCACAGAACATTCCTAAATCTAGCAAACTCATTGATCTAAGTCCAAATATTAAAGCTATGACTTAGTTATACAAGATTGAGGCGAAGAACAAAACGAAAATTCCATATCAGTTAAAGAAATAAAAGAAGCTAATTCCAATACAACTTCTAACGAAGATATAAAACTTGTCAGCAGCGTTGATGTTTGCCAGCACCATAATTAATAAAAAGGAAAAAGTTCTAATTTAAATATGCTACTACGTGGCAAAAAGCTAAGGCTACTATTTATAAACATTAAATGTGCATAATTAACTTTAATTTATTTATCTAAACATTTCTGCTTTAATGTATAGAAATTAAATCCACTAGAGACCTGGATCTTCATCAAAAATGAATTAACTTTTGAAAAGCCTCATAACTAAAGTGCAATCTTATTAATTTTGTAATTGATGAATATTAATGGCCTTAAACTTAAGATAGTAGCATACTCTAATCTCTAAATTTTAATAAAGGATTCGATGGAAATTTAATTATTTATGATAATTTGATTGGCTACAAAGTTTCTAAATAGGTTTATAGTTATCGAATATTTAATTAGATTATTTAATTATATCTAATCAATCTTTACCTTTCATAAGGATTTCACTTTAATAGACTGAGAAATTACGTGTAAAATACGTAGAAATATTAAATATAAAACAAACAATTAAATGCAAAATATCTCACATTATATAGCATCCAGTGCAGTTCTTGTCTTTTTTGTCATTTTCCGATGCTATCATTTGTTATTCTTCTTGTTGCTGACGCTTTATAACAGCGTCTTTATCTGTAGAATGACTTACATTCTTGTAACTTCATAATAATTTTCTACCTGTGACCTATCTTATTTATTTTAATTAGGTTTTTAAACATAGTATCGGTAAGAGGAGATCTGCTTACCATTTAAGCTAACAGTCAATCGAAATCTTCAAATCCAACTTATTAGAAATTCTTTAGGTACTCTTCCATGTTTAATTACATCAACCAAGCTTCTAGATTTGGAGGAACATTTCATAATTCTAAATAAACACCTACATGTCTATCTCATGACTGTTCTATCACTTCTACAACAAGAAAATATTCCGTTGTTTTCAGCCTTTGGTGTGCTTCTTCTTGTACTTTTACTATTAAGAACTGGCAGAAGTCCTGCCTTCTGCTCTAAAAACGTTATAATTCTGCAACGGTGTCCTGGAAGTTTAACTCCTAGCTAGTCTAAGATCTAATCCGTTAATAGCCCTTTTTTTATCATTTCTGTCAATTAAGAAACATCCTCAAAACCCTATTCCAAGAAATTATCCAATAGATACTCTAGTTTGAGATGTCTTAAAAAGAGAGTGATTTCTTCATGATTCCTTAAGCTCGTTTAAGTTGCCATCAACTAATGATCTCTTGTAAGTTTTGAACTTTTCAAAGGACTTGTATTTTTAGTAGAAACAGCTTCGAATTCTGACTCTGTAAACTAGCTTTTAACAGAAAGGTTTCTTTGATGCTGCTAATTTTATTCTGATTCAAGAGTTAGCTAATTATTTTTAAGATTTCCTTATAATTAGTCTTAACTAATGGTAAAATTCTAATCTTTCAGAAGTTGAAAAGGACTTTTTGGTATTACTTAATTCTAATCTTGCTCTTAGAAACCTTTGTCTCATTAAGGACTGAATGGAGATTTCATTGATTTCTATTTCTTAATTTATGATGCTTCATTAGAATTTGGATTAGCTTCAGTAGAATCCTATATTTTCCTTTAAACTGGTTTTGCTTCAGATTCATTCCCCTTTGAAGCAATGGATGTATCCTTTTATGTTTAAGAAGTAATAAAAGACAATTCACTTTGAATAGAATGACTTGGATCATTAAAAAATACACTTTCACTATCTAACTATTTATCAAATTATGATCCTTCAGTGATTTGATTTATCTTAGAATTCTAATTGTTTTCTTCTTAATTTAAGTCCTCGCTTTAACTTATCTCATACAAATCTTAGCTTTCTGACAAAATTAAAGATTCAAAGTCTTAATCCTTAATAATGCTTTCTTGTATCTATTCACTTTATTTTTCTTCGAAGTTTTCTTCATCTTTGCTATCTTCTTCTTTAATAAACGATATACATTAACCAGTACCAGACAAATCTTATTAGGATAGCACATCAAAATTATTAGTTTAGCAATCTTGAGAAGGTTCCTCTTTAAAACTCCCCTCATTTCTCTAAATGTTTTCTTCTTTCTGGTTTGAAACTTATTCCTAAGCCGTTTAGCATTACTGAGTGTAAACTAAATGTTACAAATTATCTTTTTCTTATAACTTGGATTGTTCATAGAAGGTAAAAGGTTTAGTGCTAGTTGTAGACTCTGATTCTACTTTATCGAAGATGAAGATTTTTTTGAGCAAGCTTTTTATCTCATTATTATTCGTTAGATCGAATGCAGATTTTCCTTATCTGTCTTTAATAAATATATTAGCGTTATGCTTCAACATAATCTTAACTGCCTCTATATGGTTACAATCAATAGCATAGTGAAAAGGAGTTCTTCCGAATACTACGTTTTATACATTAGGATTTGCTTTGAAGCTTAGAAGTATTTTAATCATTTCTAGATCTCCTCTAAAAGCAGCATGATGTAAGGGAGTATCTCCATCGTTTTACTATAAATCTGGGTTAGCTCCATTTTCCAGAAGAATTCTAGCTATTTCATATTGAGAGTTATCAGCAGCTTGGTGTAAACATGATTCTCCTAAATGGTTTTTTACATTACAGTCTGCTCCATTTTCAAGTAGTAACTTAGTAGCCTCAACATGTCCACATATCACAGTTCTATAAAGAGGAGCCCAACCTAATTTTTCGTCTCTTTCGTTGATGCTTTATTTTAAAAGTTAAAGAGACCTTTTGATAGCTTATAAATCTCCTATTCTACATGCTTTATGCAAGTCAAATAATTCTTCACTTTAAGAAGTGTTTTGAGAAAAACTAGAGTCAGATATTGATTACCTCAATGACATTTATAGGAAATTAAAACAAATTAAGAAATTTCTTAGTATAAGATTAATATACCTATTTAACATGTTTATCCCCTAAGTCTACTTCATTCTCTATATAAGAGACTACCATACAGACCATATTATGCAGCTTTTAGACTATTGAATGTGTTTGTAGACTAATATTCTATTAGTAAGTTTGTATAGCTTAGTCTAAATAAATCTAGCAAATAGAAAATTGTACTTAAATAGATTAAACATCAAACTAAATACTCGAGTATATAGCTTAGCTCATTTAAGGAACTTAAAAGATATGGAATTATTAGAAAGACTAAAGGCTTTTCTGTATTTTAAGAATTTTTAATTTAAGAGAGATTAAAATTATTTAAGCTCGTTTAAGAATGAAAGAGTACTTAGAATATATTTATAAAGCACATTCTTGATTTACTAAATTTAACTATTTAGGTATTTTCATAAAACTAATATTTAGTTACAAAGGTAAAAACTGAATTTTCTAATAATCAACTAAAGTACTAACTGCTATGCTAAGAATCTAATCAAAGACAGAGGCATAAGTTAAAATATGCACTTTCTATGTTACTTAATATTTATTTTAGGGTTAATCGTTATAGCCTACCTAATTAAAATTTATTGTCCAAGAAAATTAGTATTTTAGGTTATAGAAAATAAAGTAGAAGAAAAAGAGATTTAAAATCCTAAGCAGTCTAAAAATCAAATTATGCAAAATGAACATGCGCTATTTAAAAAATTTTTCTTCTATTTATTTTATCTGCTCTCTTTAAATACCTTGAGCTATTATAAAAAATACTTTTATAATTGTAAGATAATTAAAGGGATAAAATATAAAAACAGCATTTAAGACATTAGATCAAGAATCTTATAAACAAAATTAATTTAAAAATTCAGTTTGATCTTGAAGTATTTGCTCAAGAAGCTTTTGTATATATAATCATATAACTATTCTGCAAAACTGTTTATTGATTAAATAATTTCAGATTCATAAGAAGAAAATATCTTGAGAGCAGATTTTAATTCTGAAATTGAAAACAAGCCTTCGACTCCATCATATTGTTTCTAAATGTAAAATAAACTTACGCTTCCTTTATATCGATAGTTAGCAAACTCCATATCACGGTTTATTATTTCTTATTCAGCAGGTTATCGGCCAAAAAATAAGAAAGCCTTCAGTATAAATATTTGAAAAATACTAGCTATCACTTTTCTATTAGTTGACTTTATTTCATTCAGTGTAGAAACCATATTTATTTATCTATTCAGCAATATCTTGTCTACTACCTACTAAGTTAAGAAAAAGAAGATCATGTTCAGTTACTATTTTTATTCATTATTAGATCTAAATTAAAAACTTACAAAATCCTTTGAAAGCTAAAATCAATTCTACTCTTTACGAAAGGTGGGAAAAAATTGACAGGATAGTCAATATCCGAATAAAACACTCAAAAAACTCAATAAAGTACTTGTGGAGGCATTTGTTTAATATATTAGATGAGTGCTGTAAGGATCTAGTTGATATATTTATTGATAATTTATACTTATTAAAATAACTACTTTGAATCATAATTCATCTAGTTCTGCTCTATTAGTATTTAAAATTAGTTATTGATATCAGTTTCGATATCGAAAACATATTTCTTAAGAAACTTGGTAATGAACATGCATGATATTTCCATATACTTTTTATGAGTTATACTTATATCTTAATTTATACTTTTAAAGTACGTTTCAAAACGATGCACTTCTAATTAGTATTAAGCTTGCTTTTTTCAAAGGTTAATAATCTGCTTTTTAAACCTATTGTAAGATCTCTTCTTTTTAATAGGTTTATTTTTCCTGAAAATGTTGCTCATAATAAGTCCTTATTTAATCTTCTTCAGCTATTGATTTTCTTCATCACTATCTATATAGTCTGATAATATTATTTTTTTCAAAAAGGATTTTGGTCTCTTAACAGTGAAATATTTAGAAAACATTGAATTTTTTTAAGGTTCTTTTGGCTTTTCTTTAGTTAGCTATAGTTTTTATATAAAGGATAGTGGTTATTCTTAGGAATTAATAGAAACAGATGGTAAAAGTCTTAAGCCAAGCTTCCCTTAAATTAAAAGAGAATTTAATTCTTACTAGTTATCATTTGGCTTTTAATCAGATATGCTTTTTATAGCAGGAATTATTTGCTACAAACTTATTTTCCTTTGTTTTTATTCAACTTGTACATGTTCCTCAGCCCTATTTAATTAGTTCTATTGCCTTTTAAATACTATTTGTCTTTCTTCAAACTTCTTTCTTGCCTTTTTCTTTTACAAATTCAAAGGATTTTTTGAGCCTTTTTAATTTCCTTGAACATATTGAAAAAAATTGTCAGTACTTTTATCTTTAGGGGTGCACGTGCCTGAGATAATTGCATTAAGAAGTTAGCTTCCATAAGGAAGCTATTCGATTTATTGAAGTGGCTGCTAAACGAATTCAAATCTCTTTTACTTTTTATTAATGATCTTAACTAGATTTTTTAAGCATTATATCTTTCCAAAATTTATTTTTCTTAATGGAGAAGAATTAGAATTTATCAATCTTTTCTATCAAAGGTTAGCTTCAAAAGAATTGTACTCTTTTCATTTTTTCTTCTTTACTTTCTTACTTTTAATAGATTCGTCCAAGTAGCTGGAGAAATCAGCAAGCGAGTTCCCCACAGTTTTGCTAATTTAATTTTCGTTTGCTTGCTTAAAGTTTTATTCAGGTCGGTTAAGCTACGAAAGTTTGAAAGTATACTTTGATTTAGATAAGTTCAAACTCTAGACCTTATTTCCTTCCCTAATCTTTTAACGGTGAATTTTATATCTTTACTTCAAGCACTAAAAGTCAAATAATTAAGACTGATGGAAGTTGCATTTGCTTTGGCTAAATCTAGGGTTAAGGGAGTTAGGAGATTCTTAGAAGTTCTAAAATTCCATATCACCTACTGCAATGCTAATAGACTTGATAGCAGTTCTAGCTTTAACATTCTTTTATTTAATTTACATTTATCTTATAATCCCTCTATTTACTTCTACTAAGGCTTTTAATTCTAAACGCTACTATCTCTACTAGTATTTAAATATAACGGTATTACTCTAAATCAGTAGCAGAGAGTAGATCCGAATCTAGTGCATAGTAGAAGGTAAAAGAAAGCTAAGATGGTTCAAAATTTAACAATCGTACTAGAAATAAACTTTATAGTCTTCCAATAAAAGGATTGAATGCTATAGCAACATAAGTCTCTTAGATTTAGTACCTCTAAGAATGTAAGTAAAGGATTTAAATACAAAATATTAGATTGATTTTAGCTTAGTATGATAATTTAACTAAAGATTAAAGAAATGTTATAAAGAGAGAATGGTAGCTATTACTGAAAATGGTTTAATTTACAATATAGTTATAGCATATAATTAACTGAAAGGCTACTATTATAAAGTTGAGACATAGGATAATATTACTAAGCATGCAGATTTAAAAATTAACAATTATCATTTAGTTACATCAATATGCACAAGGAATTTATAGGCTTCTTTAGACTAAGCTAGTAAATATAATGGAACATTCTTAAAAGTCATTCTGACACTAAGTAGTCTTTTCTTGAGAATGTTAACTATTTTATATCATATAAATAAAGCGACTATTTATATTGAGCCATATCAGAGTACAAAATGAATCTAATAGATTTTAATGTCATTTTTAAAATTGTCAAATGACTAGTGTAGTAAATCTCTGAATTCTTCATTAAGTATGTTTGTATAGTTTTCGATCTATTCATAAATGACAAATTTATTTTTATAACCTTCAACTACTTAAATGAAGATATCAGTCATTCTCAAAATGGCTATATCTCCTCCTTTAGCTAATAAACCATTGTCTACAGTTAAGCAGTTTTCGTCCTGAGATAGTGAAGGAAGAGAACATAAATCATCTTAATAATAATTCTTATAAAAGTCTTTAACTTCATTTTCATAATGGCCTTTTAGGTTCTTAAGTTTGGTGTTAAAGTTCTTTCTCTCTTTTTCAATGCGCTCTTATCAATATTGACTAATAGTATACGTGTTTTCATTTAAGATATTAGTGGTATTATTTAATGTAATAAGTTCCAAAAGAATTGAGGATCCAATGTTCAAGTCAATCTCTAATAGTTCAAGTGCATTCATCAATTCAAGCCTCTTGTATATAAAGTAAAGCTTTATATTGAATATGTATAAAACTACTATCAAATACACCAAGCAAAATAGTACACATAGTAAAAGTAAACCTATCTGCTTGTACTATGAACTATATAGCTACCGTTTTAAGTTTAATTTTTTCTGCTTTGATTCTTTCTTTTACTTCTTTTTGAACTTGTGAAGATAATTTTTTTTTTCTTTCTTCTTATCTCCAGAGTAATTAGAAGAAAATTTATTGTCTTCTGAATTTTTAGACTCAGAAGGTATAGATGATATAATTTTGTTATCACAGTACTCAGCAGGAATAACTTATCCAGATTATTCTTCATTTATATCACTCTAAATGTAGTTACTTTCTTCACAGCTCTTAGTGAACTTTCCTATTGTCTATTCTTAGGATTTGTTTTAGGCATCTTTTTTATCTTTAAATTGCTTTTAAAAATCTTGAATAACTGCTTCTTCATTTGCCAGGTGATTAACTAGATTGGATTTAGCGTTCTAAGCTCAATAACTTTTATAAAGCAATTATTTTTCCTTTAACGGGATATTAAGTATAATAGATATAATGTTAAGTTCATTTGTTTGAATATCAATAAGAACTTTAACAAATGCAACTATGAGCAAAATCCCTATGCAAAAGCATATGAGGAGCATTATGAGTCCTGAAATAATGCTTTTATAAGAATCTTTATTATACTTATCGTTAAAATGGCTCCTATAATAGTTAGATTCATCGTAAAAATAGCCTAGAAGAGTGTTATAACTCATATAGTTTATATGCTTCATTTAAGGATTATCAATCACTAAAAAGTTTAAAGGTTCTGGATTCTTATGAAAAACTGTAGCTGTTAGCATGTTTACTGACTGAAAAATACTGGTTTAAATATAATTTTTAGGTTCAAGAATATCAGGCACTTATAATATTGAAAAGCAGATTTATTTGAAATCATCTTCTAAACTTTCTGGAAAGTTATCTCCACATAATGAATTTAAGTGGTCAAGTATTTCAATAGCACTTTCGTACTCTCAACTTCTTTAGTAAGCTTCAAATTGTTCAGTTGTTTTCCCTTATTCCACTAATAGGTTAGTATCTAGCATATTAGATGCAAATAAGGAAATATATCTTGTGCTTTTACCTTCGTTTCTTAAATTTTTTACCATATCTGATAAGTGAAATTAATAAATTCCTACACTATGAGCTTAGTTCGCTAAACTGCTCATAATTGAAGTAAAAACTAGAACAGATCCAATCTAAATTAAGAAGAGCAAAAACCCCACATAATATAAAAATCTTATTCACTTAGGAACAGAAAGAAGAGACTTTTCCTTAATATGCTTCTTAATCACCCTTTCAATTCTAACCTCTTTTGTGCTAGAAACACTTGCCTAATATACTTCATTCTCAGGATCTGAAGTTTAAATTTCAGAAAAATTAATCTAAGCAAATCTTAATTACTAAGTTGGTAGTTTTTATAGAGGCTGGAGTTATAAATTGAGTTTGTTAATTTAGCTCTGACTGATATTAAGATGGACAATATAATAGAAATCAGTATTAGATCCTCTTATTATTTTTTTCTCTATATGAACAATGAACTAAAAGCTTGTAAATGTTTTGGCAGTTTCCCATATAGAATTTTCTTCTTGTTAGTTTAAGGCTCCAACTTAGGAAAAATCATTGTATGTCATATTTTTGTTTTTCGCTTAACTTTCTTTATTATTATTTTTTTGAGGGTTTTAAGCTTTTATAGAGACAGTATACATTCTATTCAACCCTAGCATACAATTTATTTAATGAACACCTTAGGGAAAAAGTAAGTCTGTTTCTGTAGGAGTAGAAAATTCTTTTAAGTTATCAGCAACTTCAGGAATTAAGCAAGACAGATGAACATTATGCTAATATAAAGATTCGCACAAAGATTTACCCATAATGTTGATTAAGTTCTGAGATACATACATAATTTGTAAGTTCTAGTTTAGAAACATAGTAGCTCTGTCATATTTCTCTTTGATTTACTATAGTATGACTATTAGCTCCATATCCTCTTCATATTTCTCACTATATATTTTCTGAACCATTTTTTAAACAGGAAACAATAGACCATGCTTATCCACTGCGTATAAATTATCCATATTTGTTGTCTAAGTTTGCTTATCTAAATATTCTGATATGTATTTATCGTGATAGAGAGCAATCTAAGTTGGCATCAAAATTCCTATTTTCATACTTTGTAACTCTTAAGGTTTATAGCCAAAAACATAAAAGCAATTCTATGAAGCCTAGATAATTTGGCCAAACTTTTAGGCAGAAGTACTAATTCTAAAAATAACAGTGTCTTCATTAAAAATGAAGCTCAGAATTTAGTTGCTACTATGTCTCATTTATTACTTGAATCTTTCTTATTTCATATTTAAAGCTCTGTTAAAGCATTTTTATGACTTCAAATGCTCCTTTCGAATGTGAGAAAGAAAGTAGCAATATACAGCTGTTGCTTATATGTTATAAAAGCAAATTTCTTATGCTTATTTTCACAATTTTTTAACATTATTTAATCCTTTTAAACATTTTGAGTTCAAGTCTATAAAGGTTTAATGATCTTCTCCCTATTATAACATAGCACTTCAGAAATTAGAATAATGGATTTATAATTATGAGATCTCATCTTGCAGATAATCAATGATCTCCTCTAGTTTTAAGACTTATAGTGGGTTTAATATCTCCGTTCCTTTTGACTATTTAGTCTTACTAACATATTTGTCAATATAGGTTTACAACTGCTATTGTTTCATATTCTGCAATTTTTTATTAAGTAAAAAGCCAAAATATTTAATTTGGAATTTATAGATAAATCCACCATTCTATTTTTATGCCTTGGATAGAAATATCAAAGTGTTTTTAATATCATTTAAGTAGAAAAAATGAATTCTAGCTACTTGCAAGTACAGTATAGAAGGTACTTTTATATTCTTTTTAGTCATCTTTTATAAGTATCTTGATACTCTTTAGCTTATAGCCTCAAAAAATCTCTATTATATCTTTTTACTTTTTATATCCTCTAACTCTAGTAAGTTTTCAAGCAGTATTCCCTTTAGGATCAACTCCTTATTTTTTTTCTTGCACATACTAAGCATTAAAACTATAAAGTTATTCACTTTACCAGCATTCAAGCTTTTGATATTTATCTCATAAAGAGCTCATAAGCATTTAAATCTATGCATGGTAAAGATGATAGGAATTATAAACAGCAAGCTAATTATCTTTTGTAGAACTTCTACTTCATAATTCACTTCTATTACTACCAGAAATAAGCTTCAGCACTTTACTGCTTATATGCTACTAAACCTTATTTCAGTTTCCATCTACATAAACACATTCTTTTTGAAGCAGATAAGCAAGTATATGAGTTGCAAGACTAAAGTGAAATATAGGTTTAAGGAGTAAAGCTTAAGTACATATAGTGCAATAGAGATCTCTCTGAAAAATAGAAATAAGACAATCCATTTAATCTACATCTCTTAGCTGTATAACCATAAAGTAAACTTACACAGACAAGTAATCTTTAACTTCATACTAAACGTTATTGTATAAGCCTATTATCAGACCTTAAAATATCAGATTCATACTTAAGATTAAATAAACTTACGCTCATAAAATAAGTCCAGGAGCTGCCAATATTTAAGAAGTCAGTTAACTTAAATCTTTGATAGGTGACAAGAATCATTCACTAAGTAGAGGAGAAATAATCCAAGGTAAAATGCTAAAAATATTAACTATATAATTGTATTTCTTTAGTAATATTAAAGAAAAGCATCCAACTAGCACAAGAGTACTCACTATAAACCTTCACAGTTCAAATTCGCTATTTCCAAACAATCTTAAAATATTAATTTTCTTGCTCACAAAATTATCCAGATAAGCTGAATCCAAAATAAAACTTAGCAGCTACAAATTATGCAGCAGCAGCAACATCACACTAAAATTTTGCTTTACCTACTTTTACTCTATGAGGCTAAAGCTAAAAAATTAAAAAATGTTATTTTCTAGTTTTAAGCGAAATGCTGACATTTTATTTTCTTAAATATGGTCTGGGCATATATATGATTAATTAACATTTTTGGATAATTAATACTAAAAAATGATTGTTAGGTAAAAATCATTTAGTTATATAAGTGTTTAAATATTTCAAAATAATGTGGAGTTATCTTCATGTCTTAATATAAAATTAATAAGTTTCATATGTAATTTCTTATTTAACGCTAAGATTTTTGCTATTCATTTAGTAAAATTAGATATTAATAAAGGGGATTTTAAATATAAAAGGGTTGTAATTTCCAGTTAGAGAGAAAAATTATTTAGCATCATTATTCAATTAGTTTGATATACTTTAATCCTAAATAAATTCGCTTAAACTTGTATAAGTAGTAAAGGAATAATAACAAGACATTTTATTTTAGGTATCATTGGTTTATAAAGAAGATTATTGGAGTTTCCTAACTAACTATTTCGATTACTTCTATTTTACTTCTATTATTTCTAATCTCGGAGTGAATATATGACACTATCTAGATTATAACTATTTCTTGTCTATTTTTTCTCTATTCACGCTTTTTGGGATAATCTTCTTTTGGAAAAAAATTTATATAGAAACTTCTCTAAGTATTCAAATTAACCTCATTCAAGAATTTGATTTGATTAAAATATCATAATATATTCAGATCTGATACCTATTTTACTATGAATTATAGTAAAGATGATGAATTCATTAAACATAAAATTGAGTAACTTAACTCTTGTGAACATAATATTAGAACAACCCTTAATTTATTATTTTACTTATATGCTTTAAATTAATTGCTTTCATTAATATATCATTAATTTATGTATGCTTATGTAGATGCATTTTTTCATTTGAAATGCTAGATTTTATGGTATGTAAGGAATATTTAGTTTATATTTACGTCTCATGTTAATTTTATCAGAGAATGGGTTGGTGTACTTGAAGTGATGTGAAAATTTTTCTTTTTAACTGTATTTAACTTTATAATTCCATTTTATTATTTTGTTATATCTTTTCTTAGCTTTGTTTATTTCTTCCCCCCATTTAAAATGAAATCAAGACTTGGTTAAAATCAGAAAATAAGCTTCTTGAAAGAGCTAGAAATTTTGAGATTATAAAAGGCTTAGTATTTAGACTCTTATTAGTCATTCTTCTTATAATTAGCAAGATTTAATTTAGTCCAATAACTTATTTGTAGCTTTTATCCTTCTTATTAATTATGATTCCCATTTCCCTTTTTTTTCTTATTATCCCGCTTTTTATCAGATCATCTTTATTAAACCCATAACTCATTTAGCTTCTACCACTTATCATCACATATTACCTTTTCCAAAGCTTCAAAATATTTTCAAATCACTGAACAGCTAATTATTTTAATCTCTATAAATGAATAGAAATATTAGTAGTTTAGCTTTTTAGCAAATGAGCCTAGATAGATAATAAATATTAAATAGCTTCTAAAATTATTATTACACTCATTGATTTAAGATTAAGTTAGAATATTTTAGCTTTAATTAAGTTTTTGCTTCTTAGTATTTAATAAAGCTAAATTTACTTATTATTTACTTTGAAATATAGAAATGCTTATTCTTTATATGCCTATGCATTTATTTGCATGCTAAGTTTATTTATAAAATAACCAATTAAAAACATCTGTGAGTTTAAGGCAAGTTAGTTGATTTTAAGCTAAATATTTAAGTGAGAAGTGTATATTTGCTTTGATATTTATAAGCGTTTTTAACTTATTAAGTTCATTTAATATTCCTTGCATTATAAAAATGGCCTATTGGAACTAATTACGAGCTTTGCTGTGAAAGAACTGAATTATTTTCAAGAGAAAGCCAGTAGGTTCTATATGCGAAGTTTTCTTCCCAATCTTTTGTGTTATCGCGATGATTTTGATTCGTTAAGCGATTGATTCAAAGGATAAAAAAGCAGCAGCTTATATTCCTATATATCTGAATCTCATTGCACCTCCTTCACATAGTCAGTTTACATTAATTGAAAACTCTGCTTAGCCTGTTTTTGATGATAATTAAACAGCCTATTACTATACTGTCAATAGAGATTTAATGTTCATGTGGAACAAATTACCTCTTGCATTTCCTGATCAATATGTACAAAATATTATAGCTCTAGCACCTGATAACGAACTTACTCGGTATATTGAGCAGCAAGTTAAAAGTTATAAAGATACGTCTGTAGGATTTGAAGGAGGGAATATTCTATCTAACTAGTAATTTAGATTCTTTAACTCCTATGATGAAATAAAGGATTATGTTAGAAGTAAAGACTATGAAGAGGGACCTAAGGTTATGTGAGCCTTATCTATAGATAAATGAGATGGAGAAAGTGAGATAGAATATCGAATTCATTTTAATTACACGGATCCTCTTAATTACGATTAAAACTAAGAGTTCATTGATATTCTATGAACTAAAAACTGAGATGGAGAAGCATACAATACTTTTTCTATAGGGCCAAATCTTGATTATCACAGTGATTTCCATAGAATCGGCTATTTACACATATAAAACTTGGTTCAGAATTTTTTAATAAAGAAAATGTCAAAGAACGAAGATGCTTATATTGAAGAAGGCATCGTTCCGTTCCATTCAGATGACTACGTGGAAGACTCTTATTAAGGAATAATACAAGGAGCCTTACCTTTTCTACTTATAATTTCCTACTTTGTTCCTTTTGCAAGACTTCTCTCCAAACTAGTTTATGAAAAAGAAACAACAATAAAAGAAAATATGAAGATGATGGGAATGACAGATAGCGCTTTCTGGTCTAGTTACTTAATTTTTTATTTTGTTATTTACATTTTTATAGCTTTAGTGAATACAGGGCTATCGGGAAAAAGCATATTTCCTTACAGTGACAAAGGACTAATTTTCGTATTTTACTTACTTTATGGATTAAGCACTTTAGCCTATAGCGTTTTTATCAGGTAACTTATTTTAATAATTAGTGTGTTCTTTGTCAGAGTTAAAATAGCTACAATGCTAGGCTTTGGCTTTTTCTTTTTCAGTTACTTTATAGCTTTTGCTGTTATAAACCCAGATATTCCTTTAGAAAACAAATAAGCAGCTTCTATACTTCCAAACACGGCATTAACTCTTGGGTGTGAGTCTTTAGGTTTATATGAAGCAGGAGAAGAAGGAATGTAGTGAGATAGCATAAGAGATTAGTACCATAACTACTGATTTGGTTTAACTTTGAT
Organism: Loxodes magnus; assembly: GCA_946699065.1. Lineage (NCBI taxonomy): Eukaryota > Ciliophora > Karyorelictea > Loxodida > Loxodidae > Loxodes > Loxodes magnus. Next base: position 1,089,936 of record CAMPDV010000008.1, on the reverse strand, counting down.
GTTCTTCTTTATTGACTTTTTAGTTTTTACTTTTCTTGGAATCTATTTGGACTAAGTTCTTCCAATCGGAAATGGTTCTCCCAAAAAATGGTATTTTTTGTGTTAAAAGGACTTCTGATGTAAGAAAAAGAAAATAATGGTTAAAGAAGTATTGCCTTGCTTGAATGTAGATGAAGATACTATTGAGAAGGTAGATGCTAATCTAAAGATTTAGGAGTCTAATGGAGATGCTTTACTAATAAGAGATTTAAGGAAATAGTTTGGTAATAAGACAGCGGTAGATGGATTAGATTTGACTATTTATAAAGGATAAATCTTTGCGCTTCTGGGTCACAATGGTGCAGGAAAAACGACTAGTATATCTATGCTAACAGGATTGATAAAACCATCTTCAGGATAAATGCTATTCCATAATTAGGATATTTAAGATAACTAGGAAGAAATAAGATAAAGAATGGGAGTCTGCCCATAGCATGATGTTCTGTATGATGTAATGACTGTCTAAGAGCATTTATAGATGTACGCAGTTTTTAAGGGAATTACCAAAAAGTAAGAAAGAAACTAATAAGTATAGCAAATAATAAACGATGTAAAGCTTAATCATAGAACTAATTTCAAAACTAAATAACTAAGTGGAGGATAAAAAAGAAAGTTGTCTTTAGGCCTAGCACTTATAGGAAACTCAGATTTAATTCTACTTGACGAACCTACTAGTGGAATGGATCTGACAGCAAGAAGAATGATGTGAGATATGCTAAAGATGAAAAAAGAGAATAAGATAATTATACTAACTACACATTATATGGAAGAAGCTGATATTTTAGGAGATAGAATTGGCATTATGTCTGAAGGCAAGCTAAGTTGTTGTGGAGGATCGTTGTGACTGAAAAATAGATATGGAGTAGGATATAATCTGACAATGGTTCTTAACAATGACATTCATTCTTCTTAAAAAATCTAAGTTCAAGAAACAATAATGCAGCTGATAAAAAAGTATATTGACGATCCTATTATACTAAGTAATATAGGAACAGATTTTGAAGTGCAACTTCCATTAGAATAAAGCAGTTAATTCAGATTTTTATTTCAAGATTTAGACAGTTCTCTGCAAAATCTCTAGATTTAATCCTATGGAATGTCAGTTACAACTTTAGAGGAGGTATTTTTAAAAGTTGTAAGTATTGGAGAAACATAAAAGGCATAAAATAAAAAGGAAGAAGATATAGTAGAACAGAAAGAGATTATTAACGAAAATCAAATTCAAATAAGAGTTACTGCTTCTTAGTAATAACTTGAAGAAAAATCTAAGATGAAAGATAAAGCCAAGCATAAAATGATTGATAAAGAGACATAAGAATAATAGCCATCTGAAAGATAGTAATTATAATCTGGAGATGATAATGCTCTAATTGAAGAAAATAAAGATCAAAAGATAGATGTTAAAAATAATATTGAATTCGATATAACAAAAGATAGAATTTAGAAAGGTATTTTCTTCATTCATTTCAAAGCTCTACTGAAAAAGAGAATTATCTATAGCAAAAGAGATATAAAAGGAATTTGCTTAGAGATTAATTGCCCAATTATTGTGGTTATTATTGGCCTGCTTCTATAACTTATAGGAGATTTTTGGGTTGATTAAGTTCCTTGGGAAAGTAATATAAACTAATACAAAAGTCCTTAGAATTTAATATATAACAGTAATCTATGGGATTAATAATAAAGTATTTTAGTAGAAGAAGTAATGCAAAACATAAAAACATATTGAAAAGATGATGTTGAATTGAGCTCTTATTAAATGAATGATACTAATGATATTTTTGAATTTGATTCCTATTTGTTCGATTAAAGAAATATTGATCCGTATAGAATGGGATCGTTCTATTTTACTCAAGCATAGAACGATTAATATTCCGTAATTGTTTTCCACAATACAACTGGTCATTAAGCTTCGCCTAGTTTTTAAAATACTATAGGGTAAGGAATTTTGATGTAATACAATCCAAAATTCCAAATGAAAGTTTGAAATGATCCGTTACCATTAACTAAAAGGTTAAAATCAAGATAAAATTCAGGAGATGGCTTTTTCTCAGCTATTATCTTTAACATTGGACTTGCTTTTATTCCTACCTCACTTATTGCTTTTATAGTTAAAGAAAGAGAAGGAGGAATTAAGCATTAACATATGGTTAGTGGAGTTAGTGTTGGTGCATATTGATGCTCAACTTATATTTGGGATATTGTAAAGCATATACTACCTGCTTTAGTTGGTGCTTTAATGGTTCTTGCATTTAACGTTAAATCTTATACTGACTCAGCATCCACATGGTTTTGCGTTTTACTTCTATTCTTTTTATATGGACCAGCTGTATCATCCTTGAGTTATCTAACTTCCTTCTTATTTAAAGAACCAGGAAATGCATAAACTCTTACTATGTTCTTCCATTTTATTACAGGTTCTTTACTATCAGTTTTATCCTGAATCCTTAGAATAATTGGAGGACATACATCAGATGTGAATGAAGGACTTTCCTACTTTTTCAGATTCTTTCCAGGCTATAGCTTTGGATATGGCCTCTTAAATATATCATCTAGAGAAACCTATGTTTACCAAGAAGGATTTAGGGAAATACCTTCAGCATGGCATTTTAGAATAGCAGGTGCTTGCATAATGTACTTGTGTATTGAAAGTTTATTCTACTTCGTTTTAATATTTTTAGTTGAAAACTTAATTACAAGGCCTGGCTTTAGAAGGATGTTTGATAAGAAATTGGTTTAAGAATCTAATTAAAATTTGGATGATGATGTTATTAGAGAGACTAGTTAAGTGCTCAATACAGATCCTCAAAAGTCATCTATTCTAGTCAAAAACATTTAAAAAATATATGGAAACTGCTGCTCCAAAAAGGTAACAGTAGCAGTTAACAACGTAAGCTTTAAAGTTGACAAAAATGAAGTTTTTGCGCTGCTGGGTACAAATGGATCAGGGAAAACTAGCACTTTTAAAATTTTAACAGGAGAATTTCCTCCTTCAAGAGGAGAAGCATATATAGGAGGATTTAACGTTAATACAAACATGCAATAAGCTCGCTATTAAATAGGATATTGTCCTTAATTCAATTCAATCAGCGATCCTATGAACTGTAAAGAGCATTTAGAGTTATACGCTACTATAAAAGGAATACCTAAAAGAATTATACCATAAATGGTTTAGGATATGCTCAATGAGCTCGATCTAAAAAAATATGAATTTGTAAAAGCAGGAAATTTATCAGGAGGTAATAAAAGAAAATTGAACGTGGCAATGGCTCTAATTGGTAATCCTCCAGTTGTCTTTTTAGATGAACCTTCAGCTGGAATGGATCCATAGGCTAGAAAGTTTATGTGATAGATAATTAATAAAATAACAAAAAAAGGAACTTCCGTGGTATTAACTACTCATTCTTTGGAGGAAGCAGAGGCTCTATGTGAAAGAATGGCAATCTAAGTAAATGGAAATTTAAGGTGCATTGGTACAGCTTAGCATATTAAAAATAAGTTTGGATCAGGTTATGAACTTGAAATTAAAATAATCTCCCCTGAAGAAGCTTAAATTTTAGCTCTAGAACCAAATATCTAAAATGTATTAGTTCAAGATTAAATTCCTTATGAGCAAACTTAAATAGCAGTATATTAGTTAGGCTATGGAATCCTAAATTAACTAATTTAATCAAAGCACAAAAAAGCCTAATAGTTACTAGCTTTGGTTGAAAAGGAAAGAGCAATATCAACAAGTGGACTAATTGAATGGTGTATAATTGAGTTTAAAGGTCTTTAAATAGAACATTGAATGAGTAACTACTTTAAAAAATTCGAACTGATAGAGCATTGGGGAAACTTCTTTAAATATAGAATTGAAAAGCAGGAGAATATAAGCATTGGCTACATTTTTGGACTTATTGAAGATAACGTAAAATTAATTTAATTATATAGAAACAAAGCTTATCCATAAGTGAGTATTCCCTTAGCTAAACAACTCTTGAATAGATCTTCAATTTCTTCGCAAAATAGAGTGTAAGATTTCTATTACAGGACTAAGAAAACTTTTAGCATCTAGAGGATAACTTAGTAGTGAACCAGTATCAGTAGATGCAGGCATAGGGCTAGCATGCTAACATTGAGATGATCAGACAAGAGAATGCTACTGCAAATTAGCAAGCTAATGAAGTTTGATAACTTAAACTTATTATCTTAAAATTTACATAGCATTTATAATTCCAAAATAAGTACATCATAATTAAGGTATTCAAGTACAATTTATATATAAAATAGAAACATAAATAGTATTTTAATACTTTCCCTTACAATCTTATCTTCATCTCATTTAAAAATTCCTTAAAATAAAGAGTATATAAATAAAGAATAGAGAGTACAAAAAGCTGATTTCTTGTAATGTATTGATAAAAATTAAGCTATAATAGTATAATAAGCGTTTTAAAGAAATCAGTGCTTTTCTAAAGCTTAATGAATCAATTTATCATATTTGCTTTTATTTATTGGATTAATAATTAAATAATTATTTCCTTATCTTTCCTCTATAAATAAACTTATAGTTATCATGCTCACTTTAAATTAAAGCTTCTTAAATTATAATGAGCATCATACTAATTTGAGATCATAGCAATAAGTTTAAAATCCTTTTTATGAAAAACTTAATTATGATTCTCAGTTTGTGATGGTAGTTATGACTCTTAAATACCATGACTTTTGTTTGAGGAGATAGATAATATTAGTTATAGTTTAAAATGAATAAAGTTAATTTAGGATTTTTTTAAGCAGAACGATTTGTACTTTTAGATGAAGATCAAATAAATTACACCCATAAAAACTATTAATTGGGTTGTAGTACTAAAAGTGATAATGACTCTTAGATAGATAAATTTAGATGTATATAAATTAATTTCTATATGATTGTCATAAGAAGCAAACTATATAAAAATATATCATTAGCATTTAAATTTTTCTCTAGCTACATATAATGAACGAATTTATACAGGCATTAGCACTTTCTACTTGAAGGATATGTGCAAAATCTTATTATTAAAATGAAATTTAACTAAGTTGAAATAAAAGAAATAGCTTAATAGATTTTGAAAGAAAAGGAATTCAAATATATCTTTGATTATAATAAACAAGTTAAGTTCCACTATATTTAGCTGCTAATGGAAGAATTTAAAACATATTATTCCTATTTCATTCCAGCTTTAGTTTTATGATGAAGGCTCTAACTTTATGATAGCATTAATTTACACCTTTCATTTAATGAATAATAAACTGATATCCTTATTTTATAATATTTAGCCAGCAAGCAAGAAATTAAAAAAAATATTTCCATTATAATAAAAACTAATTAGATTTAGGATAGTTTAATAAATACAAATCACTTTAAGTCCCTTTATTTAAAATCCAATACAAGAATTAAGTAAACCATTTATAATAAAAGATTATTTAGTTAATATTCACACCTAATAACCATCATATCATAATTATACCTAAATTAGTTTCTTAAATAGTACAATATTACTTATATGTAAAATTAAAATTAAACATACCTGATTCTCTATATTCATCTAATAGTCTTTTATTATTTCAATTTATATAAAAAGCTTTTTCTATTTTTATAACCAATAAAGGCCAAGTTTATATATTAGAGACAGTTATTATAATGTTAATTAACCTCCAAAATGGGTAAAGTTTATTAATGGAGATTAAAGTTGGTAAATTAATTAATTTGATATCTAGAGTTTATAATTGATAAAGAAGGTTGTTTCTTTTAATATGATACCATTATAATATATATACTCATTAGATGCTTCAAGTTCTTAACTTAAAATTAAAATACTTTCCAATAAGTTAAATATTACATTTAGAAACTATATCCACTCCTAGAAACCATTAGCTTTTATCTTTTACATCGAAGTATTTTTAGTTAATTAAACTATTTATATGCTTCATCTAAAAATTATTATTAAATTGCAATACTTTAAATTCTAGCTGATTGAATAACTTTAAGATACAATTCTAGGATAATTAGCAAACTAAAAATTACAAGAACTAGAAATCTAGTCATAAGATAGTATCTAAAAGATTATTCTTAATTAATAAGTAAAGATTAAATGATTTATATCAAAATGCTTTATTAAGAATAATTACATACGAATAAAAAAATACTTTTTGTTATTAGCAACTTATTCATTTTTTTGTAGAGTGGGAGTGATATTTGCTCTTTTTTTCAGTCTTAGTGCTTTATTTTTGAAATTTCTAGGCTTTATTATTAAATTATATGTCTTTATTTCTATCTTCCTTTGCTTTCTCTCTTATCCTTTCCTAAGAATCCTAACTAACTCTTTCATCTATTTCCAACTAGTTTTCTAAATTTGATTTATCTGAGTTACTCTATTTTTCTTAATAATTTTAATATATTTCTATATCACCTTGCTCATTAGCTTTTTGTCTGCTACTTTAATAGCTTTCTTAATACTGTTCTATTTCTTAATATTTTTATTCTTCATCTTCTTTATATCTTGGCCTTTTTTATTTTACAGGGTTTTAATTCTATTGCTACACCTTAAATTTTTTTTAATCTTGAAGATCTTAAGAGTTTTAATTCTTATTTCTTTCAAGCTTAGCTTATTCAGCTTAATGAAGTTTGTTTTCTTCTACATCTTTTTGAATATATTCTGGAAGCTAATTTCCAAATAGCATTTAAGATACCACTTTGTTTTTTTATTAGGTTTTAAAATTACCTCCTTGGAACATTTTAAACCTTTCTTCTAGCTTCTTTTTTTCTTTTGGTAGTTATAAATATCTGTATTATAAAAAATTACTCAAATAGATAATGAAGCATTTCTCCTGTGAAAGCTTAAGGCTGGAGTTCAATCACATCTTTACTGTTTTTAAATCCTTTTTGCTATTCTTCTTCTCCATAATATTACTTCAAGACATCATATGCAAATATTCCTATCCTTACCAATCCGTCTTGGAACTCATCATAGGTGATAAAAGGTTTCACTCCAGGTAGAAACTATTTTTCTATAGTGAGTTATCTAAAAATATTTAGACAATCTTCACGAGTAATTAGAATTGGAATAACGTTTAAAAAGGCGCTGAATCTCATTCACTCTAGAAGCTGCATTTATTATAAAGCTTCAGATATGTTTTGTTCTATTTTTTTAGTGTTAATTTTAATCATCTAATCGAACATATATTTTGTCTATAATCTATATTGTCTAAGTACTTTTTGAATATCAGGCCTTTTTACTACTTCTTTTAGTAGGATCATTTTCTCTTTTTCTAGCTCTTTTCTTTTTATGCTTTGCTCCAATACCTTTCTCTCTTATTTTTTGTGTCTTTCAATAAATTCATAATCAATAGCTCCTTCTTAGTCCATTTTTTATTGCTTTTACTTTACCACTATTTGTATCCTTTTTATTTACTATTCTTTCGCCTTTGCTTCTCTTTCTAAAGCTTTTCTTGCTTTTTCTTTATTATGCTATTTTTCTTAATTCATTGCTTCTTGCTTCTCCAATTCTTTTCGCTTCTTATCTTACATACGTTTTTCCTTACACTCTTTTAGGAATTTTTTTCTTTCCTTTTTTTACTGTTTCTCAATCTCTTTCTATCTTTATTTTTCTTCTTATTCTAATCTCATTCTTTCTGCTAGCTATTCTTCTTACTGCTGCTTCTATTCTTATTTTTATATCTCATATATCATTTTCTATTTCATTGTTACTTTAGCATGCTGCTAGAATTTTTGTTCTTGTATAAACTTTTAATACTTTTCCTCCTCTATTTTTTGAGTTTTTCTTCTTATAGCATTGTTTTCTATTTTTCTAGGACCTAAATGAGCTCTTCTTGGGAGTTAGTCCATACCAAATTCAACTGCTACCAATAACTCTTCACATACTTCTGCAACTTCTTAATAAAAAGGCTATTAAGAAGCCGGCTACTTTGCAACTTCTATTTTTAAAATAGGTCTTAGTTTAGGCTTAATTTCCTTAAAATCCTCCTGGGATTTTTTGATAATAGATCCTTCACTCTTATTAGCAAGTTTATTACGAAATATAGTTTAAGTTTTGGAAGGGTCTTGATAGTCTATTCTTTAATATAAAGGAGCTAAATATGATAAATCAGGCTTTTTGAGATATCCTTTAACTTTGAGAACAGTGAAGACCTTGATTTGAGGAACTATCATATGAAACTAGAATTAGTCAAATATGATTTGATCCAATACCTAAATGGCTATTTAATACTCCTATCCCATCTATTATGGTCCTCCATATTGTACCTTTACATTAAGTGATTGCTTTAATTTATACCCATCAGGAATTATAGTATTTGGATCTTAAGCGAGTTGTTCATTTAATGTCTTTATTACTTCAGGGTCTCCAATTCCTCCTAAATCAGGATCTTCAAAAAGTTTGGTAGATAAGTTGGCTTTTTTAGTACCTTCTTTCATAAAATCTAAAAATTGGCATAAACTAAGAGTAGGGCTTAAATTAGGAACCAGTAACAAGGCTATTTAGAGTAAGACTTGCTTGAAGGTTTGAAAGCTGCAATACTACAAATCCTTTTTCCCATAATTAAGCTTGCTTACTATCTACGAAATTGTATTTGTTTGAATTATTTCCTTTGTAAACCCTCGCTATCTTAGCATTGATACAATATCTCCATCATGAGCTAGATTTTGGAATTCATTATATATGCTAAATAGCTAAGTTTTATTTCTAGTGACTTAGTGTAAACAAGTTCTAAATAGCATTTGTAGTAAGTTCTTATATTATGAGAATAGTCCTGAAATGCCTTGTATTTCATATGGATCTTCATCCTCCATATTTTTAAGAACAATATCTTTGAATATCTTAGATTTGATGGAAATATCGAAACCTTCCTTCAAGATCTTCTATTCTTATGACTTTGCTAGTTCTATTTTCCTTAGTTCGTTTTTCTTTTTCCAGTTTTCATGTCTTATCTAAAAAATAACCTCATCTTAGAGTATCTTCTCTTCATTTTACTTAACTTTTTCATCTCTTTATTTTTTAAGCTGTTATAATGCTATTTTCTACTTTTTAAAAATATCATTAGGACGAGGTGTAATACTCTAATAGCCTTAAGTGGATTAAAGTAAACTAGATTTTTGATCCACCGTTTTAGTACTTTATGGAGCTAAACTCTGTGACACTGCTAGATATTTTTATCTCTATTAACTTGATCCATCATAAGCATCTGAATTATATGTTTAGTACTCGTTTTGCTAAAGGTTAAAATTAATTTTAGTAAGTACTTAATAACTTCTCGTAACTAAATTAGTCTCCTCTTTCCAACCTATCTTCATAAGCAGTTATTTTAAACCTCTCCATTCTTATCCTCCATTAAAACTATTGATCTCATAATAAGCTTCATATAGAGTGTTTAGTAGAATATCATTGAAGACTTAGAATTCAGATAACTGTTCTAATAAGTAAAGAATTATGTTCCTCTAAGATCTTGAATATTGAGTATTAAGTTAATCATTTGACTTCAGAAATTGCTTTTAGTACTGGACGACATGTTTACTGCACAGTGGATAGAATTTTAGTAAGAAATCGTAGACAGCCTAGCTACTACTGAATCTTGTGACTATTATGGAAAATATCATTCCTGAAACCCTGCCAAATATAGGATCATTAATGAATACTCTTCCAAGAATATCCAATAGTTATACAGCTGATTAGTAATTTAACTTTGGATGCTTAGCACACTCATTCAGGAATTCAAAATCACCTAAAAACCAAACTTCTTGTGACTACTATAAATGCTTAGCTAATGAATCAATAATTAAGCCTACAGGTATAGAAGGCTCTTTTGCAAAGGTAATTTTAAGTTACATTAATATGTTCTATCTAATTAGATGCTACTTGTAGTTCTCTAGCAACAATGAGATAATGGCTTTATACACGTTAGCAGCTACACTATGCTTCCATTTAATAAGCACATCTAATATCCTGAACAATACATTAATAGTAAGTATTTTATTTCCATTAGAAGAATTATTAAATGCATTTTTAATGATTCCTAGAGTTTGAGGCATGCTAATAAGAGGGTTATATAGTTCCCATATGTAATCTGTACAACTAAGTGCTGCTGCTTTTGCGTGGTCATCACTGTTATTAAGTTCTTCAATAACATTAGTTATGATTATATTAAGTAACCCTTCTTCTTTGAACTGCTCCATTATGTTTTTGTTTATTTAAAGATAAATTAGTAAATAGTGTAAGAAACTAATCTTTTCAACGCTTTTTAGATACTAGAAAGAGAGAGACACTATTTACTAATGCATGTAGAAGGAAATTATAAACTCCATTATAGATGTTAAGCATTCCTTATGTTATTTCAAAGCTCTAAATATAATCTAGAAGCCTTGCTTCTGTATAATAAATCATTCTAAAGCTTGCTGTTATAAGCTTTACTGCTATGAATATGTAGTGCTTTCTTAAGCATCTATTAAGGATAACTCATAAGATATTTCTGTAAGCACTCTTGCTGTGAACTAAGCAGTTTTCAAATCATTACTTGTTAGTCCACATATTATACCGTTTAAAAATTGACATCAGCTTTTTTCTTATTTCATCTATTCTACAAACATACTACTATTTTCGAGGACAACTTTCAATCATTATATTATTGGATCAAAATCATATTTAATTCCCTTGGTTAAAGTCTAGCATAAATATCTTTATTCATTAGTTAGCATACTGGCTGCTTAACTCTTATTTAATCCCATTCCAATAATTAAACTTTAAACTAGGAATTCAGTACAGTTTTTGGTGCTTTTCAATCCAAGAGCTTACTAGCTATCAAAATTCTTTTAAGGTTTTTCATTTTATGCCTTCTCTTTTGTTTCTGTTTTATTTTACGCTAAATAAATTGACTCTAAAAGCATACTAAGAATGGCAGTATCTCCAGCTATGATTAAAGCTTTAGTATCTTAATCCATTTCCATTCCTTGCTCTTTAAGTGCTTCTTAAATACGTGTCCAGTTATAAGTTTTAGTAGTAACGTCCTAAGCGTTTTTGATTAATTACTTAGGTTTAGTTTTTAGCAAAGGAATAATTCCAAATCCATTCTCAAGAGAGAGGGTAGTCTCTTAATTCAGTTAATAGGTTTGTGTTTCCTAGTTAAAAGTATGTCTAGCAGTGGCAACTTTTTTATCCACAAGTCATTAATAAATAAACTCCTTAACTTCCATTTATTTAAACAGCTAATTAAAGGCAGCTGATATCTTACTAGACTAGTTTGCTCTTATAAGTATTATTTACTTTACTTACTCTTTAAGTTGATAGTATCCCTTTTATCTTGCTGCCTTGCCTTTTATATTATTCAAGTTAGTACGTTTTAATCAACTTACTTCCCTTCTTATTTATTTAATTTCGCCTATACTTTAGAAATTTAAATCCTTCTATCTTTAATTGATATATCTGCTTTCCTATAAGAGCAAGTAATAAGAAGATAATCTGCCAAAGATATTTAGAAATAAGTCTATGCTAGTAATTATAAGAGTAGTAAAAGCCAAAGGTATACTAGTTAACAGTCATAGACAAAGATACTAATAAAAGAGTTAAGAATTAGATGGAAAGCCTTTAGTTGCAAAGCTTTTAATCTAATAGATTAAAAATTTCCTATGTTTCTAATAAGATGCTCTAAAAGTATTTAGACTGTCATAATTTGACAGAAGGTATAAAGGGGATAAATTAAAAGGAGAAATAAAAAAAATGAAAAATATAATTTATTTCATTTTAGTGGTATTGACATATTCTGAGCACCTATAACTCATAGGACAGCATTCTTTCAATTCTAATGAAGAACATTTCAGCAAAAACTGGCTCACTGTAGGGTCTAGCCAATTCATAAACGAAAAGGTTCAGCTTACAATAGCTCAACCTGATATGTATGGAATAATATGAAATAGCAATCCTATTATGACTGACTCTGCTACTATTAATTTATAATTTTAAATCACTGGATAGTCTAACTAGTAGACTAAAGGCAAAGGATTTGGAATCTTTCTTAGCTAATAGCCTCTAGATAAAATTACTACGGGAGGGCCAATTTTTGGTTTATAGGAGTTACAAGGATACCTTATTACTATTGATACAGAAGTAGAATAGAAAAACATTTTCGCTAGTTACTATAAAAAGCTTACAGCCATAGAATTTGGTTCATGAAGAAGAGTCAAATCCCAATGCAAACTGATTGGTACGGAATTTGACCTTCAGATTAAAATTATTTAAGGGAAGAGTATTGAAGTTTCTTAGAAGTTGGATTCAGATCCAGATTTCTCAAAATGCTTACAACTTAAAGGATTTCTTGCAGTTGGAACAACTTACTTGGGATTAGCAGCGATGAATGGAGAGTAAGGAGATTTACACTTTGTAAAAGAAATTTTATTCTATAACACTAATTCTAATTACTACGCTGATTTCCCCCTTATTTCAGAAGATAATTTAATGGGAAGTGCTTAATTAACTCAAGATAACTAAAACCAGAAAAAGCAAGAAGAAGCAAAGCAGGAAACTGACTAAGAGCCTTTAGTTACGAACTAGCAGTAAAATTAAGAAAAGCAAGTTGAGGAATAAAAGAACTAAGAAAAGCAGAATTAAGAGATTAAGAATTAAGAAACTCAAAATCAGTAAGAATAAAAATCAGAAAATTAAGAGACAAATGAAAATTAGCAAAAAGGAACAGTTTCTAACTCTTAGAGTCAATAGACTTAAGCAGTTTCCTAGTAAGATAATTCATAATAAGTGGATTAAGAAACTCTTAACTTAATAAATGAAACAAATGCTTAGTTAGAAAAGGTTAAAGTTCAGTTTAGACATATCAACCAAACAATAGAGATGATATGAGGAACGCTAAGAATCTTAAATATTACTGTCAAGAAATATTTCCCTATCTCTTCAGCTGAGTTAAAGAGCTACTCAAGTTAAATTACGAAAAACGTTTAGTAAATAAGCTAAGAGTTCTAGAATGAGGAAAAGAACCTAGAAGACTTTTAGAAGGATCTTGACGAATTTCTTGATGACTAAGAAGAAGAAGAAGAATAATTTGATCAGATCTTTAAATAAATAAACAACTCAATTACTGAATACGGAAACCAGAGTAGTTATGACTACTTTTTTTATGTAATTTACTTTATTTTTGGTATAGTAAGTTTATAATTCAGATCATTCTTGTTAGCGTTTGCATTTGGAGAACAGTAAAAAAAGTAGAAAAGTCTCACATGTTTTGATCAATAACTGAAATACTTCTAAACCTTAATTTAAAAGCCTAATTTATAATTATATTAAGGTATTTAAAGAAAAAGGAATTAGTAAGTATAGCTTTAAACTATGAAGAAGATCTATCATTTTCCTAAGAAATGAATAATAATACTAATGATGCTTTATCTGATTCAGAGTGTTAAATAAAGAATAATGAGTGCATCTATAAGAATAACAAATATAATATTATGTTTATCATGCTTCATAGTTGTAATCATTAATCTAATGAGAACTTCTTTCGGTTGCAAATGACTTACTAGGAATACTTCCCTCGTTTTCTCTTTCATATTCTCTTATCTTTTTTATTGCAGTTGGCACTCTTTAAGAATATGATTAAGTTCTAGGTCTTACTTTTAAGAATTTTTTCATTTTGAAATAATCATATTAAGGTCCTAATTCCTAAATTTTTATTCTCTAAGTCATCATACTTGAACTTAGTTAAGTAGCTTTAGTAGGTCGTACTTATGAAAGCTTAGAGTTTGATTTCTGAATAAAAATAATACTTTTTATTTGCTGTAAATATCATCAATATGTTAAATAGCCAAGTTTCCATACAGATTACCTATCACACCATCAATGGGAGTTGGAGGTCTGCAAGGCTTTCCAAATAATGTCTATTTGATGAAAGAAATATCAGGAGTTCTACTTGATCCTTGAACAACTCTCTTTCTTATTTCTGAATTACTTCTTTTGAAATTTCCTAAATCTTTACTTGAAACGCATTTGCTTTTCAATCCTTCTTTGTTAAGCCTTACGAAGTCTAAATCTGGTTTCTTTTAATTGGAAGGAACATGTTGTTTCCATGAAGATGTAAGAACTGCAACGCTCTCTCTATCATAACCACTCACCTTTCCATAGGTTCAGTAATTAGGAGGAAGATCTCTAACAGAAGGTTTAGCCTTGCCAAGATCATCTTTAACAAGTATACAATTCCTAGAGCTATTAAGTTTCTTGGAAAAATTTAAGTCTCTATCCCACTTATACATTACTTTAATAAAATGGAGGAAAATACCAATATCCAGCTACATCTTTTCGTTACTAAAAATTTGTAAAATTCTTAACCATAAATCTCTATCAAATAACATTCTAAAAATTCCTAAACTCTATAAATAAAAAATAATAAAGCACTGAAGTATAAAGCTGGTGACTTTACATAGTGTAAAAGTTAAATCTTCATATCAATTTGGCTTTTTCTAACATTACTTAAGAAAATATCTGCTTAAATTTACTCTGATATATCATCTAGAATGCTTGCTTGTATTCAAATACCATAATTCAAAAGTGCGGACTATTAAAGCTTAGAAATGCTAATCTCTATGAAGAAGAGTAAGGAGAGGTAGAAGGGAATGAGAGGTAATAGAATAAAAAGGTTTAAAGCAGTTTAATAGAATTAATTGAAAAGGATTTATTTAAAACAATGAGAAAACTTAAACTAATTCTACTTGTCATTGTTGCTTTCAGCATTATTTCTCTTGTCACCTAAATTAAATACCAGTTGTTCTCCTTCATGTGAAGACCTGATTACGATTACTTGATTTAAATCTAAAGGTAAATAAAGGAACAGAATGATTTTAATAATAAAGGAGTTTAACTTAATTATGAGTAGGATGGAGATGAATAAACTATATTGAGATAAACTGATTAGAAGGAAAATTTCACTTAAATATTATTAGAAGGGAGAGATTAGCAAATTAATTAGAGAATCCCTAATATAAACAGAGATATCTAATTTTCTAAATTAACAAAGAGAAGAAGTTTCAATTTAAGAATTAAATATGATTTAGGAAACCCTTCAGGTGGACCAAAAGTAGTAAAAGGTCAACAAAAAGCCTTTAGCTCTATATCTGATTATATAAATTTTGACGCTAACTATTGTAACAAAGTTTAAGAATATAGAAAAGAGAATCCTTTCTAGATTGATAACGAAACAGGACTAATTTCTCATTCTTAATAAGTAATCTTTACAAATTCGAAATCCTAAGTATATGGGGATGTTTTCAATAAGTTTATTAATTCATATAACGAAACTTCTGAATAAGTTTAAGAAATTTCGGATGAAAAATTAGATTAGAGAAGAATTTCTAATCCTAACAGATAAATGCAATAAAACGAAAAATATGGATAAGTTCTTAATCAAAGTTAGCCTTTTGAAAGTTAAAAAGTCATTAAGGAAGAAAAAATAAATAATTTAAAATGAATAGAATTAAGTCCTAAAATAGTTATTTTCTATCCTTAGGGAAGGCTAATAGATAATCTATGAATACATAAAGTTACATTTGCATGCGAATAATAAAGAACTTAATAATTTGGAAAAGGAAGCTTTTCAGTCAAAAAGAAAATTTAGCAAAATGTTCTGGATTATGTCGAGTATTTGGAAAATATAGGAAAAGATTATTGCTTTGATGCTGATTTATTCCATCCAAAAACTTATATCTTAGATGATAAAATCTAATGCTTAGAGTGGTTTAAATATATGAATCAAGAATTATTTTAAGAGTCAATAAATAAAATAGAATGACTACAAAAAGGAATGCAACACAAGGGATCATAAATCTTCATCATCGATAAAAATAGAGCGAAACTGCTAAACTAATGGTTTAATTATGGAGCTGAATGTGTAAACGATAAAAATAAAATAGCTTAATCTTAGAAAGAAACGATAATATAAAATTATGTTGCTAATACAGCCACTGTGGATAATTAAAAATTCGATATGAGAGTTTACTTATTAATTGCTAATTCAAAGCCTTTGATAGCATTATACCATCCAGGATATATTCGTCTGTCAATAGATAATTATAATCCTGAATCCTTTGATGTATGTTTATTTATTTATACAGATTTGGACTCATCTTACTCATAGGCCAGAGATGAAAGATAGAGAAAGCTATAAAAAGTCTTCTACTGATTTTACTTTTGATGAAATGCTCTAGTTGTTTAAAGAGTATTCAAAAGCTGATTGAGATAGAATTGAAAAGTAAATTTAGACGAAGCTACTACATTTTGTGCTTATGAATAGGTAAATTATAAAGGAAACAGAAAACAACTCCTTCTAGTATTTGGGAGTTGATTTAATGCTAGACAAGACAGAGAATATATGACTTATAGAGAGTAATACTGGACCATCACTAAGTGGTGATAGGAAAGGAAAATATGATCTCTAATACAAAGTTCTTGAATAAATGATATAGATCTAATTTTTATTAGTTGCTAATAAAGAAATAGATGACTACATTAGTAAGACAAGTTGAAAAGTCCTATACGATGAAAGAAAATAGCAAGCACAAAAATATGGCAATCTATTTTCAAGAGAATGTTTTGATATTTGAGAGTAACTTTAAGACTTCTAAATAATAAACTTTAAATTCTAAATATAATCTTATATTCTTTTACTTGCTTTAACAGGCAATTCAATGATATTTACCTATTTTTTTATTTATTTAAGCGTACAAATAGAATTAAATATTAGAAGCTTTTAATTTAATGCTTATCATAAGTCAGAATGCCTAAATATTGTAAGTATTATAGAATTAAAACTATGTAAGCAAGTTATTAACTCTATTCTACGTTATGTGGTAGGATAGTAATCTAAATAAGCGAAAATATGCAGAAATAGGTTAAAAGATATGATATAAATAAAAAGCATCTACTTAAATAAAATAATAGCTTAAATTCACTGTATTGTACTATGAAGATAAAAATATATTAAATAATTATTTAAATGCTTTAATATAGAATATTTCTCATAAAAGCCAATTAGCTTAGTAGGCACATCTAATAACTATATTTATTTATAATTATAATCTAAATAATTTTTGAATTTAGAAGCTGAACTGTATGATAGCTTACTTCAATTTATTTAATTTTTTTGATTTTATTAAAGAAACATTAATATAAGAAGGTTCAAAATATTAGGAATCTGAATATAAAACAAGTATAAATTTAAAGGTATTTTAGTTGTAAAGATTGTAAAATGACGTTTTAGTAATTTTCTAAGAAATCTAAAACAACTTTTATCTAGCTAATTGTGAAATTAATTGATACAAGAACTTTAGCTTTATTAATAAGCATTACTCATAATTAAGAATATATTTAATTTTTTGAATAATCATATTGCAAAAAATTTTAATCTTACCTTTTATTTTTGAAATGACTATTTTCTTCAATCTTTAAACTTAGACTTAGTCAGTCAGATGATGTAAATAAAAATTATTATTAGTTAGTTGATATTAATAGCTATTTTAAGTTGATATAGAATAATTAATATATGATATAGCATTTTTCATTTATTACACAAAGTCTGGAAGTCATCTATTACCTTCGAAATAGCATCAATCCATTTCTTTATTATTTCTTCTTAATCTCCGTAAAGTATTCACTTTTTTTTCTTTGTTGTAAGAGTCAAAGAGAATTAGTTATTTGATTTCGAAGGACTATTTTATGAGTACTCGACTAAACTGTTTTTTAAGTCTATTATTCCTATTATTTTTTATTGCCTATAGTTTTCGTAAAAATAGATTTTACCCTATGGATATAATGTGAAGTAATAGGCAATAAAACTTTTTTTATCTCCAGGAATTTTCAAAATTCCTTAGTAAACAATATCGCTAACATAATCTGGACTGTGATTTACATTACAAAGATGTGGACTGACTAGTTGTGATTCTGGAATTTCTTCTCCTCTTCTGTATCATTCGATACTTTGATTAATTGCTTCTGCTCAGTCTACTAACTCTAGGTTAATTAAATATAGCGATCTTAAAACATAAATAATCACATTTTCAGATCAAATTTACATATAGAAAGTCTCTACATTGTTTTACTGAGTTTCTATTCCAAACTTAGATTTCATACCAAGTAGTATTAAACGCTCTCATGGATCTTGAGTATATACTTCATTGTAATGCTTATAAAAATTTAAAACTCCATGGTGTAGCACTGCCCAACAATCTAGACGCTTTTCTTGAAATTCTAAAGAAACTCATCCATGAAGTTAAGGCCATGGCTATCCTCATTTTATAGCAAGTTGAAGGTCTAGTTTTTTGTTTTACTATAAAGCAGAATAGGGAGTCCAAAAAGGAAGGCAAGGGTGTCAAATAAAAATTGAAGGATTATCTTTGAAAGGAATTTACTCGCTCGAAACTGGACCTCGTATTTAACTTAGCACTTCAGTATTTTCATCCAAGTAATATCAATAATTATCCTTAAAATATTTAGGTTCCTTAAAACTACTCATTCTCTATATTTCTAGATTTCTTATATCATTAAGTGGTACTTCAATTGGTGATAAATATCAGTTTGGTCTTCATTTAGCAGGAGGTTAATATTTAACTCCCAGCTATTGACATAAACTTTGACAGACGCAGAAACCCTCCTGTTTGCAAATTAAGCACTTGGCTGAGTTTTCTTCGCATATTGTATTAGTCAACTCTGGTTGATTCTCCACTGAAGCATTTAAATTTAAATAAAGTGCTGAGGAAGAGTTTTATAGCGTGCTTGCAATAGAACCTATTGATTGGTTATATTCTTAAATAGTCTTCTATTAGCAAATTTGCTATTCTTGCTTAATAGCGCTTTTAGGAGAGTTTAATAGATCGACATCTATATTATTTAAAAAATTTAGCTTATCTTTTACTTTTTCTTTACTCTTTTCATTAATTTATAATCCAAGAGACTTGAAATCTGTCGAATGTCGTTTTTTTTGTCTGATCAAATTCTGTTATTTAGTTAAATGATTTTTTTTAAGATTTGACTTTATCTGTTAGTTCTAATTTTCATTCTATTAATCCACTTAAACTGGGTCATTTTTTTCCAACTTCGAAGCATGAACTTAGTTTCATTAATTTAATTTGACTTACTAAATTTCTTCTTATATATTATCTAGCTTCTACATCTCATATATTTAAGAAGGCTCTATCATACCCTTCTGCCTAGTCTTCTACTCTTATTTTACTTTCTGTTCTTTTTGATCTGCTAAAGTGTTAGACTTTTGACCATTTTCAGGCTTTTGGTCAGTATTGTCTTTTATTTCGTGTTTTGAATCTTCTGAATTATATTGCATTATTAAGAAGAAATAATAAATTTGCTATTAAACTCATATTTTATATGAGAGATATTACACTTTATTCAAGCCAGGTCTACCAAAAGCAGAATGGAAGGTAATTATTACATATAATAGACTATGCTAGGCATAATCTTTATTAGAGTAATATTAGTTTACTTATCTGTCTTTAATTATAAATTAACAGCAATGAGAAGGCTTCTTTAATGAAAATTAGCTTTCATACTATTTGATGGCTATAATTATAAATAAATCTATAAAAACTCTATATTAACAGATAAATTCAGTTTTACACATCCAAATAATAAGCTAACATATCCCTGCTTTAAAAAGCTCTATCTTCTATATTTATAGTAAGCTTAGCTAACATTTAGTATACAGAATAAATCTAGCAAGCAGATAAAATTATAAATGCACTTTATTTGCTTTATTGTCCTAAAGCTCTTCTTTTAGCACAAAATAAATATAATAAATATAATAAATATCCTACTTTTGTATCTCACCTAAATATTCCCCATTATTATAAGCATGAAAATAAGAAACTATTTAACTTTTTTCTTCTATGATGCATTTTATTTTAGAGGAGCTAGCTTTGGTTAATGCTATTAATAGTATCTAAGTATGAAATAAAACTCCTTCTAGTTAATATTTGATCTTAAGACTTTTATAAGATTATAGTTTACTCTTTAAATTAAGATTAAACAGCTGCTTAGTTTTCTTTACATAATTCTATCTTCTTTCTTACTAGGGTAGTAATAACTATGTTAAAGTATCTAATATAAAAGGCTATAAGAAAGAAGTCATTTCAATTTTGCTAAGGAAACTAAATTATAGCTTATATATAAAAACAATACTCTTAAGCTATTTTTATCTTCTCCTGTCCTTGCTATATCACAAAGCCTAAAGAGAATTAAATGTAAAGTAATCAATTTAAAATAAGGTATTCCTAGTATTAGCGTACTAAGCAAAAATAAAATAAAATATTCCCAAGCAGAAAAGTCTAAGCTTAAATATCTTTCAAGACATGAAGGAATCTACAATTTTAAGATCTTCATATTATATTGATAGCATACTTCTATCAAAATCACTATCTAGCTAACTAGTAGAAGACCCTTCCCTTTTCATTATACTTTATAAGCTTTCTTATTATGTAACCTGCTTAATCTTTTTTAACTTATAGATAAACTCATTTTTAATATCTACATTATAACCATATATAACTGCATTTATAAACCCTATCGAGCACTAGCACAAAGTCGCTATTCCAAATCAAAAGTCAACAATTTTACTTTAAAGGTTATAATCTTAAATTAGATATTTCACGAAAAAACAAAAATAAGGTAGAGTTCCACAGAACTGAAGAGCCAAATCAGTGACTGGCAATCATCTTAATTTTTTTTCATAAAGTTCCTCATATTCAGATGAATGACTCTTCAACTATTACTAAATCCTTCAATTAGAAATCTTAATTAAGACAAAGGAGTTGTATAAAATCATGATCCACATAGGTATTTAATAGGAAAATATTCATATTAGGATCTAATTTGTCAGAAGTTATTTCTTATTCATGTCAGTTGTATGATAAATAATTTCAAAGACCATCTCCAAAGATCAAAATATTAAGGGAAATGAAAAAGCATATAAAACGTACTTTATTTTTAGTTTTCCCATCTATCTTTACATACCAAAAACGAACTTCCACAATAAATAGCTAGTGATCACTATTATATTAATAGAAACAAAATAGAAATACCAAATAGTTATCAAAAATACTCGATCTAAGGTGTCATAATTAGTTATATTTCAGTTGTGGTTCTTACGAAAAGAAAAAACAAAAACCAATATGTAGTTACATGTTAATGTACAAGCTCAAATGTTAATAACAGTCTTCTAAATCGTTCTAATTTCGTAAAGAAAGAAATAGCAAAATATCATGAACAAAGTGCTTGCAATAGAAACACTAGAAACTATTAAAATTAGCGTAGGATAAATGACTTCTTCATTAAAAACACTCAGTTTCATTTTATAAAAGTAATAAAGAAAAGTAAAGAAAGTTTATCATTCTACTTATTTTCTTTATCTTTCATATGCTATATTTACCACAACTTATATTCAAATATGTTAATGTGGTTTATATCACTTGCTTTAAAAATATTATGCTTTTCAGCTAGTATGAAGAGAATAAATTGATACATGTGCTATTTTAAGAAATATCTTTTCTTACTCTAACTCTTTATGCTTGATGACTTAAATGATTAAGCAGCAGACAGACTAATGTTAAAGCAACTTCTTTAAATCTAACAAGCAAGGTTTAGATGCATCTTAAGCATTTAAAGTTAAAAGAAAATATATTATTAGATTTAATTTTAATCTACTGATTCCTTTTTTAGTTACTAACTTAATTCATTTTTTGTTATTAAGCTTTAAATTGGATTTTTAATGTTTTTCTCGTAAGGATAAAAGTAAAGAAATAATGAAAATAAAGTGATATGATTGTAAAGATTAGACTAAACAAGATAATATAAAGTACTACTGATGCAACTAATTGCTTATCATAAAAAAGGCTTAGTTAATAGTTGCTTAGTTATAATTATAACTTACAACTTATATCAAATCATACTTCAGAGCTTTATTAATTTAATTAATGCATAATAATTTAGTTAGATCTAGTTTCTGCTTACAAAGAAAATAAAGGCATAGCTCATTATAAAATAGTACCTAGTTAAAAGATCTAATAGACTGTAAATTATAATCTCTTATTTATAATTTAAATCTTAATAAATGATATATGATAGTTCTATACTAAATTGAGCATAACTTATTACAAATTACTTTTAGCTATATTTAGCTATAATTAATTTCCTTATTTATTTAGATAAAGCATATAAAGGAATGGACAACCAAAATTAGCTTTGCTATTATACTAAGCAATATATTTATATTATTACTTGATAAAGAATTTAGATAATTATCCTGTTATTTAATAGTTAAGTAGCTACACAAACAATTGTCTTAAAGGTAGATATGGGTATTTAATAAATACTTAATAATTTTAAATACTGCCAAATAAAGGAAATAGGCATTAAGCTTTCAAAGATAATTTAACTTCTAGTATTTTTAGAGAATATGAAGAGCAAATTTAATTAAAGTTAATTAAAGAAAGATCTAAAACTAAAATTTGGAGTCAATAACCATTTAAATATAAATACTAAAACTTAAAATTAAAAATAGATAAGTAAAGTAAAAATAGATCAAAAAGTAAATGCTTTGAATATTTTATTTAAAAGAAATATAATTATATAGCATAGTAAATAGTTTACTGTATTTAGTTAATCATTAGTTTTACAAACAATCGTGGAAATAAACTAAATAGTTAAAGTTTCTTTTTATAGATTTTCATTTTCAAATTTCAAAAGAAAAATAAAGAATTAGAATAATTAGAGATAATTTAATAAATTTAAGTTATATTAAACACTTTTTATAGCTTAAAATAATTAAATAACTTAAATCTAAAATAAATATATTAATAGGTAGCTTATAAATACTAAGGAGATAAAGATACATCATAATTTATCTATTAAATTGTTGATTTTTTATAGCCCATTCGACTTAAATAATACTTTAATAATAGCATAGTTTATGATAAAGAAAATTAATTTTTAACTAAATGTCTTATAAAGAAATAGTTGATTTAACTACCTAATTAAAATTTAGTTAATTTTTATCTACAAAATAAAAAGTAAAAAGATAAAATTATAAAGTTTTTTCAGATAAAAATCTTAAAGATATTTGAGAAGGTAAATTATATAAGTTTGGGATTATATTTTATAGATTAGCTTGAAGAAGCAGATTTGCGAGTATAAGTAGTTAAAGAGAACAGAATAAATAAAATTAATAAACAATAAAAATCCTTTTAAAGAACAAATGATTCTACTTGGTTTAAGCTATCAAACTAAATTGTCAAAAAGCTTCTTTCAAAATCGCTTTCTAAATAACTATTTGACATATTTTTACTCTACATCAATTACCCTTCTTCGCTTGTAGATTATCTTTTCTTTTTTAGTTTATAAATAAATTCGTTTTTGATATCCACATTATAACCATATATAATTGCATTTATTACTCCAATAGAGCATTAGCATAAAATTGCTAGTCCGAATCAAAAGTCAACAATCTTATTTTAAAGACTATAATCTAAGAAAAGATATTTCATGAAAAAGTAAAAATAAGGAAAAGTTCCACAGAACTGAAGAACTAAATCAGCTACAGGTATTCATCTTAATTTCTTTTCATAAAGTTCTTCATAATCAGATGAATGATTCTTCAGTTGCTGCTAAATTTTACTGTTAGATATCTTTACCAAAACAAAAGAGTTATAAAAAATCATAATTCACATAGGTATTTAATAAGAAAATATTCATATTAAAATCTGGAGTGTCAGTAGTTATTTTCTAGTCATGTCATTGGATTAGTAAACTATTTCAGAGAGCATCATAAGAAAATAAAAGATTAAGGGAATTGAAAATGCATATATTATATACTTCGTCTTCACTTTTCCCATCCTTTGTTTCTTACCAAAAACAAATTTTCAAATTAAATAGCTAGAAACTACAACTATGTTAGTAGAAACGAAATAGAAGTACCAAATAGTGCTTAAAAATATACGATCAAAGACGTTTAAGTACGTTATATTTCAGTTATGTTCTCTACTAATTCCAAAAATAAAAACAAGCACATAGTTAAATGACTTAGTACTAGCTCAGATATTAATAATAGTCTTTTAAATAGTTCTAATTTCATACAGAAAGAAATAGCAAAATATCATGAACAAAGTACTTATCATAGAAATGCTGGTCATTATTAATATTAGAATAGGATAAATAGCAACCTCACTAAAAGACTCTAATTTCATTTTATTTATTTTTTTAAATAATAAGCTATTTGTTGTAGCTAGATATCTCCGTTTATAATCATATTTTCTAAATTTAAATTAAAAAAAAAGAGTTTTTTGAAATATATAGCTATAAGAATTGCTTCTTTCAATTATAGAACTTAGTAAATGTTTTTAATGTTTTTAAATATATTTAGATATATTCAATTTTTTAATTACTCTTGTTATAGTCTCATCTTTTATTTCTTCCTTTTTGCTTTTTCCATTTCTATAAATTCTTTTCTTCTTGGCTTAAATTTCTTTTGAAATATTTTAAATATAATCTAAATATCCCAAATAAGAGTTTAGAAAGGAGTTTATAAGTTCTTAATCATATAATATAAGACGTCTTAAGTCATAGATTCAATCTTTACGAAAACTAATATCTTATATCAGAATAGTATATACATTTAAAAATGAGCTCTAATGTATCAAACTCTCTATATATACAATAGGGATGATAAATGTAAAATGACGATCTTAAAGATCTTTTCGAAAATTATAGGATTGGACTCTAAGTTTATATCTACTGAAAATTTCTTGTCTAAATTATTTGTTCAACTTAGTTGTAAGTAATTTGAGGGAATTGGTAAAGATTACTAATCTGTTCAGTATATATTTCAGCTGTTTTCATTTTCTTAAGCTTTTGAGTAGCTGCATCATAGAAATAATGTTGAATTTTGTCTCTAATATATTTAGTAGCTTTTAAACTTGTACTAATCTAGGAATTCTACAGGTCTTTACTATAAAGATCCTATAAAATCTAAATTTGATCATATTATTGAAATCCTTTTTTCCAGTTGGTAATGCAAAGAGAGGTAATTGTCGATCTTGGAAAATGGATATTTTCTTATTTTATTTTATAATAGAATTAAAAAAATATTGCATAATGTGCTTGAAAGGTAATCAGTTTAAATCTATTTAACATGACTCATAAAATGTTGAGATTGTTTCTTAAAAGATTTTCTTGAAAATTTTTCATGCTTGATTCGATTCTATGCAAAACTCCAGTTTTTTCTTTCTGAATACATCATAGTACTAGTTTTTCCTCCATATTCTTCTTTAGGTAATGCAAAAAGTATGCATAAAATTTTAAAATGTCAAGGAATTAGATTCTTATATCTCATCAATTAAAAAATAGCTTTTTTTCATTACAGCTATATATTTTAACGCGACTTCTCTGCAATGGGGATTAAAATTCTTCTTCTTATTTTGAATTGCACCTAATTTAGTTACTTGTTTTTTTAAATAGTTGGTTAGTTTTCTGTTCATAGATCTAAGTTTTTTTATTTCTAATGTTTCTTTAGAGTTTAGATGCCTTCAGATTTAGTAATATTGATCTTTAAATAATTTTATGCAAAAATCCACTTTTTTTCATGTATAAACTCTTACATCTACTCTGAAAATTTAGAAAGAAAATTCATATCATCTGACCATCCTCTGCAAGCGAATCTAATACTCGAACCCTGGTATTTGAATCCCAATTAGGTACTTTTACTTTCCAAATATCTAATTACTATGTCATAATATAACAATGCTAAAACTGGTTTATGCGAACTTCCTTATATAACTCCATTATTGTATTATAATGTTCTATTGAATAATAATTTTCTATTATTATATGTACTAAGTATGTTAATGCCTCAATAGCATTAATGACTACTAAATATCCAATAAGGAAAATTAGTTTAATACGAAAAATACATTAAATTTGATTGAAAGTAGTGATTTTTAATGCCTTTTTAATTAATAAATTTAAATATTAAAAATAATTAAAAGGCTTAGTTATCATGCTAAATTATAAGCCTCTCTGAATCTTATAAAAAGGATATGCTCCTTTTAGTTATTATTTTTATAATAAATTACATTCTAGAATAGTGAGAAAATGATTTCTCTTATAACTACTACTGATGCTATTTAAATAGCAAACATATATTTATCTACATTAATTTAAACTATTACTAAAGCTATTTCTATAGCATCTTAATAATCATCATTTGTGCACCATTCGCTAGAAGCAATTATGATTTGTGTTAGCTTAGTTGAGTAGTTAAAAAATAGAAAATGATAAAAGAAAGTATAATTAATAATAAATATCTTTAGTATCTATATTTAAGACTTAAACAGTGTGTCACTAATATAAAATACAGTTAGATGGAACCTAGAAACTAAGCTAATTTTAGATATTCAAATTAAATGCTCAGTAAATACTATTAAGACAGAGATCCAATAAATGGAAAGAGCTGGAGGTAAGAAATATTTGAATATTAAAAGAGAAATAAATGATAATTTAAATTAACTAAGATAAATAAAATCTATTATTTCTCTGCTTCACTCAAATTAAATTGCTTGAAATTCGAGGAAATTTCAAATGATCCTTTGATTTCTCAAAATGTTGAATATTTTTAGGTTAATGTAATAAGAAAGAATTATGATAGATAAAAAGAATATTAAATCTCATCTGTAGATAAAGCATTTACAAAGAATTAAAGTGTAAAATAGCATACTTCAAGTAAAAGACTTAAAGATTTAAAGATATAAGGTAATTTTAGACATCTATTGGTTACAAAAAATGATAATTAAAAGTAATTATTTAAATGTTGCTTTGAAACTTCTAATTTGAAAATTTAGTCAATTCATTATTTCAAATTTGAATTTCTGCTATTACAATAAATGGGAGGCAAAAAGAAAGACTTTCTCTTGAATAGAAACGTAAAGTCGTTCTAAAAATATTTCATGACCATAAGCAAGTTTTTAACATAAAGGAGATGGAAAAGATAGCTCCAAAGCACGGTGTTATATTCTAGTCAGTTAAGGAAGTAGTGGACTCTTTAGTTTCTGATGAACTAATTTAAAATGATAAAATTGGAATTGGAAACTTCTTTTGAGGATTTAAATCAAAAACTTCGTTATCTCTACAGAACTAAATACAAAACGTTGAAAAATCTATTTAAGAGTTAGACCAAAAATTAGAAAATGCATAAAATCAACTCTAAAATTCTATTAAAGGTTGTGAAAACACAGAAGAGTACACGAAATAGCTATAACTTTTACAAAATCTAGTTCAAGAAAGAGGAAGTTTAGAAAATACGTGATAACAATTTGAGAGAAATGCACCTGAGACTATTTAAAAAATTAAAGAAGAAGAACAATAAAACGAAGAACTTGCTTATTTTTGAAGTGATAATGTTGAAAATTTCAAGTTTTATATGAAAAAGAATACATAAATGATAGAAAGCTAGATAATGGAATATTTTGAATTGCCAAAAGAGTTTGAACCTTTAAAAAATTGAAGAAATGCGTAATTTCTTAATTTATTTTGTTAATTTTTATAAATAGCTCAGCAAAATTCATATGAAATCATACTTTTTTAAAACTTAATTCTTAAAAATAAGTTCTCTATTTGGCATAAAATTAACTCAAATGAATTATCTTGTCTAGTTAAATTCTATAAGTATGATGCATTTTATTCAAATATAATTCTATTTTATTTTAATTTTTATACAAGTGCCTTACAATATATAAATGTATTTGTAATTTATAGGAACTTCAAAATTTAAATATCTTGCTATGTTTATATTTAAAAAAGGGGAATAGATAGTATTAAAATATTTAGGAAAAACTATATATTGATATATCTATAATTAGCTGAGGATTTAAGTTAATGAAATATTTAATTTTTAAACTCTTAATAAATAAATTACTTTCTAGAAGTCTATTCATATATAAGCATTGATATCATAAATATACTCGATCTTAATTATAATATAAATCATTTCAATTACTACAGTGCTTGCTTTGCTTAATAATTAATAAATGCTCTCTTTTTTAAATTCCGAATAAAATATAAGTTTAGAATAAATCTTTCTTATAGAGTACTTTGTTTAATTAGAAATGGCTTATATAATATTAATAATTAAAATTTTAATCTTAACAAATATAAGAATAAATATCTAAAAGCTGCTTTTCTATGTGATAATTAGAATTATTATTAAACAATAGTTAAATCTAATATATTATGCCCTCTTTCTTCATTTGTTTTCCAACCCTCTAAAGGACTCTAGATTTTTTGCATTGCATCATATTTTGTATACTCTGCCTCTACTTATACTTGTTCTAAACATAAGTATTTATTTTCCTCTTTTACTGTTTAATTAAAAGGTTTTATAAATCTTTTAGACTCACTAATTGATCGTTAATGTTTCTACTGCTTATTTTAAATAGGAGGAATCTTTTTATGAGTCATATAGCTTGTCTGCTATTTTTAATTCTTATTAGCTTTTATCATTTTTTTTAGATGCAGAATAGATTTTTTAGAATTAGCACAATAATTTAAAAAAGAAGGATCAGGCTAAGGAATGTTCCTCTAATTTTAGACCAAAATTCTCTTTTAATTATTATTGAAATGCCATTTCAGGTATTAACATGCGTTACTTATTTAAAATATCTCCTTTTCAGTTCATTCTATTTCATACTAATTTTTAAGCATAGACTCTTCATCTTTACTACTGTTATGTGATTTCACATTATTTTGATATTATAATTTGAAATTAGCATTTTAATTTTCCCTATTTTAGCTGTATATTTTCTTTTTGCTGATTTCTATTATTTTATTTTCTATAAAGGGTAAAGTAGATTATGTTTATGAAGAAGTTAACTCGCTTCTAAAATCCATCAAATTTCTAAAGCTTTTGCTATTTTCTTAGGACTTTTTCTCACTGGAATTTGATCTTTTATCTTTACTAACCTACGTTCAGTCAACTTTAAAATCCTATGATCTTCGTAAATACCTAAAGCATCTCATATTGACTTTTTCTTTAGTGAATTTTAATTAAGTTTCTTATTAATTTTGTTTCCTGCTTCTTGATTTCTAATTCTTATGTTTTTAATTTTAATCCTTTTCTATTTATCAAGTTTGAAAAAGCTTTAAAGGATCAAACTAAGTAGCTATCTCTTTATTCATAACTAGGAATTATTCATTATTTATAGAGTCTAAAATATTTTAGGATCTTATTTTGTATTTTAGTTTATCTTTAGATCAAATTTTATCTAAGTTTTGAGATTTTCATAACTAACCCCTTTAAAAATTATCCCCTTCAGATTTTCACTTGGAAGGAACCGTTCGATAGGTTTTAATAGGAATATTAAATTTACCTATGTTGATTTAAAACGTTTGTGTCCCTTTTTAGTTTTAGGGGACTTACTACAGGGCTAATTTTTTACTTTATAGAGAAGAAATATTTTCCATATTTTAATTCTTATTAAGTTAGAAATACTAGCTTTGATGGTTGTATAAATAAGATCTACTTAAATGTTTCTAAATTTATTTAATTGGTTTCATCCTATTTTGTCATTCGATTTAATTTTGCCTCTTACTATTATGTTTTAGTCGTTTAGGTGAGAGTAGATTTCATTGCACAGCTTTGTTATGTTCTCCATTTTGTTTTTTAAAGCAAATACATCTTTGTTTATTATTTCTACTTAGTACTCAACATTTTCTTACTAAGATTGCGATTCTTGGCTGCTTTGATAAATTAATAGTTCCTTCTAGAACTGCTTGGTTGTATTTTTGAACTTAGTCAAGTAGGATCTAATGTATACGAATGGGCATTCTTTATTTTGCTTTAGTCTTGAATATTTTCAACCTGTTATAATTACCTAAGCTGCTCTATGCTTTATTTATTCTCTTAGTTTAAGTCTTTCTAGTAATCTATAGCTTCTCTCCTCATTGGAACTAAATTTAAGACTTGTATCTACCAGCACAACAGTAAAACTAACGATTATAACTCCTAGTATGCAAACAATGAAACCTATAACTCTACCAGGATTTGTAACTGCAACGTAATCTCCATATCCTACAGTTGTCATAGTAACTACAACGTATCACATGCAATTTAATAGACTGTTAAAGTCTTTATGAGTTATTTCCGATAAAGGTCTTTCACATATCCTAATTACGTAGGAACTTATTAGTACACTTAGTAAAAACAAAATGGCTATCACTTTTTTTGGCTCTTATTCCATTTTGCATTTAAGAGCGAAGATAATATTAGCATTACATTAAGAAATCTCACATACTCTTGTAGCTCTTGGTAGATTTCATTCACTTGATCTAAGCCATCATCTTATTACATGGTAGATTCTAAGTAGACTTAGAACGAGCAAAATTGAGTTCATATAATATTCAACAGTTGAATCAGTAGGAGGATTGTAGTTTGAAAAAGTTGTATTATAGTAGGGAATTATTGGATGAATAAGGTTAATAATTAGTTCATATATTAGAGGCTTCAGTAAGCCGCTCGTTTTAATAGTATCTTAAGGACTAAAGATTTGCTTGCTCTTAAAATACTCTAATTCTACTTTTTTCCTTTAATAGACACCTATTAAAAGAAATACTGTCGATATAGTAGAAATGCTTAAGCAAAACTTCCCTGCAGTTTCCTAAAGGCCATCATTTTCAAAAAAGCCACTTGTAAGTATCTCATATCAAAGTATCCCTGCAGCCACACCAGTAGAAGCACAATATAAGTTAATTAGATCATATAATTAAATAGTCTGATGCTTTTCAATCTACTGTCATTAAGTATTAATACTCTAGTTTAAACTATATAAATAAAGGGAAAATTTACATCTTTTTATACTCTTTCTTCGCTTAATCTTCTTATTTATAATCCTCTATCTTTTTTCAAAACGTGTGATGCTTCACCTTAGTTATGTTTGTCTTTTTGGCATTACCTTAAGCAATTGAACGCTTGTATTAATAATCTTACCTAACTTGTAAAATGAGCCATTTTTTTAATGATAATGATTTGATTTAATTTTAGTAATCATTTCAAGCAGCAAAAACGACTTATAAAAGAATTAAACTTCCTATTAAAAAGATAGCACAGTCATCTAGCAAGAACTTCTAAATTATGTTAATGATGCATTCCTTTAAGCACTCTGTATCTTACTATCTCTATCATTTTTAATCTGAAGAGCTTACTGCGATTCCTTAAAACAAAAAAGTATGTTAAAGAGAAAATCTAATATATGAAGATAATATTTAGACTATATATGTATTTAGATACAAATATCTTAATAGACCAACATAGTCAATACTTTATAAAACTATCTATATTCATATGCTATTAAGCACTATAACATTGTAAATTACTTATATGCACCAATAAGATTATGAAACCATTTCAAAGATAACTTAAGCGCTTAAATATATCATATAACTGAAATACTTAAAAATGTTTGATAAGCTGTAAATGTAAGTGTACTAGAGGCTTCTATTAAAATATAAGCTTCAGTAATCATCTTAAATTTTACTGTAATTATTAAAGGAGAAACTAAGAGATTTTATATTAAAGACTTATTTATTATATTATTTTTATAGATTTAAGAAAAACTACTCATCCTGGGGAAATTTTTATATATTAGAGAGGATACCTCAATGTACTTTTTATTTGGAGTAGAAGAATATAAACTTATAATAATCTATTTTGGAACATTCTCATTTGCAAGAGAACTATTGCTATCTTTAGTTCTTCTTAATTTCTAAAAAAAAGAACGATTTTAAGCAAGATAAATGACTTAGCAAAGATACTTGGCAGATTATTTACTAAATATTTATTAATACTTTATCATTTTACCCATAATCAACTCGTCCTTTCTAAAAATTATGCTTTAAACTCAATTTAGCTGTATTAGTTTATAAAAAATGAAAGGAACTAAAGCAATTAAGGCAGCAAAATAAATTAATTTTTAATTCTTTTTAAGTCTCTTAACTATTAATTTTATATAGTTTTTCCTAAATTTAGTTAAAGAAACTATTTATTTTAGAATAAGCGACTGTACAACTTTAAAATAAGATAAAGAGAAAATGATATAAAAGGATTATGATGAATGGTTTTATAATACTAATAACAATGTTTAATATTTCAGCTAAAAAGTTAATATGCAGTTAGTTACTTTAAAAGAAAGCTCATTTATAAAATATGCATCTCATTAATAATTATAATTTAATTTGAGATATAATAGTTTAGTACTAAATTGCTCTGCTTACATAAAGTTTTATATATAACTAATACGCTTATTACTATATCATATTCAGACTCTTTATTTTAACTCTATCTGATTAATTTACTACTTTGCAATACTCATTTAAATTAAGCTGATTAAAGAAATAAGAAAGTGAATAAGATTTAGATATTCATCAGTTTACTTTTTTCTATAAAACTTAAAGGAAGAATGAGAGAATATTTACCAATTAATATGAATAAGAAGTCAGTTAGATATCAAACTATGGTATTTAAGCCAGGTGCTACTTTAAATAATTCGGATAATGACTGCTAGCTAGCTGGTTTAACTATGAAGTTATTCATTCCTGCATTAAAAGCTTGTGACGCAGCATTTGTAAATACTTCCATAGAAATTCCACAAATGTATGTCTAGTTTCATTTTCGCTCTTGTTCAATACTACGAATTTCCCTTGTACACTGCAATCCATCCATTACAGGCATTTAAATATCCATTAAGATTAAGTTAAAAAGTTTTTTCTATTTAGCAAAGGTTTCGAATACTTTTAAAGCTTCTTTTCCATTTGAAGCTGTGTGAAAGTTTTAGAGTTTAAAATTCTCTTAAATAATAGTTTATAAGGAAGACTATTAAAAAGGACTATCATCAACTATCAGTATGTACTATTCATTTTCACTGATTTAAGGAGATTAGTTCACTATATCTTCTTTAGTCCATCTCTATTTTACTTTCCCCCTTGAAAGCTTTTATAAATAGTTTTTCTATTAAGTGAACTTCATATCACTTCATAGCTTATTCTTTGAAACTTATAATTCTTAGTGACTGTTTTAAATATACTGATTTTATGTAAATACCATTAAGCTATTGAAGTTATATAGGTCAAAACTGAAAAAGTTTTCTTAAGGCTACTATAGAACCTCTTCATATGTCAATTCGCTTTTATATCCTTATCTTTTTTAATTTTGTATTTTGAAATACATTCTTTGCTTTATTTAATAGTCGTTAGAATAACTAAGATGAGGTGGATCGTCTAAGGACCTTTTAGGCATCATTTTGAACTGTTGTAATTTCAAAGCGCTCATTTTATTGTTAAGGCAATCTTTATTTGCTGATTATTCTGTTTGTCTCCTACTTTTTGCTGGACTTGCCTCTGTAATATATTAAAGACCTGAATTATTAGATTTTATATATTGGCTTTATGTTAGAGAATCGTTTCCTATGGTTTAAATAGTAATTTGCATCATCAATCCTTGATTTTACTTTTCATTTGATAATTAGAAAGCTATCTTAGCTTTGAATTAAGTAAGCAATTAACTTAAAACGTATTTATAGACCCTAAAATTAAAAATTACTGGTTATTCTCACTTTACAAGCTATCTCTAAAACTCTATTCGTTTCCTTCTCCTATTCACGTGAAAACTATCATAAGTTGGCATGCTTTATCTTTTTTTTCGAATGTACTAACATTAATCTCAATATTTTGAATAGCTTTAAAGTGCTCTATAATCAAAAAAATAACGTTCTTAGTTAGTAAACTGAATTCATCAGAAGAGCAGCTTATATTTTGAGGTATTGATTTATGAAACTTCACTGAGATGTTAATGGAGTTATGTAAGGCTTGAGTTTCTAGGACAATATAATGGAAAGCATCTATAAGCTTAAAGCTCTAGCTTTAATGAAAATTCTTCAACTTAAGCACGTTTACCAAATTCTAGATGTAAGGGCTTTTATAGGAGTTATAGATGACTGCAAGCTACTCTTGGAGAAAAAGAAACTATTAAGAAAAAGCAGTGCAATCACAAATAATAAGCTGCACAGCATTTTTCTACTTTCATATGATTTTATTTCCATAAACTCTAAGAGCAGTTCCTTAATAGTCTAGAAACTACTTGCAATCTAGATTAATGCTATCTTTATTCTTAACGTACTGCTCTAATGTAGTTTTTAAATCCTAAAATACATCAAGGATATTTGTACTAGTAGCAATACCTTCCAGGAGTGGGTATTAGTTAATGAACTCAATATTAAAGGAATAGTTTATTATGATAAATCCAATAGGCAGATGGCTCACGATATTCATTAAGTTCTACTCTGCTTTTCTTTCCTTCTCTAGTTAGTTTCACTGTGACTTAAATAAAGTCACAATCATATAAAAAGCCATGTTATTCAATATAAAAAGGGTTAAGATATAGGAAATCTCGTTCTATTTTAGGAATATATCAGCAATATTTATGATCATTTAGATTAAGCATTGCTAGTATAGACTATTAGTGACCAAAATATTAAAGAAAGTCATTGAAAAAGTAGCTATCAAAATACCTTCTACAGCTTCTAAAAATCATAGGGCAATCATTGTGATCATCAATTGATTCGATAAAAGAACTATCATTCAATTGTATTTTCTAGAAATTACCAATTATATAATATTCAGGGTTAATAGAACAAAGCACGTAGTTGTAGCCTAAACTGACAAAAGAGCCAGGAAAAAAAACTAAGAAAACAGCGTGATATTTTATTGTTTAGGTGCTAAGTCAGCCGAATACTAAATCTCAGCTTATCTATTCTTGAATTTCAAATTGTAGAAGCTTAAACTGTGAACCATTTTTATAATTAAGTCTGCTTTCAAATAACTATCTATTTATTTAATTAGCTAAACTAGTAACAATTGGCTGATTAAGTTATATAAAGGCATAAGTTTGAATTATCTTAAGTAAATTGATATATTCGGACTAAATTTAGTTTAAATAGAATTTAGGAGCAAAATTAATAGCTGCTAGTTCCCCTTAAAATTACTTTTATATTTTTATTTTTCTTAAAAGAGTTACAATTTCTAAATTGCTAAGGTAATCAAAGGAAGGAATAGAAGGTAAGAGATGGTGATTGATAGTTTCTTAGATA
This sequence comes from Loxodes magnus, assembly GCA_946699065.1. Lineage (NCBI taxonomy): Eukaryota > Ciliophora > Karyorelictea > Loxodida > Loxodidae > Loxodes > Loxodes magnus. Next base: position 1,054,685 of record CAMPDV010000008.1, on the reverse strand, counting down.
GAAATAAATTAAGTGTTTTTATCAAACTTTATATACTTAAATAAAAATTAATTAAATTGTTAGCATCGTAAATTCACTTTATGAGCAGCTAAGTATTTTTGTTTGCCGTTAAAAAAGCTGGATTAGGCTTAGCTGCTACTTCATCTTTAAAAGGATACTTTGTCATCATTATTTCTGATGTTCTTTTATTCTCAGTTTCCGGCTTAATTTTTCTTGTATAAACCAAGCGACAAATAATAGCAAAGGCTAAATAAATAAGTGCACCTCAAAAGCAATTCATGGCTGCAAGTTCTGTGTGTTTGCAGTGCAAATAATAATAGTCCATTAAATTAACGGCACCGTAAAGTCCTAAGCCTAAAAAGCCTATTATCGAAATCACAAAGCAATATTTGGATAATACAAGGCACATTTTATTTAATTTATTAAACTCAACATAATTTATTTTTAATTATCAACAGGTAATATAGCACTCAAAGTAACTCTTACTTACATTATTTTTCTTTTATAACATCAAAATGCTAAACATCTTTTTTCCTATCAGCTAGTGCTTTTATGTTTAAGTAGTTGGATGTAGATAAAACTATATTTCTGTTTATTCATTGGTATAAAAGCCCAGACTATAATTAAAGGTTCTATTAATGTAAGTTCAGTTATTTAAACATATGAATGTAGTATTATAATATTTTAATAATTTACCTCCTTTAAAGCGTACTTCTATGCCTATCATACATAAATACCATCATAGGTTTTTCTTCCTTTTTATACTAATATGTCTTTGAGTTATTTCATAATAATGTCTCCGTTAAACTAAATAGGTTAAAGTCTCGACTCTTTCGCTTTTTCTTTTAATTAAGCAAAATAAATAAGATGATTCAGCATTTTCTTTAAAGGCACATAAAAATACCCGTAAGTAAATATAATAAGCTATAATGGGTAATCTATGCAATTGTAGAAAGAAGAAAGCGATAGTGAGCGATACTACTTTTATGTAAGTAAACCCAATGCTAAGTAGTACTTAACAAGATACTTAGAATTAATTAACTTGTGATTATACTTAGAACATATCAGAGCTATATATTATTAAAAAAACTCTTGGTATTGGAGAAAAATCTGTGGTTAAAAAAGCAGAACATAAGGTTATGAACTGTATACATGCACTCAAGATAATAAAAAGGAAGTATGCTACCGAAATATTAGCTTTGCATAAATTAGCTGAAACTTGATAAAAAATGTTTCATCCAAATATCGTTCAGTTTTTTGAGTTTTTTCTATGTAGTAAGTGCTATTATTACGCAATGGAGTATTGTCCAGGAGGTGATTTATTGGATTATTTGAAAGTAAGATCTAGAGTAAAGGAATTCCTTGCCTGCAAGTGATTTTATTAATTACTGAATGCAGTTCATTATTTACATAAGCATTAAATAGTCCACAAAAACATTAGCTTAGATAACATTCTATTGGATTCACTGGATGATGAGACTTGTAATATCAAACTATCAGGATTTGGAAGTGTTTTCCGTACTTAATAGAAATCAAGAATACTTAGCCAGGTAAGTTTTAAAAAAGCCATTTTATACAGCACCAGAAATATTTAGAGGCAAGTAGTTTGACTATGCAACTGATATATGAAGTTTAGGTGTAGTCTTATATACTCTCTTAGTAGGGTATCTCCCCTTCTAGGAAATAAAAGAAAATAACTCAATCAATATAATTAACACTATATTAATAGGTAAGATAGATTGGAATAAAAATGATTGAAATTAAGTCTCAAAAAACGCAAAAGCTCTAGTTAAATAATTGCTTAAATTTGAGCCGAAGGAAAGGCCTACTTTAAGATAAATAAGGAAGAATTAATGGTTTAAGGAATTTCATATAATTGGCTCTAGAGAGAAAATAATGTCACCTTTATATCCTCCAACTGTTTTGATCAAAGAAAACCCTGTTCCCTTTCCTCCTGCAAATACACCATTTAATTCAAGTTTGGTTCAACTTCCGGTAAAACTAGTAGACTTAGATTTGGAGTAATAAGCTGAATATTTAAAGAAGGCATATTAATAACTTGATATTAATGGAGATGGGCTTTTGAGTCTAAGCGAGCTGATTAATGGATGAGAAGCTGTATTTGGAGTATTACCTTAGTAAAATCCTGGTTTCATAAAAGAATTGAAGGAATTGTTTACAGAAATGGACAGTGAGCAGATGGGACAGGTTAAATATGAAGGTAATAAATAATGCAGAGTTTATGAATGTAATGAGAAATAAGGCTTTGTAATAAGAGTAAGGGCAATATAAATCTTTGCTTTTTACTTAAATGTTTAAATTCTCAAATCAAGAAACAAACTTCGATAGTACTGTTTCAGCTGATTAAACTGATGAACTTGAAAGACTTCAAGCATACTAATCTTCCTAATTCTCATAAGAGAATTAAAAATCTAAATGCATAAGAGGTGTATCTAGAAACGGATTAAAAAGAAGAAGAAGCAAATTTAGAGTTTCATATGAGGAGAGTAAGTTCAATAAAGTTTAATGTTCATTTCTTTTTATAGTATTCAGTCTTCTTCAATAATGCTTTACATTCTACTTTACAACTAGTTATTTTAGCCTATTTTGATTTAAATTACATTATTTAGTGTAATTTTATTGGTAGCTCTACTAAAAATATATGCAAATAAAGGAATTCATAAAATATATCATTTAAGAAGTACTATCTTAGTAATTTATATTACTAAAGTAATTTATTAATAGCAAATACTCTCATAATTTAGTTCAAATGCCAAACTAAATAATAAATACCTATACATTTTAATATTTAAGAAACTGATGCTATTTTTTTCATAATGAAGGCATTTTTTATAACTATAGAGAATTATACTTTAACATTGTTAGCTTGACTTCTAATTATGTAGTTAAAATTAGACATTGAATTTGCTTATTTGAATTTATATGAAACAAATTTTATTAATTTAAACTACACTCACTAATGCATACTATTATCAGATGTTTCCTATATTTATTGTTATAAACTAAAATATGGTAAAAAAGAATTATATGGCAGTACTATAAAACTAAGCTATTTTATAAAAACCTATTTCTATTTTATATGAACCATTTATGAGGAAACTCTAATAGCTTAACAAATGAGAAGAATACTCTTTACATTCAAAATCTAAATACTTAAAGTAAATGTAATTTATTCTTTTACTTATACTCTAAATCAAGGACTAAAGATTTATTATAAGAACAGTTAATTATTTTTCCTAATTTTGAGAGAAATAGCCTTAAGCAAATGCTTGATTATAAGTTTAATAGTCAATGCTGGATTGATATTAAGGGAGAATATCTAAAGTGTATTACATATTGAGATATTTAGTAATAGATATAGAGTAGAAAGTGAAGATAATATTATTAATTATTTAAATTATGCTGTTTTGGTTGAACTCCCATCGTCATAAAAAGGCAGCTTTTGCTTAGCAAATTTTTAACATCTGGATCTTTGCAAACTTAAATTGCACTTTTTTGACTAATTGAAAGTGCTAAGGGATCAGCATGATATTGAAGTAGAATTTTACAGCTTTCTATGTGGTTTTATTTGGCTGCTAAAAAAAGAGGAGTTCTTCCAAAACAGTCCTTTTGATTTACGTTACTTCCTGAAATAATTAAATTTTTGATCAAATTAACATAATTTCTTTTAGCAGCTCAATGTAGAGCAGTCTATTCCATTGAATCATATTAAAGAACTAAGAACTTGTTTTGCGATAGCATCATTTAAACCTTATTAAGATCACCTTTCTTAACATATTTAAAAAATTGCTTTGATTATGGATCTTTAAAAGAAGCCTTTGGGATTATATTATTGAAAATTAATTCAGATGCAGTAGAACCTAAATGTTTTAATTATCTAGATATTGAGGTAATGCTTCTTGTCATTTTTTTAATAGTTTGCAGTCTAAAGAATTTTTACTTTTCAGTCTAATTAAAAACATCCATATTGATTATTTTTTTAGCAAAGGTATCTATTTCAGTTCTTTCTTTTTTAATCTTTCTGTACTCGTTAAAGTTTATTTTTTCGTATGTTCTAAATTCAGTTTCTATGAAATTATCAACCCTTCCTATTAATCTAAGTTTTATTTTCGGACTAACGCTTTGAACTGTTTGAAGACATTCGATCTGAGGTAATTTCTTCTCGACAGGAATAAAGAGTGATTTTTCACTTGGATATCTTTATAAACCTCCCTTAACTATTGCATATTCTCTAGGAATATGAATAACTGAAGAATTGATAGGACTTCCAATAGTAATAGCATTTAGGTCAGCTTTACATTTAGGCAATGCTTTAATTAGCTGCTATTTAGGGGAGTTATTCCATCTTTAAGACTGGTTATTTTAAGAATGCAAAGACTTTAAAGAAAAATTTTTCTTAAGATTGGAACATTACTTTCTGCTTTTATCCTAATCCGCTATCTCTTTAATTTAATCACTAAGGTTTAACCTTTTCTTTATGAATCTTTCTTTTGAAACATTTTCTAGCTTACCCTTAAAGCTTTCTCTGCCAGAATAAAAACTAGACATCTAAGTAATCTAACCGCTTGAAATAGGGGATTTCTCTTTATTAACAAACTTTCTTAAGGTTTTGTTAGCGTTTTTAATATAGAGCCTTTTATCAATGCTATTTTACATTTAAGTAGTCATCATTCTCATGATTATTAATAAGTAATAGTTTAGTCTTAAAATATTTAGAAAAATATCCATAGTAAGCTAAACCCTCATTAAAAGCTCACGCTTCAATCTTCTAAGAAAAAGACTCTCTAACTTGATATAGCATGAGTAAATAGCTTATATTATATATCTTATAACAAGCTTTATTTTATAAAGGGGCTAGCTTTAGTACCATTTATAGATTATTAAGTTGCTATTACTTTATTTATACTTATATGGCACAAAATATGACTTTTATTGCCTAACTTAATTAATCACCTAAGCCTTGTTCTGCTCTTATAATTTTAAATCTTTAAATGTGTCTTTATTTATTGATAAAATATGATAAATATACAAAAAATACCTCCTTACTAATAACTATAGCGCTATCTAGCTTCTTTATAGGTCTATCTAAGAATATATAAATACATATTAAAGTAATCATTCTGTTGCTTTCAAAACTCTTTAATATAATCCCCTTTTAAGCTAATTTAGCATTTTACTTTTACTTCTATGAAATCTAATAACAGAGGATAACATAAATTCAAGTTAGAGACTAGACTTGATAAAGCAAGATATAGAAGTAAAGGATTGAAGTATTAAACACTCATATTAAAAGCAAAAGGTTAAAATTTATAAAACTACTTGGATTTCTTTTCATTACTGTTTACCTAAAATAAATCATTTCCTCTCTAGTTATCTTTCCCTTTATATGCAGAATCTTAATTTTTCTAAAACTAGAGATTGGTGTCTTGTAATGGAAATGAAGCTCTTAGTTAAGCGTTTGTATTTTAATTAAATTATGTGTTAGATTATTTGGAGTTTAAATTTTTTAAGCTAAGGTTTGGACCAAAGTTGAAATTGTTTTGCATATTCAAGCCTGTGCCATGAAGAGTTATTTTAGGCGAAGCTTTGGAAGTCAAGCTGAGCTAGCTCTAAAATTCTTATAAGTTTTATTAGCTATTTATTTAGCCAAGCATATTTTAAGAAGTTTCCTTAAGTTACGTAATCTTGTTTATAACAAATTTAGGAGACTGAATTTTCGAACCTAGAGATACAGGCAATGCTTTCTATGAATTATTTTTGTTTCTCATGCTTTTTATATTATCCAAGACACTTGTAAATTAATTTCCCTCCTATGAAACTAGATTCTAGTCAGTTTCATCTGCTTCTTTTTTTCTATCAAACTATATATTTTTGGTTTTTATAGGTGTTATTTCTATATCTTATGAGTTATCAAATGATTCTTAATCATTTTGCTACTTTTTCTTTTATTTTTTGTAATCAAAGCTGACTTCTAATGTTTTGAACTCCTTTTTTTTTAGCTTTAACACTAATGTCTCTATTAACTTTTTTGCTCTTTCTATTCTTGGATCTTCAAGACGCTATTCCTTTGTTGATTTATTCACATAAATAGTTATTCCTTGCTTGTTGGTAGCTTTACCCCATTTATCTTCTAGTTTTTTTGCTTTTTAATGAACTTCTATCAATTTCTTAGCAATTGAAGCTTTAACTTTCAATTTATTTGCTGTGAAAATCTAAAAAGCAAGTTTGAGAGTAAGCCTTGCAGGATGCTTCTTGCTCCATTTGTTTTCTTAGAAAAAGTAATATTTTCCATCATGTTAATCTATCCTTCATCCTTTAGGTATGGTCTGTATTGCTATCTCCAAAAACCAACTAGGAATTTCCTCCTATTTAATGCCTATAGAGCTTGAAGTAAGAAGTAACAATCTATCCTAGAAATCTTATCCTCTCTAGATTTAAAATTCTTCTTCCTCAGCCATAGTAGTGTATTAGATTTCTAATTTAAATCCTAATTAAATTATTTATATGCTTAGAATATTTAATTCTAGAATATCTTACTTTCTCCTTTCAATCTATTATAATGATAGGTATATATTATTATTATGGTGTATCATTCCTTCTTCTCAATGCTAGTTTGATAGATATAAGACTAAGCTTAATTTGCCTAGCACCAATAATTAACTTCATGTGCATTAAAACCCTTTTTCTTTACCTGTGTTTATATTGTTCTTTCCATTGCAATAATAGCTCGCATTGGCTAAGTGACTAGGCTAGTTAAAAGGTGTAATAAATATAAATAGTTAGAATATAAAATAAATGACATTGTCAGCAAGAGATATACTAATTCCTTTAAAGTTTGTATTTATAATAAGCATTCTTATTCTAGCCTCTGTTATTAACGATATTAAGGAGGAAAATATATTATAAGCCCTTGATGAAGATGACAGGAACACTGATAAATATGATGAAGCTAAAGATTCTATTACTGCTGCTTTGATACTAACTATAATCTTTGTTTGCATTCAGGTTGTACTTATGCTGCTTAGTATTACCATTTGGAAATTAAAGATTGTAGCTTTATGTAAGTTATCATGTAGAGATATTTCTGTAAGGCTTGGGAGTGTTATTGCATACTTGGTTTATAATAGATATATGAGAGTGGGAATATTACTGAGCTATATGAGTAGAAGCAGCGTAAATATTCTATATACAGACTAATACCCTGGATTTTTGATATCGCTATACTAGCAAAAGTTATAGTCTTTGATAAAAGGGAGGAAAAAAGACTTCTAAGTAAAATGTTTTTAGCTCCTGAAATTAGAAAAATGATGAAGGCTATAAATAAGTAACTTTAATGAAGCATTTAACTTTTATTAACTGTCTATTTTAACTTCCTCACTAACTTCTTTCTAAGAATCAACTTTATGATAGCAACGCTTTGGAGGGGAATATCAAAATCCCTTTTTATTAATTCTAGTCTTATTATTGAAATGGCAAATCTATTTAAGTAATAAAAGATATTTCTAAGCAAAAGAAAATAAATAGCTGCAATTTAAAGATGAGCAACTAATTTGAATAACTAAATTAGACAGCACACTTAGTTATATAAGTTAGTAGTACAACAGTAATTAATAGGTATATCTAAATAATAGATTATGAATTATACTTATATATATAAGCCATTTATTTAATCTCCCTTCTAACCTTATGCTAATATCTTATTATAGATCTTTATATTATTGGGAAATTAATGTTTGTCAGGTACTATAAATTTTGCTAGTTACCATAAACTTGTGCATTTCTTTAGTTACCTCTCTTAAAGAGAATAAGAGTCAATCATTTAATTTAGCTAATTTTTGAAGATAATGCTAAAGAGAAGCTATGGTAATAATAAAAGTACCTGGCTAATGTAAATCAGATATATAATTAAATAGAGGTAATAAGGAGGGTTAGTTACTAATTTAATCAAAGTAAGTTAGCTATTAAAATGGAACTTTATTAAGATTAAGATAGCTGTGATTATCTGAAGGATTTAGAGAAAAGTACCTCAAGGTAAGGATCTGTGGTAGAATCTTATCAATATCGAATTCAGGAACTAACACCATTCATTACAAGGTAATCTAAAGTAATAAATAGTCTAAGGGATGAAATTTCAAATATTGAAGATTAGACTCTGTTTGAAATTTAGGAAACCCAAAGAATTGTTCCACCTAGACTTAAAAATTTATGAGCTGATATAGTTTAAAGAATGTAGGAGTAGAATACTCAAATATAGGATATAGCAAAGTAGATAAATTAAGAGAAGAGAGAGATTGTATAAATGTAGACTCAATTAATATAACTTAAAAGTGATGTACAGGTACAAGAAAACCGCTTTGATGAACTTATAGAAAACTATAGAAGCTGAATACCTTAATTTGATTATTTTTATCTAGACTTTAACTCATCTTCTTATAGATTTTCTTACCTTTATGCTTATTTCTTTTAGTAATGCTAATTTATATAAATTGCTTGGTGTATCTAAATGTCTATTCTTTATAATCATAAAAATGAGAGAACTTTAAATCCCTTTAAATAAACTAATTTATAATGGGAAATGTTAGAAAGTGTTCATATAATAGATAAGCTTCTTTACTTTTAGAGAGATAGAAAGATAATTTAATTGATAGGCTTAGACTCTTTTAAGTGATAAAATGCCATAATATCTATTTTAGTTATTGATATGAATCTATTTTCCTTAGTTAAAGTAATAATATTTATGAGCCAATACATAAAGGCAGGTATTCTATATTCTCTACTCTTTATGAACTCAAATATAGTTATATTTATAAGTAGAAATTTGATAGATCAATTATATTATAACTTTCGATTATCTTAGTAGAAATTAAGAGTCAACTATATCTCTTTAAATATAAAGTTCTATGGTAGGATATAAAAATAGAGTATAGATAAGCTTAGAATAACCATAATTTTTAATTGCTAGTTTGTCTATATCTATTTGAGTCTAAAGCTTAAATGAGAAAGTTAAAAATACTATGTAAATAAGAATTTATAGAGACTATATAGAAGATATAAAGTATCACCTACTTTAAACTCATATTTATAAGAAAAAAATACTTACACAGAAATTCTGTCAAATTGTCTTAGCAAAGGATATAGACTGTGATTTTTTAAATAATAACAAGGTTAAACATATAAACCAGAAATTTTAAGATAATTGAAAATAATATATTAAAATAAGAAAAGATATATTAATGGCTACATCTAATCATAGCCACAATTATATATTACTGAACACTCTGTTAAAAGACAAATATAGGGTCTATAAGTACTTTTAAAAAATATAATTATGTTGAAATTTTTCATATGTGACAATGACCAAATAGACATATTATCTATTATATCAAATATTCCTATAGAATCAATCAAAAAATTAGCTCTTTTCTAAGTTTTAATAAGCTTATATTTCAAGTAAAAACATATTAAATTTATTAAATATTGATATCATATAGAATAAAATAAAAAGCAATTATCTATTTAATCATTAAGCAAAAATTGCTTTTCAATTAATTTTTTAAGACGTATAAAAAATTTACTATGACTAAGTGATTAAAAGACTAAGATTAATAAATACTCTATAGTTAGCAAAATTTGATAGGTTTTTAATTTACCAATTTACTTAAAATTTATTCATCCTATATTTTTATATTTTACCCTCAGTTAAAAATTATATGAAGAATAATATTATGCAGTTATAATCATTCTAAGGTATTTCTATATATTATGAGTTTATTTTGGGCTTTCTTTAATCTTTTTCATTCTTTAGGCTTAAGTTTTGCTCTCTTTTTAAAATCCAACCTAAAATCCCTCTCTAATTCAGTAAGCTATCTTCAACTTTAGCAACCTGATTTAAGTTATAATAATCCGCTATTTTAACTTCCTTTATTCTTTAAAATCATACAGTAAAAAGTGTTGATAGAAACTAATAATAGAAAATAACTTCTATAACACACAAAGTTAGGAAAATTAGTTTTAATTATAAATGCAAAACGAATTTGTAATTTTTAAGAAGCAGAAATAAAAGCCTTATTCAGTTAGGCCTGACACTAAGAGTATTAGGAACTTCTCATAAATTGTTCTGTCTTAAGAATGACCAACTAACAAATCTTAGAACTTTAGATCAGAATCTTAACCTTAGTTTGATAAACAGAAAGGAAGTAAAATTAATAGTTTAACTTCCTAAGATATTAGAAAATCAATTGAGCTTGATTCAATCCTTTCTGGTGGGCATCATTATAGTCCTAAAAGAAAGTAGAAGATTAAAAACTTGCCTCCTACCTAGAAGCAAAAGCTATAAAGTGTCTAGAATGAAGTCCTTACAAAAACTTTAGCGGAGCAGAAGATTAATTTTCTATCAAGCTTATACGAAGTAAAAAAGAAGCAAGAAAAGCCACCTGCTAATATTGCTATTTTTAAAGAAGTCTTTGTAAAGCCTAAAGAAGATAAGCTAAGCGAAGTAAAACACTAGATCGATTCTCAGCACTTTGAAGGATTAATTTCAAACCCTAAGATCCTAAAAGAAAAGCTTCTGAATACTTAGAAACAAGTAGTTATAAAATAAAATCCTAAAGCAGAACGAAAAAAGAATGATAAATCGTTTTTTAATTAGCAAATTGAAGTCTAACCACCTGAGGGATTAAACGCATCAGTTGCAGCTCCACTTACACCAGGTGGAGGATGAGCTCCCTCGCTTCCAGCGGCATTTAAAGGAAAATCGAATTTGAAAGATATGACTTTGAGAGCAAAGGCAGGAGTATAAGCAGGAGATATATAAAGAGAAGCACATATGTCTTTCATGCTTGGATAATTAAATGAAGAAAATAAAAAATTTAGAGATTCCTTAAAGTTTTATAAACGATTTTTCTTTTGTGCCAGACTATTAGATGATCCTGTAGGAGCTGCCTTAGCTTTAAATAGACTTGGAGTAATTTATCATAACATTGGAAAATCTGATAAATCGCTTTAATTTCATAAAAAGCACAGTGAATTCTGCGATAAAGAATCCTTATTTGCAGCTCTATACAATATGGGAATAAGCAATAGATTTCTTAAAGACTATCCTAAAGCATTAGAATGTTTTAATTTAGCAAATGAATGAGCTGTTAGTAGAAATGATTGTGAATCTTAGTGTCTAAGCTAAGGTTAACTTGGTTTAACATATCTAGCGCAAACCAATATGATTGATGCATATAACACCTTTAAAGCTTCACTTGATTTTGCTGAGAAAATAATGAATCCAAGGTTATAATTAGACATTCTTATGTCCTTAGGATTTATAGGAAACAAGTTGGGCGAAATTGAATAAACAGCGGAGTTTTTCAAAAAAGGATGACTAGTAGCAAGAATACTTAGAGATAGAGAATCAGCAGATCAAAATGCTATAAACTACGGTATTGCTGCAGGTATTGTTGAATTGGAGTAATTTAAATAAAAAATAAAAGGATTAGACTGACGAAAAGGCGTTTAAATCGATAGCTTAAGACAATAAAAAATGGAGCTTACAAGTAAAGATATTCAAAAAAATTATGAAGCATATCAAGAATACTATAAATTATAGAAAAGCGAGCAACAGGAAGAACAATTTGAAGATGAAGAATTAGAAGAAGAGAACTTAAATTCAGAAATTTTAAAAGAAGAACAATGAAACTTTCTATTATATATATTTCTATGCTGATATACTTATCATTATTCATGCTTCTTTATAAAATATTCCCATACTTATTTCTATACTTACCTTTTTAATTACCTTTATTAATGAATATACTTTATATATTTACTAAAATATTTCAATTTTCTGTTGAGAAAAAAGAAGAAATGACTAATGTTAAAAATATCATTATTCACAATAAGTGAGAAAATAATATGATTCAAAGTAATCTGATTTGATGTTAAAGCTTGGTATGTTAAATGTAATATACTTAGTATAAGATTTCAAAATAAAAATAAATTAATAGATTTTTTCATTTTAAATTATCTTCTAAAATTAAAAATTACCTAATTTGTTTTCTTGGAATTTGTTTGAGTTCTGCAGTTAATCATTCGAATTTCCATATTCTTTTACTCTTATTGACTTATTTCCCTCAAAAGGAACTTTTGCTTATTCTTAAAGCTTGAGTTTATTTTATATAATTTCCTAAAATTTTCCTTATTCTTTGCTTTGGTGAAGCAATTATTCCAGCATTTCATTTTCTTAGTAGACTCCTTTATACCAAATTCCTTCTTTTTTTTATCCATCAAGTTAAATTATTTATCCTTTTCCATGTTATTTATTTTTACTCCAATAGCCTTTATAGATAGACTCTGAATAAATATATTACCATCAGAGAATTTCATTTATCCAAATCCATGTCTCTAATCTTTATAAAAATTTCCTTTGTATTATTTTCCATTTGGATAAGTAAAAGCTCCATCTCCGTGCTTTTTGTTTAGATGTCATTAGCCTGTATATGTTCTGCCGTCAGATCAAACGTAAGTCCCTTTTCCATGCATGTTATCTTTGTAAAATTGTCCTTAATACATTGCTTTATCTGAAAAATTTAGTAAGCCTTAACCATGCTTTTTACCTAAATAATATTACCCTTAATAAGAACTTCCATCTGGCCAACTTTCAAGGCCTTCGCCATGATACTTTCCTTAAAATCATTTTCCTTCATAAAAATGACCATCGTTATATTAAAGCTTTCCAAATCCATGAGCTTAATCATCCTTTCACTCTCCTTCATAAACATCGTTTTGAGAAGTTATTAACCTTCCAACTCCATTTAACTTATCATTAATTCATTATCCTTCATATCTACTTCCTTCCGCCGTAACAGCAACACCAATACCTTATCTTAAATTATTAATCAGCTATCCTGTGAAAATAGTGCCAGACTAAGTTTTAGTAGTAGCAACTTGCTTAGAAGATTCATTCAGTTTTAATTAGAAGAGCTACATTGCATCTTATTGCTGCTTCCTAGAATTTTATTTTTCTAAGTTTATTTATTCTTCAGCAATGCTAATGTTAGTGGTATCTTCATTTATAGTTATTGTATTTAATGCATTCTCATCTTTCTCTTTCATCTTTTACTTAAAATACTAAGTATATATTTGCATTAGCCCTTGATAACTTAGTCAATCATGCTGCTTTTCAATTAACTGATATTCTTCTTAAATGAAACTAGAAAATGATTCTCAACTTACATCGTCATTATTAAGAAATTGCTAGTTTGCCTTTTAATTCAAGTTCTGATTAATGTTGCTATTTTTTGAAGTAACAAAATCATGGAATCTATCTAGGAAAACTTTAGTGGTATCAGATAGATACTATTTGGATTAAGCTTCTAAATAATGAATATCTTTCAACTAGTTTTGCTAGTATTTATTACCTTATGTATTAGGTTAAAGAGAAGCTTTAAGTGAAATTTTCAATCCTCGTTTAATCAAAGACTCGAGTTCTACAATATAAGTATTCTAGTCCTGATGCAAAAGTAAGAAATCTCATGCTAGCTTTGATTTTTATTCTTAAGACATTTCTTTATTAAAAAGAATTAGCAGAAAACATAAACTTTTAGACTTAATCGTATTATCTTGGTCTTTAAGACTGTAGATTACCTACTAGAACCACTAATCCTCTATGCCAAGATTCATTTCAGAAAGAAGCTTATTAGTTTAGAAATCATCTAAGGTTTTCTTTTTCTCATCTTGGAAAATTTGAGTGAATTGTACTTTTAACTTATCATAAGAAATGCCAGAGATCTGATTTTTTTCTTCAGGACTAGAGAATTACTAAACTGTAAATGTTTGGATTTACTTTTATGGTAAATTCTATTCATTTTTAGTGCACAAAGAGCAGCCCATTTTTATTAAATTAACTATAAATTAAATAATAATTGCCTAAACGTTTTTATTTCAATCTACCCTCTATTACTTCATATTTATATTAGATCATTTTAACTTCCTTTAGTTAGTCTTAGAACTTAAAGGTTTACTAATTTATTTCATTAAGCTAAATTTAAAAGCATAGAATATCTTTCTTGATGAAGGCTTTATTTCTAAGTTAAGAGAGCTATTAGAATGATTTTAAAGCACATAATGTTAGAAACTTAAGGATAGAATTACACTTGATAATGCCAATATTAGATATTTGTATCTTATATATTATTCACTTATTATCATAAACTGCTTATAAACGAATCCTTTAGCTATAGAGCTTATAATATTGGCTATATAAGCATAAATATATTATATTAACTCACATTTACCAATGATAAGCTTAATCTATTACTTGGCTATAGGGAATTATAATTTTTAATCTGCAAGCAGAATAGCTTTAGCACTAAATATTTGAATAGATATATCTATTTTTAAGAGCTTAGCTCTATAATAACTATCTATTAATGTTAAGACTTCAACTATGTATCAATTAGCTTACTAACTAATTATAGTCTATTTATTTATTTTAATGAGATTAGTATAACTAGAGTCTATTCTCATGATGGAACTATATTTCATTGATCATAATGCTAATTCTAGTAATTAAGTAGCTAAATAGTTATATCTATATAGGTTAATATTTAGCTTATTAAGCATAGCTAATCTGCTTATTAGTTCATAAGTCTTTTATTACTACTTAATTATTTACTATGACTAATATCTTTATCTGCCACTGTAGCTGTAAGGCTAATTTATAATACTTAGTAGTATATGCACTTATACCTATAAATTATTTAGTTATTTGGTATTACTGAATATATTCTAAAGAGCATAAGGCTTGTAGCTTATATGTAGACAGCAAATGCAATACAGTAATAAAGATTTGAATAGAATAAGACTTTTATAGTGTACTAAGGTATTCATGTAATAGTAGCATCCTAGCATCAGAACCTACAATTAAGCTTAGCAGGCTATCTTATATATGCCCTCTAAGCTTAGTAATAGTTAGCATTTTAAAGTTTAATTTCTACTTGACTAATGATTAAGAATTAAAAGGTATATAGGTGTTATTGAAAGAAAGGTAGTAACGAGGTTAATTAGACTAGTAAATAAATAAGAAATTTGAATAATGAAAAGAAAATAATCATTGCCTGAGAATAAATAAAGCAAGCTATTAGAAGCTAAAGCTGAAATCATTGAATGGGAGGAAAAACTGCTCCAGGAGCTCAATCATCTCAAAACCTTTAAAGAGAAGTTAAAGCTAAACTAATAGAATTTAACACCAAGTATGATTGCTAGAATAAAGAACTAAATAAAGCAAATTAAGTAATCTATCTAATAACTTCAAATTAGATTTTAAGACTATAGATCCTTTATTCATGTGTATAGTGATGCTGAACTTAAAAGCAAGAGAACAGAATTACATGATGCTTATGTATAAATACTTATCTAAATTAAGAATATTTTACAATATAGTGAGAAAGGAAGCAAGCATGTTACTTTCTAGAAGATAAGTAACGATAAAAAACCTCAGGCTGGAAAAATAACCGATTAAAGAAGTAAAACTGTTTAAAGAAGTTAGACAAATAAGTCTTAATCTCCTCACTCAACTTTAAAAGATAAAGAAGCTTCTTAGCAGTATACTTCAGAAGGGTAAAACTATTAAAGTGAATAAATAAGCAAAGAGATAACCTGAATAAAGGATATGATAACTGATATTAAATCCCAAGTTAGCAATTAGACTAACTAAAACTACGGTAGAAAGCCCTAGGTAAAGTAATCTCATAAAAGTGCAGTTGGCGAATAAATAATAGCTTAAAAGTTGCAATCTGATATAGAAAGACTTGAGAAATAGAGAAAAAAAGATGGAGAAAAGATAAATTATCTAACACTTAAAATAGAAAATTTGGAGAAGTAAAATAAAAAGCTGCTTGATATAATTAAAACATTAACTAACTTTTAAACTAATAGCCCTTTATAAACCTAGCAAAATCCTTTTTACCGAAATACGTCTTAATAATTCTTAAATTAGCAAAATTAAAATTAGAATACAAATCTATAGATCAAGGACTATTTAAATACCAGCGCTGATTTTGGATAAAAATAAAAGACTAAAGAAATCCTTGAAAGTGGTAGCAAACTGAATTTTCGCAAGTACACAGCATAGAATGAATAGAACGACGGAAGTCTAGACATTTTAGCCTAGAAACTAGAAGATGTAACAATGTGGGTTAAAGAAAGAGTTAAGAATAAAGTTTGACTTAATGCTTAATATATAACATTATTCTAAGCTAATTAAACAAATGTTTCAATAGTATTCTATATCAAAACATTAAAACTCTATCCAAGATTTCTTTATCTCACTCATTACGATAAGTATAAAGCTCTCATTCAATATAATTGTAAGCTATCAATATTACCTATACAGAAGTATCTTAACTTAAAAGTAGAAATTAGAAGGAAACTTAAAATAAGTATCAAAAAGCAAGTTCGATTAATATAGACAAAGATATCTTTTTATTTATTATTATATACTATTCAATTAAAATCAGACATTAACAAAAGCCAGTTAGAATTCCCTAAAGCACTTAATAATATATAGTTATGGGTTTGCAATCTCTAATAAATAATTACAAAGTTATAATTTTGAACTATTAACTCATAAAAGAATAAAATTATTAAATCATATATTTGATAACTTTAAATAAGAATTATAAAATAAGTTTAACTCTAATTTTCCAAGTCATTAATCTAATAATAACGAATAAAGCATTACTTGTTATACAAAAAGTCCGATAAAAGTGAAGATAAGAAGAAAATATATTATTCTTAACTCTAGGAAGAATTCTAAACTTCAATAAATTTTGTAAGCTAAAGAATAGAAAAATAGAATCGCGTTAAGTTAACATATAAATTTGTATTTGAGGTTTAAAATATAAAATTTGGTAGATGATCTAAATTAACTTTGAAGTAGAGTTCTTCATCAATATTTGTTCAACATTGTCCTATTTATTCCTTTGTGTCTGTTGATACAATTGTATAGCTCAACAAACTCCTTTTCGCATTGTCTTGGAACATTTTTGCCTCTTTTCAAATGGCACTAAATTAAGTAATACCTTTTGAAAGTTCATAGCTAGCTAGTTGCAGAAAAACTAAGCGATACCAGTTTCATGTTTGACATTCTAAGCTCTCTTATACCTGTATAAGAAGTAGACACTACCAAATAGAGTCACAACTCTCAGACCCCTAGCTATATTATATTTAGGTAATTCGAAAGGAATTCCCATTTTTTATAATTTCTAACTCTTCTCAATAAATATGGCTAATGAATAAAAATGAAGGATAAAGTAATTTAAATGCTTTTTTAAGGGAAGAAAATACAAAATTATTAAAAACTATTTAGAATAGGTAAAAATAGGAGTTATTCCTCTGCTTAGGAAACATAGCTGCATTATTAGTATTTAAATCTTACATTTTGAAAGTAATTAAGCTTTATGATATTTAACTTTGAAATAGAGCGTTAGAGTTTAGAAAGCGTTTTAGTTTAATGGAGCTGATGAGTTAACTTCAGTAATCACAAATGTTTAAATAAATAATAGTACCTTTTATAATATTTCCTTCCTTGATTAAACATAATGACTCTCTAGTATTTACATTATATAAAGGACTTTATATTACACAATCAATCCTTATTACAACACCTTGATTCATTTGCTTTACTTATACATTTCAATTAAAGGGTTGATAGACTACATCAATTTTTATAGATTATAATTCATTCAAAAAAATGGTAAAGTTTATTAGGTTTAATAAAAAATCTTCAAGCAGTTATTTAAGATATAATAGAATAAAAGACATATTGCTTCTTATGCAGATTAAGCTTTTGTATTATGACGATAATAGATAGAATAACTTTAACCTTATGCACTAACATTTCATTAAAATCAGGCATGCTTAAGAATAACTTTAGTGTACATATTATTTTCAGATTATTGTACAGAGAATTAGAATTGCATCAGCTTATTTAAAATCCTTTTATAAAGCTAGGAACATAACTTTAGCTTTTATGTATGTCAATACTTAAAAGGCATTCTGGAAAATCCCTTTTCTTTTATATAATTAAGGTTGGAATACCTTTGACTAAGGGAATCATGTTTACTGCATGATAATTAATTTCTGAAATGACTCTAAATCTTAAGTACAGCTTACAATAGAAATGAATGTAGATATTATCTTTATCTTTATGTTTTAAGGCAGTTAATTATTACAAATAGTCTTCAAATTAATTTTATAATCTATAAAGAATTATTCGCTTGCTTAGTATATTCTATAATACTGAAGAAGGAAATTACAGTTATAATAGATTACTTAATTCTGGAATTATAGAAAATTTTAGATAAAGGTATCTTATTTTTAGATTAAATAGAAGAATATAACTATATTCATTATTTAGCTAAAGAACAGCTTATTATTAGCTTATAAAGCATAGGAAAAAGAGTGATTGAATCAAATTATATAGAAGAAAAGAATTAAAATTACAAGACTTTGATATTAATCAAGAATGGATAATTGTAAAGTTTCAAGTAAAATCTTAATTCATGACTGACTGAGATCCATGTTAAAATTGTCACCTTAATATTAATTTACCTACTTAGAAAAGCTACTTTCTATTTGTTCTAAAATGGTATATTTGTTTTGAAGCTCTTATTTAAGTTCTTACAGCTGGGCTTATTTAATTTATAATATATGATAATAAGCTTATGGCTTCTACAACGTATACGAAATATCATACATATTGAGTAGTATTGACTCTCATTCTTTTACCATTTAGTTATATTCCAAAGGATTAGTTATCATCTATTGAATGATATTAATAGTTTACTCCTTTAATCTCAAATAGAGTTACTTCAAGCAAGCCTTTATTCCTTAGTTTTATAGTTCTTCATCTGAAAATTAGCTTTCAAAGGGAAAGGCATTTCCAACTATATCGCTTAGTCTTAAAAATTTAATCTAGTTTACTTAGAATGTATTTTAGAAGCATTGAAACTCTTTCTCTGGTATATCAGGAGGATTTGTGTTTATCTCTTTGTAAAAATAAGGAGGAACAGGCCATAAGCTATCATTTTCATCTTAATCCTAATTCATTTAACTTTATTATAATGTAAATCATTTAACTTTACAACAATTTTATTTATACCCTTATAAATCATTCCCTATATCTCCTTTTACATTAGCGTGTCTTTAGAGACTGAATATTTACTAATATATGATACTCTATGAGTATTAGCTCTTAATCTATGAATAAAGAAGACTATTTCATCCTTTTACTATTAACTAGTACATCAAAGATTTCTACTCTTAGTATTACTTCAAATAGCTAACTATAATCATTATATCAGTCCCTTTCTTTTGCAGTCTATACATTTCTCTACACTCTAATAGGAGAACTAGAATAAGAACTAAGGAATGATAGGCAGTAATTAATAATGAGCTTCAGTGTAGATCTTTCAAATTAAATTTTCAACGAATTAAGCTAATTATAATAATGACTGATCCACTTAGAGTGTGTGTTATTGGATTCTAAAAGTGAGTCAAGCCTAAATAGATCATACAATGAGTGTAAAATCTTAGTCCTGATTTGTAGCTTCAAGCTATCTCAAAATAGAAGGCTTAATAGTCGTTTGTATTCTTAAAGTTTGCTGAAGAGAATTAGAAGAACTTATTTATGCAGTTGTCTGATAAAACTCTGTTCAAAAACTCTAAAATTAAAGTTAAATCTGTACCTGAAAACCATAAATGCGCATAAACTGAGAAGCCTACTGAGCACTTTTTATAAGCTGTTGAATAGAATAAAAGATAGAAAACTGAAGACCCAGAATACTAAAATGCGTAGGAAAATCCAAAGAGTATTGAAGATGCAATCACTCCACTTTGGTAATTAACCTATTAGGATTAAATAGCCTTTAAGTACAGCTTCCTAGGAGGTATTATGAATTAAATTTGTAACTAGGGTATTAAAAATAATTTTGAGTGACTTAATCGAAAACAAACTGAAGAAATCAGTTAAAACAGTAAAGAATAACCAGCTTAAAGCGAATAGCCTAAAGAAATGAATCAAGAAGAAATGAAAGATAATAACTAGCAGAAACAAAAGGAAAATACTGAAAAATGGAAGAGTTATTTCGATTTTAATGAGTTAAAATAATCACCTCAGATAAACGGATATAGGAACAAAATAGAATTTACAATTGCTAATATTGATAATTAAGTCAAAATTGGATTTGTAAATGGAAATATTTAATACGGTAATTTCGATGTCAAATACCCAGAAAATCCACTTCACATACCAGATTTTTCAAGGCAAATAATGGAAAATACTTATAAGATCCTTTAAGAATCAAGCTTACCCGCGTGAAGCTATAAAGTTAACGAAGGGTTTTGAAGAGGAATATTAATAAGAATAGGAGTTAAAACCAGCTAAATTTTGATAGGTTTGGTAGTAAACCCTAAAAACGTTGAAGAAGAAGTTCTAAATAAACAGAAAGAGTTAATTAAAGCGCACTTCTAAGACTTTAAGATAAATAATTACTAGATAGAGGGAATTTAATTAGTCAATGATACTTCTTTATCAGGTGCTTTTGATGCCAATACTAATTCTGAAACAATTATAGGAAAGGACTATATCGTAGAACATATTCTGAATTATTAATTTCAGCTTAATATTTTTTCATTCTTTTAGGTAAACAGTTATGCTTGTGAGGTTTTGTACTCCACCATCAAAGAATGGGCTAAAATTTTGTTGGTAGAAGAGAATCTTTCATAAGAAAAATGGGGTACAATACTTGATATATGTTGTGGAACTGGAACTATCGGAATTTGTTGCTCTGATTTAGCTCAACAAATAGTTGGTGTAGATATTTCAGAAGATGCTATTGATATGGCAAAGAAGAACGTTGAAATAAATAAAATAACTAATATGCATTTAATATGCAGTAAGATTGAGGATTGCTTATAAGAGGTTACCTAAAAATCCTAATAAGTTTAAGGTTCTATACTTGGAATTGTTGATCCACCTCGAGCTGGTCTTCACAGAGATGTTATAAAGACAATAAGAACTTTAAAAGGACTTGATTACCTCATATATGTGTCTTGCAATTAGCAAAGTTTAGTCCGTGATAGCATGTTCTTATGTCATCCAAAAGAAAAAAATAAGTATAAAGGTCCCCCTTTTTCTCCTATAAAAGCATTAGGAGTAGATTTGTTCCCCCATACAAAACATGTAGAATGCATTATGCTTTTTAAAAGAGTTTACTGACAAAACTAACTCAGCTAATTAATTTAAACTTCATCTTTAACTCTTCACTTAATCAATCTATACCATTTAACTTTAATATCTAATTCAATCACTCGATAAGATATAGCAGCTAAAGAAAAATTATATCCCAAAATTGATCATCAAAATTTTAAACTCTTAGTCATTAAATTTAAATAGCTGACAGTACTCATAATTTAGCTATATCTACAGAACTTTATAAGTAGAGAGTAAATTATCTAAATACTAAAAAGTACCTAAGTAAGCTAAAAATAAGCGGTAACTTATTAAG
The DNA here is from genome assembly GCA_946699065.1 of Loxodes magnus. Classification (NCBI taxonomy): domain Eukaryota; phylum Ciliophora; class Karyorelictea; order Loxodida; family Loxodidae; genus Loxodes; species Loxodes magnus. Next base: position 1,033,107 of record CAMPDV010000008.1, on the reverse strand, counting down.
AATAATTATAAAATTGCCTTTATAATTATTAACTGATCATAATTTAATATAATTTAACTTATTTATAAAGCAAAATAACTTCAATTACATTATGAAAATTAGGTTAAATTAATTAAATTAAAGAAGTATTTAGTAATTAGTATAGAAGTAATTGGCTAGTCTAGCTAAGTATTTCTAGATTTAGCATTTTAAAAGTCTAAAATTACTTTAGTATAATGAATAAATCAATTTGGTTAGGAGTTAATATATATTATTTTCTTATCAAATATTCTTATGTTCAGTCATCATCTTTAATTATCTAGGCTTATAATAGTTTATCTTATAATTTATAGGGTTAAAATTTAAACTTTAAGCAGTGAAGAAATGGTATTATTTAAATTTCATCACTTTTAATCTTCTTAGCTTTAATTTTCTTCAGTATGTTTTTGTATTTTGCACTTAAGAATCTCTCCTCATATTCTAATTACAATAAAAGGAACCGAAAAATAAACTATGAGTGAATAGTATTTAGAAAGAATAAGACTTAATAAACCTAGTAATAAACATATTTAAGATATAGACACTATCTAGGCATTTAAAATCTTAATAATAAAATAAATTTAACTCCAAAATCTTAGAGATTCATAATATAGCTCTATCATACTACATATTATAAATTTAGTACCCTACAGCAAATTAAATGATACATATGAATTGAACAAAAATTAAACTTAAAAGAGCTGTAATTAGTTATACCATTAGTAAAATTAAAATCCTTATATATAAACTATTACTCCTCAAATATTTAACTAGAGTACCCTACAGTCTATAATTCGATAGTTAAATCATATTCTAGTACTTTTGCTTATTTTTATTACTTAACTTACTTGTCAAATAAATAGAATTAATTATTCACTATCTAAACTAATCAATCACACAAACTCTAAGAATAGCCTTTTAAATAAGCATAAGCGAATAATTGTTTATCTACTACTCTATTAAAAGAAAGCAATTGAATAAAGGTATAAATGTAGATGATAGAGATTAATGGATTCTTAATATAAGAAACCTATTTAGATAATGTTGCTTTAATTAACTTCAGTTAAAATGGCTATTAATTATGGAAATTATTAGACTATTAAAGAGTACTAACTATATGTTAATTTCAGTTACATAATAGCTTTGAACATACATTCTCAAATTATAAGCCCTACTTTATTAATATAATAAAATCAGACAAAGATAAGATAGAATAAGTGAAATTGAATAGAATTAGACTTATCAAAGGCTATAAATTATTTTAGCTAATAATCTAATAATCATTTAGCCAAATTCATCTATAGTTCAGTTATTATATATTAGCTGAAAGTAAAATTAACTCTATTATATCAAAGTTTTAATATCTAAAACTATATTAACTACTTATATAAAAGCTTTTCTTTACTTCAACCTAATGCTATTAACGCTATTTTCTTTATAACTTCCTTGTTACTAAGAAATTCTTAAATCAGCAAATTACAAAGCATAAAGAATCTAATAAAATTAATATAAAACTAGTTATTTAAAAAGCAGCTTATACTGTAAAGTACTAAATAAACTAGATAGGATTTAGACTAAATATTTGATAAATGATTTAAAAGAGTTAATAATGTAGGTAATATAGTAATAAGAGGGAATTAGATAATAGTAATCCATTTTGAATAGCACTAATATTTTAACTTTTATTATAAATAAGATGGGCTGCTCATGTATCACTAAAGGAAAATATAGCAATATCATTAAAAATAAGCATGATAAATAATAAGTTCTTCAAGTATATTCAACCTAAAATTCTTTAGAAGGCAACAAGGAAGAGCATTAAGCTAAGCAATCTGAACTAATTATCAAAAGAAAGTGATTTATACAATCCAAAAAGAATCCTATTAAATAGGATTATAAAGTAATAAAAAACCTTGGCTAAGGAGCTTTTGGCTATGTTGTTTTAGCAGAACATAAAGTTACTTAATAACTGCGAGCTATTAAATGTATACATAAGCATAAAATAGAAGATGTTGAACATTTCTAAAACGAAGTTAATATTTTATGTGCTCTTGATCATCCTAACGTAATTAAGCTAATAGAAACCTATGAGTCGTCTTCAAACTTGTTTCTTGTAACAGAGTTCTGTAAAGGAGGTGAACTTTTTAACTACATTACTAATTAAAGTAGATTGACAGAATACTAGGCAGTATAAGTTATGAAATAAATAATTTCCGCTGTTCGATACTGTCATTCGTAAAATATATGCCATAGAGATATCAAGCCAGAAAATTTTTTGCTAGCAAATGAAAATGACGATTAATAAATCAAGCTAATTGACTTTGGACTATCAAAAAAAGTGAGAAAAGAGACAATAATGACTTCAATTGATGGAACAATTTACTATATAGCTCCTGAAGTAATCAATCAATTTTATACATATCATTGCGATAATTGATCTCTGGGAGTTATTCTTTACGTGATGCTAACAGGAAAGCCTCCTTTCGATGGAAAGAACAACTATGAGATATTAGAGAATATTCTAAAATAAGATGTGAGCTTTTCACATCAAGCTTTCTAAGTAGTTTCTAGTTAAGCCAAAGATTTAATTTCAAAATTACTTATTAAAGATATTCAATAGAGATATACTGCTGAATAGGCCTATAATCATCCTTGAATATAGCAAAACATCTAGTCCTCGCGCAAATAAATTGCTATCTCTGAAGAGATTTTAAGCAACCTTGAATCTTTTCTTTATTCACAGAAGTTAAAAAGAGCAACTCTAACATATATAGCTTGCAAAATACCTGAAGATGATATATAGCAACTAAAAAACACTTTTATTAAGCTTGATTAAAACGGAGACGGAACTTTAACTAAAGAAGAATTAGAAAAAGGAATATTGGAGACAGGAAAGCAAATTGATAAAAAGGTTTTAGATGATCTTATCAAAGTAATGGATACCAATCAGAATGGATATTTAGATTACACTGAATTTATAGCAGCTTGCTTAAGTGGCTATTAATATGTAAAAGAAAATATTTTGAAAGAAGCTTTCCAAGCAATGGATATTGATAAAAGTGGCAAGATAACAATTGGCGAATTAAAGGAATTTTTTAAGGGAGGAAAATATTTATCATAAAAAGAGTTAAAGAAAATCATTACAGAAGTAGACAAAGACAAAGATGGAACTATTTCCTATATGGAATTCCTAGAAATGATGAAAGAAATAAGAAAATGAGCTTAAAATGCTTGCTTTATAATTATATATATCCCTTTTATTATACCATTATACCTATATTATTTACTTGATTAATTGAGCAACAGTAAACTGATATGTTGCTAGTTAATGAAGTAAAATAAATATTAAAATTATAAAATAGTTGATTAAGTGAAGGAAATAAGAAAAAAGTAACTTTATTGATATTAATTTAAAGTCTTAGCTTATTAAACTTCCGTCCCAATTCTAAATAGCTAAGTTATATTTGCAGAAAGTAAAGAAATTTTAGCCTTATAGCTTTGACAAATTAATTGAATTAAGAGTTTTGATATAAATAATAAAAGTTGAATAGTAAATAAAAGTCTTAGTCCTAAGTAATAGAGAGTGATGCTATTATTTATACGATATTATTTTATTTAAAATGTATATAATCAATTTCTACCCTTTTGCTTACTCTGTAAATAAAATGAATAAAGATTAACATTAAACGATTAATTATTATATTATCCATACATAAGTGAAATACAGCTTTGATCATAGTTATTGTAATCAGATAGGTATCAAATCACTATTTTAATTGTGGTTTCAGAAAAATCAGATGTAAAATGAAATAAAGGATTAATTAAGATTAATATTATTGGAAAGCAATATAAAATATACTTTATAATGAATACCTTAGACTTAGTAGCATCATTATAGTCACAAAGTAAAGTTAGAATAAATTAAATAGAAAGCAACTGCAATTTAAGAATAAGGAATATTATTTATTTCCTTATAAGGGCATTAAGTGTTAAATAACTTATAGAGATTTATTTATTCAACTGTGATTTTTTATTTGTTTTTAGTAATCTTTAAGTTTATTAAGCAATATTCTATATAAATGAATGTAAAAAAAGTAAGAAACAAAAGGATGTGTTACTCTTAAAACTTTGCTAGGCTTTCAAGAATAGCTCAATATGTTGTTTAATACATCCAATAAAATACTTTTGACACTTTAAATCAAATTATCCTAATTTTAAAAAGAAAAAATAATAGAAATTAAACATATAGTAGGCCAAGAATACACCAAATATTTAGTTAACTAACCAGAATTTTCATTTTAAATAAGTAAAGCTCAAAGCAATACCTTATTAATTATATTATTCCTAATTTTTAATGTAAAACACAGAATTAAAAGCTTATTAGTATTATTCAAAGAATGATATAACATGATTTCTTAATAACATTATTAAATCTAATGATTTCAGTAGCAAAGCGATTAAATTAGAAACTAAATTGCATATATAAATATAATAAGAAAAATCTCTATCTTTTAATTAAAACAATTATATGGAAAAAATTAGTTTTGATTTAATACTTTAATATGATTAGATTAGAAGCTTAGTGAAGGATTATCACCTAATAGATGTTCTCTATTATTCTATTATAATTTCAAATTGCATATTTTAAACTACTTTCTTGGAATTTAAATTTAAGTTTTTAAAATGATTTCCTAGTTATTAATTGAATTATTAAATATTTTTCATTTGCAAAGACAAGAAAATAAAGACCCAATTCAAGTTAATATTCGTGAATAGATATTTGTTCTTACCAATTTAACTAGATAATAATAAAAATAGGTATCTAAACTATTTAATATATTGCTAACTAGCATAAACAAACTAGATATTAATCAATAAATTAGCAGAATGTAAGATAGCTATTATATCTATTTTATGTTCTTCTCTTTGATATTATCAGTAATCTTTGACTCTCTTGATTAATTTAAAAGGAGAATTCATGTTTCTTTATATATTTAGGATAATTAACTTTATTTATTGCATCACTTTAGAGTCAAACTTAAATAGCTTCTTTAGTGTAAGATACTCAAACACCAATCGATACTTGGAAAATAGTAGAATATAAGCAATACTTTTAACTAAGATAAATAAAATAGAAGCAGACTTCAATATAGTATTTACATATTCTTTGATTGTACGTAATTATTAATATGGATATTTGATAATAGCTATATAAGGAAATAAAGTAGAATAATTTTAAGCAATGTTTAATATAATATTTCAGATCACAATTTAAATAGTTGTTTCTTTTTGCTTTTAATATTCGTTTTTCTTTCGTTTTCAATTTCTTGCTTTTCAGAAGGAGAATAATATAGCATGGAAAGTATTAACTAAATTAGAGTTTCAATTTCTTTGGATCTGAAATGTTAAATAAGCTTACAAAGGAGGAATAAATTTAACTAATTTATTGAAAACTTCTTTTAAATGTTCCATGGATTGGGATTCATTTTACATTTTTACTCTTTAATATTTTCTATCTAGTTCTTTCATTTCCTCTGTTACTAATTTCAACTATATTCAAAACATACCTGATTTTAAGTTAGCTACTGCTCTTATTCTGATTTTTCTAGCTCTTACTTTAATTTTTTATTCTTAGCTAGCAACTTATATACTTATTCGTTATGCTGCATATTTGGACTGTCCATTTAATCTTTCTCTTCATAAGTGGCTATTTAAGTCTATGTAAAAACATTTTTTAGTTAATCAGGCTTTAATTACCTTTCTTATATTTTTGGCTGGATTTCTTCTTGCTTATCTATTTACTAAGAGTTATCATATGAGCTAGCTTCAAATATACTTTGATCTTATTGATTGAGATCATTACTATTATGTGATCCTACGTCAAACGAGGTTTCCTCCATTCTCTCTGTTAATCCCTTTCCTATCATTGCTGCTAGTGTATTTGCAATTGCTTGATTATCAGATCTTGCTGATATTATATCTTAGCTAGTTTAGACTGAGGCATTTTTACTGGATTAATAATTAATTCTGAAACTATTTCATGGAATCTTTTAAGAAGTCTGCTAAGCCAATTATTATACTAAACTTTACAACTTATTCAATAGGTTTTTATCTTCTTTGATTTCGTCTTTTGTAAAGCTATATACCAAATTCCGTAGGAAGTCTTTAATCTCCTTAAGTTCTTTTGCAAGTTAGTCTTCTATTATAATAATATCTGATGGCCTGACTTCATTTCCTTTTTAACTCTCAAAGGCTATCAGATCTTATTAAATTCACCAATCATATCTTTTATCTTCCAATTTTACCAAACACCAGATAGTATCTTCATGCTTAACTCTTTTACATATCTACAACACTTGCTCTGACTTATCGGAATTCACTTTATTGATACTTTCTTGAAATGATTCCTCAAACTAATTTTCGTCTTTTGGAGAAAATTCATTGAATTCATCACTTGATAGATCAAACAGATTCTATTCACCTATTTAGGGAATAGGCTTTCCAAAAGTATTTTAGAATTGAGCTTTTTCAATTATGCTTTTTTAGGATGGGTTAAATTTCTCTTTTTTTTGAATTTTCTTTTGCTATTCATTTTTATTGGCTTGTTACTTTTTAGAAGGCTGAAAACTAAGCTCTTTAAGCTTTTCTTTAAGTTCTTCGTTCTCTTTCTGAAGAATAATGAGCTACTCTTATTAGTTTTTAAGATTGGTTTGCTAAGTGTAACTATCATTATCATACTGTTACTTTAAAAATGACAATTATTCGCTCAAGTCTTCCTTTAAATCTGTTAAGCCTTAAATTTAATTTTCAGCTTCTTTAATAATATCAGTAAATTTCTCCTTATCATTTTTATGAGCTTCTGAGAGTTCTTGAAATTCTGTTGATGTAGCTAAATCTTTTTCTTTAAGTTAAGCAAGCAAAAACTTAGCTTTTTCTTCAAGCATTTTATTCATTTACTTTATCTCCTAGTTTTGCTTCTAAATTATTTCCTGCTTTTTGAGTTCTTTTTAGAGTTTCAAGCAATGGGTACTCATTTTTTCTAATTCTTCTTTTAGTTAAGATCTTGGAGTTTGAGATTTCATATAGTTTAGTTTATTCTAAATTTCTTCTTTTTCATCGATTAATTTTTCTATTTGGTGAGTTTTTTGCTATAATGAATGCTCCAAATCCAAGAAAGCTTACTTTTCCTCCTTTAGGTTTATCTCTAGTTAAATTACATTCTATTCTAGATCTTTTCTAATTTTAACATGCTCTTGAAGTAATTAGACCATTTCTTCCATCTGCTCTTTTTTAATTTCTATTCTCAGCAAATCTTCATTTAGCATTTTTATTTACTCTTCTTTCTGTTTGAGCTGACTGTTTAATTCGTAAATTTCAAGTTTAAGATCTGCAATTTAAGATCGTTCTTTTTACTCTTTTTCTGGTTTGGATGAAATGAGCTAGTTAAATTCTTTAAGATCTTCTTAAGCTTCTTAAAGCTCTTTTTATAGTAGTTAATTATCTAGCTGTAGTTGATTATACATTCTCTATAAATTTTCGAAACTTTAATCTTACTTCTTACTTTTGTTTTCTTTTTCATCTTAAATATTTATCTTTTTATGCTAAATGCTATTTTAATTATATGCAACTACTAGTTACTTTACTCTTCCTGATAAACTTCCACTAAAAGAGTCTTTAGTCATTATTTCTAGTTTTTCGTTTAGATTTACCATTTTACTGCATTTTTTTACGATGTCCTTGAGCATGATCTCTAGTTAAGCCAAAAAGCCAATATCTTCATCTTCTTCTTTTTATAAATTCAAAATTTAATGCAGCTATTAGATATAATTCATCAGTTCATGAACTCTTTGCTTCTAGTCCTAGAGTTCTAGTAACTTTAGCTCAAACTCTTTATTTGTCTATCTTAATTTGTTATATTCGTTAAAGAATTAAGGATTTATTTACTCTTTAGACATTACTGCTTATTAGAGTTAGAGAATGCTATTTTCATGAGTGACATTTTCTTTCAACTATTATTTCAAACCTCTCTTTAGTGAATCGTTTTCTTCTCTCAGCTTAGAGCATTCAACTAAAATTTATCTAGGATCTTCTTCACTTTCTCCTTCAGTTTTTTGATTTCTTATTTATTCTTATAGTTCTTGTATATAACCTTCTAGGTTTTATTTTTCTTGTTAAATTTCGTCTATTTAGCTAACGGCAGATCGGTACTAATCTTAGGACTCTTTAAGCATTAATCTCAGTTTATTATCATCTTTTACTTGCAAGTTATCAAGTTGTTACTTTAAAGCTTCTACTTCTTCCTGGTAGTAATTAAGATCTTATTATAGCGCATAGTTCTCCTCTTCTTTCTAAGTTAAATCATCTCTTAAGATATTGTTTTAGCTCTGTAGAGTTTAGATTATAGACTAAGCATTGTTCAGCTCCTCTTCAAGTTCATAATTACTATAGTTTTCTTCTATTTATTCTTTCTATTTTTAAATATTGAACTTAGTACTTTTTTTAGTCTCTTCAATCTAATTTTCCTCAATTTTATGCTTGCAATCTTCAAGCTCTTCCTATAACTCATTGAGTTTGTCTTACTAGTTCTATATAATGTTTTCTTTTTATTATAGTTTTTACTACATTTATGCTATTTACTACTCAAGTTTGAATTTAAAAGTTCCAGCATCTGAATTTAATTTAATGAGATCTTTATTTTCATTTTCGAGTACTTGGATTTTATCTGTATACTTATCCGTTTTCTTTTAGAACTAGTCTTACTTGAACTTTTCAGTGTTATATTTCTCAATTGCTGTTTATAATTACTACTAAAGTTCTTATTTTACTCCTTATGCTATTATCAGTTAGTTCTAAAGATCTTCTAGTTAATTTCCTGAACTTTAATTAGATTGCTATACTTTTTAAGGTGAGGATTAGTAAGGAGTCGTAGAAGAATTTAATTTCATTTGCTAGGATATCAATTAATTTTATGAAATCACTTATTAGTTCTAAGTGTAAAGTTATTTAATCTGATCTTTTAGCTTTTCTATATTGAAGGTACTTTAATCTAATTTTTACTTCAGATCTTCGTTCACTCTTTCATTCTCCTTTACTTGATCTTAATAGACTTTTACTTCTTATTAAAGTCTTTCGTTTAAAGTTTTAATAGCTTTAAATTCTTCTTCGTTAATATTTATTTCCTTTAGCTGCTTTTATTCCTTTTGAATTTGTAATGGCTTAATTTCTTATTATTTTTTTAGCTCACTAAATTCTTTCTATAGTTTTTCCTTTTCCTATAGCATTTACTTAATTTACTATTTAAAGTCACTATTTTAAGTAGTTAGTTCTTATATATCACTCTCTAATTTCTTTTTCTCTTATATTAAAATATATTCTTAACTTTATTAAGTTTGCTTTTTTTGTAGTGTTTGAATTAAGTTTTAATAGCTTTCGTTCTCTAGCATTAATTTTCTTAATTTGTTTTCTGTTTCTTATTTTTCTTATGAAGCTTGTTATATATTTTTATTAAGACTTTGTATCTCCTAGTTTAGTTCTTGTTTTTATTATATTAGTTCTTCTTGTAAGGAACTTATTAAGCTTTCTTTTGCTTCTATTGATGATCTAATTTTTTAATCTGATTTTTAGTTTTGCAGTTCTAAGGCCTCATTAAGCTATTTGAATGATTGATTGCTTTTTTCTAATACCTCAATTTTACTCTATTTTTCTTAGATCTCTTCATTTAGTTCTTTTATCTTATCTTTAGTTTCGTTTTGTTACAATAGAAGAGCTTAATTTTTACTTGTGAGCTCTTCATTTTTCTTAACTATGCTCTCATTTTCTTGCTATAAATTGAGAATTTATGCTTCAAAGATACTCTTAGATTTTTAAAGTTCCTGAGCTGAATGATTATTTTCCTTAAGCTAAGCTTCAAGCTCAGCAATTCTCTACTTGTTTGCCTTATCAAGTCCCTACAATTTTTAAATTTCAGTTCCGAGCTTTTCACAGGCTTCATTCTTTATTTTACAATTTTCTTCTAAAGTCCTAATATTCTCTTAGCTATTTTCCACCATACTTTCTTACAACTTGTTGTAGCTTTAAAGTTTCTTAATTTCATTTACTAATTCTATTTGTTTGTTTTCATAGTTTTGCATATTTTACTTCTAATCTTTAACCTAAGACTCTAATTTTTTACTACTTTCCTCTTATTACTTCTTATTTTAACTACTAAGTTGGATTTAGAATTCTAACTCTCTTTTTTAATTCTATAATTCATGCATTTGATTTTATTTCAGAACAAGCTAATTTTGTTTTTCCTTTAATTGTTCAGATAGATCTGTATTTTGAATCTGTAACTAGTTTATTTATTTGTTGAGATCTGCTGTTTATTATGCTTCATCCTTTTGAGTTTCTTAACTTTGCTTTTGCATAACTTAGATTTAATTCTACAAGTTTAAGTTTTTCTAATTTAGTTCGCTAATTTGCTTTTTATGTGTTTCTTGAATTTCTGCCATATTTGCTTGCAAATTTTCTATTTACGACTTAAACATTTTCTTACTGTCATCCAACTTTAAAGTTGAAATAGTTTCGTTAAGTTGTTTGTTACTCTATACTATATCCTAATTTTCTTATTCGAGAGTCTAAACTTAATTTTTAAGATTTTAGAGTGTTTATTAGGAATTATCAGACTGCAGCTTGATTTACTATACTTCTTTGTTAATTCTTTCATTTTCTTTTTCAAGTCATTCATTCTATTAAGTAAGGTTGCTTAAAGCTTACTTTTTACTACTTAGCTGCTTTTATATCTTTTGCAACTCATTATCAGAATTCATCTTAGCTTCTTGTTAATCATCTATTTAGCTTTGCAGTTTTTAATTTAAAGCTTGTAAATGTTCGAATTTAGATGAAATATCAATATAGATTTAATTCTGCTCTGACAGTTGGTTTTAGATTTCCATATTTTAAATCTGTAGTTCACTATATTTTTTCTACTATTCTAGCATGGTACTATCATGCTATTCAGCTACTAATTTAAGTTGGGCGTATTATGTTTTTAGCAAATCTGAACTTTATTATATTTTGTTATTTTCGTTCTTTTATTTTTGTATCTAACTTTGTAGATCATAAGCCTACTATTTAGACTCTTCAATTTGATTTTGTAGTTATAAACTTTCATTTCTTAACTTGATGTTTTCGTTAGATAGATCTTTAATTTGTATTTGCAGAGATGAAATTTCCTGCTCTAAGTCACTTATTGTTTACTTTGAAGTCTAAAGCTGTTTTTTAAGTTCGCCTGACTAATTATGCTTTTACTCTTCATTTAGCTAAGAATCTTTAAGCTTTTTTTCTAATTTTCCTATTTCTGCATCCTTTTTTTTTATTTATTACTAGAGCTGATAAATTTCTGTAGTTTGCTTGTTAGAAGCACTTTCCTGTTCACTAATTTTCTAATTCTTTTTATTAGATTATTCAGTGATTTTTTATATTTCTTAAGACTATTTTCCAATAGTTTCTTTTAAAAATTGATTATCCTCTTCTAAGCTTAATATTCCTTATTTAGTTAGTTCAAGCTCCATACTAACCTAAGAATGCTGCTGATTAATACTTTCCAGCTTTAATTTAAAATTCTCAGTTTCATCTTGCTTTTGATAGATTTTTTAGTTCAATTGATTTATAGTCTTCTTATACTATTCCAACTAATCATTTTAAATGCTAATCTTTTAATTTTATTAATTTAGCTAATTCTAAATATTTTCAATTTCAATTCGGAGTTCTTACTTCTAGCTTTCAAGAGTTTAAATAATTTCTTCATTTGACTATGATACCAAAGCATCATCTAATTTTAGTTACAACTCTTTTGCTTTCTTTTCTTATTCTTTTAGTTTTTAAGTCATATTCAGAATTTATGCTTGCAATCTCTTGTTTTCTTCTAATACTTACTAAATCTTCTGCTGAAGTTCTTCACTTTCATCTCTTTATTAAGAAATTTATTATTCCTTTATCTTAATTTCTAGTTCCAGTTTCTGAATTTTATCCTAAAACGTTTATATTTATTACTAAAGCTATTTTTTGGCTTTTTCATCCTTATTTTTTTACAGTTATAACTCTTCGTTTGCTGAATTAAATTAGTTTTCTAGATTACTGTTCAATTCTTCTAGTTATTCTAATTATCCTTTCAAAGATGAAACTTCTTGCTAGTTTTGCTGTTCTTAGATTTAAAGCTCATATGATTGAGTCTTTTTGTTAGAACTAATTAAACTGGAGATTTTTTATTCTTGTTGCTAATTTATTTAAATTAGTTGATTTTTTAGTTCTTGCTTATCCTTTTTCAATTAACTGTTTTCTTACATTAAGCTTTCAAAGCTTATTTTTTAACTTTCCTTACTTTTATTTTAAAGTTTTAATTCAGTTTCACTCTAGATTTCGGTTTGATTTTTTTATTTTTACTGCAAAAAGTGTTTTTCCTAAAGTATATCTCATACCATTTCTTAAGCTTCAGGTAGTTATAAAGTTGCTAACGAGAGTTCATTAAGTAAGCTTTAGTGTTATTCAGTTAAAACTTCTAGCTTGCTTTCTAAATTTTGTATTGACTCATTTTCCTTGAGTTGTTCTGTTATTAACTCCTATTTAATGCTAGTAATATCACTTTGCAAAAGGATATTTTCTTCTTGTATTTACTTATTAAGCTCTACTTACTCACCTAATGCTTCTTTTAGGTTTTTCATATCTTTTTAGATTTTTTCGTTTTGCTAATCTTTCTAGAATTATTATTACTTAAGTTATGCTATCTAACTTTGATATTAGCTGTTTTGTTCTTGTTTCTTTTAAATTTCTATCACTAAAGAGTTCTTCTCCTGAGAAATGACCTAAATATCAGTTTCTAGATCCTTAATTTTGTTAGTATGATATTCTTAGCTTTACTACAACATATACTCCAATTTCTCTTTTTCTTGATTCATTCTATCTATTTCTTGTTCATAGGTTTGTAACTTCTGGTGAGGACTCTTAATTTAGTTTGTTTCAATTTCTTCAGTTACTATCTATTCTTGAATCTCCATTAATGATTATAAGTCATATTAAAGCTTTTGCTTAAGTAAAGAATTAAGTTTTTCTAAGTTTTACTCCTTTTCTTCAAGACGCAGATTTATTAAGGCTAACTATTTTTCTAGTTTCAGTTCTGCCTATTTAACCATTTCTTTTACCTTTGACTATACTTAACCTTTTAGTTCTATGTTAGCATATTCTAAATCAGTATTTGCAGTTATTATCTTTTCATTTTCTTCTTGCAAACTCTATATCTGCTATAGCAAGGATTTCTACTCTATTTTCCAAGACCTTTATAACTGCTTTAATTCAACTTCAGACTTTCTTTGTTTATCTTACAATTGAACATTTAATTCCTAAAGATCATCTATTTAACTTTACAATTCTTCATTTTATACTTAAAAGCTTTCCATTTTGTCTATTAAAGCTTCTTTTTCTTACTTGCTTTTTGAATTCTGAACTATTAGTTTGTTTATTTCACCTTATAAGTGACTGTTCTCTAACTAAGCCTCTTCTAATTAAAATTTTAACTGTTCAGTAAGTTCTTTAAAATGCTCTGCCCTTCTTTTTTCTTCCATCTGTTTCTTATTTGGTGTTTATGTCATGGAAATGTTAGCTTCCATAGTTTTTTGGTATTCCAGCTATTCTTGCAAAAGCAATTTATCTTGTTTTAGAACTTAGTTTTCTACTTTAAGAGCTGTGGTTTATTACTTTTCCCTAAATAATTCATCTCTTAATAAGATAATTTCTCTGTTGTTCTTCTCACTTTTGTCATTCAGTTAATTAATTTCCTCTCATAGCTGATTGTTTTCAATAGAGAAGTTTTCAAATTAGCTTTGAAAGCCATCATTTTCACTATTGAATTTAGTATTTTGCTTTTAAACATTTAACAAATTTACCTTAAAGGCTTCTTAGTTATCGATAGTGTTTACAAATTTGCCATTCCTAAAACTTACTTGGTCTTCCTTCTCTTTAGTGTACAAATCTTTCTCTGAGCTTTAATTTTTAGCCAACATATTCTTTTCTTGCTCCATGCATTTCTAGAATGTCCTTCTGAGCTCAGGACTCTGAATTTTTTCTCGCTGCTTAATTTTCTCAGCGAACTGAGGACTTTATTTGATATATTAAATAAGTTACTATGAAGTAGAAGAGTGGGACTAAGTAGATGGTTTATGGGATAGAGAGGTTTAGCTTTATATATTATTAACTTTCTGCTACAATTTGCTGGTTATATTATCAAACTTCTTCTTCTCTATTTCAAATTATATCTTGAAGTCTTATGAACTCTACTTTAAATTTCCCTTGCTCTGCTTCTTCAGTTTCTCAAGCTCCTAAAATTTAACTGCTATTAGCTCTTTGATTTCTTATCCTTAATCTAAGTTTTTAGAAGGAGTTACATTTTGATCTTTAGAAAAGTTAGCTACACTTGTTGGAGTTTTTTGGGTGAATTTAGTTTGAGGAGAAATGGATCTAGCTTACATTCTCTTTTCACTGTTGCTAAGAAGTTGCTATATTCTGTTGCTTTTTCTAACTAGCTCTTCTTTAAGGTCTGATATTTCTAATCTAGAAAAATCTTAACTTTGATTTATTTATGGAGAAGTCGTAAACGACTAATGGGTTTTGTACATCTTGTTTTGATTAAGCGAATATATCTGACTATAAAGAGGGGATTCGTTAATGAAGGAGTTTTACTCTGGTAATCTCAACTTAGCTGTAGAGTGAGGTCGTTACTGATTGAAAAAGCTAGGCTTCTGCATATTTTACTTATTTGATTTCTAAATAGAAGATTATCTTAATGTCTTAACCTCAGGAGGAGTTGAGTGAGGAACTTGAAGATTAGCAGATCTAGGTTAACGTTAAGATGAATTGTAGTTTCGTGACATTATTAAATTCTTAAAAGTTAAATTAAAATCCTTAAACTATTCATTTGCTACTATTAAACATACTCACTTTCATTATTACAAACACCTATGAAAATTATATTCAACTACTAAGAAGGATAATATCCAAGTATGCACATGATAAAGGCTATTAATATCATTATTTTAGTTAAGGCAAGAAATATAAAAGCAAATAGAAATAGACTTCTAACATTCTGTGGCTATACTTAGCTGAAGATTCATTAGAATAGCAAACTCTTAAAGCTAAATAATACGAAAGTAGAAAAGAGAGCTAATAAAGAAACTTGTTAGAGATAGATTTTAATATTTTTGATTTATAGTTAAAGAGCTTACTTTGCCTAACTATTTAAATCTCTTATATAATTAAAAATATTATATAGCTGTATAATTAGAAATCCATATTAAGGTAGTAGAAGGCCAAAAATATCAACTTTTATTTTAATGTACTATTTTTCTATATACTTTACAAAAAATTGTACTAAGCATAAGGTTATTAAGCTTTAATGTTAAAGAAATTTCAAAACTAAAGCGAGTATACAACAAGTCCTAATCTAAAATTAGGAAAATCAGTAGGAATAGCTACAAAGATAAGTAGTCAATAATTATAAGAGTTAAACAGTTAAAAATACACAAGAATAATTTTTAAAAGCAAGAAAAGCATAAAATCTTCATTACAGAGAACATTACAAAAAAAATAAAACCACAATATTTGCTAATTAATATAAGTCAATAGTTATTCAATTTAGATTAGACAGCAGGATATTAAACTTTATTTAAACATAGATTATCTTTTAAACTTAGCAAATTAAAATTAACGGAATTATGATGTAAAATCAATGAAGATCCTTATATAAAAAATAAGGTAATTTATATGTAAGAATATATAAATCTAAAGAATAGCTTAAAATATAAAAATATATTAAAGCAAAACATTATTATTTTATTCTAGCTTAGCTTATAGAAAATAGTTATTAAGTTGTATAAGGAATAGAAAGAGAAATTACTTTAAAAAATAGTTTTAACACTTGCGAATCATTGCCTTTCTTTTTAAATACTTCAAAAGATAGAAATTTTTAAAAGAATAAAGAAATGATATATAAAGCATTATGTAGCATAGAAAGCATTGATGTGAATGATAAATTAGGATCATATTATGAATATCTGATTAATAAAAAGAAAGTTATAAAGGAGTGAGTAGTCAATAGATTTTCTAGGAAATTAATAAGAATAATTATAAAGAAATTAGGGAAATATTAAATTGTAGGAAAGAATCTGAAAAGAAGTTATGAATGATATGAAAAATAATAGTCAATTTTAAGCAAAACTAAGCAAAAACTTATGTTTAAACAATTTGCAGGAATAAATAATTTTTGGGAATTTTTAGTTTTACAAGTATAAAGATTTATAGTCAAGATTTCACTTCAGTAGGAGTTTATATGTCTCCAAAATAATTTGCAATAGTGGAGCTTATATATTTTCTAGTGATAAAATAAGAAGTATATAATGTCTTATTGGGCTAAAAGCGAAGGAAATTAATACGATTTATCAGTGACAAGATCAGCTTTAGATATATTTATGCTATATTAAATTTTCTAAGATAAAATTTTCAAGTAGTAGAATTTGGAATAATAGGAATTAATTAAAATAAAGCAAAACATTTGCATAGTGTGATAATGAACAGTAAAGATCTTTATATCGGAATAATTCTAACATTTAGTGGTTCCATAATATTATAGCTTTTGGAATATATTGAATGCATAATCTACATAATGGAAAGTTATTATTTCTTAAAAGAAAATTTATATTGGCTGAGAACATCATAGTATGTTCAACGGTAAAGCAAAACAAATGAAAATTTACCTTATTAATAAATGAAGAGGAAAAAATAATATCATACTAGTTAATATTATTATAAAATCAAATTATGACTCATATTCTCTTTACCATTCCTGCATCTAAGTTTATCTATTGGAAGCATTTTCAATAGAAGTGAATATTTTACCAAAGATATTATTTCAAATAAAAGTTTTAATAACTTTTGCAATATCGACTAAATTAATTTAAACAAAACCCTAAATTTTATATTTTATACGCAATTAAGATATTTTTAGACTAAACTACCTTTTTTTCTTATTTCTTATATAAAATATAGTAGATTTTCAATAGAAATTCTTAATCTCATTTCATAAATATTTTAGAAAATATAATTAAAGCGAATTATAAGCTGAAAGGATAAAATATTAATAATGTTGCAAAGGATTTAGATATTATAAACTATCGGTGCTTCTTTATTTTTTATGTATTTATTTGCATTTTTCCTTTTTTTATTTTTTTAAGCTCAGTTTTCTCTATTAAAGTCATAATTTTATCTTAAAAGCTTTCATAATATATTGCTAATAATTTTCTTATTAATATATTATAAAAAATTCTAAAATTAGATTAGATTTAAATTAATAATCTATAAGTAATAATTATTTCTAAATCTAATTACTTTGCAAACATTTATAACTAAGATAAATGTTTTAGATATAGCTCATAGTGACTCATTACAACTTAATTTTTTGTACTTTATAACTTTAGTAATGTTAACTATTTAATTATACCGTTACTTTGCTAATAAATGTGATAAATATTCTCTGAATCTCTATAGTAAAGCTAAACTGTCTGTAATATATATTCCTTTACTAGAGACTTATAGTAGTGTTAAAATAGAATAATCAATGATATATTACAAAAATAAGGGATTAATATAAATTCTATTTCTTACCTTAATTTATTAAATCAAACTCCGAAGTTATGATTTATTTAAGTTTTATTATTACAGTTTAGCTAACCAAATAAAAAGATAAATAAAATACTTAAATCAGGTTAAATAGAAAATTACTCAGTATATATTATAATTTTAGTCCCAAAAATAATTAAAAAAATTCAGAAAATTAAAAAAATTAGAATGATAAAAGATTCTTAATAATAAACTATAAAAGTGATACTAAAGTACCTATGAAATTAAAATTTTAATAGATGATCATTCTGTTTTTTTTTAAATTTGTCATGAATAGTTTAAGTGACTAGTTCCAAAAGAAATTAAATTAAATTAAATAATGTTCGACTTTCAGCTTAATAAAATAATTTTTATGATATCACTCTCATTCTGAAACTCTTAGGTCTTCATTATAGTTTCAAAAGAAAAAATTTTTTAATTTTAGCTTTTTAATATTTTTTTAATATTTTAAGGAATAAGAATTAAAAAGCGTTGTGTTCTGCTACTCATTGAATTTATGACTGATTTATATATTTTTATTTTAAAATTCAATTTTAATTTAGAAACTATATGAAAGTTTCTTTTTTCTTAAATTGTTTATTAAGTTTGCTTTTAAAAGTGATAGAGAAATAACTTTTATATATTTTATTTAATAAATTTTTTCCTTTTGATAAATATGATTTTTTAGTGAATATTCTGAATATATTTTAGAATTTGATTTTTTAGCTAAAATTTTATTATATATCAAATTCTAAGAGGATTTGCTTTCTTCTAGATTCTTATCTATCAAAGGATTACATAAATATTTAATTTTTATCTGCTTTAATTTTGACTTTTTAACTTTTCCAATTTCAAATTAAGAGTTAATGCTTTGTAAAGTCATAATATTATCCAACTTCTAAAAATTATTTCCTAATTTTGACTATATTAGACAGTTTTATTTTCTCCTTAAAAAAGAAAACCTGATATTTTACCAATTTTTATTACAAATTTAAGAGTTCTTTGCTAAATTAATCAAATAACTAAAACTTAAGGTAACGGATCCTGATATTCTATTACTTCTCATTTAATAATCAAATTTGTTCCTTTAAGTAGAATATTTATAGTTTTACTTATTCTAAATATAAGAATAAGTCTTAAACCTATTTATAATTTCAAGTTTTCTTATTATCTCTATTTTTAAGTGGAAGAAAGTAAAGTATTTTTTCAATTCAACATTTTTAGCAAAGCAGAATATTTGATTAGATAACACTTCACTAAAGTGATCTTAAATCTTTAGATTTAATTAAAATTAAACAGCAGCACTTAAATTAAATTTAATAGAGATCTATTTTCTTATTTTAAACTTATAGTCCTTTAATAATGTTATTAGCCTATTTTACTAAGCTTCTTAGTTACTTACTTTTTTTATAATATATTAAACTTATTTCTTGAAAGCTTCAAGGTAATTTAAATTTCCTATTTTGTTCTATATTTTGCATTGGATTTTGCTTAAGAACATTTGCTCAATTTTCCTATGAAAATAAGGTTAAAATAATGAGAGTAATCATACAAGTTTTGAATTAGACTTATAAATTCCTTTTATATTTGTTATTTTTACTAGGAATAATATTAGTTAAACCTCTTGATATATTTTAATAAATGTAGAAAATACTCTATTTATATAAGAAAATTCTATTTAATCAAAGATCTTCTGACCGAAGGTACACAATACTTTCAAATAAAAATAGTTTATTTTAAGTTAATTTATTCTTAATTAAGAGAGAAAATATCATTACCAATATGCTTCAACTTCATTTTGATTTCTTCTACGAGCCTTGATAGTATAGGATTAATTTTAGCTAATTTGAAATTATTATTAAGAAGATTTCATTTAAAAAACGCTTAGAGTACTTTTATTAATAATTCTAAGTAATAAAATATTAGTAGCTTACAAAATAAGATAAATTCTTATTTTCCACTACAAATAGTTGAAGTAGAAAAAAGAGTAAAGTAAAGCATCTATACTGCTAAGGAATTTAACTTGCTTAAAATTGATAGTTTCATATAATATTAAATGAATTGCTATTACACTCTTTTTAAGCGACTTATTTAAGATTCTTAGTTTTTCTTTTTAAAAGAATATTTCTAAGAAAAATGTGTCTTTAAGTTTAATGTTTAACTGTAAGTTAAATATAATTATAAGTTAGACTTTTAAATATAAATGAATCAATAGATACTTAAATGAATATGATATAAGAGAGGATATTAGATATAAATATTAGTTTATTTCTTTTATAATATTAAGAAATTATATTTAGTAAATAATATTCTTATTGATACCATAACTTTAGGTTAAGTAAACTCATATTATTTAAATCAAGGTATTTCTTTTATATCTTTATACGTCAACAAGTAGGCTTCATTACTTCTATTGCAACTTTTCTAGATAAATAAAGACATTAGAAAATCATGCTTTGGTATGTATAATATAAAATACTTTTTTCTTTTAAGCTTTTAAAAGTAACAATGAAAAAGCTAAGAAAATTTTAGCTAAGTCGCAAAAGGGCAGTTTTAGAAAAATCCAAAGTTATTGGTAGCAACAGCAATTGTAATTAGGATATAGACTAAATAATTCTTAACTGAGGTCAATAGTTCTTAATAACTAATTGATTAAATTATAAATCTTAAGCAGCTCTAAATTTATTACCTGCTTTTCTATCTTTTATTCTTCTTTAAAGAGAAAAACTTATTTTACTTCAAATTTATATGAACTACTTGATTATCTTATCCTCCGTTATTTAATTATAGCAAAACTTTTTATCCTGATCTATGTGTCTTAGATTATTTAATCTTCAAATAATCTTTAACTTAGCAATCTTAATCATTTACCTAAACTTTTATTTTATGCATTATGCTTGTCAAAAGAGAGGCTTTAAATTTTCGTTTTCTCTTAATAAATTTGTATCAATATATCTGTTGATTATAAGAGAGAGAAAATTGGATAGAACTAATGAAATTAAGTTTTTCGAGCATAGCACTTCCTAATTATGATTAAATAGTTTCTCATATAATTTTCTTATTCATTAGCCTTTAAACTTTATTTTTGTGTATATTTTTATTAGTTAAATTCTAGTAAAGCTCATATAACTATTTATATTATTTATTAAGCTATTAATTATACATAGAAATATCTCTTATTGAAATTGTTTAAGAATAAGAATTTCCTAATTTAATATTTGACATATTCATAAATCTCATTTAGTAAAAATTAAAATATAACTCTGGCTGAATCAATTATCTAGCTTTCTATTTTTATATACATTTAAAATAGTAATAATTTTAAGAGTTTGCAAAGAATAAATCAAAGACAATTTATTTGCTAGTAATGGGTATTATATCTTTAATTACTTTCAAGTAATTAATTGGGTAAGTTATTCTTTGAAAGGTAACTTTAAATAAATTTCTATAACTTGTTTAAAATTAAGCAGAATTAAAATTAGTGATGTTTTGCTTACGTAGATACTTTATAGTTAAATTATTTATTTAATCAAATTTATGAGTTTCGAGTATAAATGTTTTTTGGTTATTTACTTTTCTTTGCAAGAGCAACTTTTTCTTAAATAACTTTAGTGAGCTCTCCTTATTACTTTACAGGATCAAACCAAATTTCCACTTCTTTTACTTAAATAATTTATGATCCTTTCTTACATTCTACGACGGCTTTTACTGTAACAGGCTGACTTAAATTAGATGATTGCGCTGGATCAGCAGCATATGACGTAATTTCGTTTGAGAGCGGAAATAATTATATGTCATTCGGTATAATTTCAAATGCTAACTACTCTGATATAATGTGGTGCTAAAGTGGGAAACTTAATTACATAATAAAAACTCACAATTGACCTTGCCAAACTTGATTTTTTCATATGTTGATCAAAGACAACTCTCCTAGAATTTCCTGGTGTAACACGATTTATCTATATAGATAATATGCAAACTATTGCTAAGGCTGAGGAACTCCTTATACTGAATGACTGTAATTGTATGATAATTATTCTGTTTAAGTTGGATATGGTTCATAGTTAGCAAATTATGTGGGCTGAATGTAAGATTTGAAGTTTTGAGGAAACAATGTGAAATTTACTTAAGCTCAATTTTAAGATCTAGCAGAATAAAGTGCTTGTGTTTTATCATGTACGACTGGATATTGTACAACTCCCGAAATTACTTCCTGCATAAATTCTTGTGATCCAAATTGCTTATCATGTCAAGCATCAGGACCAAACGAATGTTGAACGTGTAGAACTAATTAAAATTTAAATACGATTACATATGCGTGCTAATGTAACGATGATTCATGAAACTATAATGCAAACCCTTTTTTGTGTAAATAGTGCTCTGATACAATGACATATTGCTATTCATGTTCTGATGGAAAACATTGCACAGCTTGTATTGCTCCTTATCTACTTTGAGTAGAAGGAGTATGCTAGACAAGCTGTCCCAATACTTAATAAGATAAAGATAGAAACAGAATTTGCTAATTTTGTAATGTTGTACTTGCTAATTGTCTTTATTGCAACTAAGACGGGACTATATGCAATTAATGCATTGCAAGTGACTATTGAATGTAAGGTAACGCAAATTGCTATTAATGTTCTGCTACTATGTCAGATTGTGCAGCTTGTATAGATGGTAACACTTGCACTCTATGCTGAACTAAATATCTCTATTCTGATGCTTGTGTCAACACTTGTCCTGCAACTCATTAAGATTCTAATTAAGATAGAAAATGCGAACTTTGCTAAAATATCCTATCAAATTGCTTTGAATGCACACTTGATGGAGCAGCCTGCACCAAATGTTTCGATGGATATTATATAGGAAGTGATTCAAAGTGTCATCCTTGCTTAGATACTAATTGCAAATTATGTTCAGGATCTACTCCTTGCCTTGAGTGCTTTTCTCCTTGAAAGTTGGAAAGTCAAATAAATCAGTGTTCATCCTAATGTCCTATTACGGAATAGGATAGTAACAATGACAGAATTTGCTTAGTTTGTAATGTGGTTATAAGTCATTGTCTAGAATGTACTTAAACTGGAGCTTCTTGCACTAAATGCCAATCGAATTATATAGCAGAAGCTGATGGATTATGCTATTCTTGTAGTGCAATTGGTTTAAATTGTGTTAAATGTTCTAACAAACTAACATGTATAGAATGTGCAAGTCCATTCAAACTTTCATAAAATCATTGTGTTTCCAACTGTCCCGTTATAGAGCAGGATTATAATAATGACAGAGTTTGTTAATCGTGCAATCTGGTCTTGAGCCATTGCTCATAATGTAGTGAAAACGGAGTTACCTGTACATTATGCGAATATAATTATTATTTGTAAGCTAATTAATGTAAGCTATGCACTAATATATTAGCTAATTGTGAAACGTGTACTCCTACGAAATGTTTAACTTGCTATACTCCTTACAAATTAGAAAAATAAGTGCCTAAATGTTCAGTAAATTGTTTAAGCACAGAGTAAGATATAAACTCGGATAGGCTTTGCGACTTATGTAGTGTTGCAATTACTGGCTGTGTTAATTGCAAAGAAATGATTTTAGAATGCATTAATTGTTTGACTGGCTACGTTAAAAACTCTAATTTACTATGCTCAGCTTGTAATGCTATTGATCCTTTTTGTACTAGTTGTTCTGATCCAAATACGTGTACGATATGTTAAAATGCTTATAAATTATCTTAAAATAAATGTTTAGGAAGTTGTCCTTCTACTGAATAAGATTCTAACAATGATAGAATATGTCAATCTTGCAGTCTTGTCATACCAAATTGCTAATAATGCACTTAAGATGGTATTTAATGCACTTAATGCTATTCAGGTTATTATTTAAACACTAATTTAAACCAGTGCCTGCCATGTATCAATTCCTTTCCTAATTGCCAGACTTGTAGCTAAACTTAATGCTTAACATGCCAAATCCTTTACTATTTATAATATATTGATAAAACATGTGTAGCCGCATGCCCAGAAACTGAACAAGATAAAGATTCTGATAGGATTTGCTTGAATTGCAATTAATAAATTTCTAATTGTTTAAAGTGTAACATATAAGGAACACAGTGTACTGAATGCTTCAGTAATTATTATGTCTCAAGTAGCTTTGGATGTAATCTTTGCTCTGCAATGACATCATATTGCGAACTTTGTTCCTCAACTGAATGCACAAAATGTTAATCACCCTACAAACTTCAATATTATAATAAATAATGTGCCTAAGCTTGCCCAATATCTGAGCAAGATAAAGATTCTAATAAAATTTGTAAACCTTGCAGTGATGTCATATCTAACTGTCTGTAATGCACTGAAGATGGATTGAATTGCTATTAGTGCTAAAATTAGTATGTTCTTAATTAGAAAAAAGAATGTTATTAGTGTAGTTCATTGTTTCCAGATTGTTCTTCTTGTACACTTTCAGCTTGTACTTCATGTTTCACGAAGAAACTTTCGTTTTCAACTAAAACTTGTGTTGATAATTGTTCAATTACGGAATAAGATAAAAATGCAGATAGAATATGCTAAAATTGTGATTAAGTAATTCCAAATTGCCTAGAATGTGATGAGCAAGGATCCATATGTTCTAAGTGCTAGGATTTTTATTTTGTTACTGCGTAGGATTAGTGCCAATTATGTAATAGCCTGTACGTAGATTGCAACTCTTGCAACTAAACTAAATGTTTAAGTTGTATTAATCCAAAGAAGCTTTCTTTTGCAACTTCTTAATGTGTTACTGCCTGTCCTAATACAGAACAAGATTCAAATGGAGATAGAAAATGTGAATTATGTGGTGTTGTACTGGCAAACTGTGTCAAATGTACTGAGAACGGTAAAATGTGTTCTTAATGTGTACAAAACTATTCCTTAACTACAACTTATCAATGTTCAACTTGTACAAATTAATGAAGTTTTTGTTCATCATGTGATACAAAATGTCTTTTGTGTTACGCACCTAAAAAACTTTAGAAATCAATTAATTAGTGTGTAGATACTTGTCCTGCTACTGAGCAAGATAAAGATGGAGACAGTATATGTTAATTTTGTGAGTTAGTTTTATCAAATTGTTTAGAATGCAATGAAACAGGTACTACATGTACACTTTGCAAGTCAAATTATTACATTAATGGGCAAGGTTAATGCATTCTTTGTTCAAATAAGTATCCTAATTGTGATACTTGCTCCACTACTTAATGCAGCAGTTGTACTCCACCGTATAAGCTTCAGTTTTCCAATAAATTGTGTGTTAATTCTTGTCCAAATACAGAGTAAGATATTCAAGGGGATAAAATTTGTGAATATTGCAGTGTAGTTCTAGCTAACTGTATGAATTGTACAGAAAATGGCTTATAATGCATTTAATGCTAGTATGGATTTTATGTAAATTCATCAAAATGTAATGTTTGCACTGATTTCGATGCTTATTGCTAAGCATGCTCATCTAGTTAATGTATAAGTTGTAATAGTGGAAAATATTTAGATTATTCTAATAAGAAATGTGTATCCTAGTGCACAGATTAAGAGTAAGACTGAAATTAAGATTATATATGCGCTCCTTGTTCTGATATTATTCCTAAATGTCTTTAATGTAGCGCAGGTTCTAATTAATGCACGTTATGTAAATCAGAATATTATATAAATAATTAATAGTAATGCTCCTCTTGCGATTTAATTTAAGTTGATTGTGCTAAATGCGATTCCTCTTAATGCTATTAGTGTAAAAGTCCCAAAAAGTTGGAATTTGTAATAAATAAATGTTCTGTTTCTTGTCCAAATACTGAATAAGATGTTGATTAAGATGGAAAATGCAATTTATGTTCAAGTTTAATTGCAAATTGCAATAAATGTAAATAAGATGAAAAAGCTTGCACTGAATGTGCTCCAACCTACTATGTTGGAGCTGATAATGCTTGTCATTTATGTACCTCTATTGATCCATAATGTAGAGAATGCTTAGATATGAATACTTGTACATCATGCTAAACTCCTAAAAAGTTGTCGTAGAATACTTGTAAAGACAAATGTGAGAATTTCGAACAAGACAAAGATTAAGATTTAATATGTAAGCACTGCAACCAAGTTCTAACTCATTGCTTATAGTGTTCAGAAAATGGAGCCATTTGTTCTCTTTGTTAAGATAACTCCATTCTATAACCTCAGGCAGTTTGCTTTCCTTGTGAAACTATAGATCAGTATTGCTATAATTGTTCTAATACAAGTACTTGTCTTTCTTGCATTTCTCCTAGAAAATTAACTAAAAATAAATGCTAACTTAAATGTTCAGATGATGAATAAGATTAAGATAATGATAGAGTATGTAAATTATGTAATGGGGTAATAGCTAACTGTAAAACATGTAGTGAAGATGGTGCAAATTGCTTTACTTGCTATGAAGGATATTATTTATATTTCAAAAATTTATGCTATTCATGTAATTATATTGATTAAGACTGTATCCAATGTAAAGATGAAAATACTTGCACACAATGCTCAACTAAATATTTATCTTATAATCAATGTGTAAGCAACTGCCCATATACTTAATAAGATGCAGATTTAGATAAGATTTGTGAAGATTGTGATATTTTAATAGCTGATTGCCTTTGATGTACTGATAGTGAGTGTGCTAGATGTAAGGATGGGTTCTTTTTAAGCAATAATTAATGCTTATCTTGTACTGTCGTTGATACTTATTGCTAAAAATGCACTAATCAAAATTACTGCGACTAATGCGTAAGCACCAAAAAGCTTTCGTAATATAAATGTTATGATGAATGTCCTAAAACAGAGTAAGATTCGAATGGTGATAGAATATGTGAACTGTGTAATAAAGTTTTGACTAATTGTCTTGAATGTCTTCCTACAGGATTAATATGCACTCAATGCTACGATGGATATTTTTCATTAACAAACAATATATGTCAACATTGTTCTACTGTAGACAATAACTGCATACTATGTAGTGACTCTGCTACTTGTAAAAAATGTAAGACTGGAATTAAATGATTTTAGAATTAATGCTTAACTAAATGTCCAAAAGGTTTTTAAGATTTTGATAATGATGATGTTTGTTAATCCTGTAATCAATTAATACCTAATTGCCAATATTGTGATTAAGACACCATAGCTTGCTAAAAATGTTAAGCTTCTTATTTCATAGACGAAAACAAACTTTGTAAGCTTTGCTCTTCCAATTTTCCAAATTGCAACAGTTGCAATTAAACGCTATGCTTTTCTTGTACATAGCCATACAAACTTAGTTACATAGGAAATTAATGTGTGTAATACTGTCCTAATACAGAATAAGATTAAAATAAAGATTATTTATGCAATATGTGTGATTAGGTACTGGAAGGCTGTGAAAAATGTAATGAATTAGGAACTTAATGCTTAAAATGTTAGTAGTTTTATTATAAGCATATCAGCAATCTTTGCTACTCTTGTAAAGATAATGGTCCATATTGTCTTTAGTGTGCTAACTCTTTTGAATGCTAAAAATGTAGTGATAATAGAAGACTCTATGAAAATGTCTGCTATGAAGTATGTCCAGACACAACTTTTAATTCTTTTCATGAGCAAACCTGTACAAAATGTAGTAATTTAACTTAAAATTGTCAATATTGTGAATAGAGCACAGGAATCTGCTCAGAGTGCTAGACTGGCTTTTATTTAGATAAATCTTTTAAATGCTAAAGTTGCAAGTTAAAATTTTCTGAGTGTTAAAGTTGCAATACGACATAATGCTTTAAATGTATGTGAAATAAATTCTTCATACAAGGATAGTGTGGAGTTTGTTCTGATTATATCAAAGACTGTGAACAGTGCAGCACCGATGGAAATTAATGCTATGCATGTAGTTAAAATTTTAAACTATATATCAATAAATGTGTAGATGAATGTCCCATAGGATATTAAGATTATGATTAAGATCAAATATGCTAGTAATGCAATTAGACTATTGATGACTGTGTCGAATGTGACGCTCAAAAACTAGATTGCTTAAAATGTGGTTAATTTAAATTATCAGAATCTAAATGTGTAGTTGAATGTCCAGAAAATCAATATGACAATGGAAACAAAGTTTGCTTAGACTGTAGTTCAAAAATAGAAAATTGCCATAGTTGTGAAAAGGATTAATGTGTAAAGTGTGATGAGAAATATAAGTTAACTTAAAACTAATGCTTGGGAAGTTGTGCAATTGGAGAGCAAGATTACGACGGAGATAATATATGTGAATCATGTAATGAAACTATTAGTAATTGCAAAGAATGCTCAAAGGATAAGCCAATATGTATAAAGTGTTAACCCGGAATGTATGCAGATTCTTAAGGATTTTGCCAAAAATGCAAAGAAAACTGCCTTTAATGCTACTCTTTTAGAAATTGTCGGTATTGCAAATATGGATTTGATCTAGTTTCAGGTTCTTGTATGATTCCTAGTCAAGTTAATGAATTTTCTTTTAGTTAATTTTAATGTATTGCTAACTGTAAAAAGTGTGTAAATATTCCTGAAAATTGTACAGAATGCATTTATGGTTTCTAGCTTGTTAATAA
Source organism: Loxodes magnus (assembly GCA_946699065.1). Classification (NCBI taxonomy): domain Eukaryota; phylum Ciliophora; class Karyorelictea; order Loxodida; family Loxodidae; genus Loxodes; species Loxodes magnus. Next base: position 1,004,807 of record CAMPDV010000008.1, on the reverse strand, counting down.
AGCATGCAAATTTTAGCCTCCACCAAGTTCAATTTCAGATTTCCCAATTACTGATTAATAAAAATAAGATATTGATTAAACAAAAAATGCTTAAACAGCAGCTAGTACAGGTTCATATGCAGCTGGAGCAACTGCTTCAACGCTTTAATCAGGAGGAGGATTTAACAGAATATGAACTTTAATAGGATTTGAAGAGTTAACTATATTAAGTGGAATAATTAAAGTTGAAAAACCATATAAACTATAAGCTTATTTTAAAATTTAGCAAGATGATCCCCTTAGCTATGACTTTGGATTGACTAGCTATTTATATGATAACAATGAAAAATTCAATACAAACGACTACTACCTCAATTTATTTTAGTATAAACAGTTTGTATTTCTAAGTAACACAGCATCGCCTATAGCTTATTTGATACTATCAGTCCTTTTTTACCAATTTTTACTTTTATTAGCAAGAATTACATGTGGAAAAATTAAATAATTTGTTATAAAAGTTTATGATATCATGAAATATTCCCTTCTACTGCGAATTATTATAATTAACTTGAATCCATTGTTAATGAGTGCGTTATTGTAATGTAAAGCTCTTGAATGGAGTGATAAATACATAGCTGTTAATTCCACTTTAGCTTTAGCTTTTTTGGTAAGCTTTTATTCAGATTTTCTTTATCCTTTTTAATGGCTTTTTATTTTGGATTGCTTATTAATTCTCAAAGTTTTCTTCTGGAGAAGATATAAAGTATAAAGAATTCCTACGAAATTGTAGAACTTTATTCACAGAATTTAAAAAAGGAAACTTCTTTTGTTACGCCTTTTATGGATTTTACTGCTCTCGTAGGATTATAATAAGTTTCGTATTCATTATATTTAGAAATTCTCCTCTTTCGAACATTGTAACCATGCTGGTTACTTCAGCAGCTCAATTGTTTTACTTATTAAAAGTTTAGCCATTTAGGGAGAGATTAACTTAGGTGCTAAACGTATTTAATGAAATGATCATTTTTTTTGTTTATTATCTGAATCTATATTTCATTTTATATTTCAGTAGTAGGGAAAGTATATAATAACCAAAGTTTGAGTAACTGGGAGATTGTATAATTGACGTGTTAACTTTAACAACTTATATTAACATATTTGCACCTTTGGTGTAGAGTATAGTTGACATAGCAATTGCAATATGATAGAAGTATAAATGGAAAGTTAAAGTAAAAATTCAACGCCGTAATTCTTAACGTTTATCAGTTTTAAAATAAGAGAATTTTAATAATTTTAGAAATATCAGTAGTTCAGATAACTTGCCAATCGTTGAGATAGACCAAAGCACTGTAATTCAACAAATTTAACTTTCCTTTGATTTAATTTTCAATTCAATATAATGTAAATCTCTTGCAAACTAAAAAACTTAAAATATTTAAAATAATAGGCTACTTCCCTTTAAAACATCTATTTATCATAAATAATCCCTAAATTATGATTATCTACTTCTAATTTAATAATTATGTATATGTACTTAGATAGCCATAAATAAATTCTAAAAATATTAATGGAGAATTAATATAACTGTATAAATTAGGTATTATCTTCTTTATATTTTATGTATTATTATATTTTGTTATTATACTATTTTTTATTTATTTTCCTTGTTTATTTTTTATTTATCAGATTTAAATAAATCTTAAACTAAGCTAGAGTTATAATATCTTTTTATTTCATAGTGCAAACTCTAAAGAAAATTTCAATTATTAATTTAAGTATCTATTCAAACATTTTAATTTAAGTAACTTACTTATATGATTATGCTTATTTATGCTTTTACATTGTTTCTTAGCTTTTTAGCGTCAATCATTAATCCTCTTTTTTTAGAAATTGCTTTAATTAGATTTTAATTATTTAAACAGCTAAGAAAGACTCTTTCATCTTATTAAAATGAAGCTTAGGACTTATAATGAAGATACTTTTTTAATTGCTTAGATTATGTGCAATCGGATTTAACTAAATTCTTTAATTTACTACAGAATTTTCTAAAGAAAAGATAGAATCTTGTAGTTGATTCCATAAATTATTATTTCAACCTTTCTGCACTTTAAATTAACTAATTGGCTTGATTTAAATGAAAGCTTTAAGCTTTTAAAAGCTTCTAGCATTGAATCTACGAGTTAATAATATTATTTAAATGAACTCTCATAGAATTATCAAAGAAGGCTAATTAGAATATAATACCAAAGCACAATTTCTTGAATATCTAATAAAATAATAAGAGCTTTATTTCAAAAGCATAGTCACTCTATTTTAGTAAGGGTTTTAGCTAATGATATAAGATTATCTAGCTTGTAGGTAAATTAATTTTGATTAAATGTAATAATTGATATTAGTTAAGATAAGAATAATCAAAAGAAGAAAGAGTATAATAGAATGATCTACATCTAACTAAGCTAATAATTAGATATTATAATTAAATAGCCTTCATATTTCAATCTTATAACAATTTCTTTTGCTTATTAAAGCTAAATTGTCTATACCTTAATTTAAATTAAATAAAAGCAAAGAGTGAAGAAATTTCCTATTAATGGAGCATATTAAATAACACTTAAATTAAATTTAAAATAAGAGAATTAATAATTTGATAGGACTAAATCAGTAGTCATCTATTTGATATATTAATATGCATAAAATTAAATGAAAAGTAAGCTTTTATTTAAAAAACTTAAAAATATATGATTATATAATTAAAAAAGATAAAGCAATTAACTTCATAACTACTTGGGCTATACAAAGTATCTCCCTACGCTGTCTATAAAAGGGAGTTGAAAAAAAAAGTTTATAAAATGAAAATAGCTTTGGTTATATTGATTCATTGCATCTGCTTTGTATAAATTTCGAACAGTAGAAGTCTTTTACAAGAATAGAGAAGTGATGTTGGCGAGTGTATATCTAAAGCATTAGATTGACTAGAAAATGTTGATGTGAATGATAAGTTATATTCAGATATTGAATTTCTGATTAATTAAATGGAAGAATTCTAGAGGAATGTGGTAGATAAGAAATTTTTGTTAGATAAAGAATAAGAGTAGCATTATAAAGAAACATGGAAAGATTAAAAAAATGAATGGAAGTAACTGAAAAGTAGATATGAATAAAATGGAAACTAAGAATTAATTGAACAAAGTTAAACAACAACTTTCGTTCAAACAGTAGCAGGAATAGGCGTTTATTAGAAAGTGTTTAATTTTACAGGCATAAAGACTTAAGGTCAATTTTTCACTTCAGTAGGTGTTTGTATGTTTCCAAAATAAGATGCAAATAGTGGAGTTTATATATTTTCCAGTGATAAAACGACAAGAAGACTATATGTATATGACGTTGATAGATATGCGAATGTAGTGAATTAATACGATTTAGTAGTGACAGGATCAACTTTCATTTTATACTCCATGGGGTTTCTCTGTTTTATATTCTTCAAGTAGTAAAATTTTGGCGATAATAGGAGCGAATTAAAATAAAGCATTACGTTTTTAAATTGTGATAATGTAAATATAGATAGTTTATAACTGAATGAATTTATTTATAAGCTATATAATGTAAGTTATTTTGCACCTTACACTACTAAAGCAACGATAAATCATCTAAGTAAAATTGTTGACAATTTAGCAAATGATCTGATATTTGGTTTTTCTCTTTGAATACTTTAAATTTGTGATTTATAATATGTAATAAAGATAATTCATAAGTCATTTTTAAATTGCAATATTTGGCTTTCCACTGAATTAGAAGCTAATTATTTCTTAGTCTGCATTTTTATCATTGCAGGGACTAACTATGAGTCAAATAGGCATTTTTAGTAAAAGTAATTATTTTCCATAATTAAGCTTAAAGTAAAAATTATAGTTTCTGCTAATTTAGATTAAATTCAAAGCTCGCTAGAAATAATAGAAAAGCCTTCTTAGGATAAGTTTAGTATGTGATATAATATCTTGATAAAGGAAGGTTTATTTGTCTTAGGAATAATTTTCACTAACTTAATACATGATTAGGTGCTAGAAAATAATTAAAACTATATTTATATAATAGTTTCACTTTAATTAAATATTATTTCACTATAAAAATCTTAAATATATGCAAAAATCTTTGGACATAATAATAGCTGTAATTTCCTTAGAAGTATTTAGATCTTCATTACTATTTCTATGCTTGCAGTCTATATGCCACATTTTTCTAGTATCTAAGTTATAAGAAATTTAATTTTAATATGCTTATAATAAATATTATTACAAAGTATCTGCAATGATATCCAATCATTATTAAAAGTAAATACTCCCTTAACTACCTAATTAAAGAGTCAATTATTTAAAAGTATTGTATTTCTAGTTATTATAATTAATAGCTTTGCTTAATGATCCAAGGCATAAGATATTTTTAATTACCTTATATCTTTTATGTAATTACTAAGATATCTATAACCTAATAACCTTTTAGATTGAAATAAAATATCTTACTATGATATATTTTAAATAATGCTTAATGTAAATTAATTATAATTTAATACATTAATACTTTGACTACATTCTAATAAATCAACTTGGAAATACATTTACCAAACATTAATTAACTTTAGTGGTATTTGTACCTTTGTAATATACTTATTGTCTTATTACTATTAAATTAATTATTCTAAATGCTTTAGAAATTATTTCATTGTTCTTGTAAATTAAAAAGTATCTTCTAATCAAAATTATTTTATTAGCTACTTTAAGTCTTTTTACTAACTAATTCCTCTGTTTTTATTAAAGCTATTAATCTTTTCCTTTAATTGTATTAGCTAGGAAACGAATGTAGAAATTTATGAAAAAGATCCTAGTTAATAGTGCAATATGATAGCATGAATAACTAAATGTATCAATAAACAAAGAAGATCAGTTAATTATTTGAACTAGAAGAAGCTACTTGGTATTAACTAAAATTAATATTATAAGTAAACTAATTTATATTTATCAATAGGATATTTATTTATAAATTATACCTGCTTCTTATTCTTCTTTTAGCTTATCATTAACTTGCCATTAGTCAATCTAAATCTTTTTAATCTTCAAATTTGGGATTTTTAGCATAGCCTAATTAACTAAAATATGCTAAGCTGTGCAATTGAAGAAAGATGTATTAATAATTATTTTTGAATAGCAATTAAAGTTAATTTTAGCTTTCTAAATAATAAAATCTGCTAATAAAGCATGAACGAAATATAAATTATTGCTTTTAATATAAAGCATTTATCCTAAATATCAAAATACACCTCCTTAATCAGCATCAACAAGTTAAATAATTAAACTAATTTAATAAGGAAACATTACAGTGCTTTACTAATAGGTTAGCAAATATAGCTATAAATAGTTAGAAATAGTTAAAATTTCCTTATTTAACTCAAAGATTAGTAATTTGCAAATAGCATTATCATTTAAAATGATTTCACTTAAGATACATAAGAAATTCTATTGAATAAGCTCAATAATCGATATAAGTATAAATCTTATTAATAATTAATTCTTTAGGAATAAATAATATACTTAAATTATAAGAAACTGATATAAAAATATAACTTTTAATTAGAAAGCTAGTTCATTTTTATTAAGTGCTATTATAGAATTATTTGCTCAATTATAATAGTATTGCAGGTTCTTTAGACCTTTAGCAATTGAAATTCTTCTTAAAGAAGTAATCCGCCTAAATCTACTTAATCTTAAAATGCTTTCTTTGAGATTTTGTCATAATCTCTCCCCATATAATTTCTACGCTGATAATTCTGTTCTATTTTCTTGAAATCATTTAGAATGCTTGTAGTTTCTACTCAAAATCTTAGCTTAATTGAATTAACTATTTTTCATTTCTTACTTTAATAAGAAGTTTCTTTTAATAGCTAAAAGTTCTTGCGAGAATTATGAATATTAGGACTTATTCTTATTTTTATGGAAAAATTGGAAAAATTTATAAATCTACTTGATATTTAATCTTTAGTTCTTTTCTAGTATGATATCCTCATTTCTTTCAAATAATTATCTTCATACTCATCTCTTTCACATCAGATCTGTAGTTCTTTTTTTAAGTTAAGCCTACAAAAGAAGTCAATTCATATCTTACTAAAATATTTGAATTATTACCCCCTTAACTTATAAATAGGACTATTTATTGATGTTATGCTAAACTGCTATCCTCAGTATGAAATAAATAAATTATAAGTATTATTTCATTTGCTTAGCTATTGAATCTCAAGATTAAGTAGCCTAGCTTCTTTCAGTTGTCTACGAAATTTCCAGAATGAGTATTTCTCTCTTATTAATTTCAATTTTATCCTAAAAATAAAATGTTTAATCTTTTTAATTATAAATAAATAGATGCTATAGAATCTACAATCTTATATTAATCCTACTAGTTAAAACTAATTATCTTCTTTTTATATATTTAATAGTTCCATCACTATTTAAATTTCTAGAAATAGCATGCTAATACAAAGATTAAGGACATATAACGTTTGATTAATATTTAAGCTTTCTATTTAAATAGTAATATTAGCTCTAGTTATAGTGCTTTACTTCATGCTTACTTAATACTTTTATTAATTAATGCACTCATTCTTTATTATATTATAATTATAATGTTTTTATTATATTATACAAAAAAAGATGTCAGAATTCAAAGCAGGATTCTTTGCGAATCCATAAAGAATGAGTTAACGACATCCTAGAATGCCTAGTACCAGGAATAAGGTATCAAAAGAGTCACATATCTGCATAAGTCTTTCGCCTCTGAAGAAAAGCCTAGGAAATGAGGCAAAAATATAATGAGTTTGGAAGTCTCGAATCTCTTCACATAATAGTAAATAAGCTATGATTTACTAATTAAAATGGTGCTAAGCCTCAAGGAAAGAGATTGTATAATTGACTTGTTAACTTTATCAACTTATATTAACGTATTTGCACCTTTGGGATAGAGTGTAGTTAATATAGTTTTTGCAATATGATAGAAGTATAAATCGAAAGCTAAAGTAAAAATTCAACGTCATAATTCTTAATGTTTATCAGTTTTGAAATAAGAGAATTGTAATAATTTTAAATATGAGAAAGCACAGATGACTTGTATTCTCAAAACTTGTCTATAAACAGGAAATTATAGTAAACCTATTTAACTATTTCAATTTAATATTAAAAATTGCTTTTTCTAGATATTAAAGATTAATTATATAAGAGTGTTAAAAATCCAATCAAATAATAGCTATTTAAAAATAGAGAGTAATATTCCTTATAAAGCTATCTATTATTTAGTAAAAGTAATGAGCCCTATCATCTATTAGCTTCTTATTATATTTATTTATTTTACAACAAAGAAGAAGTTTCATATTCAGGATCTATTTTCAAATTATTTGCAAATGTTTATAGATAGCCTACTTATTGTAATTAGTTATATCTACTAGCATTCTTTTATTTTTTATTATTAATTTCTATTATAATTATTTAAATTCTCAACAAAAGAAAAAAATGCTAAGGTACTTAAATTAAGGAATATTACCCTAAATATAAATGGTAAGGTATAATTTAAAACTTAAAATTATAGCTTATAAAAAGGTTTGAAGTATAATAATCTAAAGATACTTAAGTTTAAAAATTAGCTCTAAAAATAATTTACTTTGCTATAATAATTGAGAAAATTAATCAAAAGCTCTTTATAACTTAAAGCCATTTCTTATTAGCTTTTTTTTAGTTCTTTCATAATTTTTGTAGTATTTCAATTGCTTGTATTTCTTTAATTCATTGATCTATTGAAATAGATTCTTAGGTTATATATTTTATTAGTTACTTCTAAAGTAATAAATACTCTTTTGGAATTATTAAGATAAAAGCATGAAATAGAGCATCGGCTAATGGTTTTATAAATAGGTTCTGATAAATGACAAACGATTTATTTAAGATAAAATAGAGTTAGCCATTGAATAAAATCCTAACTTTATACAGTTTCTAAGTTATATATTATCTATTCCACATACTCTTATTATTAATAACTCTGGAAGTTGTAATTTAAGAAAATTCTTTAAAACGTGCAAAAAAATTAAGAAGCTAAAAATGCTTGTTTGATAGAATAAAATTATGCTTTTAAATTAGAAAAGTTAAATAAAAGAAACCTAACCAGTCTATAAGCAAAGAACCAAGAAAATAAAGTAAATAGACAATATTAAGTGTTAGTCACTTTAATTTTGCACTGAACTATTAAATATCCTAGATATAGCTTTATTCAAATTACTTAATTATATAAAAATAATGAATATTAACTTTCTATGTTCTAGAAATACTTGCATCTATTCTTAAAGTCCTATAAATTAAATTGGGATATAGTTTAAAAAAGAAATAACTAGGAGTAGAACAAAATAATAAGCTGATGCTTTATATTAGGGATATATTTGTAATGGATATTAAATCTAAGCTTAGATATTTTAATTGCTTAATAAGTAAATAATATAAAGTGCTTATTGAAAGTAAAGAATAGCTTAAATTTTATGTAATTAAGCACTCTCTTATTATTGCTTACTTCTATCAACCATATATAAAAGCAATAATGATTCTTATAAACCAAAATTTAACCTTTATTTGCATTATTAAATATCAAGGTCTTAATTAAACAAAATTTTAAAGAAAGTAGATTAAATACTAAATATTAAACTTAGCTTAATAAGTTTAAAATATTCTTTAAATATAAATAAGCTAGAGTTATCAAGATATTCAGTGATATCTATACTTATTTCATTTATTTTATTTTAGCTTATGAGTATATTAATACAAACTTAATGAAAGGCATTTTAATTTGTAAAGATGATAGAGAGAGAGTGAAAGAATTAAAAATTATTTAAAGCTATATAAAGTCCTAGCAGAAAGTGAAAGTAGTTTGTTTATTTAAAATGAATTGATTCAAAGCATTTACTAGGTATTTTAATAGATTTTAAATGATTCGAAATGTTTTGCATAAGTAATCCTCTAGGTTTTAGATATATAATTGATATAAATTAATATTGATAAATGAATTAAAAAGCCGTTTGACAAACTAAACTAGTAGAAATTTAATTTTTTTAATATAATTAGCAAATACAGATATAAGTTAAAATATCTAATTAAGAAATTTTAGCACTACCAATTTAAAATACCTTATATCTAATTGTTAAAATTCTATTTTTAATAATTGCTACAATATTCTAAAAACCATTTAAAATAAAAATCCATTAATAAATGAAACAGCTTTTCTCTTAAATAGCAAATGGATTAGGATCATTTTTTGTAATTTCATGAACCAAATCAACATAAAAGTAAAGTAATATCAATTGCTAAGTTTTAGTTAATTATAAAGAAGAAATTTTATATTCGGTAATATTATAAACTCAGAGTAAAGAAAGCCTATTTATTTCAGCCTAATAACTTAGAAAAATTTATTCTTTAATAATATTTTAGAGTTTATTAGTAATTCAAGAGACGACATTGATTTGTTGAAATAATAATGCGATTGAATGATAAATCACAAATAGAGTTGAAATTGTGTCCGAAAATGTTTTTATAATAGTAATTGGTTAATCAGATTAATTTATGAATGTATTAGACAGCTTTTAGGTTTTCATTTTTTTATAAATTTCAAAAAATGAATTTAGCATTTCCGTACTACAATATTTTATTTTTTTTAAATATATCTGATCTTCTAAGAATTTTCCATATTAACTCTAAACTTCCATTTTTTTATTTACTTCTCTTAGTTTAACTTCATATTCTCCTTTAGACCTTTCTTGTCAAAGTTTTTTTTCTTATTCACTTAGTTATTTAAATTATTATAACTTAGAACTTTTTTTTTACTTTGCAATTCATCTTTCATACAATTTTTCTGCTGATTGTGGAGTGGGAGGCTAAACAATGGCAATTTAAATTTCATCAGGTTCGATGGGTTTTTCAAGAATTTATAAATTCAAATCTCCGACTCTATTACGAATTGCTTGTTCAACCATATATTATATTTTTTTCCTGACTAAGAATCCTAAGAACTTTAGAAAAGCTTAATATTTCTTTTAAGTTACTATCTGCAATTTTTCACAAGAAATGCCTAATCATTATGAGAACTAGTTTTAATTCTTACTAAGCTAGATTTCTTAATATTAGCAAAATTAATTATACTCTTCACGGTTCATCCTTTCTGTTCTTAAGTCATTATACTAAAACACTTCTTCGTTTTAAATTTCCTCTTAATGTTCGTTTTCTGATTCAGAAGTTAAGCTATCTATTTAGTTAAATAGAATGGATGATCTAAAATAGTTAGACGTATTTTCTATTTTCTTGAAGTTCTTGTATCTTTAGAACTCTTTAGAGAATTTCTTTTTAAAATAGTTGAAAATATTAGTTTTATCAGCCTTCTTTATTATTGATTAAAGCCATACTCTTATCTTTTGCATTAAGATCTCTAGAGTTTCTTAATTTACGTTTTTACAATCTCCATATACATACATTAGTTGAGCAAATTAATCCTTTAATAATACCTTTTTTCCAGACTTTACACTATACTTTATTTTTTATTTTTTTACTTTTTTCTCACCTTTATTTACTTGAATAGGTTTAGACTCAGGTACATCCTGGTAAATTGACTCGTTTACCCAATCAGGCTGACAGCTCATTGAATTAAGCAATAAAGAAACTTATGACTAATCAAGTTTGTTGACATACTCAAGCATTTCTTATCTATAGCAATAATTATAAAGCTTACTCTGAGAGTTTTTTAAGTTACTCTATTTCAATTTTACTTATTTGCTTGCTTTTTTTAGACATTTTTAATTTATAAATTCAATCTATTTAACTACTGTTTATGAATAAATTACCTCCAAACCTCTTTTAAAATTAAGTAAGTAACACTATTGGAAGTTATTATAAGATTTAAAAATAAAGCCTGAATATTAGATTGAAGATTGATATGCTAAATATATAAAGTCAGAACTAAATCTATTGGATTATTTCATATGAAGATTAGTATACTTATATCAATACTTTAATATTTAAGACTTATACCTTTTTATACTTATCTATATAGCTCAATAAACTAGTTTAGCTTTAGTTTATATGTTTAGCGCTTTAACATACTAATTCAAATTTATCTAAAGGATAAATTATAAGAGTAAATAGAACCTTTTTATAGAGTAGGGCTAAAATCTAGAATGTAAAGATCAAGTTAATAAGGACAAATTCATTAATTTATATTTAATTCGAAGATATTATGAAAAACTCTTATGCATCCATTACTTCTTGCTGTTATTATTATGCTATTTATCATTTAATTTGTATTCTCAGCTGCATATTTCTCCTTTACTTTTCGTAATACTTATTCAGGAGCAAAAAATGCTATTTGAACGTCTGAATCTACTGGTACAAATTTTTCTCATGAGCAGTTTCTGTCTTTCTTGTATCTTGTGTACTTAGGATTAACTATTGGGGTGTAAAGCTCATTTTCTCGGTTTCAAATATAAACATATCCATCTTCACTTGCACATATAACATGCATTCCATTTTGGCTATAATATCCTTTAAGTAGTTATTTTTAACTCTAGTGCCCTTTAAATTTTGAAACTGTTTTTCAATCTTCAACTCTAATTCTTCTTATTCTATTGTCAAGAGTAGTAACAAGAATCTCAGATTCATCAAGATAAAAGTCAATTGAAGTAACATATTCTCCAGATCTGAATTTTCCAAATCTATTTCTTACATCTACTGTTGTTATTCTTTTTAGTGCCTGAGAATCATAAATTATGCAGATTCCTTGGTCAACTCCTACTACAAGAAATTAACCACTTGGTGAATATTTTACTGCTGTTACTTTTCTTTTACAGTTTTAGTAGGTAATTATTTACTCTTTATACGTATTAAAAACTCTCACGTGTTTGTCATTACATCCTGTGGCAAATACTTATTATCCTGGATGAAAGCAAATTGATGTGATTTCGTCTTTATGAGGAAACTTAAGAATTTTGGATTATTTTTGAATATCTCATAATATTGCGTCCTTGTCTTTACTTGCAGAGAGTAAATATTAGCTATCATTAGATCATGAAATATCTACTATCTCCTTTTGATGTCCCTTTAAAACTTTTCCACAATAATAGTTGCACAATGTCCTTATATCTGTTATAACTATATCTCATATTCTAATTATTCCATCTTCTCCAGCCACTGCCAACATACTACAGTTAGGAGAAAATTATACGCAATTAATAGAACAACTTTGCAAAGACTCACTGTCTAATGCATAAATTTGTTATACGAAATGTAAATTACCAAATTCCTGGAAATCTTTATCATTTTTAAAACTTTTTACTTTTTCCATTCCCTATTTTGAATGAGATATAGATTCGCGTGCCTTTTGTGGAATAGTTTCGTGTGTGGTACTTTCTTCGTTACTTAAATGCTTGCTCTCTTCAGGTTCTAAAGCTTCATCTTCTTTATCAAGCTCCTGTATATTATCTTCAGAAAATCTTCTCTCTTTGTTTTCCTAAAAAGGACTTGAAATATGCATATCATATTCGCTCTCAAAGCAGTCCTGAAAATCTAATTCAGAATCAAACGAAAGGTTACGTTATTCCATTTTGCTATATTATTATATAAATAACAACCTTATATTTTTATACGCTATTTGAATAAATAAACTATTATCATTACCATATAAACAAAAATTTCATATCAATAATTATTAAAATATAACTTCAAGTATTTACTTAAATAAACTCTTAGCTGTTTTAATGTTAATCTAATTCTAGGTTTAAAGATTGCAAATAAAAATTAATTAAAGACATGTTTAGTACCTGAAACTTATTTATTTATATGCTAGCATTTTTAAGTGCTTTATATGTAATTTCAACATCATTAAAGAAGCTTCTAAATAATGCATATAAAATAGATAAAGAAGATATATTTAAATACATATAGAAGATATATTAACAGATGCTTAATCATATAGCTTTTAGGTTTTTTCAATAAAATAGATTAAATGTAAAATTAAATCAAAGAGGAAGTTCTTTTTGCCGGCCAATTTTATGATCATGTAAACTTTTTTTATCTCTTCTTATATTATTTTAGACCAACTACATCAACTCGTTAAGTTTCAGTCGATAAAAGAATGAGGACTAATTAATTCTTTCTACTGGAGACGATGATAGCATGTATATTTATAGATTAAAGACGAATTAGTTTCCCAAGTAAGGTATATTTAAGCATCTATATTTAGGAAAGTATGCTAAGTGTAAAAGTATGAACAAGGATTTAATAATGCATAGTTCTCTAATAAAAACTAGATTGTTGTAGCAAATCATGTAAAACAGAACTATAACATGTTTCTATTTGATTTTGAAAAATCAGCTCTTCTTAAGAATTATGATGATCATAAGCAACCAATTAACTCTATAGATGTTTGTGCAATGTAAGATTGAATTATAACTACTTCTTAAGATTCTCGATTAAGAATTTTTGATCTTAGATAGGAAAGATGTGTTGCTCTTTGTGAGCTGGTTTCGCAATAGTCTCTAGCTGTGTTTGATAACTTTGGCTATATTTTTGCTACAGCTTATAAGAATAATAATGACTAAAATTTTGTAAAGTTTTTTGACGTTAGAAATCTCAAGGGACATTTTTAAAGCTTTGATTTACCTTCATAGACGAACATTTAAAAAATTCAGTTTTGCAATGATGGGGTATTTTTCTTTGTATGCTTGAAAAAAGAGAAATTTGAATGGATAATATTAGACAGCTATAAATTTACAAGAGAAGGAGCTTTTTAGTCCTTATAAAGAAGCTAGCAAGATATGTTTATTTAAGCAGCTATGCATCCCAGTGCTGATTACGTTGCTATGAGTCAAGGAGATAGTTATATTAGGTTTTAAAATTAGCAAGGTGTTGAATAGAAATTCTCACAAGTAGGAGGATACCATGATAAAAATAAGCAAATAAGATGCTTAGAGTGGTCAAGAGTTTATAATATGCTAGCAAGTGCTGATGATTCTCTCTGTCTTTGGATTCCGAAATGATTTATTTACTTTTTATGTAAAGAATAAAGTGATATCTAATTATTTTTCAATATAAGTTATTTTGTTCGAATATCATAGCAATTTTAACCATACCCCATTATATACCGAAAATATTCATATATCTTAAAAAGCTACTAAGATCGAAAAATTTATAGTATAAACTATTGAAATTGCAAGGATAACTTGAACAGTTCAAAGAGAATCTTGCTCATTGTAAGATATAATTAAATACAAGAGATTCAATAAATATTTTCTTTTTATAAGCACTAAATTAAATTTAGTTTCTAGTTATTTGGCCTTCGTAATTTATGCTCCATAATCTTAGACAAAAGATTTAGCAAAATTGAATTAAAGTTAGTTATAAAGAATAATTTAAGCTGTTATTTAAAATGATCTATCTGACCTAAGAAGTCGCTTCTTTAATAATCTACAATAAAGAAAAAAAAATTATTTGTTTTCTATAAGATAAAGTATTTTTAAATAGCTAATAAACAATAAAAGTTATTTCTATCTGTCTATAAATCATTTTTTGCTTCTAGTACTGGAAGGCTATTACTATCGCATTATAATAGAGTTATGTTTGCTCGAATTTCCACTTCTGTTTTTAATTTTCTCCCTAATTTTCTACTCACCATTCCCTATCACTTCTTCCTAAACTGATGTTTGCTAAGATCTTTATCTTCTTTCTTTTTCTCTTTTTTTTCAATTTTGTCTTTATATTCTTTCTTACTCTATTTTATCTTTTTATTCGTTTCCAAATTGTAACCAGCTGCCTATTAGCAAATTTTCTTTAAACTTATACAATAATCTTCTACCAACTGTTTAAGCATGACCTTATTTTAATAGCACTTTAGCATTATGAACTTAGATGTCTTATGTCCTTAAAATAGTTCCACTTCTAAAAACTTTATAAATAAAATTTTCTTAAGTAGGATTATAATAAATTCCAGCAACTAAAAGGGGTTTAATAGAGATAATTTCCTTAAATAGAAGAATATCCTCAGTATTTAAGATAGAAACTCCTCCTTATTCTATCAAACCACCAAAAGGAGTAGGAATAAGTTCATCCATTACTTTAGAAACATCCAAGCGACCTTTCATTTAAACTTCCTCCTTTTACTACTGAAGAAGCTACTGATGAATAGTAGTCCTTGCAATTATTTTAGCGATTTCAATTAAATTAGAATATTTTAATTTCATTTGCATTATCTTATTGTCTATTAATTATTCAGCCATTAGTCTAGTTACAATCTAGCTTATTTCTAAGTCTTAAGTTGCTCATGTCTTTTTTGTTAACGAAAATGTTTTTACTTAAACACTAAAAGGAGGTGGAAAGTTAAACTGTGGTAACAATTTATTAAGTGATTTCTTTACTTTTCCGTTTAGCTACACTTAAGCGTAGCAAGATCCCATTAAATTATCTTTGTTAAATCTATATTTGATATTATTCTTATTGACTGCATCTTTTATTTTTTCTATATTATCATAAATTTCGATTATCACATAATCTTCAAACAAAACCTCAAAAATTTCTACATGTAAATTATCAAATTTCATGAATAGCTTTTTGTCTCCGAAAGAGTCAACGAATTGAGCCTTTTCAATTAAAATATCCCATAGTTTCCATGAACTATCTTTTGCATGATTCATTATATGAAGTTCTTAAATTTCCTAATGAAGTGCTTCATTATTTAGGTTTTGAATGTCACTTTGATGCAACGTCAAGATAAACTTTCTTCTAACTCTAGTGAAATCCAAAATTCATTTTCATTCTGAAAGTTTATCATGTCTTACCACAGTAATAACAGCCCATTCACCCATTATTTTTTTAATTCTTTGTACTATTACTTTTTATTAGCTTGTTTTATAAGTCAAATGACCATCTTAAGTCATACTCATTTTATCAAAAAGTAAATCTGGATTATTTAGCTTTAACTCTAGTCTTCATCCTGTTAGACTCCTATCTAGAACAAGTTATTTCACAAATTATAATCTTTAGCCTAAAGTTGGTAAATCTTAGTCCGTTAATATGAATAAGTACTCCTGCTTCTTTTTTCTATCGTAAATATGGAATTTCTAGAAGCTTTTAAAAGTTGAATAGGAAACGAAACAAGTTCCAAGATTATTTTCTTGCTTGCTTAATTTAACTATGCCTTAGTAAACTATACTCCATTCAAGTAAGCAAAATTAATAAAAGAGCTAAGACTATATTCTTAACTATTTGTTGAAGAAGGTTTCGCTTTCTTCTCCAGCTAGCATTTCTTATTTATTTAGATCTTTTAAGAAATTCTTATTTCTCTGAATCACTCTATTAAACATAAGCCTTCTTCCTACCAATACTCTTTCTATTGTAATTCCAGATCGAATAAAAGCTCCATCACTTTAGTCAGCTGCTTTTATGCCAAAATTAATAAGTTATTCATCGTAATGGCAATTTAGTTGGCTTGTGTGACAATAAAGTTCGTTTCTATTACCACTAAAGCATGAAATGAGTAGTAAATGGAATGATATTTTTGAGCAATGTAGCAGTAAATGAACTTTATCTTTCGATAGCTATACACATGTTTCACTCATCGTTAGTATTTCTGTTTCTAAAAGCTAAGATAAACCAATCCCACTTTTATCTCCGATTAATGAATTACTTTTAAAAAATACTTGAGAGCTTGAAATATCTACAGATCATGTCTCTGGTATATCTTTTTAAACAGGTAACTATATAGTTTCATAAATCTATTGAGGAAGTTCTTCTTAATTCTTCATTTTAAGATTCAACATTTCATGAATATCTTTTGTGGCTAAAGATAGCAAATCGATTCTTATTTTTCCTTCTAAAATATGAATACAATACGGTAAATAGTCGTATAAGAGTTTCCTTGCTTGTATAGTAAGTGTTTTTGTAAAAAAGGCTTGTATGATATGAAAATCATAGTTAAGACGTTGATAGAATTCAGTTACATCTTCCCATGAAACTTTTGCAGTATCAGATCAACTCACTGCCGATATCTAAATATCAATGCATGATTTAAACTCTGATAACTATAAAGTTTTATTAATCAGATCCCATCCAACCATCTTCGGTTTCTTTCCAATTGAAAGAGTTAAAATGAAATATTTGTTTATCATTTAATTAGAATCCCCAATTTTGATAATTCCTCTTTCAATCTAATTTCCTATTAGATTCAGCTCTACATTTTCAAGATCTTATAAGGTATTGAATCTTCTACTTACTGAAGCTGATAAATCTAAATCTGAACTAGTTATCAAAGATCCATCAATTCCCTAGGCTGTTTCATCTCTTTATTAAATCAATTTTTTCATATAATGTTCTTAAGCTATTATTACATTGCTTAAGAATCCATTTTTCATTCCAAGTTCAGGAGGTATAGAAGCTCTCATAGGTTAAGCAATAGGATTAAATAAATTTTAATTGCTCATCAATAAGCTTGGATTCTATTTCTAAATTTTAGCTTATTAAATGAAATATTCGGGACATTTTTTAAAATCTTCTTATGTAACTAGAATCTTCCCTAGTTTTACTTGCCTCACTCCGTAGTTTCCTAGCATAAATATCAATTTTATTTTCATGAATTATGTTACAAAAGCATCTATTTCCTCTTAACTCTTATATATACTTTTTCTCTATCCAATTTCAGTAAAAAGCTTATAATCCTTAAAAGATTTATCTTCTTATGTAATGAGAAGAGATCAAGGAGAATTATAATATTCTTTGCATCTCCAGTCCTATGTCTTACTTGTGTCAAATTCAAAATTTTAAAAGAAGACCAAATTTTAATTTTAATATAATAGCTACCCTATTATTTTCAACTACATTATGATTATACATTTATCCTTTATTTATACATTTTATAAAGAAGCCATTCAAAGGATATTTCCTAATGTACCGTTAATGTTTCTGTAAAAACGAATACTTTAGTCCCAGTCTATGTTATTAAACAAAACTTCAGGTTCTATGAACTGAATGTTTTCATCAGACATCAATGTTGATATTCTTTCTTATTCTGTTTCTTATACTTCATTTGACATTTTTTCTTTCGCTTTCTCTTCTTCAAAAGGAGATACAAGTTACTTTTTCAAAATTTTTTCAGTTTGTGTTCCCATAGAAATTTTATTTTTAGGTGAGTTTTAAATGACTTATGCCTTAGATAAATCTTCTATTTCAACATTGTTTTCTTCTGTTAATTAATTCTCATTCTCAAAAATTTTAACAGCCGATTATTTTTATTATATAAAGACAGCTGAGATTGAGGCACTCTTTTTCTTGATCTAACTTTGACGCTATATCTTTTTTGCAGTGACTAATTTTCTGAATCATTTTTGAATTTTTTTAGCTGCATTATTCTCTGCTTTTCTCAGTCATTTTATATCTCTTCTTCTAGTTGACTTGGAATAGTTAGGTGCTGAAAATTCCTGGCTTTTAGTGTCATTAGCGCTTTATTATCTACTTATACTTGAGGTTTATTTAGTAAGTTTTCTAGAATTTTCTCTTTTGCTTTATTACATCTCAATCGATCCTTTCTTATAAAGTTCTTCAACCATAACATCATTCCTGCTCTTTTTTCTGGTAATTTTTACTTCTATTTTTTCTTCAGGAGCCCCTTTTGAAGGACTTATACCTTTTCTTTTTTTTTACTTTCTGTTAATTTAATTAACTGGCTGTTATTTTTTATATCCTATACCTATTGTTAATTAATTTCAACCTGATTTCATCTACCTGCTGACTGATGAATTTTATCTATTAAAAATTTTATTTAAAAAATTCCTTTGTGATCCAGATGAACTTTTCTAGCTAGATTGGCTAAATTTAGTATTTTCAAAAGAATGTTCAGTCACTATACTGGTAAAGCTTTCTTTTTTTTCGAAGCGAGTAGGAGATAAAGTACTTGTGAATGAAGTTTCTCTTTTAAATTCAACTTAGCTTGATATATTTTTAAGCTCTTCTGGAGGAGGAGGTTTTATCTTTATTTAAATAGAATTCTGTCTCTAATTACTTGGTTGTCCTTTCTTTATAATAAAATGTTCGAATCCACTTACCTTTTATTATCTTAACGATGAATCTAAGTCTATTGAATTTAACTTTCTCTTTGAATTTTTTGTTCTTTTTGTTGATGATTTTGATTTATCACTTGTTCCTGTTGTATACATTCAAGTTGATTTCTAGCTCTTAGGAGAAAATCATCCTGATGCATTCAGAGAATTCATTTTAGAACTAGCTCTTGTATAATCCTGTGAATTAGGTCTTGTTGATCTAGTACCTCTTGGAGAATTAAACGTATTAGTTGTATTTTCCTTTTCTCCCTCAATATGTAACAAGCTTAATATTTCATTTTTTTTAGAAGTCATTGCTTATTTAACTTTTTTATTAACGTAATTAGTCTTGTGAATTGTAGATTAACTAACTTCATTAAAAATTCTAGGAACTTTTTCCTACTGTATTTGAAGTGTAGGAGGAAGCATCAAATTGGAATTTACATTTTTCTTATTTTAGACGTGCTTTAGATGCATTTCCATTTTTTCACACAGAGCAAAGTCTTTTATATACTTTTAACTCAGGGTTACTGCGTTTTTTAAACATTAGACTGCTTTTTCCTAATTTTTAACTTAAATGTACTACAATCCTAAGTTATGATAAGCAAGACACAGACTTTGCATTTTTAAGTTGAATTGCTAGATTTGCTTTTTATTAGTAGTCAAGCATATATTTTCCTATATAGGAATAGATTTATTTATCTTTAACTGTCTTTCTAAGTTAACTATAGCTCTCTCTCCATGAAGAATTGCCTTTTTATAGTTTCTGAGTTTTGTATAACAAATTGCTAGTTTCATACTTAAGTTTTTACCATGGTCCTCTCCAGTTAGCTACAAAACGCTTTCTAGACAATCTGCTTCTTTGTTTACATCTCCAATTAATTCATATGTCTTAGCAAGTTGAAGTCAAACTTTTTACCTAATTTCTTTAAGTCCAAATATAGGAAAAGAAATATGAGGAAGCTTTTATGGCTCTTTCAGAATTTTCAAAGATTCTTTCATTAGCGTTTCCGATTCGCTGAGTTGTTAAGTGCTTATGTAAAACTGCGAAATAGTTAAACTAAGCTCTGCTATTTCTCTACTTATATTCCAGAAATCTACTGCACTTACTTCTTGTGGATTTTCTTACTAAATAAGAGTTTTCCTATGTTCAATGAGTATCTATAAGGCCTTTTTAAGTTTGTTTTCGGATTTAAATAATTTGACTTAATGAAACAAATTTTGTGTTACTCCCATATGATCAGTAGTTTAGGAAGAAATAGAAGTAGAATGTGATTTAAAATGCCTAACAATCTATTGATTTTCATTAAGATTCTGACTTTCTAGCTATTTTTCTTACATCCTTTATTATCTTTTTCTAATTTATTCTTAAAATATGGAGAAGTCTCACTGCTTCTACTATCCAACTATTACCAAGCTTAGTGTTTATTAATATAGAGAAGAAAGGTAAGAGAGTATACTCAAGGGAAAGATAAAGATTTGAAATGATATATGAAGCAATTATAGACTGCTTACATAGAAGTCTATGCATAATCTAATTACCTATTAACAAATATCTATATTATACTTATATGATTGCTATAGCTGTTACTTCATTAAGTGAAGCAAGAAAGTTGCGTAAAACAAATGAATACTAGGAATTTAAAATAAATAGAAGATATATACTTATGTAGTTATGCTTAGTATTAATAACTTTAAGCCTTCTAAATGAAATAGTTTCTTAATATGATTGTAAATTTCAATTTAAATCTATAAAAGTGCCTGTAAAAACTAATATTGTATCACTTATTACAGAAGTATTAAATCTATCAAAGTAATAAATAGTTAAGGAACTAAGTAAAAGCTTTAAGTTATTGAAACTAGGTTCTAAATGCAATCCGTTAAAAGATTAATAATTTTTGATCCTCATCATTTATTTCTAACCTTACTCTGTGAAACTTAGCTTAAGATAATTATGAATATAAATGTATCAAGAATATAAAGTAATTTGATGAGTTCTGAAATAATGATAGGCTTATATAACCCTACCTTATTTAAAAAGGACCTAATTAATAATTACTTTTCATAAATATCACAAGGATTAAATCTTTATGCAATCTTTAAATGATTAAATTTTATAAATGTAAAGCTAGAGTTAAAGCCTTTAGCAGTAAAAGTATAGAAATAATATCAATATGAAATAGATAATAAAATAATACTTCCTTCAGTAATATATTTATTATTATAGCTTTACTTTATGCTTATTAAACTAAATTGATCTATATAGCAATTAGTTTCTTGTTTCATTATACTTTTAACTTTAAATCTTACTTTTAAAACATTATATAAATAAACTTTTCTAGATCTTCAATAATAATCAAACTATCAGGATAAATATAAATAATTAATAAAAGGGATAGTTAAGCTTAGCATATGCAGGCATAAACTAAAAGTGTTCTACTTATATTAATAATATCCGAAAAATTAAACAGATTTATTGGAATTTCATGAAAACTGAACTTAGTCTAATAATTTTTTGTTTAATAAAATCAAAAGTAAGCAAATTAATTTGCCTTATTTTTTGCTATAATAACAAAAGCTAATTAGCCTTTATTATTTATCATTTATATATTATACTTCTGTATGATAGCTTTATTTCTATTAAAATTAGAATTAATTGATTTTATCATTGAAGATATAAAAAAGAACTAATTATTAAACATATCAAATATAGCTTTTTGTTTCATCTTATTAATTTTCTATTTACATTCTTTTTCCTATAAATGCTTCTGTTATCTTTCTTTATTTTATCCAATTCTTTCATTACTTTGGGAAGCTTTGGTAGTCCATTTCTTTCATTTGGCGCATAAGATGTATTAAGGCCTATATTATCATAAAACGATTCTTCCTTTTTTCTTTATGTTAGTGGAAATTTTACAACCTTTTTTGATTTTTTTATTGCAGTAAATGCTATTGCCTTTTTATTTTTTTCTATTGCAAGTTATTTACCGTAAGCTTTCATAACATTCTCACCTTTTGTTTTCGTTTCTAAATCTTCTGCTGTCATAGCAGCCATTAACATTTTTCTTCTAAAAGCACTTACAAGAAGTTTAAAGGGCAAATCTGTTGATCTTTCGATTATTTTTCCTTAAGTTAACTCCTTGAAAAAAGAGACTAGATTACTTGAGATAGTATTTCCACTCCTAATAATTTCTAAAAATTCCTTAAATTCTATCTAATTAGACCCATCTCTATCTACTAAACTTACCATTTCTTAAACTTAATTTCTAGTCTCTGCAATTCCAAGAGCAATTAATGGGTCTTCCAATTCTTCTATTCCTATTGCTCCAGACCCATCTGGATCAAGAGAATCAAAGAATTTTTTTAGTTGTTTCCTTTCTTTATCTCCAAAATCTAGCATATGCTCTTTTCCATGCTTCTTCAATCAGTTTCTTTCACTCATCTAACTTTGAAATATTCCAAATTATTTATTTACATTTGACATGTTTACCTTAATAAATCACAGTATAATGAACAAAAATAAATATTAAAATTAGATACTTTAAATATAATAACCCTTATTCTTACATATTCATATAACTTACAACTTCTAATGAAGCATTCACTTTACTACTACAATGATACATCTATACCAAGCTAAAGTTTTTATTTTTCTCTATAAAGTAATGCAGATCTACCAGCATACTTTTCTATCTTTTAATTAAAAGAGGATATTACAATCTTCAATTATTTTATTTGATAGTTATAAAGAAATCAAGGTAAAAGTAAGTTGAATATAAGTATCTTAAAAGCCTATCGAATAGTTATAATAAATCTCTCTTCCTTAATCATTAAATTAAGCTAATAAGTTAATGCTTAAGACATACTTTACTATGTAGCTATATTTCTTCTAAACTAAAAATTTTTGCTCTATCAATTATAAGAACTTTATTAGCTATACTACAATCTTTATCTTTCATTACTATCAAACGAGCTCTAAGTATTGCTAAAAAATGAGAAAACTAAGAAAAGTTTATGCAGATACATTAGAAGTAGCTAATAAAATAATTAGTTAAAATCTCATTACTAAAAACTCTTATGCTAATGATAATACTAATATATGATATATTTCTAACTTTACAAAATGTACTATATCTCTTTGAACTTAGTAATCATTGATTAAATTAGTTCCTTTCCATTATTTAGAAAATAAGTTTTACTTTATATATTAGTTATGCAAAAATAATGTTTCTAGAATAGTTTAAGTAAGTGATAAAAATCATAATAGAAAATTAATATAATTTAAAAATATTGGCACTTTCATATTTATTGGGGTAGTTGAGGAGATAAGCATTCCTTACTCTAAAAATTATGCAGTTAATGTCTATTTCCTTTACTTTGTCTTATTTTAACGGGAAGTGGCGAGTTATCTATTTCTTCTTCTTCGGCTCTTTCAATAAGTATAGAATTTTAAGGATACTACTTATTGATTTTCACGTCAAGCTAAGATTAATATTTTTTAGCTTTATATTTGCTTAATAATACTTGATTGGATTTTACTTCTATTTGCTTGGGTTTTATCTTAACTTTTTTTTAATTATTTTATAATTGCTAACTTTCCTTATCTAAAATGACTTAATCCTTATCTTTTTAAACTTCAGCTTATTAAGAGTTTTAATCTGTCGGATTTAGCATATTTTTTGCCTCATTTTGTTTAATCCTAATTGTTAAACTTTCTTCACTTGAAAAAGTTAAAGAATTATCTGCATCTTCATCACTACTTTTAAAATCTCTTCTTTAGGTTGTCTATTCTAACTTTTTTTAATCCTTTTATGAGAAATCATTTCAAAAAGTATTTTTCCTCCTTTATATCTTAATTATATTTTTAAGCCTAATTCTCTACAATTTTCTTAAATGCAATACTTTAGAAGTAACAGATAACAGTTTCTCTCTTTTACGAATGTTTTAGTTTCTCTATGAGTAATACACATCAGGTGCAAATTTAGGTAGCTTTTATACTAAAACTTCTTATAGATTTTTATTTGGATCCATCACTTTAATTGTAGGAATTTTGATTTTTTTTAAATTTTGATTTTATTTATTTATTAGCGTGTTCTATATTTTCTCTATTTAAGTCTTATTTTATCTTTATTTTCTGATCGAGTTTTTAGGCGAAGTGAATCCACTTGAAACTTATGTTTCTACATTCTATTATTAGGCGCCTTGCTTGTCTTGTTTTCTTATATCATTGAATTCTTTTTCAGTAATGCCGCTTGTAAAAGCCCGTGTTGTTCTTCTAAATTTAATTTGATTCTTTTTTCAATTATTTTATTCGAACATCAACTAAGGAGGCTTTGCATTTATAACAAGAGCTTTTTTGGATTTATTTTTCCTTTAATAGTTAGTTTTATTTACTCCTGGCTATATTCTAATGGCTTTTAAATTCTTCTTACCTTACGTTTTTAGTTGATCTGAGCTTAATCCAAATACTATTTTGCTACAGTTCTTAACGATATGTCCTTTTAGTCCGCAAATATAGCAATTTAAGCTTAAGCTAGAATAGTCGTTGCTACTTATCTTGGAGCTAATTTCTTGAAATTTCTTTTTAGCTTCAGGGAATCTTTATAGAATATTTTGAAAATCTTCAGACTCTAAATGGAATAGTTCAGCAAAATCTATACACCTTGCAGAAGCACATCTTGGCTTCAAAGAAAAAAAAGCAATTTCTCCAAAGTTATCTCCTTGACCAAGCACAGCATAAGTAGAATTAGTTTGCTAGTGATAAATAGCTACATATCCTTGCTTTATAAAATACATAAACGTTGATAATTCGCCTTCTTCAAAAAGAATATCATCAATTCCAAAAATATGACTTGACATAAGCTTAGTTAATTAGAAAATTATGTTCTTATCAAAGGTATTAAAGACTTTAGATTTACTAATAATAGCTCCATGAAGATGTATAAACACCTCATCTCTAAGAGGCTAACTGAGTCACTACATTATTTCATCAGTTTCAACATTATTACTTTGATTAAACTAGAACATATGCTCTAAGTATCGCCTCATTTTTTATGATAGTTCCCTTGGAAGTTTTTTCCTCTTTATGAATTTATTTACTGCCATTCATTTTTAATTCAAAATTGCTCCACTCAAATCGCTTTTATTAATGAAGTTTCCTGTACTTCCTACTATATAAGCGAACACACCACTAGATACTACTTCTATAAAAATAACAAATACTTTTTCCATTTAATTACATGGTACAATATCTCCATATCCTACTGTTGTCATCGTTGTAAAAGCTCAATAGAGAGATGCTATATATAGTTCTTCATTTGAAGCATTAATTAGTCCAGAATTTATGATTCAAGAACTAGGATCATTATCATTTTCGACTATAGCAAGCAAGTGAAAGCAGCAAGCTACCCAATGGCCTATAAAAACTATAAGAAAGCATATTCTGCATACTTCAAAAGTAACAGTCAGAACGTCTCCTATAAACAACTCCTCTATTCTATATAAAAGTCTTTTAAGTTTAAGTAATCTAAGAAGTCTCAGTATCCTTAAAAATTTTATTACCTTCACTAATCTTAAAAGTTAAGGAGTTTTAGAAATACCTCTACTACTTTCATTAATAGCTCCACTATTTCCCATAACTCCTTCCAATATCCAACTATAAGGGAATGAGGAAATTAAATCTATTCAGAATCAGCATTTTATATAGTTTTTAATAATTAGTTTCCTATTCTTTATTATGATTCCTTGAAAGTAATAGCCTGAATTAGATGTAATTAGTATATCTGATATGAAAAGTATATCTATTAAGAACTCAACAACATGTATAAAATCAATTCCATCACCACTATCTGTTTTAATGAACTAAAAACTTATTCGATATGGTACTGAAAAGGCTTATCAGACAATCAAAATAATTATGAAAAAATCTCATAGCACTTTAAAGTTTGAATCAGGAGAAAAAATCCATTTTGTTCCTTGATTCTTTTCTAAAATTTCATCTTCATAATCAATGATGCTATTTCTTCTACCAATTATCATATCTTGAAACTTAGCTGGACCTTCGCTTTTTTTGGATGTAAATGACAATTATTTATCAATTGTATGCTTTGTTTCTTTCATGCCCTGAGTACTTTCAATAGAGACTATACTCTTAATTTTTTGCAATTGGCTTTATCCATCTTCTTCGTTATTTACAGAAAACCCTTGTTCAGAATTCTTAAAACTATCTTAAATTTGCAAAGAATTCTCAGATTTTTGAGTGATTTGAGTTTGTATTATCATTGGAGGAGATTAAAATATAGGAGAATTACCTTCAATACTACCTCTCTAGCTGCCTCATTGCTTAATAGTAGGATTTGTAGACTTAAATGAAATAGGCACTTCCAATTAGCTTTTATATTCATCTGGATGGATGAGCTTTGTTAATTATTACTGAGTCATTTTCCTAGTTGCTTTCCTAAAAGGAGTTCTGAATTATAAAATAGGAGGAGAGAAAAATTCTTCATTCATATTAACTAATATTAAAGCTAATTTATTAAGACTGGAAAACTGAAAAGACTTAATATAAAAATATTTAAAGCAAATATAATTTTTAAGTCTAATAAAGTAAAGTTAAGCATACTAATATCTCCTTTATGCACTCTTCTATATATCATTCAATATCTCCTTACTATTTTTACACTTGCCTTATTTAATTGTTATACTAATCTACTACCTTTCAGACCTTCTTTATAATGTTAGAGAATCGCTTTTAATATTTTTGCTATTTTATTTGATTTAAGAGTTTTAAGAATCTATCTTTTAATAATTTCTCTATAACTGAAAGAAATTATCAGTAAATAAGATAGATCAAACATATGCAAAGTAATGGAAGGAATTTTTGCAAAGCTAAGTTAGAGTTTTTCTATTTAAAATACACTAAAACAACTCCTAACTATGAAATTACCTTATAATAAGGTTAAATTTAGTCAGTAGTTTAAATAATTAAGTTAGTAGATTCTATCCTTAAAGTAAGCAGAATATATGTATTTATATTTCAGCTTATCTATTTACAGAATTATACAAATTATCAATAGCAAAGCTAATTAAAGCAAAATAAAAGCTAAAAAAGCATAATTTCTATAAGCAATAAATAGCTCATTTCTTATATTAGAGTTAAGCTAGGTGATATGCTTGCTAAATTTAGGAACTTAATAAATAAAGAGTATTAAGAAATATAATAGTATGATAGTGCTGAGTTACTGTTTAAATAAAATAAGTAAAGTAATTAAAAGCAATGACTTATAAAGTATTTAAGCAATTAAATAAATTTAACCTTAATAAAATTATTGCTAGGGAGTTTATAATATCTTAGCTTGCTCATTTTTACTCTTATCTAAGTTATACAAATATTAAAGTTGCGTTACATTCTTGATTAAACCAAAATCTTTTCCTTTAAATTACGCTGCATTAGATGTTGTAAAAGCTTAACTTAATTATAGCATTTCATACTTAACTAATTAAGATTTCTACTTAAATTCATAGTTTTGTAGTAAAAGTGAGAATTCTTATAGATCATCCTCATAAATAGAGCGATGGATATATAATATCTCTAAACTGGTATTTAGATTTAATTTTATATGGTAAACTAATCCTTTAAAGAACTGTCTTGTATTATATTTATAATTATTACTTAGAAAATAGGCAGAGCAAAGCATTATAATATTGATTATGATAATATAGATTAAAGAAAACTCTTATTTTAAATTTTATTTCCAACTTGAGCTATTCTAAGCATTAATAGCTTTTTCCTAGTACGAGTCTATGCATTATATTTTAAGGGAATTAATAATGAAGCTTACCTAAATTAGATAGTATAAGATTAGAACAAAAAGGGCTGGGGGTTTGAATTTTATAAATTGATTTTAAAATTTAGCCTCTTATTTTATTTTAAGTACTTAAGTTTATAAAAATCTATTTTTATTATAAAATAGCGTCTATTATGAGCTATTCATTTATAAATGAGATTGAATGGTGCAAATAGAAAGAATTTTAAGTTCTAAATAAATAATTAAAAGCCCTCAGATAATGATAAAATGCTGTAAGGAAATTATTTAACTTTTACACAATAAATTTAAATGGGCATGACTATGGTATTGATTAATTAAAGTTTGTGTCATTCGAAGTAATCTTTCTTTTAGTTGATTCAATAAATTAAACTTACTTTAAAGTAAGTATAGGAAATAATATTTGCTTTATTTAAGAATAATAGAGGCCTATATTTTGAGCATCAAACTTATATACTAAATAATTATCTATTTCTTGTATATGAGAGATACTTAATTGAAAAACTTTCTTCTTTAAGGTACATTCTAGTATTTATGGATATAAATTAGTTGATTCTGATTAAGGCTAAAATAGTTATTATAATAAAGTCAATTTATGACTATATGATCCAGTATAAGCAGCCAAGCTGTTTGCTAATTATCATTTAATTATTTTATCTAATAAACAAGGGTTGCTAACTAATTAGATGTGTGCTGTTTAATAGGGTTACTTTGGGATGTAAAGTTAGTCATAATATGTAATAACCATCTATAATAATAAGATGGTTCTAGAAAGTTAGCAACTCCAGGTATAAGTTTTAAACGTAATAATTTAATTATTAGTTTGATTTAAAGTATCTTACTATATTACTTATTAACATTTGCTATTAATCACTTTAGTTTCCTTACTTCTTTATAGCACTCTTTTCTTAGCTATTTATACCAAGAAGTTAAATTATGATCTAAGGTTAAATGAGTGACTTTTATAAAATCAATGATTTATTTCTGTATGATAAATTTAAATTATCTTTTTAATTTTAAATAAAAGCTAGAAATTTCATAAGGGAAAACATAACTTAGGAACATTTCTTTTAAAATAAACTCCATTAAATTAAAATTAGTTAAGCCATTCTTATATCTAATGTTTCTAAACTTTTTATCTTACTTAATAATAGAAACTTTAAATAAATTCACTACTTGTTTAATAGTATTCTTATTTCATTTCTATTTGAAGTAAGATACTTAAGATCATATTTAGTAGATTTATCTATTTTGAGTCATTTAAAATTTAAAATTAGCTGGTTAATGTCAATATAGCTATTTATATTGATAGTCCAATCATTCTAGTTCTGAATATGGAAGAACACTTACATTAAAGTTATTATTAAATATAATTAAAGCTCTTTCTTATTAAGCTTAAAATCTACATTATACTTAAGTTAATTAAATATAACTAAAATGCAAGGAAACTTAGTTAACTATTATGAAACATAAAGACTATTAATTAAACTCCCTATTAATAACTTAATTATTGCATGATGTAATTACTTTCATTCTTTTAAACTTTTACTTATGCTATATCATTACTCATTACGTTTTATAATGCCAACGCTTAACTTATGTTTGCATAGTCTTTCTTAATAATCAGAAATTTACTCTTAAGATGCCATTTCCTACTTATAATTTAATTAGCTATTGTAAATACTTTGTAATGTTTTGCTAGCAGAGACTACATTTGGAATTAATAAGGATTTCTTATATATAGCCTAATAATAAGTAGTAAAGAAAGGAAATAGAAGTGCTACTAAAGTAATAATTAGTTCCATAGCAGCTATAGCTTTTATTTTTAATTAACTAAAGTATTTTCATTCTACTGCCTTAGCTATAATTTCTTAGAGAGTTAAGTTAATAGCGCAGCAATAACGGATTAAGCTAGTTTATTTAACTTAATTAATTAAAATTTTAGAATAAAATAATCTTTATGCTTTTAATTACTGCTCTTTGGAAATCTAATCTTCTATTTCTCTTTATTACTTACTCTAATCAAAAAGAAAGCTTTATATAGCTTTTAGACAAATCGTAATACTTTGAGGTAGTATTACCATATTTATCTAAATAAAAAGAAAAATAGCTCTAACAAACTTAAGAGTAGATAGAATATAAGTATCATTAAGATATTAAGCTAATTAGAGACATAATACTTTATAGTCTATTTAGCTATCTAATTATATTCACTATTCTTTTAATTTTACAGTAAGCATAATCTCATAAATGACTAAGGCAAAATTAAAGTTTAATTTAGATACAAAAAGTAAATAAAAGGTAAATAAATAAATTATATTTAAGTTAATTTTAACTAATAGAATATTAAGCATTTTATTATAAGCTCATAATTAAAGAAATATTAATGAAGTCATGTCTATATTTTATATAATTAGGCTATTTCTTGGTGATGATATTGAAATTATATCTAGATTTAGACTAATTAAAAAGTAACTATTTTAGAGTATATATATGCATTCTAGGAAATATAATTTACTTGTATAAGATAGATATACTTGAATACGTGATTGCTAAAGTTTAATACTAAGAGCGTAAAATAAACTTCATAAGATTGTTTAAGTAAGTAAGTTTATATCGGTGATTTAGTTTATTGTAGTTTAGTAGCGTAAATTAAGAATATAAGTAAAATCTACGTTACTAACTAAGTTTAACTTTAAATTTATAAAAATGGGCGCAGTATGTAAATGTATGAATGAGAATGAAATAGAAAATTACTAGCATTTGTCAGATCAGAATAAAAAGCAATCTATTTCTAAATAAAAATAATCTATTGACGAAAATAGTCTTTCAAGCAAACTTGTCACTAAGGATGATTTCAAAATTTTAAAGACAATAGGAGAAGGTGGATTTGGAAAAGTTCATTTGGTTGAAAAAAAAGACAATTAATAACTGTATGCTATGAAAGTAATTCGCAAGACACTTATTGCTGAAAATTAATCGCAAAAATATATTTAATTCGAAAGGCAAATTTTAGAAACTAATAATCATCCTTTTTTAGTTAACTTAAGATACGCCTTTTAAACGGCTGATAAATTGTACATGGTTATGGATTTTTGCTAAGGTGGAGAATTGTTTTTTCACTTAGAAAAAAAACAAAGGTTTTCTGAAGCTAAGGCGAGATTTTATCTTGCTGAAATACTTTTAGCTTTAGAGTATTTGCATAAGCATGATATAATATATCGAGATTTGAAACCTGAAAATATCCTGCTAGATGCATAAGGTCACATCAAACTAACAGATTTCGGTCTCTGTAAGCTTGGAATCAAAGATGCCGATCGAACCTTTACTCAATGTGGTACACCAGAATATCTAGCTCCTGAAATATTCTTGGGTAAAGGTCATGATAAAGCTGTTGACTATTGAAGTTTAGGTGCATTGTTTTATGAGATGTTAACAGGAACGCCACCATTTTATTCCTAAAATAGAGATAAAATGTTCAATGATATTTTGAATAAGCCTGTAGAGATAAAGCCTTATTTTTCAAAGAATGCTTCAGATCTCATAAAATAATTTCTTACTGTTGATGTAATTTTTTAATTTAGTCTGTTGCAAGAATTTCAGATCCTAATCTAATCAGGAATCATCCATTTTTTAACTCTATTAATTGAACTTTATTAGAATAGAAAAAAATTTAGCCTCCCATTGTTCCAGAAATAGAATCAAGTACTGATTTGAGAAACTTTGACAATCAATTTACAGATAAAGTGCCTATTGATTCAGTAGTAGTTGATCAGTCGTGAAATATGAGCAAAAAGCAGTAGAATGTTTTCCAAGGATTTACTTTTATAGATAGCAGCTTTGCAAAAAGCAAAAAGGAAGACTTTTTTGAATTTGGCAATGAAAACCAAAAAGTGAAGAAAAACAAAGCTTCAAACTGTGATAACTGCAATACCACGTAAAAATAAGGAAATTGTGGTTAATAAGCAATTCCAGATCAAAATTAAAAAAAGAGTAAACTAAAACAGCAGATAAATAAAAAAATGCTTACAAAACAAAATTAAGTTTCAGGTGATTAAAAAAACTGAACCATACAAAGTGAAATATATTTCTATTTATTATAATTACATCTCCTCCTTTATCTTTATTTAATTTCTTCAAATAAATCAAAATCATGCAAATTAGTTGCTCTACCTAGTTTAAAATGCGAGTAATACAAATAATGGAGTTTTTCAGTAGTTTATTATTAATTTTGCTTAAATTTAGAATTTTTTTATCCTATTAACAGTAACAATTTTTAGTTCTTTTTTTACTGCTTTTAGATTAAAAAATTCTCTTATGTCTTATAAATTAGAAATTAATTGAACATAATTTAACTTAAAATAACGAAAAATAATATATCATCATTAATGGATAAATAGAGGAATAGGCAACGCATCCTTCATGCAAGATCCACAGTAGACATTTCTGGCAATACCCTATCCTTCTTCATTAATAAAAACTCCCAATTTCTAGCTTTTTAAGTATTTTGATTCTCCTTAATCTTTCTTTTTTTTCCAGATTTATTATTGTGATAAGTTTCTTACTTTCAATTCCTTAATTTTTTGCTCATAAAGCTTAAAGGGAGGATTTTTCATTTATCTTTGTCATGAAATATCTTTAGAAGGAGGACGACTTGTATTACTAGTTTTGATGTTGTGGAAGATTTAGGTGTTATGCTTTATGTAATTAATATCGTTACAGAGGCCTCTTGATTGAAAGAATAAATCTTATTTATTTTTATCAAGTCTTGATATTATTGTATTTGATTTAGGTCTAAACTTTATGTACTGCTTTTTACCTATTTACTCAATTCGACGCTAAACTTCCTACTATTTCAATCAGATCTTAGGAGCTTAATCTCTATATGAATTAAGGATTCTTTCTTTATACTGCTACAGTTCTTTTTAACTTTCCTAAAATTTCTTTTTTAAGCTTAACTTGCTTTCTTTCAAATCTTCTGAGTATTATCTTTTGGTAAGTTAGGGCTATGGATTTAATGAAGGTTTAGACTCAAATACATTATCTTGAAACGATTGCTGATTAACTTAAGACTGGCTTTCTTTATACTAGAAGTAGAGCTGCTATTTTCCTATTATATGAGCAAATTAAAAGTTATCATTTCCAAATTTCTAAGCTAATTTATGTAATCTATTTTACAGTTTCTGAACAACTGGTATTTAAGTGCTTTACTTTTTTTCCTCTACAAGGCTTTAGTTTATTTTCTGGCTGAAGCTTTAAGCTAAGTAACTGTTATTAGCACTGTTATTACCATAGGAAGTTTTAGGCCTTGAGGGATTTACGAATTTTTGATGCTACATGATTTCAAGCCAATACTTAGGTATATCAAACTAATTAAATTACTTATTAGTTTCTGAATTACTTCTCTTATGCTGATTTTTCAAATCATAAACTTGAAGATTGGTAGCTGTTTGATTCTTTAGTGACATTTTGTTTCTTCCTTAATAAGTTATTTATTTTAACTTTTAGTAAAGTAAACCTTTAGCTAACAAATTAACTACTATAGTAAGATATTCCTTCTCTTTATATACTCCTTAGAAACTCAAGTTTAACTATTGTCATAAACTTAAATTTACATATTATCTTAAGCTTCACGTTACTATAAATTAGTTAAAGCAATTCTATGGATTTTTGCTGTTGCTAAAGTAAAAGAGAACAGAATATAAGAAAGATAAAGGAATGAAGGTTGAGTAGTAAGGAGAGATAGTAAGGTTTAAAGATATGCTATTTAATTAAATTTTTAAAAATGGGTGAGCATACTCAAAATGCGAAACTTGCTTAAGCTATTTTTGAATTCGAAGAAATAAAAAAAGAAATAAAAGATTTGCCTCGCCTTAGAGAAGAAATAAAGACTTTGAAAAAAGTAGTAGAAGAACAGAAATACATTGCCGAAAATGTAGCTACTTAACTATATGTAAAGATTCAATCAGAGCAACTATAAAATTTTATAAATGACTAGTTGTATTAAGCTAAGCAAGACTTTTAAAAGAGAATAGACTAATTAAATTAAGAATGAGTTAATAAATCTGAACTTGATGTCATTATGAAAGAGAAAGTAGGATGATCTTTTTTCAACCTTTTGTAAGGAAAAGTAAATGAATTAAGATCTATTTTTCTATAGCAGGGAGAAAAAGTTATGCTGTAATCTAAAGCTGAAATGGAAAGAGAGTTGGAAATGAAAGCAGATAAGCATATGGTTTTAAGTTAAATGAGAGATAAAGCTGATTAGACTTCATTAGATAGCTTTACAAACAGACTTACTAATATGGAAAAGCAGTTCAAAATGTTTGTGTTGGAATAATAAAACCTAACAGAAGAGCAAATAAGCTAATAATAAGATCTTAGAAAGAAAGAAAAGAAATCGTTTAAGGAAGAAGTCAAACAATCACAAAATGATTTTTAAAATTTACTTCACTAACTTTAAGAAAAATAGTAGCTCTAAGAACTAAGGCAAATTGATCTCTAAGCTTAAATAAGACATCTGATTGCTAAATCAAAATAGTTGAGTAAACGGTCAAAAAAACTTGAGGGAGTAAATTAAAATTCTCAGGATATTTAAAGCTTAATAGCATAGGTTATGAATGATGTTCATCTCATAAAAGATAATTACTAAAATGATTTCAAGTCTCATCGAAATAGAATAGTAAAGCTAGAATCTTGTCTTGATTTTATTTAAAAAGACGCAGCTCATTAGAAAAATACTTAAAAGAATAAATTATAAGAAGTAATAGCTAGTGTAAGAGGATTGTATGAAATAAGAAAGTAAATAGAAAAGGATATTAATGCTGTCAAATAAACATGCGATAAAGATAAAATTGATTATGAAAAATATATTTAAGAATTACATACTAGAATAGATGCTTTAGAAGGCCCTATGAGGGCACTTCTTATGAATTCTTAAAGTGAAAATTTCGCTCTGAATAGAGAAATTGGAAGACATTAAGAGTTATATAAAGATTTATTAACTGAACATTTAGATATGCTTGATGAAGCACAAAAAGTAGAAGAGTGAAAGTCAGCAATTTTAAAACCAGCTACTCCGTAATCAGTTAAACCTGATTCTGCTTTAAAGTTTTAAAGAAGAACTGTTCCAGCTTATTATGTAAGAGAGGCTATAAAGGAAGAAACAGGAGGGAAAGTAGAGACAAGATATGAGTTACCAAAATTTAATTTATAAGAAATGATGAACAAAGGTGAACAAAGTAGAAAGTAGACATCTCCTAAGGCTAGAACTTCAAGATGATTGTTTTATTTCTATATTTTTATTTTAGTTTCTTAATTATAACACTCTATTATCAGTAGTTTAGGATATCTAATTGCAAAATAAATAAAAATTTAAAATTCTTTAATTTAAATCCAGATTAAAAGTTTAATAAAACTCAATTAATAAAAATAAAATTAAAAATAAGAAAAGTATGCAAGTTCACAACTTTTATTTTGAATAAAATAAAGAAACATGAAAATTAATTAAGTAGACTAAATTAAAGAATTAACTTATAATAAGATAAAATTAACAATGAAAAATAATCTTTAAAATACCTAAAATGATATTTATATCTTTTAAATTTAAATGGGTTAAGATAATAAAGTGAAAATTTTAGATATAAGTACATAAGTTATTAATTTAGTAAATAAACTATTTAAGTTAGGCAAATATATTAAAAAGTTATAATTAAGATATAAATATAAAATTAATACTCAGTACTTAAGTAAATCTTTTAAATTTAGATATATATTGTAATAATTACATCTGAATGAAAGAAAATAAAAAGAGTAAACATACTTATAAAATATAAAATTTAGAGTTCATATTGCCTTTAATAAAAAATTTATACGGAAGAAAGCAGAAATGAGATGCTTCGGGAAAAATTATATTTACAAATATTTAAAAAAATTTAAAAATTTACTAAAAATCAAAAACTCAGAAAAAAATGATGAATATGAAAAGAAAAATT
Source organism: Loxodes magnus (assembly GCA_946699065.1). Taxonomy (NCBI): domain Eukaryota; phylum Ciliophora; class Karyorelictea; order Loxodida; family Loxodidae; genus Loxodes; species Loxodes magnus. The sequence continues at coordinate 968,868 of CAMPDV010000008.1, read as the reverse complement.
GTCAAAATAGTTATTTTGAATATATAAATCTATATTTTTAAAGATTTTTAAATATTTGCTTTCATAAAAGTATTCTTCATTACATTTATTTTTTAACATTATCTTTAATTTAAATTTTCTTAATTCTCTTTGTTAAAAAATGAAATTAAAATAGTAAATTTTCTCAATAATATAATCCAACAAAGTGATGTACACTGGATCGCTTTTATTACTTTTGGGAGAAAAACCAAAGGATCTTATTAGATAAAATTAATGCTATTGAAAAATTTAAGAAATAAATAAAGTAAATTACTGTTAAAAATATAAATTTAATTAATAATTTATTTTGCAAGAAGATCATGAAAGCAGATTTACAATTAAAGAGTATTTAATGTTTAATTTGAAATGCTTAAAGTATTATAAAATTAAGGTAGTTTAAATTTAAAGTAGCAAGATTTATAACGAAAGTATTAAAATTTAACTATTTTACTGCTCAATCATAAAAATTAAAAATTTGCTGGAAAAATTTGAGGATTTATATTCTTTCATAATTAGGTAGAATGGCTCTGTGTTAATACTGCATGATTAAGTGTAAAATAAATTAAATCTAATTTTAAAAAGATTAGACAATGTATAAGCGAAAAATAAATAAGTTATTTAAATTAAAAGTAAATGTATTAATAGCAACTCATCATCAAGCTTTATTTTTATAGTACTTTGCGACTAGTTATAGTCCAACTAGCATAGCAACTGATAAAGACGCGTATTTTAAGAATTACTTCTTTCCTTGCTAAGTTTCTGTCCTTCTTTCATCCTTATTGTTCGCTATCATCATTTTCTTAAATTATTAAATTTAAATTTTAAATTAAATTCATTAATCAAAAATATTCGCTTACAATCTAATAAGATGACATATTAATTTTTTAAGAAACACTCTTTCCTCTTTTTGGATTCCTGCTATTCATCAGAAATTTCATCCTTTTAAGCAAGTCTTAATTACAGTTAGAGTCTTTTTACTACTAGACTATTGTTTTTGAATTGATCATTGTAGTCTTGGAACGAAATTCTCTTTTGAAATTTTGCTATTTAAAGTCTATTAAGCTACTAGTAAACTGATCATTCGTAGACTCATTTTAATTTATTTATTCTGAATAAAAGCTAACCTGTATTAAGCGTCGCACTAGGACTATATCATAGAGACTTCTTATGCTCTAATTAATCGGACTTTTACTATTTTTATTACTGAATAATAGATTACTTAAGTAGAAGACTCTTCCGTCTACTTTGCTTTTCCCAGTTATTATAAAGCTACTAGTTACTTAAGATCTTGTATTTCACATAAAATTTGAGTATATTATTTATTTGGCTCAATTTTACTTATTTCCAAAGCACCTTATCTTAATGTTGTTTTAGTAGAATTAGCGATTTAGTTCATTATGAGCTGCTAAGTTTTCTCAGAGCTATTACTGCTATCAGATCTATTTGAAAAATACCACTTTTCCTTAGACTCTTCTGTTGTCTCTTATTTTTAAGTTTCGAATTATCTCATTTTTTCTTTGAGCATTCTAAATAAAAGCTTACTTGTTTTCAGACTTTAATTAAGATAGTTACAAATAAAGATCTTATTGCTTCATATCTTTTATAAACTTCTCTAGTTCTTTCCTTAACTTCATTTCTTATTGATATTTATACTCTAATTCTGAATAATCTTAGCTTGTTATTTATCCTTTAGATAAAGTTCCTTTTAATTCAGGTCTATTTTCTTTTAGAAACCTATCGTTAAGTTTAGCGTATTTGCAGCGAGAGGCGAATTCTAGTGTCTGTATAGTTTCTTAAAGATGGGCAGGAGAAACACAACACATTAAGCACACATAACTGTTTCCACTGAAAGAATCCTTCAAAATTCTTGTTAGTTTGGAATTTCTAAAAGGAATATGTTTGTTTTTAGAGTTGCACAAAGCAGAAATGCATTAGCCTAAGGCTGACAAGGATTTATTTATAGATGTCATTTCTTAGTTTTTTTCTTGATTATAAAGTTTTTCGCTTCCAGCAAGATCTATAAGAAAAAGTTTATTCTTTTACTCTAGGTTATTAAACTAAAACACTAAATGACTTCTAGAACTTCGTACATTGATAGAGTTAGGCTTAGTTATTCTCTTCTACATAGCTAATTCAGCATATTGCAGTGCTTGGTATTAGTTCTTTACTTCTACCTCTCATAAATCTTTTATAGCAGTATCAAATTCCGATTCTCTTATTTCAAGTGCTTTTTTCTAAGGATTCAGCAAATCATACAACTTCTCGATATAGATTTCATATAAAGAGCAGCTAAAAGCTGTGGATGACTAATTGAAAATATACTAAATGCAATTAGGTAAAATTCCTGACGAGTTTTATTCACCAATTAAAGTATAAGTCTTACCAGCTCCTGTTTATCCACTAAAAGATTAAAAAGTTACTAAGTGAATATAGTTACATTTCTACCATCCAAGAAATTTTAGAGATGTGGCTATATTTGCTAGAATATTTCCTTTTGGTCATAATCAGAAGTAAATACGTTTGAAAATTAATTTTCGTAGGGAGATAAGTTAACTCTTTAAATCTAAATTTTATTCCCTTAGACACTAATAAAGTTGTTAGATTGCTCATTAATCAAAAAAGGTCTAATTCTTACATAAATTTATACTTTTTCCATTTTACTTTGAAATTAACTTTGCCTTGTATTTAGTATTTTAGATTATTGTTATCTTTTAATCCTTACTCTTATAACTACTACCTATTACTATAAGCAAGTGCTATTTGTAGCTATATGCATTAGAGTCTTATCTTTTGACTTTAACTTTCATTAATGTGTGAAGAATGAAAGTGCTAAGATTGATAATATCCTGAATGATTTAAATATAAGCAATACTTTGCATGATATGAAGATAATAAACAGATTATTAAGCACTAACTTTATTATAGTAGATTGATTCTTTATTCTAGTTACTGCTATTTGCTATTGATTATTAACTACAAAGCTATTCATTTTAATTTGCTAAGTTTAGTCCCAGTATATTATATATCTTAGCTTTAATTTGGTAGTTCTATAAATAAAAGGGTATAAAATATTGTAGCTTGATAAATACTTAATAATAAGAAAGAATATAATAAAGATATATCAAGTCAGTTATTTTAATATATCTCCTTCTCCTTTCAATTCACAGTAATTGCTAGTCCGCTATATTTCCTTTACCTATTTAGGATTATTTAAGTGGAGCTTATTTTAGAGGAATATTTACCTTATCTAGTTATTATCGAACTCTAGATTGCTTCTTCAGTATACCGGATTTTCTTAATTATACTTTGAAATAGAACGGAAAGTGCCCTTTTTAACTAAAGATGTATTTAATGAAATTTAAACAAATGAATGCTAAACGTTAAGGCAAAAAAACAAAAATATGGGTACTAAATAAAGTTTCTTTAAAGTAAGCATAGAGTCTTACAACCTTAATCAATAAGCTGTATTTTATAATGTCTAAATAAGTACGGTTGAATAAGATGCTAAAGCGTGGATCGTTCAGAAACGATTTAGCCACTTTTACAATTTTAGACAACAATTAACCTAAAAATTTCCGAATATTCCAAAAATGCCAAGCAAAACAATAACCAAAGTTACAAACAATACCAAGATAGAGTAAAGGAAAGCTCATTTAGAATAGTTTCTCAGAGAATGCGTAAGAAGAGAAGATATAATGACTTCTTTAGAGGCAATTTAATTTTTTGAATTGGATAAAAACGCTTAATAACTAGTATAACAAGCACCTTCTTGTACTGAAGTGCTTAGAGATCTCACATTTCCTATTGTAGACTTCCAATTTATAGAAAGCTAGAATCTCCTAATTCTAGGTTCAACGGATTTGGCAGAAGGTTCAAGATTCTATTCTCGCATCATAAATACAAAAATGCCTTGGTCTGATAAAAATAATCATCGTATTAGCGCTCCAATTAGTGAGGTTAAAATATACCATTTAGCACAGTAAGAAGAGAATACTATAGAACTGTTCTCTAATACGTAAAGCAATCAAATATTTAGGATATTTTTCAAGAAAATGCTATATAGTATAGATTTTAATTAATAAGCGTCATTACTGAGCATTGGACTGGATGATGGATATATATTAGTTTTTGCTTTGAAGATTTAGCAAAGTCCTTAGGAGTAGATTAATGAATAGCCTTTATACAATATTGATTCTCAAATTAATTATGAGAAATAACTTATTATTAACCCTCATGAAAAGGCTGTCACTGGAATTTCAGTTAATATAGAAAAGGAGTTTATTGTGACATGCTCTAAGGATAAGTTTTTGCAAATACTTGATTTAACTAAAGGTAATACATTATCCCAAATTTAAATTGATGAAGATGGTCTTACTAATATGTAAGTCGATTGGGATAAGTGTAAAGCTTTCGTAGCCAGTGAAGGAGGAGTTTTAGCCATTGTTGATGTTTCTACCAAAATTGCAAACATAATTTCAAGGATTTCTGTTGTAAATGAATCCATGATAACTTAGATAAATCTTGATACTCTGTAGAATTATATTTTCACTTCATAGAGAGCTTAAAGTTCCAGTGTATACGAAATAAAAACAGAAAAGGAACCTTAAAAATTAGTGGAATATGTTGGAAGAACTGATAATACAGCAATTTGCTGGAATAGAATTGGATAGGATGTTTATGTAGGTGATGAATCAGGAAATATTACTGTATGGGGTTTAAGTGATATTCCAAAGTGTAATATTTTATTCATATAGATGTTTGGAGAGCTCATAATTAACAAATTCAAAAAATTTAATATTTAAGCAAAATCAAATCTATTCTTTCTGCTAGTTGTGATAAAACGCTCAAACTATGAAAATTACCTTAGACTTGGCTACCTGAGTAATGGCATTAATTTTTGCTAAACTAAAATAAAGGAAAATAAGTAATTGGAGGGAAATTAGTATAACAGGAAATCATCGAGTAGTACAAACTTTAGTTGGACTAGCATGCCACTCAAGAGGTTAAAGAGGAAGAAAAAATGCCTTGGATGAAATGATCTTAACTACTTATTTAACTTTTTAAAAATATAAAATTATTTAAAAGAATAGACAATTGTAAATATATGCAGTGGCTATAGCTAAAACTGCACATTTTATTAAATCAATTTAGTCAATAACTGTAAAATCGAGAAATAAATTTATAATAATGATTAATTTTAAATTTATTTAGTTTAGAGATTCTCTACTTGACTAATTGGTTTTATATGTTCCTGTAAAAATCTCAAGAACCTTTCAGCGTATTATGAGGGAGGAATGACTGAAAAATCTTTTTAGCATAATGTCTTCTTAAAGCATACTTCACATTTCTTGTCTAGAGTATATTTTTGAGTAAAATCGATAATGCCATAGCTGTAGAAAGGTTAAGTATCAAAATAGAAGAGAATTAGTGAATAATCTAGAATTTAGTTTTGTCTTAGGATATTTACATCTTCTTCAATAGTTGTGAAAAACAGCTTATGCTCTAGCGAATCCATTTCTAGGTATTCCTTTTAAATCTCGAAATCAATTTCTTTATATATCAAATTTCTTTAAGGTTGGACAGATGATGTTTATTTTCTAGATGAACTTGCTTAATTGGAAGAAATATTTGGTATAATTTAAAGAAACTCAAAGTTTTCCTAAGAAGCTTAAGCTTGAGGTTAATCTCCTAAGGAATTTCTTCCTTCTTCAATTTCAACTAGTTAATATTCATGGTGCAACATAATTTCAGACTTTTACATAGTTTTTCTTTTGGATCCTTTTAAATCATACTTGCAAGAATATGATTCATCTCTTGCAATATTTTTTATAATCATTACAAAGAAAGGGAATTAGTCAGCTATTTAGATTTTAAACAACCCTACTACAATGGATAAATAAGATAGCTTTGTTGTAATATGAGTATGATAGCTAGGTAGAAACTCCTTGAAGTTATTAACTTCTTGTTCACTTATTGTTTTAATAAAGTACTTTTTATCATAAGTTTGGATGAAAAATGAGTCAGATTTACCTAAAGCCTTACTGTCGAAGAGAGCTTCTTTATTCAGCACTGGATTTAAAGATCTAAGTAAAATCTTACTGTATTAAATCACTTATACCATATTTTTGAAGTATGTAATCAAATGCTCGATGAGCATATATTTGGATTTCAATTTTTGTATCCTCATGAGTTACCTTTATAAGCAATCTTTCTTCAAAAGATTCAGATCTGAATGAAATCTTACAGAAAAGGAGTCTAAATTCCTGATAAATCCTTATTGAAGTACTACTTGTATGAATAGTTTAGAGCAAACAATACATTGTATATTGTTTTCTAGGTTACAATATTAAATATCATTTAACTCTCCATTACATGTTCTGGTGCTGGAATTTAAGGATCCATTTTGTGAACCAACCATTGGCCCAGTTAACTTGATCTGAGCTGATTCTTTCTGCATATTAATTTATCTCTAAATTTGGATTAAACTTGAGGATCAAATAATCTAAGCAAAGGACATAAAAATGCAGCAATATAAGTAGAGGATTAAGTGAGCTGAATAGAAGCTTACAAATGTGCAAGTTTCGCAATTTTCATGTTCATTCATTTTGCCATGTATAATATGAATGAGAGCTGGAATCATTCAGAAAAAGGTATAAAGAGAGTAAATGGTAAATCTTTTCATGAAGACATTTAAGGATTTTTACTTGAAGCTCTACTTTTTATACCATCTTCATACTTGGAAAACTAGAAACCAAGTAAAGATCTATAAAAATATAGGTAATCACATAAAGAACTCTCCAAAACTATTTTTTTCTATAAAACAAATTTCTAGAAGACTATTTTTACCAAAACTATTTGTTTCAAAGCATAGGATGATTATTATTATACTTAATGTGTGTGTGAAACTGTGGTATAAAATTTTTCTCTTCCAATATCCAATCATCTTAAGAGGGTTTTTGATTCTATAAATAGTCTCAACACAAATACAGCAACTATATAGAGGGAAAATAAAGAATATTCATGTAAATATACCTGCTTCTAACTAGCACTTTTTACTTTCAGAATTTATTTATCAAGGTTCTTATTTTTTAAGGAGAAGTATAAAGGTTATGAGAATTTCAAAAAGTACCTATCAGAAAATTATGTCTCCAGGAGGTTAGCTCAATTATTTTTACTTTCAATAAGCAATAATTAGCAAAATCAAAAATATCATGCTGAAAATTCCCAGAATTTAGTACATATTTTAAGCTCATTCAAACATTTTTCTTTAGATTTTAATAAATTAAACAAGCTTTAAACATATATAGCACTTCCTATACTATTAAATTACTAAATCACTCCTATTACTAAATCTTAAAAATACACGTAAAGCTACTTTTATTAATTTCTACATACAGGTAAATAAATAACAGCTTCAGTTAACTTAAATAAGCTTTAATAAATTTATAATGTGAAGTGATATTTAAGTGCAAGTGATTTTTTATCTTATTGGTTAAAGCATATATTTCTATTTAATAGCAGATTTTACTATTTAATGAACATAAATAAAAGTAAGCAGATAAAGCATATGAGTCATAACTTAATATTAATTCTATATTTACTACTACTACACTTCTTATTTATAAATATTAGATATCTATAATTCCCTTTATTCCTTACTTTTAATAAAACTTAACTCGGATTCAACCTAAACTCAAAAAGATAAAATAAAAGTTCTTAAACTGCTTAGCAAGTGCTAATAAAATAAATGACTTAAAGGTATTATAAATGAATAAGGAGTGACAATTGAGTATTTAGTAATTATATACTTAGAATTACTATTTATACAATTAATAAGATATAATCCTTATTAATCTATAATATGAAAGGACTAATATAAGATATTAAGAGCTATGAAAAATCAGAAAATTAACTTTCTTATCTAATTATTAATGATTAGAGTCTTAGGATAAAATAGATAATTGCATGCAAAACTATCATTCTTTACATAACTCTACACTATTACAATATAATTAAAGCTAGACATCTAATTTAGTTTAAGCTATTTATATATACAATTATTAACTAATACTTCTATTTATAGTTATAACTTAAGATTTGATAAGATATAAAAATGCCTATTGAATATATATGAAATATTAAATTTATTCTTATAATCCAAATAAAATCAAATAACTATTAAATGGATTGCATTTTATAAATTAGCTAAATAATAAAAAATGGGTTTTAAGATAGTAAGTTTTTATTTACGTGAGAAGAAACCATATTAAAAATAGTTAAGCAAAGAGAAAAAGTATATACATGATAGATAATTCAGAAATGGAGATTTTAATGATGTAGTAAGCAAATTAATTAAAAAATAGATAAAACAGCTAATATTAATTGAATTTATAATAAATAGTTCTAAAATGATTATCTTAAGAATAAGTATAAAATAAATTTTAGATTAAATAATAGTTTATTATGAATATATGCTTATAATTAGTTAATAACTTGCTTATTTTTATCTATTTTATTTTTAACATTTATTAATTACTATTTATCTAAGTTTTCCATATTTTAGATTTCTTATTTTTTACTTAAAATTAGTCACTAAGCTAGAATCAGTTAAATTATTTGCTGATATTGTAACTTATACTATGTTGGTTAAATCTTGAGTGTTTCCGAGAAGCGACTGATTCTTTTTTATCAGTTTGGATATTTATTTAATTGAAATTCTTATAAATCTTTGATTATTTAGTATTTATTTCTCTTTATCTTATTTTAATTACAAAAAATTTGAAAGAAGAAATAAAAAATAAATAAGCCAATTAAGAAAATAATGTATATAATTTGTTAAAATCATATCTGTAATAAAAAGATAAACATTTAGATTTATTACTTTTAACTAAGCTTTTAAATTGAGAATAGATGTGTTGCTTCTTTTTCTTAATGTTAGCTTTTTATAATGTAATTTTAATTAAAAAATAATATTTTCTATGATATAACTGTTTTCTTAAATTTATTCTATTAAGTTTCTGCTATTTCTTTAATAAATTCCAATAAGGTAATTAAAAAACTAAATAACTCTATGATTCTTTAATAACATTTGTTGATATATAATAGAATAATTTCATCTTCTGCTACTTTTAATCATTCCCTCCGTTCTTTATAGCTACTCTTCTCATTATTATATTTCATCTCTTCCAATAATATTGATTCTTCCTATTTAATTAAAAATATCACCCTATTTTTGTAGAAAGGCTTTGACTAATAATCTATAATTTAAAGTTTAAATAAAATTAATTATTTTATTATTCTAAAGCCAAATTTATAATTTCTTCAACTTAAGCTATAAGGAGCTTATTATTACTTCTTTACTTGTAAACCTTTTTAAATACTAATTATTTATAAGTTCCATGCTATTTGTTTCTATTATAGCTTAAAATACTTATATATTGCCATTAAACTTATAACTTTCAAATTTTGGTTGATATCACCTTTATAACTTTTAATTCTCTTCCTTCATATTGAGATCTTAGTAGTGGCAGATTTAGTTTATTTTTGGCTTTGGATAAAGAATATGCTCTTACACGAGTATATAGCTTTGCTTATAAAACAATAAAGAAGGTAGTATTTAAAGAAATGTAAGAATGGTAATCCTTATACTTGACGCTAAATACTTCTAATATAGTTGGAAATTATTTAGAGAGCTTCTATCATATAAGCATTAGGATATTATAAATGCATATAAGCCTATAAATTAGAAGATTTTAAATATCTAATGACTGTGAGGAAGATCTATAAATAAGGTTTAGATTTATAGTGTAATAAGTGTAAGGTTTAAAATTATGTTGACTTATATTACAATTTATATAATTACCATTTATCCTTTAACATTAAAATGGCATAAAAGTAAATTAAAACTGATAAAGCTGGGAAAAATACTATCGCAAGAGCTAAGAAACTTTTAAATAGCAAAGATTCCGAGACATTATACTAGTTACTTTTGTAAGAAGTGAATGACTGCTTCAAAATATAAAAAAACCACAATGAACAAAAGAAATAATTGGAAAGTAGATAAGCCTAACTATTAAACCTTTAGAATGATTATCAAAAGGAGTTAAAGCAAAGGAAGTTATTTGAAAGCATAGCTATAGAATTATAGAATCATAATAACAAATTACGAGAAGAATATAAAGAAGTAATTGAAAAAGAAAAACAAAAAAGGAATCAGCTTAGCCAAGATTACCAATTAAAGCTCAATTATATTTCAGAATCTCTGCAAGGAAATATTGATGAAAGATGCTAAATTTTATAGATAAACTAGGAAAATAAACAAAAGCTTAAAATTATTTAGGAAAAGTATGATCTAAGAGAGAAATAATTTACACAAATTATGGCACAGAAAAATTTGGAAGATTAATTGGTTAGTATTTAGATTTAAGAAAGATCAGTTGCCGTTTAGTAAATCCAGAAAGAAGTTCAGTAAAAAGCAGATGAATAGATTAAGCAACATATTTAAGCTTATTCTAAGAAGTTTGAAGAATATTAGTCAACTATCTAGTAATATAATGAAGGATTAAAACATTTTCAATCAGAAATGTAGACCATGGCTCAAATAAAAGCTAGATATGAAGCCGAAAATGCATTTATTAAAGAAAAAATTTAGGAAATGGAAGGCTAACTTAGTGTAATCAATGATTAGAAGAACCAAGCTGCAAAATAGATAACTGCTCTTACAAAATAGAGAGACAATTTAAGTGTACAAGCCAAGTAGCTTACTACTAAGAAGTTTGAAAAAACGGCAAAACAATGAAGATTTAAATTAAAGATTGATAATTTCTAATTTTATAACCTATAAAAATTATGAGTATAATAATTTAAGGAAGGATTTAAAGTTTATAATCTGTGGACATGCCACAGAATCTTTGGTTTTTCAACTATTTACAACCTTGCTCACAATTACTGTACAGTCATCAGGTTTTCCGCCATAATACATCTTATTATGCTTCATTGCCTCTTTTTAAAATGGACTTTCATAGTATTCATCGCAAGAATTTTCCCAGCATTATCTATTAAGCGTCATAGCTAAATGTTCTACACCTTTTTCATGCTCTTTGAAAATTATATCTCTTGTTTCCTGCTCACTGAGATTATCGAAAAAACCGTCACTTCCACAAATTATGATATCTTTTTCTTTAATTGGAACTTTGCATTGAACTACATCTTCTGGTTGAGTTACTTTACCATCGGTAGCAGCTTGAATCAATTATTGAAGCTTTCTACTTAAACTTGGTTCTAGTGTTTTAATAAAAGTTTATTCAGGTCATTTTATAAGTTAGCAAGGAGCATTAAATGAATAACAATTAGGCTTAGTCTTGAAAATTATAGTAAATCCTGTAATTTCTTCCTCTTTATTTTGTAAAGGTCTCAGAACCATGAGTTATGAATCTCCAATATATGACATATGAAGAGCAGACTTATGAATAAAGTAAAAAATTATTGTGCTACTTCCTGCCGATTCCACGGTTTCATAGCCATGCTTAAGCGCTCTAAGACTCATCTAATCACAAGAATTCATTTCTTCACTCTCCATTAGAAATTCTAGTTCTAAAGCAGTAGCTTTCAACAATTATTCGGTAAAATATCGTGGATTTATTTTGAATGACTTCCATTAACTAACTCCATCAGCAACTCCACAAACGTGGTCACCAATGAACATAAAATCACAGCTCATAGCTGGATCTTCGCTTCTTGTATTAGGATTGGGAAGCATATTTCCATAACTTTATAAAACTAATTTTTTTTGATTAGAAAAAGTTCCTAATAATAAAGGAGATTAAGACATACGCTAGGGAGAATTTCCTGAACTGAGGGGAGTCTAAACTTCTTCATAATTGGTACTTATATTTCCTATTTTTTTGTACTAATTTTCAGGCCATTTTCTTTTAAGCCTTTAAGCATTTAATTTAGAGGCATTTTTTTTAGTTTGATGAAGAGTTATCATATTATAAGTTTTACTTCTTCCTTTATGTGCTTGGTAATTTGCAGATATTTGGAATTTTCCATCTATAAGAAAATTGAATTTTAATGTAACCTTTTTTTAAAGTTTTTCTTTATTGAGTAACAGAAAATCCGTATAGAATAATTTTCTTATTGGGCAAAAATCCATTTTTATAGCAACTTTCCATTTTGGATCAGTGAAATTACCAATAATTTCTACATTTCTTGCAAAATCAGGAAGGAAATATTTTAATATTGGTATTTTCATCCTTTTACTCATAATTTCCAAAGAAAACATCTTACGAACTAAATAACCTCTATAATGAGCCTGAATTTTTATTGCTGATGATACTTCATTTTGTACTTAGCTTGCTGAACTTCCTTTGTTCTCTTCTTTCAATTCTTCTTGACTTTTTTTGATAAGCAAATTTGTAAACCATGTTACTTTGTTAGAGGTATAATTCCAAAGCGTCGCCATCTTTGGTCTTTTTATCAAATTTCTGCTTATATTTGTAGATAAAGGTAGCAAAGTTTAAATTTTTAGAAATTAAAATTTTTAAAAGTGAAGATAAGTTAAGAATAAGAATTTTTTAATTCTAGCTAATAAACACTGATATCCATTCAATGGCTTCTTTATACTCTGAACACTTTAATTTATAGGTTGCTTCAGCGTTAACTATATCTTAGATAAAAGTTATGAAGCATTTATCCTTCTTTAGAATAGTTTTAATCCTTTAAGACTTACTTAATAATATCGTTTATAAATGATGAAATGCAATACTAATGATAATGCTTCTTATACAGTTAATGTGATATATACTCTAAAGCTACTAAATATTAGTTAATTATTCTTTTACAATTAATATGTTGCTAATAAAACTAAGATTTGGAGAGTCATCTAATTTACATCCTAAGATGAATTTAATTATATTCTATTATTAACCTAAAACTAAAATTTTACACTATTATATTAACAAGTTGCTAATAATACTTTTTATCTATCTTCTATTATTAAAACTAAGGAAATAAAGTGCTAAAAAATAAGGAAATCATAATGTCTTTGTGATATTAAAATGGTGTAAACTTAAAAAGTTCTTATATGAATATCTTCAATACTGAACACATTAAGATTAAAGTACTCACTTTGATTAAAGAGAAAGCATTTACTTGAGATATTCTTTACTTTTAGGATAATTTCTATAACTATATTTTTGCTTACATTTAATTTTTACTTATCTTAAGAATTTCATTCTAGATTTGCAAATTTTCTAAATTTAGTTCTAGTTTATGATTTACTCAAAGCCAAGAAGCGAAAAACGATGCTAAAATAGTTTATTTATTAGTATTATTAATAATATTGTAATTTATCATAATTTTAAGAAATAATAGATTTGAGAATTTCAAATAGCGTATATTATATACTGTTATTTACATTTTACTTTATGTCTCTTAATAATATTTTAGAACGTATCTTAGAATTAGGAGTCTTTTAATAAAAGACTATTTATTTCCTTCTTTTTGCAAATGTCTTTAATATTTCTTCATATATATAGTATTCTCTCCTTAGTAATTTATAGAAATTTATTAGATAAGAATATTTAAAGGCCGAAGATACTTATTAACTATTCTATAGAAAAATAGAATAGTTTTACTTATGAAAGCAGTATTGCTTTAATAAACTCTATTTATTTCATCTATAATTACTTATTCATTATCTATTTTTTTATATTCTCTTTATTCTACTAGCACCTCAAATAATCTATTAGTATTTCATAGTTATTTTTATCAGTAATAGTTATAAACTAAGAATTAAAAGCTTTAGGCTTGCTAATATCTTCTTTAGTTAATAATTCCTTAATTTTTAAGTTTTAATTAAACTTTAATGGAGACATTTAATATTCTAGAATAACTAGCTATTGATTATTATATTTAAATGAAGCAATAGATAAATTAAGAAAGGATGTGAATGTTTAAGAGAAACTATTTAGAAATAGATTTACTTAATTAGAATGACAGATTTATTAAAAACTCTTTTATTTAAGCAAATGCAAATGATATACTTCTAAGTGCTTTATGCTTTTTTAGTTTAAACTAGAACTATTCCATTTAGCAATATAAGCCAACTTTAAATTTCCAGAATGTTAATCATATGCTTAAAAATTTATAGCAACTAACTATCTCTAAACTTAAATGTATACTTTAAATTGAAGGAAGTAAATCATAGGATAAGTTTTAAATTAGCCTTAGAGGCACAATGTATCACTTCTTTTAGAGTATAATATGAGATTAAGCTTATTGAGACAGTCATTAATTATTTATGTAGTTGGTTTATACATTCAAGACAGATTATATATTTTAAATATTATTTTCATTTACAATCTAAATATAAAATCTCGCTAAATGTTTATTTAATTGCAACTATATAGCTTCCAATGGTTTTAATAGTAATATATTTAAAGGAAAAGCAAAAATATAGAATTTATTTCACAGTATCTTAATATTTGTATATAACAAACACTAAATTTGAAAAATTAAAGCGATTAAATATTAAAGTTAGGTATTAATATGACTCCAATAATCAATGCTTAATTCTTCTGTACTCTTACGTTGCTTATTTAAGAGTGTTAATATAGCTTCTGTTAAACTATTAGTTTATTTTATTTAAAATTACTATTTAATTTTTTAAATAATTGCCCTATTTGAAGACTAGATATAAGCAAAATAATTTAGCAATAATAAGCTATAAAAGTAAATATTAAAGTTAAAATCTTATAATCTTAAGGAATTTCTCACTAGAACACTTGCTTAAAATAAATTTAATATTGTAATCATATTTCATTAAGTCAATACCTTATTTGCCTTTTTTAATTAAAGCTAAATCATACCTTTCTCTTAATGACTCTAAGTTGCTTAGAAAGAAATTATATTAACTTAACTTTATTCCGAAAGACAATTTATATTTATAATCAAAAAGATTAGAATTGTTATGTCGCATATTCTTAGTGAAAAGATGGAACTAGTCTAACAAATCATCCATTGCTTATTAAAATTTAATTAATCGCACGCCTCCAAAAAGAATTTATGAGCTTTATGAATAAACTTTTATCTGAAAATGATAATTATAAGGATAATATAACAGTCTTTATATCATATCCTTGAAAATCGAATTCCTGTGAAATAAATAAAGAATAATAAAATAAATCATTATAAGCATAGCTAATCAAATCTATATAGCTTCATTGTAAGTATCAATTTAGGAACATTCTACTATTTCATTTAAACTAAAATTATCTGATATATTTAAGACAAAATTAACGTAATAAGCATTTATGAAATTAGATATTTTAGCTAAGTATATTAAAATTAGTCTTTGAATTTATATTGGGAGAATAATCTTTATACTTAAAGGATATAATTTTAGGATACATATGAAATAAATTTTAAAATTATAAAAACAAGTCACATTGCTCCATGCTATTCGACCCATTTATTATATAACTCTTCATTTACACCAGCTGCTGGCTTTACACCTTCTAATGCTTATTAAAAATCTTCTAGATTTACTAAATCTGGCTAAGGAGGTTCTCTATCAGCTTACTAATGTCAGCTTATTACATTTTCTGTCTATATACTTTCTCGCTCAAGTTTTGAAAGTAATCTTCTTATAGGACGCATAGCTGCCTCCTTGCAGACTAGTTTTATATCACTTCCCGAATAATTTTCTAAGCTTTAGCAGAGATTTTAATATGGAAAATCTTGAGCTACATAAGACTTTAAGAAGGATTATAACATTGCAAGCCTTGCTTGCTAGCTTGGAAGAGGAACATATATTCTTTTTTCTAATCTTCTAAGCAAAGCTAAATCAAGGTCCCATGGCAAATTACTTGCAGCAAGCAAAAATATTCTTTCATTACTATTTTATTCCTTTACTAAACCATCTAATTAGATTAAAAGCTCTGTCTTCATTCTCCTAGATGCCTCATGCTCACCTGAAGAGTCTCTTCTTCCTAGAATTGAATCGATTTCATCAATAAAAATAGTGGAAGGCTAATAATATCTAGCTAATTCAAAAAGTATGCGAACAAGTTTTTCAGAATCTCCTCTTCACTTGCTTACGATACTAGAAGCTGAAATATTAAAGAAAGTTGTTCGGCATTCCGTAGCAACTGCTTTAGCAAGCATTGTTTTGCCAGTTCCTGGTGGTCCGAATAAAAGAACACCTTTCCATGGACTTCTTAAACCTGTGAATAAAGTAGGATATTTGAAAGGCATAAGAATTGATTCTTTAAGTATTTATTTCTAAGCTTATAATCCAATAATTTCTTTAAAAAGAACACTTGGATTTTATTACAGAATTTCATGATAGATACTCTAAGCTAGCTCTTTGAATTCTTCATTGTGAAAATCAGGTAAAGGCTTTAGAAGTCTATTTTCAAAAAATTCTTCATTAGATTCAGGCTAAGCTTAAACATTTTATACTTATTTTCCTTCTATTTCTAGTTTACGATTTTCAGCTTGAGGATTTTATCTACTTTTTTGGCTAGAATTAGTACTTTGTTTTTTAGCTGCAGGTCGAACTCCCTTCTCTTATATTTTTGGTAAAATAGTTTATTCTAGTTTCTTAACAAGTTTAGGCTTCTTACCATATTTGAAAGAGTAATACTCCTCAAATTCTGAAATAAAATAATACCTTAAACAATAATTCCTAAGTCAATATTATCAGCTACATCAAATTTATCTAGCTAAATCCCAGATTCATTTTAAAGCTTTACAAAAGACTCTACATACCCTACTTATTGCAAATATCTCGCTATAAGTATCAGCAAAGCTCTTCTTGTTTCTTGTTCCTTTTTTCTTGTTATTTATTCTGATTAAGATTCTACTTTTAGGCGCTCAAGAGTTGACATTAAATAAAAATTTAGCAAATAAAGAAAATTTAATAGTGTAGCTCTTTAAAAATTAAAGAAGCATTCATTTTACAGTTGATAGTTTGCTTTAACTAATAATTACACTGGTACTATTATTGATACTTAAAGCTTATTAAATAAGCTAAAGATACACTATTATTAAGATATTCTGTAACTACTTTATATTAAGCAAATAAGGAGATAATAGAAGGTAATATAAGTAGCTGAAGAATCATAATATTATAATTGTTTAGCTAAGCTGCTAAGTATTATCTATCTAACTTATTTACTTTATATTAGTATCTTTCTTATTTGTAAGTCAAGCCTCTAAAGTAACTTATCAGTTTAGATAAAGTAAATGAGTTATTGTATATTGCTATTTATTCTTTACCATTAATCAAAATCTTTAAGTTCCCTTTTAACTATATTAGCAGAATAACTCTGAGTATTAACTTCAGTTTGATAAGTTAAATATATTGATTTATCAAGCAAAAGGTATTATTATGAAATTAACTATAGTTTATTTTAAAAAGCAATAAATTAACATTCTATCAATAGATAGCACATTAAAGATATCTAAGAATAGCTTAAACTCTTATTATCACTAATATTAGGAAACTTAAATTAATTTTTACTTCATTAAAGCATTTACTATGATATAGCTGATTAAGTATTAACTTTACAATAGTTAGTTTGCAAAAGAAGACATATAAATAAAGACTAAATCTCAATTTTGGTACCTAAGTACTTAATATTATAAGCTTTATTTAAAATATTCTAAGTACTGAAGTGGTTTGGTAATTCAAATACATGATTGTACTTTAATTAAATAACTTAAAATTATATACTTTTAGTTTTTATATTATCAATGTATAATGAAATGTATAAAGAAATAATCAGAAAGTTAAGTATTTAAAAACAAAAATAAAGCAATAAGAGAGAAATTTGAAGTAGGAATAAAAGCGCCAATAAAGATATGAAGTCTAAGTACATTTAAATTTAGCAATTAATTATTCTAAATAGCTAATTAAGAAATTAATCTATTACTATCATATAAGTAGAAAAACATTAAACCATATACAAATCAGTTTTTCATAGAGTATAATAAGAACAAGGAAACTGGAATATTTTAGTTTACTAAATCAATTATTTAAATACTTCATCAACATATATTCTTATTAATTGAACAGGCAAATCTCATAGAATAAGCTTAAATTTTATCAAACACTAACTAAATTTTCATATGAAGTTCTTATTAATTAGGCTTTAACTTTAATTATATATAATATAAAGGTAGTCTCAAGATAAAAAAACTAATAAATGAATTAACTTAAAGTATAATTCTCGCTTATTATAAAAACTTGAAATTATCTCATTAATTTTACTTCCTAGATAATAAATATAATAATTATAGTTCAAGCTATTTGAGAAAGGTAGATTGAAATAGAAATGCTGTAGAATAAATTTTTGAGACTAATGAATCTTTGTATTCATAAAAATTAATTCTATTTATTGTTAGGCACAGGATTTAAAAGAATGATTAAGGAATTCTAAATTATTTAAGAACATTAAACTAAGAAAACTGGAACATAAAGCGACCAAAAAGTAATTTATTTTAAGATAGAAATTTTAAGATTACTCATTATAAGCCAGGAATTCTAAGTTCTACATGGTTATTTATAAATCTTTAAAGGAAGTTATTTATAAGACTTAAGGAAGATTTTGCTTTGTAATTAATTTAAAGATATAATTTAAAAAATAAGGAACCTAGTATAAGTAATGAAGCTAATTATATTTTATTATTTATAATGATCTTTGAAATTAGTATAAAGACTAAAGAAATCTCATATTTTAGTAGCAATTTTTTTAATATAAATTAGAGAATCTAGCAAGAAAAATAGAAAAAGACTTTTATTTATTTTCTGATAATTTAATGATTTTGGCTAACTAAAACTGTAAATTTTAACAATCAATTAGTTGTATTTTTAATTTTGTAAATAAAGTAATATAAAGGGACAAGACTCTCATTCAGGTTTTTCTATGCATCTATGTAAGTTAAAGATAATTACTAGCAAGCTAATTAGTACTCAAAATTATAAATCAACTTATATAACTTAGATTCTAGTCATTTTACTCATACCAAAATTAACTTTTGCTTTAGTCTTAATCATCATTTTTATTCTTTTATTACATCATTTTATATAAGTATTTCCTTATTTTAAAGATGCAAATTAAAAGACTTATCATCAAATAAGCATTGCTATACTAGATGTAAATTTAGATATTTTAAATTTAAATAAGTTAAGAATAAATAAAACTATAAGGATTATCATAAAATAATAGCAGCTTTAGTTTATTTAAATTATACCAATCTACTACATTGTTTTCTTATTTAAACCTAACCTAATTAAATTAAACAGGGATACATTTTTTGAATCAATTAGTGAATTAAATTAAAGTTCAGCTTAGAAAAATGTTCTAAAGTAGCTTAATTCTATTAATAATAAAAGAAAATAGAGATTAGATATATCATTATAGCTTGAACTTTAATAAAGGAGATTTGCTTGTTCCTGCTATTTAATACTAAAGCAACTAGATCTTAATTTTTATTATTATTGCAAGATGATTTGCTTGAATTTGCTTTAGAGGGATATAAAGAATAATAAATAATGAATAGCGTAAAGAATTATAAATAGTCTAGTTGAATTGATTTGAAATTAAATAGCTTTGGATTATCAAATTAGATAAAGCTATTAAAATGCTCTTCTCTTAATATTAATTAATTGTACTTATTATCCTTTTTAATATACTTTGATTAAGCTATAAATTAACTAAATAATTATATACTCCGATTTATCTAATTAATAAGGTCTAAAATGATTTGCCATTATGCTATATAAATAGGTTCTTCATTTAATTATATAAATTAATTCAATTGTCTGCTAGAAATAAGAGAAACCAATAGATTTATAGAAAGCTAAATTGTTAATAGATATCTCTTATTCAAGCTTTTATATAGGTTGATTTGCTTCATCTTAATAAACTCTTCTTAGTTTAGTTACTTTCCTATTTTTTAGCTTAGTTTTATTATATTTACTAGATGATTAATTAACATAAGGATAAAAGGTTATTAATAGTATTTAACACTATAAAAGTGAGTATGTAGAGTTAATTAATTAGCTTATTATTTGATTAGATGTATAATTTAATAAGTTAGACCTTTAATTAAGGATACTATGTAAGCTTAGAGTATTTTAATATGATAAACTAATTTGCTTTAAAATATAATAACCTATCTAATAGCCTAGTTTATTACTATCGAATAATAAACAACTCAATTTAAAATTATTGCTTAAGATTATAAAACAATGGAATCTAATAAGTAGCAGTAGCAACAATAAAGCGTTTAGTAAGAAAAGAAATTTTAGAAAATAGAGCAGTTCGCTTATGGTTCATAAGGATAAAAACATTAGGGAAATCCTGACTGTAAAAACTGTGGAGGATCAGGATATGAACCTGGAGTTATGAAAACTTGTGACCAGTGTTGGAAGTGAAAAATTAAAAGCCAATATTTTATCGATTATCTAAAATATTAATGCCTTACATTCAAAAACTATACATCAATTGAATTTAATTTTAATTGTGAGAGAAATAAATTAAATAAATTTTTTATTAAAGATCATATGAAGCAAAATATATAAACTATTAAATTGAATAAGTGTCTAGATATATATAAACAATTAAACCAATATGCTAAATATCAAAGCTAATAATAAAATGAAATCTTTAATATAAAATTTATTATTTAAACTTTAAATTAAGAGAATCACTTCTTTAATATCAGTTTATTTATATTGCAGCTATGCTATTTTGTTAGAATAATTATTGGTATGATAAGTATTTCTAAGTAATGAACGTTTATTATCTAAATCTGGATTATTTAGTATTAAGCTTTATCTGTAGTTGGCTTTTGCTTTAGATACTTAGTTTAGCTTAGGCTTAACAATTGTTGGCAATAGGAATTAGTGAAATAGAGTTAGTAGAATTGAGATGGGTAAATGAGAACATAAAGTTTAGTTAGAATTAATTATGAAAAAATTCGTAATTAAGTTTAAAAGCATTCATATTTGAATAAATAATATAAAAATGAACGAGGAAGAGGCTTCTATGTATATTGAAGAAGAGGAAGAAAATATTACATAAGAAGATTCATGAGTTGTCATTTCTAACTTCTTTGAAGAGCATGGACTTGTATCTTAATAACTCTCCAGTTTTAATCATTTTTTGACTACAACAGTTTAAGAAATTGTTGATGAGAGCGCTATTCTCGAATTTATCCCTGAGAGATAGTATAATCCAAACGAGAAAAAGAAACATAATGAACTAAAATACGAAATTAAGTTTAGCTAGTTTTGGGTTAATATAAGACCAACACACAAAGATGGTTAAGATAAAACTTCATATATCTTTCCACATGAAGCTAGAATAAGAAACTTAACGTATTCAACATTTATTTATCTGGATATTGATAAGAAAACAATTCACTTAAACTAATAGACAGGAAGAGAAGAAATCAAAGACAAGGAAAATATTTCAAAGATGAAGATAGGAAAGGTTCCTATCATGTTAAGAAGTAAATACTGTGCTCTACATAACTTAGATGACAGACAAAGAGTCCTTTAGAAGGAATGTGAATTTGATTAAGGTGGGTACTTTATCATAAATGGAAGTGAAAAAGTTTTGATAGCATAAGAAAGAATGGCTAACAATTTTGTGTATGTTTTTTCTAAATCTATGCCTACAAAGTATTCATGAGTCGCTGAAATAAGATCTTAAATGGAAATTAGTAATAAAATTCCTAGTACATTTACTGTTAAAGTAAAGGAAAACTAAGGATCAGGAGCTACTATTCAAGCAAGTATTTTACATATAAAAAAAGAAATTCCAATAGCAATTTTATTTAGAGCTTTATCTCTTTTAGCAGATAAAGATATTTTATCGCACATTTGTTACGATTTTAGTGATAAGTAGATGATGGAAATGCTAAGACCTAGCTTGATAGAAGCTTCTTAGTATTAATCTGAAGAAAATGCTTTAAATTACATTGCTAATAGAGGAACCCTGACTGGAGTTTCAAAAGAAAAAAGAATATAAATAGCAAGAAGTATTTTGAAAGAAGATTTACTTCCTCATGTAACTACACAATAATTCTATGCCACTAGAAAGGCCTTTTTTGTAGGATATATGGTTCATAGACTATTATTAGCTAAGTTAGGTCGATCTCAGCCTGATGATAGAGATCATTATGGTAAAAAAAGACTAGATTTAGCAGGAGGTTTAATGGCTGGATTATTTAGATAATGCTTTAGAAAATTTTCCAAAGACGCTTAAACAAGCTTGAAAAAGCAAATTGATGAAAGCAAATAAGACATTAACTTAAACTCAGCCATAAAACAGCAAACTATTACTAAATCTCTAAAATATTCTCTTGCAACTGGAAATTGGGTAACTAATTCCTAAGGTTAAACCACAAAAACTGGAGTAAGTTAAGTCTTAAATAGATTGACTTTTGTTTCTAGTTTAAGTCACTTAAGAAGATTAAATACTCCTATCTAGAAATAAGGAAAATTATCTAAACCTAGGCAGCTTCATAATACTCATTGGGGAATGATTTGTCCTGCAGAAACACCTGAAGGTTAAGCATGTGGACTTGTAAAAAATTTAACATTAATGGCATTTATTTCTGTAGGTACTCATTCTGGACCAATTCATGAGTGCTTGGAAGAATATGGAACAGAAAATTTAATAGACTTAAATGTAAAGGACATCCATGGAAAAACTAAAGTATTTGTAAATGGATCTTGGGTAGGTATTCATAGCGATGCCGAATCTTTATCATAAACACTAAAAAATTTAAGAAGAAATTAGGATATTCCTAAAGAAGTTTCAATTGTAAGAGATATACCAAATTAAGAAATTAGAATTTATACTGACTCTGGTAGAGTATAGAGACCTGTTTATATTGTAGATAGTGTAGAAGAAAACAACAAGATTAAAAATAGACTTAGAATAAATAGAAATCATATTAGACATATGTATGAAAAAGGTGAAGATAAAATGGGGTTTGATAAAACGTTAAAAGATGGACTAATCGAGTTTTTAGATGTAGAAGAAGAAGAAACTTCAATGATTGCTATTACCATTAGAAAAATGCACTAAAATGCTGATAACGTTTAATATACTCACTGTGAAATACATCCCAGCATGATTTTAGGAGTGTGTGCTAGTATTATTCCCTTTCCTGATCATAACTAATCTCCTAGAAATACTTACTAATCTGCTATGGGTAAATAAGCAATAGGAGTTTACATTAGTTCCTATTAACTAAGAATGGACACATAAGCTCATGTTCTTTTCTATCCTTAAAAGCCTTTGGCAATATCAAATGCTGCAGAATTTTTACATTTTAAAGATCTTCCATCAGGTACAAATGCATCAGTTGCAATTGCGTGCTACACTGGTTATAATTAGGAAGATAGTATTATAATGTGCTAAGGAGCAATAGATAGAGGAATGTTTAGATCAGCTTTTTATAGAACTTACTAGTTGGAAGCTAAACAAGATACGAGAACAAGTGAAGAATTTCACGTTCCTACTAGAGAAACGACAATAGGAATGAGAAGAGGTACTTACGATAAACTTGATTTTGATGGTTTAATTAAACCTGGAACGCGTGTTAATGGAGATGATATTATTATAGGCAAAACTTCAGCACTTAGTGCCAAATTCTAAGAAATGGCTGATGTGAGAAGATAATCGAGAAAAGATTGCAGTGCTTCATTAAGACACAGTGAATGTGGTATTATAGATTAGGTTATTTTAACTACAAATGAAGATAATCAGCGTCTTGTAAAGGTAAAGGTCAGATCTATAAGAATTCCTCAAATAGGAGATAAATTCGCTTCAAGACATGGTTAAAAAGGAACAGTAGGGCTTACGATTAAATAAGAGGACATGCCTTTTAATATCGATGGAATTTAACCTGATATCATTGTGAATCCTCACGCTATTCCTTCACGTATGACTATTGGCCATCTTATGGAATGCTTGGTAAGTAAAGTTGCTACTCTTGAAGGAAAAATTGGAAATTCGACACCTTTTTAAGAAGATTTGACTGTTGATTAAATAAGTGTGAAACTTCATAATCTTGGGTTCTAATGTAGAGGCAATGAAACTGTATATTCAGGTTTTACGGGTAAAAAAATTGAAAGTATGCTTTTCTTTGGTCCAACTTTCTATTAAAGATTAAAACATTTGGTTGATGATAAAATTCATTCAAGGTAACGAGGCCCTGTATAAATTTTAACTAGATAGCCAACAGAAGGAAGAGCCAGAGATGGAGGCTTGAGATTTGGAGAAATGGAAAGAGATTGTATAATTTCACATGGCGCAGCAAGATTTTTAAAAGAAAAACTATTCGATACTTCAGATGCTTATAAAGTACATGTTTGCTAGAAATGTGGCTTGATGTGTATAGCTGATTTTAAAAAGGGAACACTTGAGTGTAAAAAATGTGCTAATAGAACCAAAATAGCAGCTGTAGAAATCCCATATGCCTGTAAATTACTCTTTTAGGAACTTATGGCCATGATGATAGCACCTAGAATAGCCACTTCTCCTACTTGATTTTTAACATTATACATAAAAACTAATTGAATTATAAAATTAATTGAGTTTTAAAATAATAGATTCAAAAGCAATCACTCTATCAATATTTTTATACAAAACGTAATTCTTAGATTAACTTAGAAGCAAGAGATATATTCGTCTAATATTAGATATTCTTAAGGCTTTGTAATGTATAAATGATTATAATATAAAAGATATATTTGAATATGTCACATCAAATTTCTTTAGATTTTTTCACAATAAGTAAGTTTAAAAATTATTGGAAAAGTCTCTTCAGTTAGGAATACCTAACTATTTAAGGTAATATATTTTGCAATATGCAGAAGTTTCAATAGAAATTATGTATTGTACTCATATGGTGAATAAGAAATGAATTTATTATAACCCAAAATTTTCATCATTTTTGATTTTTAGTTAATTTAAAGTTCTGAGCCTTGATTATCTATTTTTATTTAAAAAAGAGAGCAAATAAAATAAAAAATATTTAAACTATTATCTTAAATTAATCTTAAGTTTAATAAATTTATGCACTGCTTCTCAATTAAAATCACTCCCTTTATTATAAGTATATAAGTTTCTTTAATTATAAGGATTTAATTTGCTTTTGAAATTTATGATTTCACTTAAGATATTAATTTTTTATCTTTTCGAAATTTAAGTCATTATTTTAGTGTAATAGCTTAGAGATCTTTAATTATAGAGTATATTAACTTTACTTAAGGATATAAATTTAGAAATAAAAGAATAAAAAATGAAAGTAAATATATAAATCTTTTAAACTTTTATGTCTAAATCAATTTAAACTTATTCTTAGTACTTGCAATTAGATTTCTATAAAATGCTATTAAAAATTTGTTTCTTAATAACTATAAAAGGTACTTCAGTTGGTATGAATGTGTAAATGTGGTTCTTTGTATTTTAGCTATTTTATGTCATAATTCTAAAATACAATAAAGTAGCTTTAGTTTTTTAATAGATTAAGTATTATAAATTTTCTTTATTCCTTTTAATTTTATATTCTTCCCGCCATCTAAGTTTTTTATTATTTATTCTTAAAAAATAATCTTTATATCAGTGAAAGAATTAAGTAAATATAAGATACTAAATTATTTTTCTTAAAATTAAAAGGAATTTAATAGGGTAAGCTGTTTTTAGATTACTTAAATGAGTAAATAAAAAGTTAGTATAAAAGCGAATTACCCAAACCAAATTTATTTAAAGCTTACTTACTCTTGTTTGCTTTATACCTAGTTCTGATGCAATGCTCGTTTTATAGAATAAGTTTTAGTTGCTATAGTTTGAAGATAGACAAATTAGCTTATAAGAGTTTGGTTATAATTATAAGTTCTTCTAAAGTAGCTATTTAATTATGTAAAATATCCTTTCAAAGTAAGTTTAAACTCTATATTTACAATTTGTCCATTTTTAAGCAAAAACATTTAGATTATAATCAAAAGGTAAGAAAGGCTAGCTAAAGAAGTATGATGGAAGTAGAAAGTATATTAGAATGATTGAAGGTAGATTATTATAATTGAGTAAAATTATGTAAAACTTTTCAATAAAGGTCTAAATTAGAAATCATAAAGTGTTAAGATAACCGATAAGCTTTGATTTAAAGGCTTTGCTCTCAATAATGGTTCCTATCTTATAAAGAAAATTCTTAGAGCAATATTCCACATAGATAGAGGAGTAAATAAATCTTAATTCAGCCTATAAATCATTTACTTTAGGATCTGTAAGAAGTACTAGTTTCAAACCACTTGGTGTTTCCAATACATGACAGCTATAGAAAGGTGTTTAATAATAGTTAAATGTATTTCCAAAATTAATATCAATCTTTTAGCCACTTTATTTCTAATAATGCGAATTTGTACTCAGTTACTAGCACATTGATTTCATAGAGAATAGCATACCAAACATCAACTTACATTATTCTTAATCTTTACTATTTTAAGAAATCATGTCTATATGAAAGAGACAGAGCCCTGATCTATGGAACAAATAGAATTCATATATTACCATTTTATCTTATTCTTAAGAGATTTTATTTGAAATAAAAGCAAACTAATATTCAACTAAATAATCTTATTTAGCTTTACGCTAAACTTAATTATTTAAGTCATCTGCTTTATTTCTCCTTTTTACTATTATTTTGCTAAAATTTTTATTTTAATTTAACAAAAGAAAGTAATTCTCTTAATGCATCAAATATTTTTAAGCATTTCATTAAAATACAACAAGATTGTATTATTTAAACAAATTAGATCAATATTGCTAGTTAAGCGAAATTTAAGTTTAAGATTTAAAATGCATATTAAATTTCCTTTAGAGAGCATAATGTATAGAATTAAATTTAATATGAAGCTTAATTATAAAGATGTTGAATTTGCTTGCTTATATTTTTTTAACTTGAGACTGATTTACTTTAAGTTACTATAAGCATCTTTACATTGTTTTCAATTATGTAAGTCTCTTATTATATACCTTATTTGGAAGATATTTAATATTTATATTATTTATTCATGCTATTTATTAATTAAATCAACCCAAATATATAGTCTCTTAAATCATTAGCAATTGTAGAAATATAAAGAATAAAAGTTTCAAATAATCAAAATAGAGTAAAGCAAATTTAAAGAGAAAAAGGCCTCATATTTAATCCACAAAGGTTATATAAACAATTTGAGCTAAAATTAATAACAATATAAGCATTATTTGCTTTATTAAACAGATAAAATAAGAAAATATATTAATTGATAGATCATAATCTATATAAGAAATCGTCAAAAACTATAAATTATTTCTTTAGATAATTATTATATTAGTAAAGCTTAGAAATAGATCATGCAAATCTTTTAAAATTTCGTAATTTGATAGAAATCTAAATTTTACCTTTTTATTTTAAATCATAGAAATATTCTGTTGTATGAAAAGAAAGGATTAATATGTTGAAATAAAAATCAGATAAATTTAATATTTTTAATCAATATTTGTACAATCAATCAACACCAGGTGGTTTCAAATCTTGTTCTCTTACAATCATCTTATCAGCTATTTGTTGTAAAGTCAAAGGATTTCCAACAACATCTATTTATTTTCCAATTTAGTTAGTTCCTTGAATAACAATATTTCGCTAATATGGATTATTAGGGTCATTATAAAGTGAAATCTAACTATTTTAATCGTTATTAGTATATAGACTTAGTTAATTTGCAGCTGGATTTTACATTCTACTATCTAAGATTGAGAAAGTAGTCAATTCTTTTAATTAAAATTTTTCTATTATAGGAGCCTAACTGTAGTTATTTAAAGCATGTTAATATTCTAGTTGCTTCTAATCAATTTATTCTTTTATTTGCTAAGGCATGAAATCTGGCAAAGTTTAAAAATCTTATAAGCTGTATTTTGATTCAACTTTTTGCTTTTTCTTTAAATTAATAGAGATTCCTGTTTCTTAGCTAAATTTAGAAAACTAATCTTCAATATCAATATCTTAGTCAACTTTTCTTTTGTGACAATCGCTTGTAGTATGCTCACTACTATTGCACAGTTCGCACTCGCGATTTTGTAAATATTGAATTAATTTTAATTGACCCGCTTTTGAATCTTTGCATAGATCAGCATTATGTCCTTATTTACCACATATATTACACCATTCAGCCGATTGTGCTATTTAAGATTGAATATATTCTAAGTTATTTTGAGAACTTCCATCAGTAGGATTTCCTTTTAAGATCGCTTCAATAACCATAACTCCTTTTTATAAATCATTCATGTTAGTTGCTTTAACAACAACATGTAATGGTTCGTCCTTTTATTATCCAAATACTTTATATTGAGTCTTAGATTTCTTATTATAAACAGAATTTTCT
Source organism: Loxodes magnus (assembly GCA_946699065.1). Classification (NCBI taxonomy): domain Eukaryota; phylum Ciliophora; class Karyorelictea; order Loxodida; family Loxodidae; genus Loxodes; species Loxodes magnus. The sequence goes on along the minus strand of CAMPDV010000008.1, from coordinate 940,397 downwards.
CCTCTAAGCTAGATACTGCAATTAGAAACACTTTCCAGATGCTTTTAATTAGCTCCTTTTGGTCCTAATATCATACCTACATATGCTTAAACAGTTTCTCCATTAACTTAAGGAATGAATAACTTTTGTTTAAATTTTGGAGGTTAATAATCACCTTAAAGTTCATATTTTGGCTCAATTTTATTTAGCTCTTCAATTATTATTTGTCTCTCTTTTTACTATTTTGTTCTAGCTCTATTAATTCTTGTGTTAGTTCTTCTTCCTGTTTTAGGATCATATACAGGTTCAGGAGAAGGTGATCTTAAATCAGGATCATCTATATCATAAACATCAGAAAATAGTCTCCTATCTATATCATCAAGTCTAAATTTTCTAAGTAAAAACTCTAATTGTTCCTTACTTAAGAATTCTGGTATTTTAGACATAGGTAATGGTTTGAAAGAACGTTAACCCCATCTAGAATTATGAACAGCAAGCTAATTATTATCATATTTAATTTCTCTTTAAGTTCGTCAGCTTTGCTGAGGTACTGCTAGCATTTACTATTACTGCTTCTATAAATGATAAATCAATGATTAATCTGCCCAAGCCACTTAAGCAATTTGCTAATTCATTTAATTTTATAGAACTATTAATTTAAAAAGCTTTAATAACTTAATTTATACTTATAAAGAACTAACTGTCTCATTATCCTCATTCTAGACTCTAACTATCCTATCATTATTTATATTTTCACTTGCTCCTTATTATTTCTAGATTAAATGCTTGAAATTATACCAAATTAAATTAAGAAGCAATAGTAAAAGGAGAAAGCTAGAAAATAGTAAACATTTATAGAAGTAAATAATTAAGAATTTTAGTAGCTAAGTTAAGACTTTAATAGTTGCGGCTTCAAAATATACAATCATAATTGTAATTATTTCCAAAATGCTAATTATTTATAATTTTTTAGATTCAAATATTCCTACCTATACCTTCCTTTAAATTATAATCAATTTCATTTTGACTAAGACAAGCTTTAGCATCTTTTTAGATAATAATTTTTGCCTATTGTAGTAAAATTAATTAACTTTAATTTCGTTTACTTAAGCTAAATGTTTAAAACCCATGGATATAAGCAATTTGATTATTAGTCTATATGTTTTATGCTTATAATTTAACAAAATATAAGCAATTATTGCTAAGATCCAAAAATATATTTATCAGAGGTATTTATATGAATGGAGTATTTTTAGGAATCTTTCTCCTATATTGTTTGCTGAAAATTTAAATAAATAAGGTTAACCATCTATGGCACAACAAAAAATCAATAGAATTCTGCAAAAATGCAAAAAGAGAGATAGTTGAGTAATTTAAGATATTAAGGTTTTTAAATAAATGTTTACCTATATCAAAGAAATATTATGAAAGATATTTTACAAAACAGAATCTAATTTAATAAGATGAAAAATAATGATACCTCTTCTCAGAAACGACAGTTCAATAAGATAGAAATTCCATTATATCAAATAAAGAACTAACGATATATGCTATGAATCTTTAAGAATTCTAAATTGAAAAAAGAAGAAATTTCTGAAATAAAGTAAGGCATTTAATAACGATTTGAAATCAATCTGCTGAAATATTTTAAAACAAAATTTTGAAATGAATTACATTAAAAATTTACCTATATTGCTTGAATCAAGACTTCATAACTAATCTCTCCCTTTATTAAATTTAGTTAATGCTAAGATTATCTATTTATAGTTTATAATATCTTTTAAATATTGGCATAATTTCATTTAGTTTTTATAAAGAAACATTTATAAAAATTTTAAACTTTAACCTTCTATCTAAAACTTAAGATTAATTTTGCCTCAATATTATAAAATCAAAAGAAGCTCTTTCTATAAATTACCACAAGTTGATAGATAACGCTAATGCGATATATGCAATTATCTTTTATATTTTTGCTGATATTTTCTAATAAATTTAACTTTTATTCAATTATTTCTATTCTAAGCTTTATTAACTTATAGATAAGACTTCTCAAGATTCTCTTTAATCTGAATATACTCATTTAAAATGTTATTCAATTTGAAGAGATTTAACTAGAGTTTAAGTTTAATTATCTTATTTTCTCATTAAATACATCTTTTATTATGTATTTTTTTCTAAATCTATTAGTTAAGTTTTTTTTGTTTATAATGCTGAATTAATTAATAGAGATATAATTATAAATTTTAATTGATATTTCAAAATACGATTAATAAAAATTCTAAAAGCATTGTAGCTCAAACTTTTTTCACTTTCCTATATTACTTATTTTTTAAAATTTGGTATAATTCTACTTTAAAATATCCATTTTATTTTTCTTGTTTTATAAGACAAGACTGAGCTTTATTTATTAAAAATAACGATTTTTAGATGCAAATTAATGAAAAGTGAAATAATATTAACCTTATACAGTTACTACTTGCTTCTATACTATTTTTTTATATAACTTGAGTAATTATAATTATTTATTTTTATTATTTGCAATAAAGAGGAAGCATACAACTAAAATATATATCAAATTAGCTTTATAAAATATCTATTTAGGAGCTAATAGATATCAAGCCCTTGTGGTAACGTTTGTAGATTATCAAATTCCAAAATTAAAATTTTTATTTTGAAACTACTTTAAGTAAGTAGATAGATAATAGTTATTGCAGCTTTAAGATTTCTGATAAATATAATTATCTAAGGTAGGAGTATATATCTACTTTGCTATTTTATCTATTTTAATTAGATTTTATTAAGGAAGTTGATATACCAAATAGCAAATTACGAATTTTATGCTATAATGTCTCTATTTAAAGTTTTATTGTTGGAATGCTTTTATTACTTTCACAAATTTCTAAGTAACTGATTTTCGTGATTTCGAGCTTCATCTAAGCCTTCATTAATATTCTTTATTTCTATTTAATAAATTTACTAGAAAATGATTTAAATGAGCGTAATTCATCTTAAATTAAGAATTAAGTTAGTTTAATTCTTAAATTATTAAATATGAGGGTCTTTAAAGGCACTCAACTTAAAATTGCGGTATGCTCTATCATTATTTTATTAATACTATTTTTATAGCTAAAGATCCATAATAATATTTAATAATTTGAAGAAAGTGATAAAACTCATTTAAGCAATATTACAAATGAGGAATAAAACAGATAACTAGATAGTTAAAGATGTGTTAAGTTGTAATAGCAAGTTGAAGAAATTTAATTTGAAAATGAAAAGCTTTAACTTGAAAGTTTTGTGATTAATCTTACTTCAAAATAGTAATTCTTAGTATATGGACCCCTAAATTCATTTGATTTTCCTGAGCTAATTATTTCTGTATGAATTAAATTTCATACAAACCAACTTGAGATTACGAAAAATACTTTTAATGTCTAAAATGTTTGTGGAGATAGAGATTTTGAGTTATTTAAAGGATAAAAATTCGGTATACTTGGAAATAAAGTTGAAGGTTGTGATTCATAAAATGATAATTGAGGGTATTTTCTTTACCTTGTCAATAACTAGATAACATCTAAAAGACAAATGGTTTTGGAGTTAGGCTCCGATTAAGGATGCTAATACATCTTTAATAGTTTTGAAATAGAAAATGACATTTGGTATAATGTTCAATTACTTTTAACAGCTCAAGGAACTTTATTATTCTAGAATGAAGCAAATTTAAAATTACCAAAAGCTTAATTACGAGTAAATAATAAAATAACCTCAATTTACGATTAAAAATATTACAGACTAATGTAAACAGGTAGACGATTTAGATTAGGAGCATAAGTTACTAAAATGCTTTCTGTTTTTTAATAGAATAAAGAAGTAATAGGAAATTATAATTCTTTTGAATTTTAGAATTTTTACATTTTTAACTAATATAAGCTTTTAAACAATTTAGGATAGTAATATGACGCTTCTTTCTTAAGTAGTTTAATAGCTTTTCATAAAGAAATAAAGATAAGAGGTGAATATTATTTATACTTCTAAAGAAAAAAATAAAAAAATAAAAAGCATGTAGTAAGGGATGTCTATTAGATTAATAAGAATCATTATGGTAATGTAGCTCAAGACTCATCTACTCAAATGTATTTTTAAAATAGATTATGCAAATAAATATAATTTTAGGAATATTATCCTGAAATTTATGAATCAGTGTAATAATAATATCATCAAATTATTAAACGTCACAATCTAGATGCTAATAAAATGTACCCTGTAATAATGCCTGTTTATAAGAGACATGGCATTTTATAAAAAGTTCTATAAAGTCTTGAAAGAGCTTAGGACATTTAGAATACAATTATCATAATTTCTTAAGATGGAAAGTATGAGAATGTTACTAAAGTAATAGAGGATTTCAAAAAAAGAAAAATATTAAATATTATAAATGTTTTTCGTCCTAGACCAAACATTACTGATTCTTTGAAAATAAATCCTAATCCTTCTGAATTTATGTGTGCATCGAATGCATTTTTTCTATTTAATCTAACTATTGAATATTTAAAAGCAAAATCTGTAAATTATTGCGAGGAAGATGTTCAATTATCTACTGATTTCTGATAGTTTAGTCAATGAGTAAATGAAAAATTAATTCATAATGAAAAATATGGAAAAAGAATTGGGCTTGTAACAATAACAAGTTAATTTAAAAATGTAACTGATAATAAAACTCTTTTTGAATTTTAGATAAACTAGGAAGAATAATATTATAACTTCATTATTCCTAATTACATGTGGCCTGATCTTAAACAAAATTTTATAGGATGTGATTGGCCTCCAAGAACAATGGCTTATTTTAATGTTTATCTAAGAAAGACAATGGTCACTCCAGTAATTCCACGAGGAAAACACATAGATTGATATAGTATAGAAAGTTTGCATCCATGAGATTCAAAAGAAAGACGAGATTTAGAAAGATAATCTAAAGATTTATAGTTGATAAACTTCTCAGTAAACTATAAAAATGTAGAGCCAGTAGTGAAAATTCCTCAATATTAAAATATTAGCAATGTAAAAGATTCATTTTTTTCATGGGATTTTTTAGCGAAAATTTCGAATTACACTATTTAAAAATATTTATATTATTAAATTTGATAAAAATTTGTAGTTAATTACTATAAATATTTATAATTAAAAAAACGATATACTTGAGGAACTTACAGCTCAGTTCCCGTCGAAATTCATTATCTAGAGGTTAATAAAGTGTTTAAGAGTTCTGGTAATTATTTTCCAATATTTTTCCGTTTTCTCATTGATTAACTTCCCTTTTTCAATATTTAATTCCTTTTTTGTTAGAGATTTCATCTAGGTTATTGCAGTAAAACTTTTCGTAAATCCTCCTAACATTTCTATAGTATTTTCTTCCTATTTTATTAATTTATTTGTTCGTATTTTCAGTACTAATTTTTGAGTGATAAAAATTTTAACACATTTAGTTAATTATTTTATCGATTTGCAATAAAAAAATTTTTATTTCTCTTTTTCTAATTTTTTATCTAAAAATATTCTGTTTGCATTCGATCAGATTTTTAACCCTACCCAATCTTTTAAAAAATTTTTAGACTTTTCTTTTTACTTTTTACTTATTATTCTATTTAAGCATTTAGATTTTCCATTTCCTTAGATTGTATTATAGATTTTCTATTTTGTTTTAGTGTAAGTCTTATAAATAATTAGAATTTCTTTCTTAAGACTAATTAACCAAATCAATTTCTTCCTATTTTTTAAAACTCTCATTCTTATTCCTTCATTAAATGCTTGATCTCTTCTTGCAAGTTTAATGACACTTTAAATAGCTTCTCAAATCTAAATTATTCATAAGAAAATATCTCAGTACTTCCTAATAAAAAATAATTTTACCTAATTACGCAATTTTTCATTAGAAGTAGGAGATATCTGTATATGTATGATTTTCTTGATGATGTTTATTTTTCCCTGCTTTTGAAGTTAAAGCAACTTTCTAGAGATTCTTATGACATTTTTCTTTTTTAGTAAATTATTATTAAGAAAAACTTTCCTAAGGCAAATTTAGAGAATCTCTTAATAACTTTAATTTTTTATTAATATTATAATTTAATATTTAAAAATAAAATTAGGTAATCGTTATTCTCAAATAAGTAAGACATTTCATATAATAAGAATAAAAAATGTTATATGTGCAAGATTAATATAAATCCTCATTATTAAAAAAGAACTCTGACTATTTTCATTATTTTACTTTTAAATAAAACTCCGGATAGTTTTAAAAATTTGCTTCTACATAATATTTTAAAATAAGTTTCTAGCTTAAGGATACTATTTAAACAATAGCAAACTTATTTTAAAAACATTGTAACTCTTTAATATGTTTAATTTATCTTTTTAGAACTGTATCTTAATTTCTTTTTTATTTTATAAAATATAATAATTTCATAAACTTAAGTTATTAATCTAATATTTTAGTTATTTTTATATTTATATCCTATATACATAAATAGATTATGTAAAATAAATAGCAATATATTTCAATAAACTTATTTGAAAGACTTGAAATAAAAAATTTGTGAAAATGATAACTAATAAATTAAAAAACTTAATATCTACATTAAGATTAAGATTAAATGAGAGTTAACAGTTATGCTAAAAAGCCGGTTAACGTCGGTGTTACTTCTGGACGGGTTTTTTTTGACGGTTTTCCTTCCGCCGTGATACTCTTCTAGGCTGTATGTCACTCTGAGATCAGTCATTAAGAAAATCTTGAATATAAATGTGCGCCCTTGGGTCTTTCTAGTTCATTTCTTCTGGCTTCAATTTCCTATAAATCCTCCCGTTCGGATCGCAGTATAGCCTCTACATATTAAAAAGCAATTATCTTTCTTTTTGTTTTTAGGCTTATTCTGCTTTAATCCGCTTCAGCTCTAATGTCCTCCAATATTCTCTTTGTTAGTCTTAAAATTTACTGCAATTTCTAAAGAGATGTCAGCTACTGCCCCAGCAGTAACAAGATTTGGGCTGACTATATTGGATCTTAGGAGGTGAGGTAGAGGTCTAGGAGGCGTGTTCTTACTCCAGATCCATGAATTAATTTTACTGGAGAGCAGAATCCGGCTCATAAGCCTACGCTTACACGTAATGGGTCTTCTGACCACTCAATTACTCGATAATGCGACTCTGAAGTAAAATAGTGTCGTGAGCTTCTTTGAGCTCCGCTGCATATCGAAAACCTCCTACTCAAGCTTAACAAGTCTGGCTTAATCCCAAGTACTCGACTTGGGGCCAATTTGCATGATTTTTGTTAGAGTTTGCTTGAGGTTCTGTACCTCCTGTCTGAGCTCTGCTTACTCGATGGCTAGCTCGTTATCATAGCCAGAGCTGGACGGAGAGAAATCACTCACTGAGGATTGTTGGAGTTAAGTTTTCTTTTTAGGTTTCTCTTCCTGCAGTGGCGTCCCTGGAGAAGTCTGTAGATGTTTCTTCTGGATCTGGGGAATAGTCTGTTGTTGATATTGGGCCTTTTCTTCCTTGCCCTCTTCCCCTTTTTTATTACCTGTTGGAGGTGGATAGAATCCTTTTCTCAGACCTGACATATTGTTTTTTTTTTTTTTAATATCTACATAATAATAGAATAATAATTAAAATTGAATCAAATATTAAAACTAAAGAAAATTAAAATTAATTTTTAATATTTAAACTTGGATGAGTTAACCTTTATTTTTCCAATAGCTTTTAAAAGTTTATTTGTATTTTCCTAAGATTAATATTTCAGAAAATAAATTAAACTTCAGATTTTTATAGTTAATTAAGATTAGTAAAAATAAAAATTATTAATTTAACTAAGAATTATTATTTATCCATTTTTCATAAGTATCTAATTTTTTTTATTTTTATTGGACTATATTTTCAGAATCTAAAATATTAATATCAAATAATTAAACATATCTCTTATTCAAATAATTAAATTTAAGCATTTTTTTTTAATATAAGTAATTAAAAATAAAAATTTCATTAAGTAATGAGAGTATTAACTATTTAAAATGAGCAAATAAATTTCCTTAAATTATATAAAATGAATATTTATCGTAAATCAAGGAGAAATTAAAAAAAACTCAAAAATATAAATGATGCAAATAAATAAAAAAGGAAAAATAATAATGAAAATAATAATAATGAAAATTGAGATTTATTTTAGAGCAATCATAAAAATCATCTATATTTTAGATTCTATACATTCAAATTAAAAATAATATTAGAAAAAAAACTAGTAGTCATGACTATCAAAAATTAAAAACTAAAAGCATTAAATTATTTTTTTAAAGTTAGAGAAAAATAGTTAAAAAAATTAAAAAATATTTTATTTTAAATTAAATTTTTATTCTTCGTAAGAATATTAAAGTAGCTTAAAATTGAAAAATTTATTTTTTATTTATTTATTTCTATAGAAATTTCAAGAACAATATCCATTTATTTATAAGAATAATAAAAAATATTTTATGTAATTTTGATAAAAATTAAAGTAAAAAGCAAAATAAATCTATTAAATCTTAAATAAAATATAATTAAAAATATTAAAAGATAATAATAAAAAAACCTAAAAAATTAGATAATGAATATTAACTTTGAAAGTTTTAAGATAGCTAAGATCTCGATGTGCTGCTTTCTCTTAAGTAGCTTCTTGACGTTTATAAGGGATATTCTGCTAATTAGATTCTGCATAAAAAAACGCCATGCATATTGATTGCATATTCATAGTCGCATACTTCAAGCTCTTTCCAAAGCCGGATATCTTCAAATACTGTTCCTTCTAGATCTTGGATCATGATCCAATCAAAAACTTTCTTAAGTATTGGAAACATAACCAGACATTTCAATACCTTGCTCCTATCATTCTTCAAATATATATCAAAATATGTCAATAATTATAAATTATTGTAATTATACTAATCTATAAATTAATGTCTTTAAAGTCATTTTTGTTTTTATCTTATCGATTTCATCTTCCATAAAGATATAATTTCTCGCACAAATTGTTTTTAACTTCTTCACATTATATTATCATAATCCTACCAAATTTAACTCAAGTATAAATTGTTCTTATTTTCATTTTTTCTAGCACTATTTATAGAGTTCCGTGCTCAAAATATTTCCTTCTATATAATTTGATTTCAAATGTTCAAAATATTATTAGGCTTAGTTTTCTCTAGTATTTATTTTCTTTTGAAAAATTTCATTTCCTTACAAAGGAAACTATTTTTGCGGTAACAACATCTCTTAAATCTCCTTTTTTATTGCAGGTTTGTATTTAAAATTCAATATACATAATTACTTAGAAATTGAGGTTTAAAACTATTCATTTACCCCTTTTAGCTTTTTTCATATATAATAATAATTAATTAAAGTGATATACCTTCCATTAGGTTTATCACTGTTTTTTTAATGTTTAAGAAATGTATTCTGGATATATTCTTCATATTCTTCTTCTGTCTTATGTTGCATTATTGCATATCAACTACTAATTTTTTCTCCAGACTTTATTATAGGAATTCGGTTAAAATATATTTATGTTTCAAACATTTACTAGGGTTCTAATCATTTATTTTCTTCATGACCTGCTTGTTAATATTTTTCGTTTATTATATTTAAATTTATAAATTTTACCCCCTTGGGTAACATACATCTGCTTATTTTATTCTATGCTTTACGGAGTTCTTATTATCTGCTTTTTATTTATTTTAGAATTTCCAGCATTGTCTTACAAAATAACCAGATTTTTTGCAAAACCATCACCTAGATTTTTCCTTTATTCTACTTTCTTTTGCTGGCTCTATATCCATAGGATCGTTGTGAGAAAAGTTTTTTAGAAACAAACTCTTAGTAATCTCAGCAAATTAGTTTAAATTCTCTTCTATCTGCACAATTCTCTAGTTAAACTCTAATAACTGAGGATGATATAATTTCAATCTTGAAGTTATTGCTTTTTTATCTTAACATATTCATGTAGACATCAAACATTAAATTTATTCTTTAAATGAATTAAGCTGTATGGATAGTTTGCTATTTTTTTGTATATTTTGGAGGTTTTCAAGAATCATTTCTAAAAATCCATTTTATCTAAAGAAGAGTTGGTTAGTTTGATGCTAAGACGTAGTTAAAGAAGATGCTAAAGGTTTTCTCTTCTAGAATAGAAAATCTTCTTGGTCAGTAATTCTATTTTTTTATTAAAATTTTAAATTTTAAAATTAAGTAAAATTAAAAAGTCAATTAAAATTACAACAAATCACTTAGGTATAAATAATTTTATATTTATTTATATATCTAAATATTTTAATTAAAGATGCTTCAAAGTTATTATTAATGTATTATATAGATTTTATTATTACATTTTATAATTAATAATAAATTTAATTTTCTTATATTCGAATATTTTATTGCAGTAATTATATTTATCATAATTTTTTCTTATTATTTAAGCTAATCATGCTCCATATTTTGCGAATCTTTATTTTTATTAATTAAAGCATTTTTATTCTTAAAAATGTTTTCATTTCATTAAAGAATTTTAATAAAAATATTAATGTTTGCATTATTTTAAAATTTAATTTACAATATAATTAATTAAAAAATCAGCTATAAATTATATTTAAAGAGCTTTATAAATTAAAATGATATAATATCAAATCCAAAAATTCCATAAAACAATTAAAAATACTGATTATTAAAAATTTAAGGATTAATAATAATTATCCTTAAAATATAAATAAAAATGATTTCTTCTTATTATTAACTTCAAACTTAAGATAATTTATTTTATTTTATTTAATATAAAATGGCTTCTAAGAAATAGCAGAACTTTGAACAAAATATTTAAACAGGAAAATTCTCTAAAAAATAAAAAGCGAAATAATTACAATGAGTGAAAGTGAGAAATATGATTGATATGACGAACATTAACCACTTGGAAATCCAGAACTAAGAAAACTTCAGACACAAACTCAAATAGAAATATTATCTAAGTCATTAAAATAAGTCATTAAAAGAGTTTATGTACAAAAATAGATACCTCACTGATAAAGTAGAAAAATTAGAAAAATTAATAACGTCTCACTTGAGAAACAATATTAATCATCATAAGAAATAGAAAACAAACTGGAACAAAAAATTCTTTAAATTTAATAATAAATTCAGGTAACGCCATTTTCGTTTTAGCAGAATTAATCAGATCCTATGGAAATAGAAAATGAAGCCTCAAATTAAAATAAACAGTAAACGTTTATTTAAAATAAGTAGTAAATTTAAATTAAGTAAGTGTTACAGGAATAAAAGTTTAAAAGAAGAATAAAATGCTACATGTGCAATAAATAACACCAATGAAAATACTGCTACTAACTAAGCGAAATTTAAAGAAAGAATAAATAATATATTTTTAGAAAACTATTTAGGATATATCCAACATAAAGCAGAAAAATTTATAGAAAAAAATTCTTTAACTCAAATCTTAATCCTTGGATAAATAATTAGGAACGCTACATGCAAGATCAAAACTATTCAGAATATTAAAGGATTGTGCACTAATGAAGTGCTACACCGCCTAACTAAGCCTAGTAGGAATTCAAGACAATCTAATAGAGACAAGCTGATAGAATAGGTCAGATGGCTGACTACTAAGGCTTTAACAAAGCTTTTTAACTTTTAACTTTTTAACTTTTTACTTCAAAATAAGGATTTAAAATAAGAAAGTCTCTATTGAAATATTGAAAAATTCAAAAGGTTTGGATTTAATAAAATTAATAATAGTAATATAACAAATTTTTCTTAATTTAATTGTTTAATCTTCTAAAAATAATTATTTTATAATTTTTCCTAAAGAAATAGCTAAAAAATAATTATTTTTTATTATTTTTTATAATTTAAAGATGCTATTTCAAATTTTTTATTCGCTATTTTTTATTTTAAATTTATTAAAATGTTATAATTCCCTTTACTATCTATTTGGCATTTAATTTTTTTTAAATGTTATAATTTTTTTAAATTCTTTATTTGAAAAAGAGATTTAGTTTTAGATATTTTGTTCTTTCTAAAAACAAAATTAAATATTTTAAATTTATCTTTTATTTTCTGGTTTATTTTTTAAAGTTAAAATTAAAATATTTATTATAAATTCTTGCAAAAGCTATTTCTTAGATGATGATTTAAAACAATCTTTAAATAATTTTATAATACTAGATTTTGATTCTCTTAAAATAGCTTTATTTGTAGAAATATATTAAGTAAAGAAGGAATATTTTATAGTAAATTGATTTTTTATCTTTTTTTGATTAAGAGTTTTGTATAAAGAGATTGCACAATTTTTTATAAATAAAATAACTCTTTGTTTAAAAATATTCTTTAAATCCTTTCAATAAAATTTTAATCTTTTTATTCTAATAAAACCATGAAAACTGCCTTAATTTTTTTAAATTTTATTTTTTAAGAAAAAACTTAAAATAGTTACTTTAAATCAGCAACGATTAATTGGAATGTATATGTTTGTCTTTTAACAAAAAAGATAATTCTTCTAATTCAGTTAAAAATTTCATAAGCAGATGTGCGATTTTTTTGTTTTAAATTTAATACTAATTATTATTTAACAAAATTATTTATAACAAAACTAATAAAAATAAAAGTTATTTAATTTTTAGGATGCTTAAGCAAAATCTAAACTACCTAATATTTTGATTATATATAACAAATGGTAAGCTATTTATTAGCAAAAAATAAATAAAATCAAAAATATTTCATATATAAATGTCTTTATAATTAAGTGTAGATTAAATTTAAGTTATATCTGATATCAAATCTTCAAATATTAATAAAATTTTCCAATCAACTGAAAAAATATAATGAATTGATATTAATTTTACTTTTTGTTGTATCTTAATAAATAAATATAATTATCTTATTTAGCAGAGCAATATGATAACAAGATAAAATAAAAAATATTAGAAAAAGAAAAAATTAAAATAGCGATAGTTTCATTTTAAAAATATAAAAATAAACTAAATAATAGGTTTTTGCTTTGCCATAATCTTTAAATTATTAATATTTAGTGATATTTTAAACTATTTATCTTTAAATTCATAAAGATTTAAAGATAAAGCCAATTTTCCTAGAATTTTAAGTTTTCAAATCATCTCTTTAATTTATTCGTTCATATTAATATCCTAGCTTTAATAAATCAAATCTATATAGCAAGAAAAATAATTAAAAACATCAGTATATTTAAATAAAAGATTTTTAAATATTTTTAATTTAAATTATAGTAAGTTTCATTTAGAAATAGATAAATAATAAAAGAGGTGTATAAAAATTGGTTATACTAAAACAATCAGGTTAAAAATCATATCAAGTTGGTTTCCATTTAGGCTAAACTTTTGTTGATAAACAATAATTTAAGAAGTTTAAATTATTTTTGTTAGAAAGCATTGACCATGATCTATTTGTATTTTTTGTACAACAATTAAGTTAAAAAATATTATATGCTATAGAAGATTGCTATAGAAAAATTGCAATCCAATATATCTCAATGTCTACAATTTTAAGTTCGTTTTACGACTCATTGATATTAAATATTCTTATGAAACAAGCTTGTTCGGATATTTAAACATAAATTTAGTTAAAAGAAATACAAAAAGATTTAATAGCAATATTTGTAATATTGACTTATAAAGGTATAGTATAATAATTTATTTTAGTTAACTAATAAATTAAGAAATGTAAATATTGCTTACATTTAATTTTTAATTTCTTTATAATTCGATGAAATTAGCAAGGAATATATAGAAAAAATTTAATTAAATTAAAGCTAAGGATGTAAAAATTATTATTGCATGTACAATGGAGAGAAAACGGAAAGTATAAAGGAAGATGAATTTTTAAGTAATGAATAAACCTTTTAATGAAACATTTCTTCAAAGGATTATTTTTTAGATAAAACAGTGATATCTAATTATTTTAATTAAACATATACATATTTATAATAAATTTGGAATTATAATACTTTCATTATCAAATGGATTTATACTTAGTAAAATATAAGCATTAAAAACTATAAAAACACTAATTACTCAACTTTTAAAATAATTAAATTATGATTATTATTTATAAGCAAGCAACTAAAAACAAATAGAAAAATTAAAAAGTCACATATTAGGATATGTCTCCTATTAAATCATTTTAATATATAATCAATCTATTTAATTAAATAACAGTGTTTTTAATTTAAAATAGCATTCATTTTAATACTTTTTAATAAACTAAAGAATAAGAGTTAATAAAGAAATTATGTAAAATTAATTCCGAAACAATAGAAACTTATAATATGATTCTACATATACATATGTACCTCTAATTTCTATAACTAAAGCAAAGAAAATAATTACTATTATATTTAAAAGAGGAGGAAATTTTAAATGAGCCTTCATTAGCATTTTAATAAAATATTTAGCTAATGTTTTAGTATGAAATTTGAATTATTATTCTTAATTTAGAACTAACTGTTAATATTAATGTGTTAGAATATTCTTTTTTAAGTTTCTCAATACAAACTAAAATGTTTAACTAAATTTATGAATCAAAGATTACAATAAATTAACTTGAAGTCCTATATGAATATAGGAAAATAAGTAAAAACTCTTTTTGAATTTTTAATCTTAATTTTGGCTTTTTTCGTATTAACACATATAAAATTTTCTCTTTGTTTCTAAAATAAATCTTAAAATCTAAAAGATATTAGAAATTTCTATAATTAATATTTAAGTTTTACATTATTATCATATCAAATATTTATTTTTTAAACTATATAAATTTATAAAATTTTACTCATTTTATTTCATGTATTTTGTTTTTTAAAAACCTATAGCTCCCAGTTCTATCTTTAAAAATCTCAGTCTTCTGCTACTGAAGTATCTTATAAATTTCATAATACTAAAAATATATAATTAAATTAAATATATTTCTTTAAACGTCTATCAAATGAGATAAAGTAAAGTTATGAAGTATTATTGAATATTATATTTATATTCGTCCTTTTTAACTTTAAAATAAGTAAAATTTAAAGTGAAAGTAGTTTCCTTTTTCCTAAGATAGGGTTAAAATTATCAAATAAGGTTTCTTTACAATAGATTAAGTTATGAATTAAATAAGTATTTATTAAATGTTTATGGTATACAAATACTCTAATTTCTTCTTAAGAATTTCAATCCTAATTAAGATTTAAAAATGATAAATCTTTAACTTTGCAATTTTAGAAGCTATTTTGTTTTTAAATTTTTGTTAAATCTTCAAAGAATTTAATTTTAAATCGAATTCTTAAAATTTATATTAATTTATTCTTATTTTATATAATATAAGTATTTCTAGCAATATCTTGATGCATAGTGTTTAACACTTATTATATATTTCCTTCAATTTAAGTTTTACTAAATATATAACTCTTTCTCAAAATTAATATGATAGATTTCTTAAAAGCATTGAACTTTAATTTTTGGAGTTTTATAAATTTGCCGAATAGCAAACTTTTTCTATATAAATTACTTATTAAAGACTTTGCACAGTTTGAAATATATTTTATATAAATCTAACGCACACCTTTATATTTTGAAAAAATTAATGCTATATAAAATTTATTGGGCTTACCAATTTAAGAATATTTCTCTATTGATTAAAATCTCAGTTTCAAATATAAAAAAAATAAAAATTTGAATTTTGTGTTGTTTAGATTTGATATGCATTAGAATTTTTATTCTTTATTTATTAATTTAAATTAATTAATTTTTACGTCTTATCTAAGTGTATAAGTAGCTTTATGCATCCATAATCTATAAAAAATGAATTTTATTTATTTTTTCTTAATTATTTATCGAGCGGCATGTTAAAGCTACTAATTGATTAGCTAAAACACTGCAGAATATTTTTCTGGATCAAATAGTACAGTCATCACATTTGCCTCTTTAGGCTATAATCCTGGTTTAAGTTCGTCGACCTCATGAGCAATAACGGGGTGAATTAAGCAAGCTGAATGTATTACAAACAGAAAATATAATTTAATGGAATTTTAAAACGGTGTCTATAGTTTATAATATGGTATTATTACAAAGAGTGTTTTTAAAAATTACGAAGAAATATATGCTCCGACAAATAAATAAACTTAATTAAACGGTGCATAAAGCTGCTAAACATGATATTTTCATCTAATTTAGAAAAATAATTTGCCAACGATTACATGATGCTCCACAGCAGACCTATATACATAACTGTCTATCTCATGTTAAACAAAAAATACTCCAACTGTTTGGGTTGCTATAGATCAAAATTATGTGATTACTATAGGTAATGATAAAAATTCCAACTATTTTGTTGGTTGAATTTAAGATTTAAAATTTTGAGGATAAAATTAATGATTTACATAGTAATAATTTGCATCAATGGCCTAAAATAGCCCTTGCGTTTAATTTTGTGCTTCCGGCCTCTGTTCAACACCAGAACCAATATCATGTACTCTATCTTGTGATCCAAACTGCTTAACTTGTTAAGGAAATGGTTTAAATATTTGTTTGACTTGTAGGTCAGATTAATATCTAGACACTGTTTCATAAATTTGTAGATGTAATTCTGATTCTTGAAATAAAAATAATAATCCTTTCGAATGTCAAAAATGTCAAGTCACAATGAGCAATTGTCATACTTGTAATGATGAATTGCATTGTACATCTTGCATCAATCCCTTTATACTCGTTAGTAATACTTGCTAGGCTAACTGCTCTTCGACTTAATAAGACAGTGATAACGATGGCGTATGTCAGGATTGTAATGCAGTGATTTCTAACTGTATTTAATGTTCGCTAAACGGTTAATCATGCACGTTGTGTGACATGGGATATTATATTGGTTTAGACAATGAATGCCACTCTTGTCAAAATATTGATCCTTAATGTGCTGATTGTTCAAATTCTTCAACTTGTTCCTCTTGCATCAATCCCTTTATACTCGTTAGTAATACTTGCTAGGCTAACTGCTCTTCGACTTAATAAGACAGTGATAACGATGGCGTATGTCAGGATTGTAATGCAGTGATTTCTAACTGTATTTAATGTTCGCTAAACGGTTAATCATGCACGTTGTGTGACATGGGATATTATATTGGTTTAGACAATGAATGCCACTCTTGTCAAAATATTGATCCTTAATGTGCTGATTGTTCAAATTCTTCAACTTGTTCCTCTTGCATCAATCCCTTTATACTCGTTAGTAATACTTGCTAGGCTAACTGCTCTTCGACTTAATAAGACAGTGATAACGATGGCGTATGTCAGAATTGTAATGCAGTGATTTCTAACTGTATTTAATGTTCGCTAAACGGTTAATCATGCACGTTGTGTGACATGGGATATTATATTGGTTTAGACAATGAATGCTACACTTGTCAAAATATTGATCCTTAATGTGCTGATTGTTCAAATTCTTCAACTTGTTCCTCTTGCATCAATCCCTTTATACTCGTTAGTAATACTTGCTAGGCTAACTGCTCTTCGACTTAATAAGACAGTGATAACGATGGCGTATGTCAGAATTGTAATGCAGTGATTTCTAACTGTATTTAATGTTCGCTAAACGGTTAATCATGCACGTTGTGTGACATGGGATATTATATTGGTTTAGACAATGAATGCCACTCTTGTCAAAATATTGATCCTTAATGTGCTGATTGTTCAAATTCTTCAACTTGTTCCTCTTGCATCAATCCCTTTATACTCGTTAGTAATACTTGCTAGGCTAACTGCTCTTCGACTTAATAAGACAGTGATAACGATGGCGTATGTCAGAATTGTAATGCAGTGATTTCTAACTGTATTTAATGTTCGCTAAACGGTTAATCATGCACGTTGTGTGACATAGGATATTATATTGGTTTAGACAATGAATGCTACACTTGTCAAAATATTGATCCTTAATGTGCTGATTGTTCAAATTCTTCAACTTGTTCCTCTTGCATCAATCCCTTTATACTCGTTAGTAATACTTGCTAGGCTAACTGCTCTTCGACTTAATAAGACAGTGATAACGATGGCGTATGTCAGGATTGTAATGCAGTGATTTCTAACTGTATTTAATGTTCGCTAAACGGTTAATCATGCACGTTGTGTGACATGGGATATTATATTGGTTTAGACAATGAATGCTACACTTGTCAAAATATTGATCCTTAATGTGCTGATTGTTCAAATTCTTCAACTTGCAATTCTTGTTTTAATGGCTTTGTACTCATTTAAACTTCAAGTGGCATTTGTCACAGTTGTAACTTTTTACTTTCCAATTGTTTATAATGCGCATTGAATGGTACAGTTTGTACTTAATGCTATTCAGGTTATTATCTTGGTTTTGATAATTAATGTCGTTCTTGTCAAAATATTGATCCATGATGTGCATCCTGCTCCAATTGAACAACTTGTACTTCTTGCTTTGAGCCCTGAATTCTTGTTTCAAATATCTGCTAAGCAAATTGCAATAGTACTTAATAGGATAGGGACTACGATGGGATATGCCAAAATTGTGATGTTGTACTTCCTTAATGTTTATAGTGCACATAAGATGGCTATAATTGTATTGAATGTAAAACTGGATTTTATGTTGGTATAGATTTAAAGTGTTACCCTTGTTCACTCATAGATTCTTAATGCGATTTTTGTTCAAATTCAAAAATTTGTACTTCTTGTAATTATCCTTTTTTACTAGTTAACAATGTTTGTATAGCAAATTGTACTATTAATTAGTAAGATATCGATAAAGATGGAATATGTTAAAATTGTAGTGATATAGTCTAAAATTGTGAATAATGTGACGCAAATTCTGGAAAATGTTTTTCTTGTTTCTAAAGCTATTTTCATTATAATGATTATTGTATGTCTTGTTCTTATTATCATTGAGACTGCGTTAGATGCTCTTCTGATGGATGTTTAGAGTGTGGAAGTTTATTTTTATCTCAAAATAACTGTATGGAAAGCTGTTTGCCTTCAGAATAAGATCATTTAAAATAAAAGATCTGCGAGCCTTGCAATCAAATTATACCCAATTGCTTAAATTGTTCTTTAGATGGAACTATCTGCCTTTTATGTGAATATCCTTTTAATATTGCAGAAAATAGCACTTGCCAAAATAAAATTGATTAATCTGATTAAAATGAAGAAAATTCCTAAAGCAAGTAAGACTAAAACTAGCCAATAGATTTGAATAGTTTTAATTTATCAGATTCCTAAAAATAAAGCTTATAACTATAATCTATTTCAAATGATTTATCTATGGTAAATGGAATGGGAGCTCTTGCTTTTTCTTAAATTATTTCTCCTTAAAGTTCTTCATCTGGAAATTGATTTTCTTTTATGCTAGCATAAGAATTATTCTAAACAAGTGCTTATGTTAAAATTTAAAGAACATAATTACTAGATGCATACTACTTTTCGTAAAACCAGAACACAATAAAAGTTCTATAGAAAATATCAATTACTCAAACTAAAAACAAAATGAAAGATGACGAGCATTTAATTATGCTAGGGTATTAAAGTTATGCATTTATATAAAATGCTCTCTATTTTATTTCTATTATTTTCATTATCTTTCTGCTGGATTTTCTAATATTTTTATACGAAAAATTAATAAAAAAGCAAAATTTGTTGGTAAGAATCAGAAAGAAATATTTTCATTATAGATTAGAGATATCAATTTATATTATATTTTACCTTTAGATAAGTTACTCCTCTGTTCTCTAAATTACAAAATTGAATTTTGAAAACTTTTTTGATGGAGTAAGTTCTTTAGTTGGCATTTTTTTTACAGTAAGTTTTTAATTTAGATTTTATAATTTGTAATGATAATTAAACTATTTTTATGGTTGAGAAGGTATTTTTAATTAGAAAATTAAAATTTTATTGCTTAATTGCAAAACTATTAGCTTGATGACCATACCCAAAAGTATTTCTCCATGTTTCATGAACTAAAGTCTGAAAGAAAAGCTCTTTTTTTTTATCCTCTATTTTTGATTAGAAGATTGCTACTTTCCTTTATTCTAATAGCCATGGAAGGTCAACAATACGCATAACTAGCTTTATGTATGTTACTAAGTTTATTACAATTAGCCTATATAATTAAAGTTAGACCGTTTAAATCTAAATGAAACAATTTTGCATAAATGCTTCAAGAAATATGAGTTTAAATCCTATATTCCTTCAATTTTTATTTTGCAACTATCTCTGATTCAGAAGTAGGGAGAAATTTAAACGAGCTTGATTCTAAAGCAGCTGCTTACATAAGTTTCTTTATAGTTTGAGCATCTTTTTGTATTACTTTTGTATGCATTACTATATTTTATATAATAATGCTAAGAAACTTATATAATAAAATAAAAAACTTTATTCAGCAAAGAAAATAAGTTAAAGACTAAAAGGAACCATAAAAAATAGAAAAATAAGACTAAAAGCCTTAAAATTTTGAAATTAGAGATATTTCTTACTAATTAGATGACAAACTTAGTATAAACGAAAATATAGTATAAACCAGTAGTAGATTGTAAGACTCTAACAGATAATCAACTTTTTTTACTATGAATATCATTACTGATAGCCCTATTAATTAAAAGGTAATTTATTATTCAGATTTAGCGCTTTAAGATTAAGAAATTAAAGAGTATAGAAGAAGATATTGTCTAAAATGATTAAAATGTACTATATGAAGAAGAAGCTAAAGTCTAGGATTCTTTATAAGACTTTAATTAAGAAAGTGTTATAGTTAATCCTAATTTTAGGTAAATAACACCTAAATGTAAGAAAACAAAATAATTTAAAAAATCTATAGTAGAAATTCCACAGAGCAGCGAAGATGTTAGATAAATACTTGGCAACTCTTAATTTTATTTATAGATTATATTATATTATATTATTTAAAAAGTTAGACATTCATTTCTTAAATTTAAAGATTATGGATATTTAAAGTTATAATTTGATTAAATATTCTCATGAATCAAGATTTACTTTCTTAAATCCACTTTTTTTAGGATTTTCATCTTCAAATAGTTAATTAAGAGAATCAGTTTCATCTATCTTTACAATCTTTTTTATTTAATAATATATTTTAGTCATATTTCTTTAGTTCTATCAGGCTTTCTTAACATTTTAAATTTCGATTTTGAAATTTTTTAATGCTACAAGTCATTTTATAAAGCTAACTTTATTGCACATTCTATATATTTCGCATAATTTTAGATAAAAGAGAATCTAAATCTTGTATAAATGCTTTGCTTATGCTATTAAATGATCTTGCAATTTTACATCAAAAAATAAATGTTTAATAGGCAAAAATTGTATTATGGGCATCTTTAATAATAAGGCATTAGAGCTGCTTGAAGTTTATTAAGAGTCAAAATGATGAAAAGGTTATAGAATTCTAGATTAACTTTCATAAAAATTCTTTCTTTTTGTTTAACTACACTTATCATGCTTAGATTTAAGTATTTTTTAAGCTTCTATTTTTATCTTTATTTCTTCATTCTAGCTAAGTTGTTTATGAGCGCAATTAGAAAAATAAGATGCTAAATATTATTACTTCATATTCTAGTTATTAATATTCTCTGTCGATCCCTTAAAATTATAATGCTAAGCTAGTCGTATGCGAAATATTGCTTGTACTTAACTCTTAAATTTAGTTTCTTAGCATATATAAAGTTATATTACATAAAATGATTCCTATCTATTTCTTAAGCTTTGCTAAAATATATTCTTTATTGCTTAAGAATTGAAAACTCAGAGACTTAAAATAAAATTTTTATAGTTCTAAAATTTCCTAAAGGCTATTATTAATTTTCTTTAAAGTATTCATACACAAACAAAACTAAAGAGTAAATACCAAAGATCACAAATGAAAGTTATGCTATTTATTGATATAATAGCTAAATATTGTAATAATTAAACTACTTATATTTTATCCTCTTATATAGTTTTATTTATAGAAACTCTTTGCTAACCTAAGTATAATGTTTTTATTTTGACTTTTTCAGTCTTATAACCAATAGTTATACAAAAATTTATGAATCTTTATGCTGACTTTTATTATAAATATTCAAAAGGAATATCAATGCTATATTAATAACTTTACTCAAATTAGAGTATACATAATATTAGATATTAGCATTCTTAATTAAATTTATGCAATTCTGATTGTTGCTTTCTAACCTTTTTCGTTAGATTTACGAAAAAAGGAATTGTTCTTGATTGACACCATAATAATAGTCGAGAGTAATTATCATAACCTTGAAGACCTCGTATGTATTATCTCAGACTAATAAATATCTTTTTTCTAATTTGTGAGCATATTACTGATATTCAATAGAATATTATTTTATAACTTTATCTGCCTTTTCTTTTCTTTCATCGCTAAAATTAAGAATACAATTTTCGCTTCCAAGATATAAGGTTGTTTTAGTTATGGAATGGATGATGACGTGTGAAAAAATGCTCAAATCAAAGTTTATTTGCATCAATACCTTTAAAGTCTTTGGTTTCTTCCAAATTGATAGTAAATGTAGAACTAGACCATAAGTCTTGCTACTTTTTTGATATTTTATCATATATATGTTGCATATCCATAAAAGCAGTCTCTCCTCCTTTTTAAGATACTTCAATAGCTTTTAGTCAATTTGCTATGAAATTCTTTGGAGAAGGCCAAAATTATCCATAAATTTATCAATATTCAGCTGCAGTGTAGTTTGACATTAGTTATCCTTTAATTGATTAATTTACAACTCTTACAATTTCAGGAAATTTTGGATCAACGTTATTGAATCCAAGCTACGATGGAAATCTAATAATAATTCCAATTCTTCCTACTGATTCTAAATACTCATTTTAATCTAACTCTTCCTAATATAAATTGCGGAACCCCATTTTGCCATATCTTTTCCACAATCTGGCTAAAGAATTAATTCGCTTAAATATCAGAAATTTTAGCTCCTTTTAAATAAAATAAATAATCCAAACTACCTACTATTTAATACTTATGAATAATAAAGCAAGCTATTTAATTAATAGAGATTCAATACTGTGAATCTAATCGATATCTTTATCCTTTTTAAGTATATTATTTCTTCACTTCCTTCTATTCCTAAAAGCACTAAAAGAATAAATAGCAAGTAATTAAGACTTTTTAATTGTTAGTGCTAAAACTATTAAATCTGAAGCAAAAGTGTTTATTTAAAATCTAAATTAAGGATTAAGAAATAGTACTTTTATATAATTTAATAAATTAAAGCTAAAAGTAAAACTTACTTTGTCATCTTAATCATATAAATAACCATTTAACTTACACTGAAAAGCAAATTGAATATTTATTATATTTAAATCATCTAAGATACTATCAAATATATTATTTGTGATAATCATTCAAGCATTTCCTTGAACAATTACCAAAAAACTATTCTTTGAATGCTATATTTTCTTATCTTTTGATGTCTGGAGTTTCGAGGCTATTTCTAAAACAATTAAAAACTTTTACAATTTGTTGATAATATTAAGATTTGCTAGATTCCCACTAATTTGAAGCATTATAGTTAATTTAATGATTTATTAAAATTCTTAAAATAAAAGAAATAAAAAATAGAAAAGGAAGATTACTATGCTAATGGTAGCATTTGTTATTAAACTAAAAGGAAATACTAATTTTTAAATGATTTAATGATTTAGAACTTTATTTAAATAACCATTTTAAAATTATATATCCAAATATAATATTTCTATATAACCTATTTTTATTATTATTTCATATCTGCTTTTAATGCAAATCAATTGATTCCTATAATTACTCTTCTTCATTTAAAAATGCATAAATAACTTTTATATTTTGTACTTCGATTATAAACTTTATTGAATACTCTTAAATAACTATGTCTGAATAAAGAAAAACAGTTATATATATTATTTAAAAAATATCATATTGATAAAAATGAATTGAGTTAGGAGCAAGAAGGAATTAGTTTTCCATAAATAATAAAATTATTTATAAAATAGCAGTAACTTTATAAAATTAATGCTTTCATTTCTATATTTTATACTATCACTTAAATATTAACTCTCCTAGTTTCTCCTTCTTTAGTTTTATTAGCTTTATTTCACTCTTAATTTCTTTTAATAACTATTTAAATAAAATAGTTTTTAAATATTAGTAAATTTCCTTATTAATATAAGTAAAGAATTGCAACTGTAATGATGGCTATAATAAGCTTAATTGATTATTGGCTAACTGTCTCAGCTAGTTATTTTAGATTATCTTATTGAATTAAGAAATAAAATATTTTAGTTCTTAGCTTTCATAATAATCTACTTATATAATTTGATTATTAATGTCTCCAAGGCTTAAAAATTATTAAAGCGTTATAGCCTTACTAAAGCATTATCCTTATAATTGTAATTAACTTATAATAAGCTTCAATTTAAACATTTGATTGCATAGAGAAAATCCTAAATGCGTAATAGAATGGGATTTAATACTAATTAATTTAATTTCAATTTTAAACTCTTAACTAGATATCTCTTTAGATTGTTTATTATTATATTCTATCCTTTGCTTTAAATACTTAACTAATGACTTTCTAATGATATTCCTTGAATTAATATTAAAGAAGCAATAATAAGGAGAAAATATGTAGATAATGGATTATTTCTAGGATTTAAGGTTTATAATCTTAATTAAATAAGCAATTGATAATCTTCAAACTACCACAGAAAGGAGGAATTTAATTAGTTTCATTATAACTTTTCTATTTTAAATGAAGTGCTAAAAAGCTTAAAGTTATAGGATCTACTCTATTTAAATAAATTAAGAATGTTTTTAAAGGCGAGGAATATGAGTAATCATTCTACTCTTCATTATGTGCCTCTCTTTCAAAGGTTTTAAAGTAATTTTGCTGAATTATTGTTGAGATAATATCTTTAAATAATGTTGTAATGTAAGTAAATGAAAGGGTGATATTTTAGCATTTTCCTTGTTGTTAATTATGTCATTAATATTAAACCACTTACAATCTACTATTTCATTTCTATCAATTTTTATTGCTTGGGTTGAGTCTTCAACAATGCATATGCAGGTGACATAAAGATTAGAGCAATTAAATATATAGGGATACGTTTCCATTATCTGAAATATACCATAAAATTTTGCATTTAACCCTGTTTCTTCCTTGATCTCACGTATTACAGACTGTTCTATTGATTCTCCAATTTCAGCATGTCCTGTTGGTGGTTTTCATAAGTCTTTCAATACATTATAGGTATATTTTTCTTTTACCAAAAGTATTTAGCTTCTATCTTGATTAAATACTAAACCTCCTACACCAAGATAATGATTAGCAAATTTTGGTAAAGAGTTAGATTTCTCTTTAAAGAGTCATTTCGACATCACAATTAAATCTTCACTTTCTACATGATGAAATTGAAAATTTTCTGCTACGAAGAATGGAATTAAGTAAGATACTATCTTTGGAATAAAAAGTCAAATAGCTTTAATTTGATTCAATGCAAACTCTTGCGAAATATTCCTTACGATATTCTAAATTTATACTTATTTTCCTTAAGCTTCACTAAATACATCTTAGTTTTCTTTCAATTTTAAATCCAACCTAGCACATTTAAAATCATCAATAGTAATAAGGAAACCAGCTAAAAGTTTTTTATCCATGATGATATTAATTTAATTAAATAGTCTTAATAATTATCATAGCTTTAGTATCTCAAACTATTTAATAGAACTCAAGGAAATTCTATTTTATTGGTTTTCTAGAAATTTAATTTTTTAAATTAAGCTTAGTTTCTAAATATATTATCATAGATTAATAGTATTGCAATCTGGTTTAATTCTTCAAAGAAGAACATAACTAGTTAATATAATTGATATCTAATTAGTGTAGCTCTTATGTATTAATATATTAAATCGTTGCATTCACTTTAAATTAGATTGGATTACATTTGGTGCTAAATATTGACTTTATCAGTATTTGAATTAGTAGTACTTATACTAAAAATAATAATTTAGATATATTTAAATATTTTCCTTTTGTTTGATATAGTAATAGCTATATCTAGCTCAGATTATAAACTGATTCTATAACCAAGATAGGTTAACTAGCAAAACAAATAGAATAATAGTTAATTATAATGCTTAGAAGTTCCTGGAAGCTTTATTTTAATAATAGTAGAAGATTATAGGATTAGTAATTAAAACTCTTTTATTATATAGAGATTTAGCTCTATAAGCAACTATTGCTTTATATTTATTATCTACTCTTAAGAGATTCACATATTTTCGATTATTCATCTCTCTTATTAAAATGTTTCTACCAACAATTGATAATCTAACAAACAAATGAATAAGAAAATACATAAAAGTTATAATACTAGTAGCAGTAAGATATAGATAAATAGCTATTAAAGAGATATTACATAAGAACATAGTTTAAATAAAGAAACAATTTATAAAGATGTAAGGCTTCTTTATATTAGGACTAATAGCCTTAACTAATTATATCATTAATATTAGCATTCTTAGTTATAATCTAGTCACTCTACATACTACCATTCTATTATTAATTATCTAAATAAGCCATAGGAACATATCCTCAGATGCAAATATACCCAAATAATTACTTAGTAAAAACTAGATAAAGTCTAAAGATTGATTTAAGACTTAATGTTACCTAGAATATATTAATACAATGGTCTTGTATTTTAATATTATTAGCAGTTATAAGCTTCTCAAATAAACTTAGTAAGCAAAGCATATATTATGCAACTAACTTAATCTAACTAATATCCTTCTTCATTTAATATAGAAGCATTTTTCCTCTAAGTAATGCAATTAAAAAGGATAAAAGGATAATTTAAATTGGTGGTAACGAGTTGAGAAAATAATTAAGTAAAATGGAATAGATAGAGCAATTGCTTCTATTTATTCTAAACGAAAATTTAAGTAATGGAGATTAATTGCTTTCTCAATATAAAGCTGATGTATAATTCTATGAAGCTTTATCTACAATTCTTCTATAATAAAAAGATATTCGACTTTCTCATTTTTCAGGCTTGGTATTAAAAAACTTTTTAAAAGATAACCCAATATCAAATGAAACAGTTTGAAGCAATTCTTTGGCAAGTTTATTGTAGGCAACATCTAGATAAATCTAGATGACTAGTTAAATGGTAATCATCTAGTAAATTAAAAATTAGCTTCCTGATGTATCTTTCATTAAAGACCTAACTTAAAAGACTATTTAGCTAGATATTGGCTTGGAAACATTAATAATAAGCTTTTAAGAATGCGATGATAGAATTGCAGAGTCTGTTCCTCTTATTTTAGATATTTTAAGTTAAGTTGCAAAGTAAGAACAGATAGTGCTAAATTTAAAATTGGTGCATGCTTGCTTGAAATCTATTGGTTGGGCAGCTGGTATAGACGAATCTAAACTATTGAAAGCTCTGGTTCATTTAGAAAAGTGACTTAACTTATGCATGCAAATTATTTAAGCTCCTTCGTAAGATGATGAAGTTATAAAAGTTGCACTTAGTGTCATCACTGTAATATTCAGTGATTTAGCAGCATATTCTACCTAATATGCTTAAAATACTCTCCAAATTTCCTGTAAGCTTTTAGACTTCTATATTCCTAAATTCCTCAATTTCGTGAGTAATAAAGAAGTTTAATCAAAAGCAGCAAAGTAAACAACACTATTGCTAGAAGAGCCAATGGGAATAGAAGGACTTTTAATTCAATTATTTGAACTACTAACAACTCTAGCTTCTAGCAATTAAGTCTATGATATCATATTCAATGAATTGAAAAGTCTAACCAATTTACTTTGCTTATATACACTAATGACACCTGATCTGGAGGAAGAGTGGGAGTAAGATCCAAATTCTTTTATCAGTAATTAAGATGACGAGACTAATATACATTCTGTAAGAAACTCAGTACTTAAGTTATTTGACTAATTGATATAATTATATAATGAATAAGCCATTTTCTAAATCCTCGAAAATGCATAAGTACTGATTGAAACCCCTTAGTCTTTTACACTGCCTTTTAGATATTAAGAAGGTCTTCTTCAAAGCTAAGATTTTATTTGCAAACTATAAGAATGCGGATAATTTCTAATAGGCAGCTTTTATTAGGATATTTAAGAACTTATTTAACTAGGAGAAGCACTGGATTTCAGTTTTCTTTTGAAATCTTGAAGTATGGCAATAGAGTCTAATGAATCAAGCCTATAATTTCTAATTAAAAAAGCAAGAGTATTTTGATGTATAAGTAAAATGACTTTCATTCTTAAGGATATTTAGTTAACCTAATTCTATTAAACACTTGTAACATATATGGTTCATTCTAGTCTAAGCTTGAAACTTTCAGCTTGTTTGGCTTTTACTTCGGTTATAAAACTGGAGCATTTTAATTACGAAGATCTTGAAGTTATTGAGATAACTAAAATAATTTTATAGATTGTAAGTGAATGTAATGAAGATTCAGTGACTATACCTTTAGCAGTTTTGCTAGAGGTAAGTAGAAGGCAGCCTAAAAATGTGGAGGTTTTAATATAATAAAGCTGTTAGATGATTTTTTAGATTTACTCTAAGTTCTATAATGATACTTCCATATGTTAAGACATCCAAACTATATTTTCAGTCTGGTCGAACATTGATTGTCTCTCATCTTGATGCCTATATTTCGTGCAATATTTCCAAGGACTTTTCCTAGGTTAGGAAGTATCTAGTGACTGCTAGCAATTAAGTATTATTACAAATTTCATGAGCTTACTTGCAATTCTGTTAGAAAAAGCTGATTTAAATAAAAATCCCATTCTTTTAGAGCCTTTACCAAACATAATTAACTTAATAATAAACTTGCAAGATCTAGATGTAATAGTACAATGTTCAGGCTGCCTAAGGCATTATGCACTTAAAGGTTGTAACTCCATAATACAAAACAGCTTACTATCTTAATTTTAAGTAGTTATTAGCAAACTTCTAGAAGAATCAGCTCCTAGCACCATCCACTTGGGATATATAATTTTGCATAGTACATCTAATAACCTCTATAACGCCTTACAATGCTTAGATTCTTTGGCCTTAAGAGTTTCTCTTTCATCACAACCTTCTATCATTTAAGCTTTGCTTTTAGTTTTTGGAGTTCTTTACTGCCAAGGTTAAATAAATCTTATACCAGAGTCTGTACTTGAAAAGTGAATTAAATTTAGTCATCTTCTGAAAGGAAAATGAATAAGAATAGTAACGTAAGTTCTAATATTTAGAGTTAAAACATTCATCAAATTATTTGAAGATTCTAGTTTTGATCAATTACATACTAGCGTTACCAAAACTGAAGTTTTAAGAATCCTAATCTAGTTGCTAAATCAATCCAATGAAGTATCAAGAAAAGGAAAAAATAATTAGTAGGAGGAAGAGTTTGATGAAGGGATGGATTAGATGGATGAGTTAAATATGTTCTTACAACATAAAATGGAAATGACTTATGATGAAGAAGATCTTGATATTCGGGAAGATGATATGGAGGCATATTAATTAGATCAGATTGATGTTTAAGCTACTTTAGAAAGTTTTCTAGTAAAGCAAAATATCGAAAACAAAATTTACTTAACTTATGGAGAAAAATTAGGAGACAAAGAAAGAGATATATTAGCGAGCTTCTCTACGCAATGAACTTATAAAAATATTTAATTTAACTAACTTCTAAATAAAAGAAATTTAATTGGATTCATAGTTAAAATCAGTCTAATTTCAAATAATGGTAGATTACAAAGCTAAAATATATAATCATATGAAGAAAAGCTTTAAATTAAAATCCTAATAAAAGGAATTTACTAGCTTAACCTTTAATAAAGTTATAACCTATTTATTTACCTAATTCATTTATTATAATAATCTCCTTTGTTTCTTTGATAATCATAAGAAAAACAAAACTTTCCTTATTTTAATAATTAATGAGAATAATAGAGTAAGCAATATTATAATAAAGTGAAGCTATTTAGTTTAATACTTATATCAGCAAATCAAGAATACATAAACTTATTTGATTAAGAAGGCATTTCCAATATTTAATTTTTTCTTCATCTTTAATCTCTTGGTTTTCATATTTAGATTTCCCTTTATAACTTAAAATCATATAAAGAGGAAAAGCTTAGTTAAGTGATAATTAATTAGTATATCACATGTTGATTTATGTATATAAGATAAACTTCATATTGTAAATATTCTAGTTTTATCCTTTAAAGCTTAAGAATAAATCACAGTATGATTATCTAGGTAATTTGAGTCAAACATATTTAAAGCAAATTAAAGAGTCTAAAAAGCAAAGAATTGAAGCTTAAAGCAAAACGAAAACTAAAATTAAAAGAGATAATATTAATAAACAATATATTAAAGAGAAAATATTATAAGATTGTTATATCTTTCATACTTTACTAGAACATGGACTTCAATTACCGCCAAGATAATCAGGTGAACCTACTTTTGCAATAACTTATTTACACTATTAACATCTTAAACCTATTGACTTTTTCTTTTTTAGACTGCTTTTGTTATTCATACAACAAACAAATTCAATGATAATCGTCATCATTCCTGATTTGAATCTTTGATCTGAAACAATTTAATAAACTTCTGCCTAAGTGAGACTTTTACAAAAATAGCAATAAACATAGAGTTAATTACGTGGAGTATTTTGATTAGTGGTTATGTTTGTTATCTCGTTTTCATTTGTATTTCCAGTTGGAGCAGTAGTTTAGATTTAAATTTTGTTTTGCTTTACTGATTCAAATGAAAGATTTTAACTTTCTGAAAGCACAGTAGGAATAGTAATTAATTCATTGGAAACGCTTAGATTGAAAGTATCGTCTCCTTTACTTTCATTTGAATTTTTTTGACTTTTAAGTGCACTACTTGATATTGATCTTTGAGAGTTTTACATTTACTGCTATTATTATAATTTTAATTGCTATAATTAAAATTATTAGGCACATTCTGGACTTTTTACTTATATTTCTCTCCAACTAGATTAACTGGAACTTAAATTATTACTTGAAGTCATCCCTCCATTACTACTAGTATCCTCAGGCCCTAAAAAGACTACGCTATCAGCATCACTAACAGAACGAATATGACTCACTGTTGATCCATTAGAGTTACTATGAGAGTGAAGGGAATTGCAGATGCTATTACTATACTGTGCCATAACATCTATCATAGAATTGTAATTCTAGTTTATATTTTTTATAACTACAGAAGGCTTCGCATTATGTTAAGGAACATTTTCCTTTTAATCTGAAATCTACGATTCTTATGAAGTCTTAGGACTAATAACTCTTTACTTTCCCTTCTTCTTATTAACATTTTCATAACTATTGGTTACTTCTTTCAAAATATTAGTATTATTAAGCTAGCACTGAGGAATGGGCTAAGAAGGGTATCTATAAAGTCGTTTGTTTTAGCTCTTTTTATTAGCAAACATATTATAAGTAAACTGAATCTAGTCTTCATATCTAGATTTAAATTTTTAAATATTTGAAATAAGAATATCATTAAGATATGAAATATCTTTACATACTCACTTCTTTATTTTCCTATTTAAGAAATCTTTATCACTATTTCTACTTTCATCATTAAGCAATAGTCTTGCTAGTATTTATGCTTATATTTAAGTAATTATTATAAGATGAAATAACAAGAACTATCTAGTATTAATAAGATTATTCTTCACCCTTGCAATTAAAGTAGCGTCATTTATAAACTACGTATACTGAATATTCATTCTTCTTTCAATATTACAGTACTACCTTTTCTTTAAAATTATGAATGGAATTATGAGATCAAGAGAACTATCTTTACAACTTAGAATTTTATAAATTAAGCTATATCTGTCCATGCAAAATTGTAATAGGATAGAAATGAAAAATCAGTATAAATCACTAAATTAATTAACTTATATAAGATGCTTACTCAGATAAGAAAAGGCTTCAAAGCATTAAACAAGAAAAATATAATGTCTAACAGACTGATAGATAATAGGAAATAAAGAACTTGCTTTAAGTTTATTATTGGTATTGAAGATTGTTTCCATTTTGTAGA
Organism: Loxodes magnus; assembly: GCA_946699065.1. Lineage (NCBI taxonomy): Eukaryota > Ciliophora > Karyorelictea > Loxodida > Loxodidae > Loxodes > Loxodes magnus. Next base: position 908,196 of record CAMPDV010000008.1, on the reverse strand, counting down.
TATTTTTATATATTATCTTAACTCAAATTCTTAAAGCTGCAACTAATTTAATTTAAATGATTCTATATAATTAAAATGAAATTGGATAAAGGATTTGAAGTAAGAAAGATTTATAAAACGTAATATAATATAAACGTAAATGTAATCAACCTGATTTCCATAGCAATATAGCAACCTATCCTAAATAGAAATAAATAAAATGCTTAGTTTCGTGAGTTACATAGCTACCGAAATTTCTTCCGACAACACAATGCCATGTAGGGTTGTATTTTTTATCGAATTCTTTCTTAATATATGCAGCAATGTCTTTTTCTATGTTGAATTTTTCAAGTGCCTATGTTGAACAATCAATTGCATCCTGTTACATATCTTCTGACATATCAGCATTTTTCACAACTGCTTTTCTATCTGCCATTTATAATTATTATTGAAATACACGTACTCATAAGCCAAAAATATCAAAGTTTATTATACAGTAGTTAGGTTGAAAAATCAAACGTTATATTTTGATATGTTTACTAGATTAAAGCTTTCTATTTATAACTGATCTATAGAATATCTAAGCCACTCATTTTATAACCTTAGATCAGGTTTATAGATATTTAGCCTCAGATAAGAAAATTAGATCTTCTAAACTTATAATTAGAGAGTGTGTATAAAAATATATTGTAGATTATTTTGATGGTAGAAAACAATTTAATCCTTATTAAAATTAAAACGCTATTTGTAAAGTTTTTGGATCAAAGAGCTGCAGCTCCAGAAATAATTTCACAGAGCTCAGTGGTAATTTTAGTTTGTCTAGCCTTATTATACTATAAATCCAATTTTCCAACCATTTCAGCTGCATTCTTTGAAGCATTTTCCATAGCAGCCATTCTTGCACTTTGCTCTGAAGCAGCTGAATTGAGCAAAGCGTGATAAAGAGTACTCGAAAAGTATAATTCGTAAAATATTTCACTAGCCATTGGATAATCAGGCTCATCAACTTCAGCGCTTGAATGGTAATGAGCTTTTCTGAAAGCTGCTCTTCCCATTATCTCTACACGATTAACGATAGAAGATATTGCTGATTTAAACTTGTTAAATACTATTTCAACACGTTCACATTCTTTTTCAATCTGTGCTTCTTCAATCTAGTTAGATAAACAAGCAGCAGTGTTGTAATTTACTGGAGTAGCTATTTCAGTCAATGATCTATATAACAAATCAGGAAAAGGTCGAGTTAAAGCTGCAGTCCCCTTTTCTCCTACGCACAAAATAACATATCTTTATCTGTTCTTTTCACAGATATGTTTTATCTATCTAACAATAGTAGAGTTTACACCACCACATAGTCCACGGTCACTTGTAAGTGGTACTAGTAAAGTCTTAGTATTGTCATCAAATTCAGGAAGATAATTCTTAGCATATAAATCATATTCAAACCAATTTGCTGCCATTTGGTGACCGAATTTTCCACCTTATGAGAGTCTACTAAGATCGTTTCTCATTTTGCTTGCAGCAACCATTTTCATGGCTTTGGTGATCTTTTCAATATTCTTTACTGATTTGATACGATTCTTGATTGTCTTAATGTTTGCGCCAAAGTTTCTTCGGACTCCGTTCAACATTTTTCAATAATCAAAAAAATAGAAAATAATAGCCTCTTCTCATTAAAGCTATTTACCACTTCAATAAGATTTTAACTTTTAATCAATTATTAATGCTTAAACACCAATTTAATATTATACCAATTCCTTTATAATAGGGATTTAATTAATTGTCCCCAATTCTCCTTAAGGAAATTATAACTTTAATCAAACTTATAAATGCTGATTCTTCTAATTATCTAATAAATTCCCATTTACTCATCTAAACACAATCTATATTAAATGACACTTAAGTTCCAATAAACTAATCAATTAAGCAATTGCTGAAGCAAGCAGTAGCACATATAATAGATTTTAGAGAATTAAGATAGAAATAAACAATAATAATAGGTTTTAATAATAAGCGCTTATAAGTACTTAGATAAGCAATACTCACTAATACCAGATTAATAAGACTATTATCCTTGACTAAAGTATTTTAACCTTATTTACCTTATTTAATTTAAAACCTTTATAGTAATTACTTTATTATTGTATCTTTGAAAGTTATACTGTAAATTTACTTTTAAAGTATAAAATTATCTAAAGAGACTTTTCTTTAACTATTATAGTAATGTATAATACTTTTTTAGGTTGAGTAATTGTTATAAATAGAAAGTATCTGCATGATAGGATTAGTTTTAGTAAGAATTAAATAACAGTCATTATTATGCTTATCCAATTAACTTATTCATAGGCAGTTCATACTTCAAGTTGTACTCTCTTTCTATTATTACTAATCAATACTTTTAGCTTCAATTCATTTCTAGTTTGCTGCTTATAAATGAAGCTCTTTATTAGCGTAAAAAGAACATCCAATTAACAATCTTCAACTTTCAAGTTGTTGAATATACTAAATTAGTTGCATTAGTAAATAAGATTAATTCTATTAATGAGAGCCTAATTAAAAGGAATAACTAAAGCTTTAAGTTTAATATATAGTACTTTATCTTTTATTCCTAAGTATTTAAATAATACAAAGATAACTTAGTAGCAACTCTGCATCATAAGTAATAAGATCAATTCATTTCAAATTAATATCTCTTTACTTATTGCTTTTATTAAATAGGCTTAATAATTTAGCCTTATATTTGATTATACTAGGTACTATTTTACTTAAGTTAGTTCTATTTATATAGTTTGATAAATATCAGCTTACAAGCTGCAATTAATCTCCAGTTCTTCCTTTATTCATCCTCTTCCCACTAGAATAGTAATTAAATTTATGTATTAAAACAAAATTATCTGCTACTTCATTTCTTAGAAGTAAATCCAAAGGCTACTTTCGAATACTTGCATTAGCTATATTAAATTGGTAAACTTAAGTATGCTATATCCCAATTAATAGACTTGATCAATATAAAAACTAGAGTTTCATAAACAGGAAGTTGTTACTAATGAGTTAAGGGTAATAGAAGGTACTTGATTAAGTAAAAGTACTACTATAAATAAAGTTTTTGTATAAATTTTGTTACTTTATAACTAAATATCCTTATATCACCCTTTTATTCTTATTGATACTTATATTGGATCAAAGAACCACATCAACTTAGATTATTTATGAGCAGTTCAAATAACGTTAGCAAATGAAACTATTATCTAGATACTTAATTTGTAGCGTATTAGTAGAATCTAAATAGCAAAGTTTATATTAAGTAGGTAGTTAGTGAATTGAGGAAGCAGGTATATAGATTAAAGAGACATTAGAGAGTAATTAGCTAATAAGATTTAAAATGGAGAAAAATTATTTCAAGTTGTTGAAAAATAGTAACAGTCACTTGGATATTTTAATTCAAAAGTATTTATTGCAAAACTCTAAAGATTTCACCTTAGATGACTTCCTCAATTTTAAGTTTGCCATTAAGAATGCAAATTAGCTTTCCAATTAGATCTTGACTTAAATTGAAAAATCCTAGGATTTACATAGCAATAAAATATTGATATAGAATACTTAAGAAATACTTTAGAAGAGTGAAAAGCTTATAGATGTACTGTGAAGAAATAGTGACTCAGCTACTGATAGCAAAGAAAAGCAGAAGATAGCTGCTAAACTGAAGAGTTTTACTCTTAATAATCTAGGATGCTTATACAAAATTCTAGGGAAACATACTACTGCTTTGATATATCTTTGTAAGGCCTTAATTTAGAGGATTCGCTTTAAAGCTTGCAAATATTGAGCTCTTCCATATATAGGAAGCTCCCTATATCTAGCAATCTGATAAACATCATGATTTTCTTAAATCAAAAAGAAGAAGCTTTTAGACTTTCTACTATTATTATCCAGCAATTAAAAGAAGACTAACTGTTCATTTAGAAATAGCTGTCAGAAGAGCAAATAGTGCAAATAGCAAGCATTTATTTAAGCAATTGCTAAATACTTAATGGAAGCTAAAAAATAGATACTTTGTAAGAGATTTACGATATTTGCTGTGAATCCCTTGGATAGTTTCATAAGCAAACTATTTAAATACAAGGAATGCTAAGTAAAAGCTAGAGTACTTTTCTTGCTCAAAAGCAATAGCAAGAGTAGTATGAAGACTTAACTAGTTAGTTTGGAAATCCTTATAACTTAAATTCCTAAAGCAAGCAAGCAGTAGTTTTACATTAGGAGTATAAAAAGTACTAAGGAGTTATATTTAAAGTAATAGTATTGAATGAGCCTCTCAAAAAGAATCTTAAAATAGTATTTTATAATAAACCAAAATCAATTTTGCTTAGAAAAACAGTCTCTTATTAGAGCCATGTATTAAAGTCTCAGTAGATTGTAGACTTAGTTAATAGGCTAGATATTGAAAGAGGGAGAATAGTAATAAGGCACGCTGCTGAAAGCAGTAATAATTTTATGAGCATGTCTGTATCTGAACTTAAGACTCCTAGCATATTTTCCATGTAATCAGAGGTTTAGCAGTAACTGACTTAGATAAAAGCTGAAAATAATAATGCTATTTATTCCGCAACCATTAAGAAAAATCCTTAGACAAAGCCTTAAAACTCCTTTTATAAATAACTTCAATAAATAATGACTCAACTAGACGCAGACTAAGATGGAAAGTTAAATAGGGACGATATTTTTCAAGCCTTATAGATGATAAATGCTGAAGTAGATTATAAGTTCGTTTACCGTTTTGTTCATACAGAGTTTCACTAGCAAGAGCTTATTCCAATTAGGTAATTCTTAGAGAAATACTCTTTGAACGTTAGTAATTTGCAATAGTAAATAGAGCTATTAGGAAGTTAGATTTAGTAGAATTAGACAGCTCTTTAGGATATAAACGAATTCAGTCCTTAAAAATAGTTAATTCTTACAGTAGTTCAGGCTTAGGGACTAGAATAAGCTGCATATAATTAAGAGAATTCAGGGTATTTCTGCTTTATTAAATTTTAAGAAATAGAGAAATAAACTTAATATATAGTTGACTAAAACCCTATTTGAGAAGAAACCTTTACATTTAGTCTCAAGAGCGACTAAAATAGCTTTATTTCTATTTCACTAAAACTTCAAAATTAAGAATTCACCCAATTAGGAACTCTTGAAGTTCAACTATAGGAAATATGAGACTAGAAGAAGCATAGCTAATGATATAAAATGTCAGAAGCAGCTATCAAACTTTACTTAGAGATATAGTGTATTCACAATCCTGAAACCTTTAAAAAAGAAGAAAATGTGAGAATAAAGGAAAGTATATAAGCTAACACACTTTAGCAGCAAAGATTATAGATATAGCTGAAAAAGTTAGGATTTCTGCATAAATATTGATAGTTTAATTATGTTTTATCATATAACTATTATCTACTCCATTATAAGCAAACATATCTACTACTCTCTAAAGTATCAAATCTAAGTATTTAACTCCTTAATATCTAATTCCTTTCTCTTAACTACCTTTATGATTAAAGCTTGCTTTTGGTATTCTATTTAGTTACTCTAATAGTAATCTAAATAGCATTTTTGAGATTATAATACTAACCACTTTTAAGGCCAAAAAATAGGTAAATAAAGTAAGAAATAGAAGTGAATAAATAAAAAATGAACTAATATATAGGAAGCTAATATAAGCTTAGAAGTGACTTAAGATTGTATGATATTTTATTAAATTTGCTGTAGAAGTATGAAAGATAGAGGAATAGAGCCCTCAAATACTACTAGACTAATACATACTTTCATTTTTCTTAATTCCTTATTATGTAGAAATTAGTACTTCTATATAGATTTTTAGAATACCTTTTCATTCTAGAATATTGCGGCTTATAAATCTAAATGGCAAAGATAAGCTTTAGCTTTCCTAATTTAAACGAATAGGAAAGTATTGAAACGATAAATTTAGACTGCGAGTGAGTTTTAAACGAATTAGGATTGACAAGAATATTGATAGGTTTCGTTTTATTTGGTGCTTAAACTTAGAATCATATAAAGAATAATAAATCTACTAAACGTAAAAATGGCATCTAAAGCCTTCAAATCTATTAATCCATGGACTTAAGTATAGTGGGGTAATTATCAAACAGCTACAGAAGCATAAATATAAGATGCGATTGGAAGACTTAGCTCGAGTAAAGTTTTGACAATGTCCTAGAGATAAGAAAGAGTATATAAGTTAGGAGAACTTCTATAGAGCAATGAGTATTAGATTGGAAAAATTATAGCCGAAGAAATGGGAAAACCTATTACTTAATCTAAAAAAGAAGTAAGAAAAACTGGAGAATTATGCAAATTCTTTGCAGAAAAAGCACCTGAAATGCTAAAAGCTGAAGAGTATGAAGATGGAGACATTACTCTGGGAGTGATGTATGAACCTCTTGGAACAATCCTTACCGTTCAACCTTATAACTTTCCTTTATGACTACCAATGAAATTCTCTGCTGGAGCTTTAATGGCAGGAAACAAAGTTTTACTAAAACCAGCTAATAATGTAGCTAAAGTAGCTCTTACACTTTCAGAACTGGCTGCATAAGCTGGTTTATAAGATTATTTTGAAACTTAATTAATTCCAAGTGGATAAGTAAACAAAATAATTGAAGATGAAAGAATAGTGGGAGTTACTATAACAGGAGGCAAAGGAGCAGGATAGAAAGTTGCCAGTCATGCAGGAAAAAATATAAAAAGAGTAGTTCTTGAGCTAGGAGGATCGGATCCTTTTATATTACTTCCAGATGCAGATCCAATAGCTGCAGCTAAGTTAGGCGCTTGGACTAGACTTCAGAATTGTGGATAAGTATGCATTAGTACTAAAAGATTCATAGTGCATAAGAATTTGCATGACGTATTTTTAGAAACTTTGATGAAAGAAATAGAAGAGAATTATCAATATGGAGATCCCATGGATGAAAATACTAAATTAGGTCCTTTAGCAAGACCTGATGTAGTTGATGACATTGAAAAATAAGTATAAGCTGGATTAAAAGATGGAGCTAAATTGCTAAGAGGAGGTAAAAGAAGAGAAGGAACAAAAGCTAACATCTATGAAGTAACTGTTTTAGATGAAGTATCACCAGAAAATACTGTGTTCAATGAAGAAACATTTGGTCCTATAGTTTCAATAACAACAGGAAACTCAGTAGAAGAGTTGATTTATTTAGCGAATAGGTCAAAATTAGGTCTAGGTGCCTTAGTTTACACAGCTGAGTCAAATATTGAAAAAGCTTTTAGAGAAATTGTTCCATAAATTTAATCAGGACTAGTGGCAATCAATACTCCTGTGCTAAGTCATAGATTTGTTCCTTTTGGAGGCGTGAAAGAATCGGGATTTGGAAAAGAACTAGGATTGGACGCTATTAAAGAATTTAGCAACGCCAAATCGTGGTTCAAAAAGAAAGTCTGACCTTCTAACTTTTTGGTTATTTAAAATAAAAAAACCTATTTTATCTGCAGCATATGGTAGTCTTCTTTTTCTATACTATATAAGTTTTATAAATACAAGAACTATTAATAAAAGGAAAAACTGGAAAATAATAAGGATTATTTAATGACAATACATCATACTAAAATCAAAATTAATTAGCTAGTTATATTCTTTATTCACCAAGTCTGGTAATATCTAGTTGTCTTAGAGGTTCAAATCATTAAAAGGTTAAAGATAATTATAATAAAGTATGAATTCTTAAAAATAGAAATAGATATAAACTAGCTTTATATTTAATGGAAGCATAAGTTCAGGAAGAATCTCCTAACGAATAGTTCCTACATGCTCTTGAAGAAATGAAAGGTTTCATGGACTAAAGATTGATTGAAATCAAAGAAGAAGAGTTTTAGTAGAGGCAATAATATATGAAAACTGACTACCAGAAGTATAAAGAGTATATATAAGAAGTCTCTATGCAATCTAAAAATAAAATAGAATCAGTAGCAAAAGAATGGCTTGAATTGAATTAATATACTATGGAAGATTTTAGTCTTTTAGTATTAAACTTCAAAGGAGACTAAGCTATTGCAAATGCTCTAGCTGAGATCTTTACAGAAAGCCTTCCTTTTGATACTTAAGTTCCTGAAACACTTAACGAAGAACTTTATGAGTAAATTTTAAATTTCTAATGTGAAAGGTTAGAAGAATTAAGTTAAGTAGAAGGTGGAAAAGGTAACGAATCGCTTGCAATTTGTACAGCTGTAATTGAAGATGAAATATTTAATAAATGGGGATACAAACCTGACGAGATCAGAGCAGCAATGAAGCAATATCTAACAGAAAATAAATATCCAGAGATTTAGGAAAGAATGAAGAAGGCAACAGTCAGGGTGATATTAGGTTGATTTTTATAATTATCTAAAACTAAGGTTAATTATATTTACTATAATAACAATAATTTCTCCTTCTACCAGTTATTTTCAATCATAATCATATAATATTAAAGGATAATTTAATCTCTCCAATTTAGTAAAATTAATTATTACCTTAATATAATATAGTGGACTATTTCAAAAAGTAAATATCTAAGTTTTTAAATAAAAGAATGAAGATAGCCTGAAAATAGGATTAAGTTCTAATATAAGAGTAAGAGAGATCTATTAATATAATAGTATATTAAAGTACTTATAGTATAGTTTCTTATTTCATTTTATTAACTAATATGACTTATTTATCTAGCTTACTATATTTTAGTTACTCATTCCTACCAAACTTTTAATCAAGCTTTCTAAGTAAATTGGATGTACTTAAATCAAATTTTAGTAATTGGTTAAAAATCCGTTTTGAAAAAGCATTAGTTTAGTATGAAAATAAAGAGCATTTTCATAGCAGATTAATATACAAACTAAGGAATGGTAGAAATTAGCAAAGTGGAATATAAATTAAACGGTAATAAATGAGTAAAACAAGCTAATATATTAAGTTTTTTTATTTTCAATCCTAAAATGGAAGAAAGAATAACCTTCAAAAAGGAATGATTTGTCGAATCTAAGAAAAACCAAATAAAAGATGATTATGATTTTTTAAAATAGTTAGGTGCTGGAGCTTATGGCTAAGTTTTACTGGCTAAACATCGTATTACTGGAAAACTGAGAGCTGTGAAATGTATTCATAAGCATAGAGTTTAGGATGTTGAATGTTTTAAGAATGAAGTTAGAATTCTTTCAAAGCTTGATAGTCCTCATATAATAAAAGTAATAGAGCATTATGAGTCTGATAGAATTTGTTTTCTTGTAATGGAATATTGCTAAGGAGGAGAACTTTTCTTCTACATCACTAAGAACAAAAGACTAACTGAAAGTTTAGCCATTCAAGCTATGAAAAAAGTAGTTGCAGCTGTTATGCATTGCCATAAAAGTGGTATTTGTCATAGAGATATTAAGCCAGAGAATTTTCTACTAAAGAAAGCTGAAAATGGAGATTCAATAAAGTTAATTGACTTTGGACTTTCTCGTGAAGTAAATGAAAAGACAATTATGACTTCACTTAATGGGACTGCATTTTATGTAGCTCCAGAAGTAATTAAACGAAACTATACATATCACTGTGATAACTGGTCAGTCGGAGTTTTACTCTATGTAATGCTTACAGGAAGTCCTCCATTTGGTGGTAAGAATAACTAAGAAATTCTTTATAATATCGTAAATACCTCTTTGAGAATGGATCATCCTGCTCTTTAATTTGTATCTAATGAAGCTAAAGATCTTATTACGAAACTCTTAGAAAGAGATATTAGTAGAAGATTAACTGCTGAATAAGCTTATAATCATGATTGGTTTAAATAAGACTAAACTTCAAGCTCTTTATAATTAGAGTTACCTCCAAACTTGTCGTAAAAAATTCAAGAGTTTACCTAAATGACTTAGCTAAAAAGAGGTATTCTAATTTACATTGCCTCAAAATTAGTAGATGAAGATATTGAAAGTCTAAGAACAGCCTTCTTATAAATAGATTAAAATGGAGATGGAACTTTAAGCAAAGAAGAGATAAGAAATTAATTAACAGGATTAGGAAAGCAAGTAAATGAAGAAGATCTTGATAAACTATTTTTCGCCTTTGATACAAATAATAATGGGCAAATCGACTATACTGAATTTATAGCGGCTTGCATGAACTGCCAATAATTTGTTCCAGAAATTATGATCAGAGAAGCTTTTACTGCATTAGATACTGATAAAAGTGGCAAAATCTCACTTGAAGAATTAAAAGAATTTTTCAAAGGATCGGAAGAAATAGAAATCTCATAGTCGCAATTAGATAAAATAATAAATGAAGTTGATGTTGATAAAGATGGAAGCATATCTTATGTCGAGTTTTTAAATATGATGAGAGGTCAAGAAAAAGTTATCAAATTTTTCTGATTTTTATTTAAAATAGAATAATAAATGCCATCTACTACTATATCTCAACATCATCTCCTTTTAATACAAATAATAGTAATAATGTGTTAGAATGAGGTAACATAGTGTTTCAATATTTACTCTTCTAACTATCACTAAGATTTGAATAGCAATATTTATAATGTAAGCAAGTATACTTGCACTCGCATAGAGTTGTTGAATTTGATTAACTTATTTCTTACTATCATTAAAGAATTTTTTAATATTCTTAGCTTTCTAAATAATTGCTAGAAACTCATTAAATTTAGCAAATTTAGCTTTTAACTGTCTAAGAAGAATCTATAGTGATGAATATAGCAACCAATATGAAATCTAATAGTATTTACATAATTAAAAGCACTTTAAGCTTTAAGTTATAGATTTTTAAATAGTTACTCTAATTATTCCAATTAGAGTAACTAAATCATATTATCAATAGTTAATTTAAGTATCAAACTGAGTATAAGTCAGTCATGTTCATTCAAAATCCATATTTAGCTCTAAATTTAAAAATTTTAGTTTAAGATATTAAAAAATAAAAGTTCATAAGTTACTTTAGTTAGAGTATAATATATGATATGATGCTTGCATATATTACAATTTTTACCAGTTGACTATTTAAAAATCCTCTATTAAATTATATGCATCAAGTATTTATTCATCCATTTAATGCTAATTACTAATTTAACTTGCAAAAATCCCAGTTCCGATAGATAAAATGCTCCTTAAGTGAAGGGCAGAATAATTCTTTTACAAAAGGAATAGCCTTCAACTATAAATAGTTTCTATTCCATTGAAACATTATTTATAACTAAAATGGTAGCAATAGTATTCCATGTAAATTATTATTTAATAAATACAGAATAAATCTTCATACGAAACTATTGAATGTAATAATTTTAGTGCTAAAGTAGTTTAAAACCAATAATCGTATTCATTTTAGATAAATAATTGAAGTTGTTTAATTATTGAAATGAGCTCTTTGTAGAATGTTAAAAATGTTAGTTGCTTTTGCTTTATAAATTAACAATAGATATACTTGCATTAGTTTATTCATTTCTGTCTCATATCTTGGTAGTTTTAAATTCTCCACAATTCAGCTATTCATTTAAGAAAACGGGATTATATATATTCACCTTATAGATAAGAACATGACTTCTTAATCTGTAAAACATATGCATCAACTTATTACCAGGGAAATATCTTAAAAGATCTTGATAAGCAATTTGCATAGTTAATTATATAGCTAACTATTACTCTTTCTATTTATAGTTAGTACTATTTAAAGAATCATTTAAAGGGCTTACAGAAGAATTATTGTTATTCCCAGATAAGCAAGCATCATAGTTTAAATTATTTCCATTTAACTTTTAAATGAAATTAAAGCATCTTCAGTATATAAACTCTTTAGTTACTTTATCTTAGATTATTACACTACTATTATTTTAAATAACTATTTATATAATGCAGAGACTAAGTTCAAACGTGATGCATTGATAGTAACAGTGGGAATCGGCAGACTAAGAAGATAAAGAGATATTAAATTCTGTATAAGTTAGCTTCCTATATAATTTGATTCTATGTATTTGTAAATATGATAAACAGTTAGAAATGCTCCTTTAAAGTAGAAGTATAACTAATTAAATGGGGCTTTGAATAACTTAAAGATATATTGATTATGAATATTGGATTTAATATTCAATGATTTATTAAAAATTAATTTAAGATCAATTGCTAACAGATTTAGCCGGGATTTCGTTAATAAGTATATAAAAATGGGAGCCAAAAAAACTCCAGCTGCTGATAAAAAGCCCGCCCAAAAGACAGTTTGAAATAATTAGAAATAAGACGAGAAAACAAGAAAGCTGAAGAAAAAACGACACGAAACTTTTTCTCTCTATATCTATAAAGTATTAAAGTAAGTGCATCCAGAGATTGGCATATCCAAAAAATCAATGTCAATAATGAACTCCTTTGTTAATGACACCTTTGATAAATTGACTGCTGAATCAAGTAGACTTGTCAGATATGGTAGAAAAAGAACTTTGAGTTCAAAAGAAATGCAAACTGCTGTGAGGCTTCTACTTCCTGGAGAACTTGCAAAGCATGCTGTTAGTGAGGGAAATAAAGCTGTTCAGAAGTTCGTAGGTTGACTTAAATAAGTTAAATTAATTAGCATCAATTTACTCCCTTCTTATTAGCAAATCATTACAGACAAAAATAAGCAGATTTATATAATACATTTTAAAATCCAAATTAAAACAAAAAGAATAGGAAAAAGATTAGAAATTTAAATTTTAATAAATTTCATTAGCTAATTAATTTAATCTTAATCCTAATTATACGCTAATGAACAAATCTTAATACTAATTTAAGCACTTTAAATAAATGAAAATAATAGACATTAATCTATCTAAAAATAATACTTCTCTTTAAATATAATTTCATCATATTTGTTTTAATCATTATTCATATATCAATAATCTCATTTTTGGATCTGCTTATTTATATTAAAATCTTACAGTTGTAATATATTTAATTTTTGAGATACTTAATAAAGGCTTAACTTTTGAATATGATTTAATATAAAAGGTGCTAATTTAATTTAAAACTATAAAATTAGTATAATTGAATATTTATGACTTTATAATAAATAAATAGAAATTCTAAATATAGATAAAATCATTTTTAATGTTAAATATATTTCAACTTCTCTTTCCCTTGGTATTTTCTGCTCCATTTTTTTGTCCATTTCCATTTATTGAACCATTTCCATTATTATGTCCATTTCCGTTTTTCAGACCATTCCTATTAAGTGTTTCTTTTTTGGTTTGCTCCTTAGCTCCATTTTTCTAACTTCCGTTTACATTTGCATTTCCTTTTGAATTTCCATTTGTATTTCCATTTGTATTTCCATTTGTATTTCCATTTTTATTTTTATTTTATTCTTCGCTATTATCAGTAAGAAGCTATTTTTAATCTTAGTTTTCTTCAATAAATTTCTTTTTGCAAAATAATTTTTTAAGTTTCATAAATAGTCAGTATTTGGAATAATCTTTTGACTATTAATTTTTAATTTTTTCTAAGTATCCAGTTTCTTAATAAACTATCTATTTTTGCTTTTCGTCTAATTTATCCCAAGGGATCAAATCTTCATCTTCAACTTTAGTTTCTAAGTAACTTTTTATATAATCATATTGTGGTTGGAATTTTTTGCCTTTCTCCTCATAAATTAAGCTAATTTTCCAGAATATTTTTTCAAATTTCCTCAAAAATATAGCAAAAAAATGATAAATTCCCAAGAGGCATGCGAGCAAAGTAACTATCAAAATGGTTCAATCTTACTTATATGATCTTGAAGTTCGAAGTCCTTCTTCAGATACTTCAAAAACTATTCCTGCTGCTACTCCTCTTGTCATTTATAGCTAAATGGAAGTGAATTGGCTTCCTAATTCATATTTTTCTTAGAGCGTTAAATGATATCCAGTATTTCCATTATATTGCTGTTCTATTTCCGATTCAAAAACAGAAGGGAATGAATAGACATGAAGTAAAGTTGGTGTTGGTCCTATGAAAATAAATTCATCTGGAGGAACTAAAGTAGTGGAAATTGTACTAAGCTTATTAGGAATGCTTGAAGTAGACGTTACGTTGTAATAAATAGATTTAGCGCGAGCTCCAATTCCTGTTTGCTTAAAAATAGCAGTTGCTAAATTTTTAATTTTACAGCCTTCACAGGATATTTTAATATCACACTACATGTAGGTAATATTCCTATAGCATTAAACTTTGCTTCATCCTCCTTTCAGTTAATCAGTTTCGATATCAGTAGAAGTGAATGAAGTTTCAAAGCAGTCTCCTCATTCATTTTATAAAGTTTCATTTTTAACGCACTAACCAAAATATTACTGAAATGAGATATAAACAGTGAAGTCTCCGTTCATCTTAGAGTAAGTTTCTTCTATAACTAATGCTGGAATTAGAGACTTTATTTCAATTTAATTATCTATTCCAAATATAACAAGAATTATAGAAATTATCCCAAATGTAAAAAGCATTACGCAGAAGGTACAAAATCCTCCAATAGAAGTATATTATACTTTCATTAGTTGATCTTGAGAAAAGTTATGAAACTAAAAATAGTCATCTATTAGTATAAGCATTTTCAAACTTTTCTCCCAGCAAGCTAAGATAACAATGAAAAATAGTATTATGCAAGCTACTATTATTGTTATTATTATTATTATTTATGTTATCTCTTCTTAATCTTATATTTTAATTTCTGGCTAATCGCTATTAATTCCAATATCTGGATTATATGTTTATGGATTTATTGAACCAATTGGACAAACTTAACCTTTAGGACATATTTTGCATCTTTTTGATCCTGTATCATTAGTGAAAGTCCCCTGTGGACATGGCTAACAATACTTTTCATTGTTTGCTGCTTCTACAACATTTTAGGTTCCTTTAGCACAATTCAAGCATTAAAAGCTATTTCAGTATGTTCCTCTTTGGCAACTTTTGCATGAATTTTAATTATCAGTTCCTTAACTGCAATTCCACTTGCAATCTTTGTAATCACAATCTAAATTATAAATTCTGATTTCTTTTTAGGACATACCTTCTAACGCTATTTCTCCTACTCTTGCTATACCTCCAAAAATAATTAATTTTTTTTAATAGTAAATCATAGAGTGTCCATAAATTTTATTTGGATATAAGGGATCATTTCTATTAGCGTCTCATTCTTTTACTTAGCCTGTATCTAAATCATATTCAAACATGTCGTTAAATGATTCTATTCCGTTAACTTATCCTCCAAAAGTCATTATTTTACTTTCTATTCCAGCAATAGCGATTTTTCCTCTCTAAGATAATGGAATTTCTCCTATCACTTAATGTCACTGATTTTCTTTAACATGGTACTTGTAACATTAACTAGTTGGAATTCCTGTTTCAGTTTGCCCTTACATAAAGACAACATAATCTCCATAAACATGGGCTTAGCAATACATTGTAGGAGACGGTGAAAAAGGATCTTATTGCTTCAATAAAACTCATTTGAAGTTACCAAAATCATATTATCATAGTTAATCTAGTAAACTATATCCATCATAACCTCCATAAACGTATAGATATTTTCCTCAGATAGCTCCACAACTTCCATATCTTTCTTTTGGCTAATCTCCGCTCACTTTTACTTGCTACCATTTATCTTCTAACGTATTGAATGATCAAATATCATTTAAAAGATTGCCATCGTTATCAATTCCACCAAATATTATAAGAAAATTTCCGTGCTACGCTGCAAGATGTTTTGATCTAGCTTTAGGAAAAGGTTTTGAAAATAAATGCTTTTTCCAATTCATTTTTTTAAGATTCAATTCCCATACATCATTTCATTTTGTCCCTTCATTTTCTCCACCAAAAACAAACATTTTATCCGAAATTATAGTAGAAGTATGATATACAGATTCCTTAGGTACTGACATGCTAGAACTTAATACTTCTCAATTTTAAGGAGTTTTATCTAAATTTAATTTCAGTAAATCATTTCTTAGGCCTTTTGATGATCATCCTCCATAAACATAAAGTGTATTTTTATACAGGCCTACAATGCTTGAATCACGTTTAAAATCTTCTTTGTTCTTGACATCTAATATTTCTCATTTAATATTAGTAATATCAGTCACATCAGCTCTTCATATATTTGAGAGATCATTTTATAAAGTAACATTTCACCCATAAACAAAATACCAATATTTTTACTAATCATAAATATCCTGCATTGAGGAAGACTAATCAGGAAAGTTCGGAGTAACATAAAAATATTTAGTCCATTTTGCATTTGAATAATTGTAGACATAAATATACTAATAGGGAGCTTGATCAAATTGCTAGTTACTTCCAGGTTTCATTATTAAGAATCCATCTTTATATAATAAATTTCCAGAACTCTAAGGCGGTGGAATATCTCCAGTTTAGCTTAAAATCTATCATTTTAGGTTTTGCAAGTTTAGCTACCAAAGATCTTTCTATAAGCTATTAAATCCATCTCCACCAAAAATCACCAAATTAGTAGTATTGTTTTAGTCAACCCAGCTAGTGCACAATGGAAAGAATCGCTTTTAAGGTTTTTTCCCTATGATAACAATTTTTTCTCAATACTATTCTTTTATATGAAATTGTCATAAGTCATTTTAAGGACCTTTTATTGTTTTTCCTCCAAATATAATGTAATATTCACCACTTTGATCTTTGAATGAACATAAGCAGCATCTAGCATCTGGCTAAAAATTGGAAGTTATTTTTACATATTCCCAAGTCTCTGTTTTGAACTGAAACTTATAGACAGTTTTTGATAAGGAATCTGCATATTATCCATGAGATAACATAAAGTAATCGTCGTATTACGTAGCGGCATGATAATATCTTTTAGATGGAGGAGTTTAGGCCTTAGGAAACGTAGATCAGTGCCCAATAGAAGCAGCTTACATAAATAGTAGAAAGTACAGCATTTTATAACTTTATCTTAATTAAACTACTTCAATACCCTTTTAAACATGCCGCAATCAAATATTCAACAGCTTTATTTCAACATGAAAGCAGATTAAACTTCTCTTGACGCATTATTAAAAAGCAAATATAAAGCAGATTTAGCCAATTATTATCTAAGTGATAGCGAATGCTTTTCTCTATATCACTCTCTTATTTAATTTTTCAGATATTAGAAGATAACTTAAGCATACCTAGCGAATAAATTAAACTTAATGGCTTTTTAAAGAGAATTACTTCTTTCATAGTTAAGATTTTAAAATAAACTAATTAAGTGAATTTAATAATAAAGAGCTAAAGAATAATCATTTCTAAGCCAAGATTTCCTCATATTGATTTAATCAATCTATATTCTATTATTTTGAACATAGCAGCTTTTTAGAATTTTGGCTTATTAGGAAATCAGTTTGACAGTTGCAAATAATTATGAATACATTTAATGTATTTGTTGGTATAAAAGCTTTGACAATAGCTAGGCTAATACAAATAAAGTATTAAAAATAAAAACTATTATAAAGCTTAGAATGTTTAAATTAGTGGATAGTTAGCTAAAAAGACTAAGCTACATTAATCAATTATTCTTTGCAATAGGTAGTTTCATAGCTTATAGCTATGAACTTTAAAAATTAGATAATGATAATATACAGACAGATAGAACCTTTTAATGGAAATGGGAAAATTATTATCATCTTAAATATTTAAAAAAGCTTAATAATCTATTAAAAAGACTCTTTATTCATTATTTACTTCTAGAGTTTCTAAGAAAATAAGAAGATTTATCATTACCTCATAAATATGAAGCTATTAAATAGCTTAAGCTTCATAAGTTAATTAAATAAACCTTAATTCTTTAGGCTGATCTTCTATCTTTTTTATTCTCTAGTTATTGTTTTAAGTTTAATTAGAAGCTATTTAAAGTATCATTGCTTGAAAAAGCAAACTTTAGAAGGTAAAATTGTTGAATAATGTTTAAAGAGGGTAGTATTAACTAACTTAAGCTGTGACATTAGATTTATTGATTATTAAGAGAAATATAATGAGAGGTGTTAAAGATTTGAATGTATCTTTATCTTATAAATAAGGGAGATATTTAAAGATTATAAAATAAGCAAAATCACAAAACAAAAGAATGAGATCTTACTTTACTTCTTGATTCTGCAAAAGCACTAATAATTGCTAACTTATCTTATCGATCTTACTCTTCCTTCAATTAGCTCGCTGTCTATTCATTTGGCTGTGTATTTGCTAACTAATTTTGGAAATGTTCTACTGCCTGTAGTTTAGGAGCGTTTTCTATTATAGGAGCATATCATACACTCAATTATAAAAGTCTATCTTGTGAACTAAGAGCATCAAAACCTATAATAGCTGATTTCTCATTGCTTAAGTCAATAGTACTCTAAAAATTGTTTTCGCTTTTAGTGGTAACTGAAACAACGCCACCTTTTTAGGTTTTAAAGTTAATAGAAGAAAGTCCTTATTCATGATAACCAGCTTAGAGAGAAATAATATAATCTCCTGGCTATATTTTGAGCTGCTATCATTTGGAAGAAGCAATTCCTATAATTTTTTTTTCATTAACACTAGACTATCTATTAAACAGAATCATTATTCCTTAGATATACTTGGAATTGTAGTAAACCTTTAAACTCTTAATAGTGAAAAGATCAGCAGAATGTAATAAATGCTCCATTGAAAATTCCTGCACATTTTCTAGATGATCACGGTAGCTAGATCCAAATACAAATTTCTTAGATAATTAATCTGAATTAAAACTTACTCAAGTCATAAAGTTACTCTAATTAAACAATTGTTTTGCGTGTAAATACACTACATCCCATATTATTTAAATGGAAACGCATTTAGGATAACTGATATTATACTTCAACGAATAAAAGACTACTTTAGATGATTTTGAGAAAGTTTCTAGTTTTATCAAGCGTCACACTTTTATGACTAAGAAGTCTGAAATACTTATACCTTAAGAGCCTGCTGCATGAAGATAACTTTCTTAAAAACTTTTAGCTACTAAGCCAAAAGTACTCCCTCTTATTAGTGATGTTAAATAGGATATGTAGATTCTACATTGGGCAGGAATAGGCTTCTCAGAAGAAGATGTTTTACGCTTATAGCTTAGCCTTTCTAATTTATAAGATTGTGTACGCTGTAAAGATCTCAGGTTTTGGGGTAAGTTCATGACATCTGGGCAAGATTATTGAGTAGCAGAAGGCAAAATTTAAAGCATTTATAAGAATGAATAAGACGAAAGTAAGGAAAATGAGCCAAAAGGAATTGGAGTTAATTCATATACATATTGGGTTACTAATTCATTATTACGTCCATGGATTGAATTGCCTGATGTAACTGCTGAATAACTGAATGTTGCCAGAAAAGTTAGAAAAATACTCACTGGAAATCTTGATGCTGATGTTTTTACTTATCCCTTATTTCCAGGTAAAGAAAGACATTTTTTGAGAGCCTAGATTGCTAGAATATCTCATGCTACTGTGATAGCACCTAAAGGATATTATAAGCTTTAGGAAGAAAATGAAAATGAAATTGAAGTTGAAGAAGAAATTCAATTGCCTGAAGATGTTGGAAATGCGGAAAATTGGTAACATGTATTTGCTATGATTTTAAAAGCTAACAGAATTAATCATATTGAAATAGAAGATGAGGAAGCTTTGGCTAAACTTTAAGAAGAAGACCCACCTCAGGGAAGGTTAAGAGAAATTAGTGCTGATGACCCAGTTCCTGGATTTGAAATAGCGTGAACGATTCGTATTGAGGGAGACAAGTAAGTATATGGTGAAACTTCATATGCAGTTACAGTTTTAAAGTCCTTGAGATGGCCTGGATCTTTATGTGCTTTTTAAAATAATAGATGGGTCAACATCTATAATGGATATGGATTAAAATCCTTTTAAGATTCTTTCACTCCAATTGACAGTCCTGATATTGGTCAAGAGCCTGTAGATCTAAGGGAGCAATATGAGCCTAATCCAAAAGAAGCTCCAGCTGAACAAGTAGAAAGTGACACTGATAATCCTTTTGAAGTTAAAGAAGATGAGGAAGAAGAGAGTTGAACACAAATTTTACATTTTGTTGCATCAACTATATTGTTTCTATATCCTTTAACTTCTCCCATATCAAATACAAACTTTTTATACTTTATTTTTACGCAAAAGATATTAAGCACCAGTTATAACATATTAAGATAAACCTACTAAAAATATTTCTCAATCAGTTTATGCAAGCACAATCCATTTCAAAAACATCTCCTGTATATTAATCATAAACGTTTGATCACCTAAGAAATAAAGCCAGATTCTTTAGCTTTCGAATAAAAAATGAATCTAAATCTTTTAAAAAAAAAAAGCTAAATAAACGAAACTAAGCAAATTATAGTAATTATAATAATTATAATAATTATAATAAAATCAAGGAGTAATTGCTTACTTTTCTCATCTTAATCTCTTACTACTTATAAACAAGCCTACACATATAGTAATAGCATGAATTTTTACATAAATGTTCTTAACAGTGATGTGAAAACTATAATACTAGTTACTTAATACTTGATTTTAGGAAAAATGTTAATAATAGTCTAATTCCTCTCATTATTTTTCTCTTCAAATTTAAAATTGAAATCCCATAAAAATATCTTATTATATAATAAACCTCAAATATTAGTGACTATTTTAAAAAAGCATAATAACTAGTCAATAGTATCCATTAGTAGATGGAGTTATGAGAAATAGGCATAATTAATTAGGAAGAAAGATTATTGTAAGTCTCTTAGTATAGTTTGAATAATTATTATGATTAACAGCATCATACGTAAACTAAAAATTCTCTTTAGTTAAATATCTAATTATATAATATAACTTTATATCTCCTAGAATTAAAAAGAAACTACAAACTATTATTTTCTCACAAATGGTAATAAAGAGTGAGTTTACATTACATACTTAGTAGTATAAAGGTATCGATGCAAAAAATAAGTTGGTATAATGATTATTTTATATCTAGTTATAAATAGAAGCTTTAAGAAAATAAGTATAAAGTGTAATTTTATATTAAATATAATATATCAATATATTTTAAACATCTGAGACTAGATGTAATTTCACTTTCCTTATTTAATATTATATGCTTCATTAAGTATAAATCTAATTATTACGGAACTATCTATAGTGAATATTCACTCCTTGCTTAAAATGCTATTTGGATAATAAAGGGATGAATTTTATTTAGCTAATTTGATAATGCAGTTTGTTTAAGCAAAGCTTAGTTTTAGAAGATTTTGCTACATTAGTTAAACTTTATTGGGACTACAAATTGCCTCTATTGAGAAAATATAAAGCATTTAGAGAACTAAGTTAATTAGATTGATAAGTGTCAAGTAATGTATCTAGTTAAAGAACTAATGGGTTATTTTATTAATGGTAAGTATAATGAAAGATATCTAATATCTTTTAAATAAAGCATTAACTGTCTTATTAATAAATCTAATCGCTTAACTTCACTCATGTTGGTTATAAAATTAGGTAAATTAATGAAATTAAAATTTAGCTTAGTTTAGTGTCAGATTTGATATATCAAACCATTTTTATTAAGTTTAAAAAACCATTTTTATACATTTAAGATTTAGCTTAACACTTTAAAAAAATGGAATAGGAAGCACTCAATTTAGAGGTTTTGCTTTTAGGAATTCTTGGTAATGATAATGAAATGAGAAAGGCTAATGAAGCTTAATTAGAGACTTTAAAGTAATCCCATCCTAATGAAATACTCAGAAATATTATTATCCTTTTAAGGAATTCCCAAGATAAAAATGTTAGATCTTTATGTGCAATTCTCTTAAGACGTAATCTTACAAGTCTTAATTCCAGTTTATCTCTTACTTGGGCTTAACTAACAGTGGAAACTAAAGAATTCGTTAAAACTAATTTGTTGGAATCTTCTCTAACTGAGCAACAAAGATCTGTTAAAGATAAAACTTGTGATTGCATTGGAGAACTTGCAGGAAATTTAATGACAAAGAAAATCTCTGAACAAGACTAACAAGAAGGATGGGCAGGTCTAGATTAAATAATATTGGATCTTGCACAAAAAGACAATCCAAGCGAAAATTATGCAGCTTTAAAAATAATGTCCACTTTATTCACATACATGAATGATTAATTTTCTGCTATGTCTGATATTATAAAATAGATCTTCACTAAAGCTCTAAATTCCGCACAATATGAAATAAGAGAAGTAGGCCTTGAAGCATTGAGTGCTCTCCTTTCCCTCTCTGACAATGATGTTCTAATAAAATCTATGCAAACTCTTTGTCCAACTGCCTTGCAAGCAGCATAATATGTTCTCTCACAAGATGAAACCGAAGGAAAAGAAGCAATTTAAATCCTAGCAGATATTGCAGAGACTGAATCTAAGTTTTTTGCCAAGCACATAGAATTGACAGTAAAATTCTCTTTAGAAATAATCAAAAACTCATAGAACTATACTGTTGAATCAATTCCATCCCTTGCACTTGAACTGATCTGCACATTGGCTGAAAGAAGGCCTAAATTCTTTAGAACTAAAAATGAATTACTTTAAGACGTAGCTGTTTCTATTGGTTCTAGAATGCTTCTATCAGCAACTGAAGTTGATTCTGAATGGGAAAATTCAGCTAATATTTAGGAAGTAAACGAAGAGGCAGATGATGATCCTATAAAGGAAGGTTAAAAACAAATGGACAGATTATTATATGCAATAGGAGATGAATTTATGCTTAACCATTTCCTTAATATAGTGATGCAATATTACGTCCAAGAAAATGATTGGAGATATAAGTATGTTGCTTTAATTATTCTTAGTGAAGTAAGTGAATATATTGAAGATGAAAACAAACTATAGGAAATGATTCAAATTTCCTGTGCTAATGTTAGTCATTAACATGCTAAAATCAGATGGGCAACGATTAATTTAATAGGCTAGATTTGTGAGGATCACTCTCCCAAAGTTTAGAATTTATATCATGCTATTATTGCTGAAGCTTTGTATATTGCTATTAATGATTCTGTTCCAGTTGTTTCAGCCTATTCTTGTGCATCTTTTACGAATTTTATGGAAGGATCTTCAAAAGAAGTTGCTATTTAGTATTCTCAGAAGTTTTTGCCCAAACTTTTTGAAAAACTTGAATTAAACAATATCGTCTCTTAGCAAGCCATCACTGCTATAGCTAGTTTGGCCGATGCTGCAAAAGATCATTTTAAAATTTACTACAGTCAATGTTTACCTCTTTTACTTCAAATGGTAGGCAAAAGCCAAGACAAAAAAATTAGAGGAAAAGCATTGGAAACAATAACTTTGATAGGGCTAGCAGTGGGAAGAGAAGTGTTTTAAGAGTATTAGAATTAAGTGATCGAGTGCATATTAGCTGTTCAAAACTCCCTTGAAGATATAGATCCGTAACGTGCATATGTTCTAAGTTCATGGTAGAGAATGTGCATAATAATGAAGGAATATATAATACCTTATATGCATTTAATTCACCCTGGCCTTCTTTAATAAATTAGTCACGTTGTTGAATTAAA
Organism: Loxodes magnus; assembly: GCA_946699065.1. Lineage (NCBI taxonomy): Eukaryota > Ciliophora > Karyorelictea > Loxodida > Loxodidae > Loxodes > Loxodes magnus. The sequence goes on along the minus strand of CAMPDV010000008.1, from coordinate 884,644 downwards.
AGTTCAGGGATCGGAAACAACACATGCAGTTGAAGAAGTTTTAGGTTCTACTTAAGCATCAGAGCTAGGATAATAAAAGTATTCAGTGAATACTTATGAGACAGAAGAAAAAGAGCTAGGAATTTAAACTCTAATCACTTTTATAATTGAACTAGGTCCTCATTATAAAAGCTACGTCAATCAAACTCTTGAAGTTGTCTATCCTCTAGTCAACTACACTTTAAACGATCAAGTTAGAGCATCATCTGCATCTGTTTTGCCAGCAATAATAAAGAGCATGGCATCTAAAGATAATGTTGAGGAAGTAGCTCTTAAAGCTAAGGAATTTATGGAGTATTTGTGGAAAGCTGCTTCAACTGAATATGATCCTAACACTCAAGCTTCATAATTGCATGCTATTAAAGAGGTAATTATAAACATGGGAGCTGTAAGTATGTACTTAACTGAACTAGAAGTTTAATAAATGGGAGAGAAAGTTATAACTCTACTTGAATAATCTTTAGCTAGACGTGAGATTCAATAGTTATCGGAAAAGAAGTAAGAAGAATTATCAGATGAAGAGGAGTATGAGGAGGATTAAGAACTTCTAGATTTCGCAACAGAAGAAGAAGATAAAGTTCACACTGCTTTAGCAGATATACTGGGAGCTTTATTTAAAACACATCCTGATTATTGCTAATAAGTTGTCAACTACTTATACACATAAGTATTAGCAAGGTTTTTAGATCCAAATGGAAAACCTGAAGATCATAAATTTGCAATTTTCATTATTGATGATATCATCGAGTTCTTGGGAACTTCTAGAGTTGGTTAATATTGGACTCCTATGATAGAAGCACTTGCTAAATATGCTATTGATGAAAATGATCCAGTAAGATAAGCTGCTGTCTATGGATTGGGTATAGTTGCAAAATTTTCTGATTAGCATTATTTCTCACAAGTCTCTAATTAAATTATGGATGTTCTTTATAAGGCTATTATGATTCCTTTAAGTCACAATAAAAGAACTCATGGACATGCTAAAGATAATGCTATTGCCTCTGTAGGTAAAGCTATTAAATTTTAAGGATTGACAAATTGGTTATCCTAATGGGTATGTTGACTGCCACTTAAGTTTGATAAGCAAGAAGCTCAAGAGCAGCACGAATTGCTTTGCGATTTGATAGTAAGTAACTCCTCCATGATCTTTGGAGAATCTAATGAAAGGTTACCTCAAGTTATTCTAATATTTGCTGAAATCCTAAAAACAAAATTGCTAAATGAAGTAACTTTTGAAAAGATAAAGTTAATATTACAATAACTAGGAGCAAGAGAGGATTTAAGACCTATTGTCGAATCAGCTTACTAGAATCTAAACGAGAAGCAACAGTAGAAGTTGAATGAGATTTACCAAACGACTCTACATAGTGTCTGAGACTAAACAGATTGTTTTTAAAACTTTAAATTAAATAAATTTAACAAAGCTTTTCTATATATAAATGGCTAAAAATCTCTTGAAACTTAACCCTAATTCTAAAATTGGACTATAAAAACGAACTTTTTCTGAATGAAATTTTCGAGGAAATAATTTAGATGAACTTTTAAGCTTTTTAAAACCTTTTGAGCCAGCGAAAGAATAGTAGAACACAAATTAAACTGACCAATCATGGAAATAATTTGAAGAGCCAAATTCAGAAATTATATAAAGTAATAGACTTTAACTTCCATGACAAAATGAAAGCAAATCTAGTAAAAACGAAATGTTTCTTTAAACTCCTTAGTTTAACAAATCTGTAAGTTCGAATCCATATATTAATAGAACTTTTACCGAAAACATTAAAACGAAAAACCAGATAGCAACTCAATCCAATTCCCCATAAACTAGTCTCTTCATCAAGACTAAACCACTCAATCTATAAAAGTATTAAAGTTAGCCAGGATCAACTAGCAATTTATTTAAATTCGTTCCATCTTAAAACTCTATTAAGTCTTAGCAAGTAGAAGCTGGGAATAACTTTAATTGAGACAGTAAAACTTTTTAGCAAATGATATAATTTATGAATGAGTTCAATATTCCTAAGGATATTATTTTGAAAATGAAAGATCCTGAAGATCGCTACTAGAAAATTTTAGAAATGGCTTAGTAGTTCATGTTCAAAACTTTTGAGAAAATGGAGTCTCTCAAATAACAACGAGACAAGATGATAAAGCAATGAAATAAAGAGAATTCCAATGCTTAACATCCTGATACCTATGACTGATTAGAAGTAAATACTTAATATGAATCACTAAAGAAGCGTATGAGAACGTTTTTAGTAGAAGAGCAGGATAAGATCATAGAAATATAAAAGAAAACAGATATGAATGCTAAAGAATTTGCTATTACTAAATCATAAGAACTCAGTCCAAGAACTGGTCATAAGAAGTAGCGAGCTATTAAAAAGGATGAAAATAATTACTGAAATGAAGAAAAGGAAGAAAACTTCTAGTATATGAAGAAATAAGCCAAAAGCAAGTTTTAAAGAGATACCATTTATAGTCTCTATGTTGAAATGGCAATGGCTGCAATAATGTATTCTAATGAAGAGCATAAATCTTAGAAAAACAATACACTCAGTCTAAAAGGACTTCAATATGAGGAAATAAAAAGAAATCTCCATAGAGATAGAGAACTTAACAACTGTATTAACAAGAAGCAATTTCAAAAAGATATCAATAATATAGGACCCGAAGTTTTACATACTCTAGAATTAGATTTAGCAAATAAAATAATAGACAAATATGAGCAGAAATAATCCGTTGGAATGGGTTAAAGAAACAAATTCATTAAAAGTAAAATAAATCAGATCAGATAATTATAAAGGACGCAATAAAACAACCACATCTAGATTATGGAAAAGGAAAAATTCAAAAAGGAATTACAAAAAACAGTTTAAAGATTTAGAAGAATAATTAAGTTTCTTGAGTTAAATAAAAATAGAAAAGAGAGTTCTTAAGCTAACATGTAAATACAAAAGTAAAAGCCAAAATAGTCTCTTTCTTCTTAGCAATCTCCTCGTATTTTTACAAAAAAATATACTGGAGGTCCTTTTTTATCTAATTTCGGAAAACCCTAAAAGAAATATAGTCAAGCAGCTAGAAATAGAGCAGCTATAAAGATTTAGAGAAAGTGAAAATAATACTAAATCAGAAAACATACTAAAGATTAAGCAAAATAGGCAAAAATGGAGAAGTTGCTTAGTAGATAAAAGACTATGAACAAAAATTAAAGGCCTAGTATTACATCAGAGGTTGAAAAAGAACGCTTTAAATAATATATGCATCAATAAAAAAATTAGTAACAAATGTTTACATCTAATTAAAGACTTTGAACAGCATAATCTAAAAGGTAAAAGCCAATTGATTACTCAAAAGAAGTTTTTAAAGTTATTAATGAAAAAAAGAAACAGATGTAGAATAAAGGTAAATAAACGAGTTAAAATAAATAGAATAGCTCAATGTCCTTTAGAAGTACTAAAAAATCTTTATAGAAGGAAAGTGAATCAAGTGCAAGAAAAAATTAGCTAAGGGAAACTGAGGACAAAATTAGCAAACTAGAAAAAGGTTAGTATTTCTCTCAGGAAGAGAAAGAAAGAATCCTAAGAGGAGATTTTATTTCAAACATCTAGAAATAGAAAATTAAAAATGCTTTTGATCTTTCTAATGTAGAAAAGCAAATAAATTCAGCTAAAAATCCTGTTTAAAAAATAAATAAATTCCATGTAAGCAAAATGCTATTCAAAGTTTGCAAGAATGGATAAGTTAATGCTTTTAAAGAAATTTAGATTCATGTCGATGATACTCTAATAAATCAAAAAGATGAACTAGGTAATACTCCACTATATTATGCTTGCCTATCTGGCAATATCCTTCTTGTAGCTATTATATGTAACATGGGAGCAGATATAAATGCTAAGAATGAAAAGAACAACACAGCAATGCATGCAGCATTTAAAATCAACAATGAGAACTTAGTATATTTTCTACTAAAGAGAGGAGCAAGCCCAATGGAGTTCAATTCTGATTATGAAGCCCCAATCGATTTTGCAACTGATGTTATGATCGAAATCCTAGGTTTACATGAATACAAGAATTTCAGGACCTAAAGTAAAAATACTGAACTGTTAGTAAGAGAAATTTCTCAATAAGAATCTCAGAAATAATTTGAGAATGTTCAGATTGAAATGGGGGCAGACAATCAAATTAACATTAAACTAAGTCTTTCTCCTTCCAAGAAAAACGTGAATTTTGAATTAATAAAGAGCAGATTACAATAGATGATGATATGAAGTACTTATTTGATTTAAAATTTATTTAATATATAATCATAATCGATACGTTGTCACTGTATTTAGTTTCAATACGTTTAGACAAAATTTATTGAGTATATAAGTCTTTTAATACAGTAATCTTTCAACTATGTTAGAGACTACGAATATTTATCTACTTTTAACTTTCTTAACTAAATACTATAATCTTCTTCTGTATGGCTATTATTGAGTATACTTATAAGATATACTTACTTGTAGCTTTAAAAATATCATTGACTATTTAGGAGAAAAACGAGCACGAAATAATGCTTACACTTGAAAAAGGAAATAAAATGATGAAAAATTGTAAAGCAGCATAGGTATAGAAACCAAAGATGGTTGGAAAAGTATCTAATCAATCTTAGTAAAAGGGAGGAAGATAGCTTCACTCAAAAAATTAGTTATTTCAGTAAATGAAAACTGAAATAAAATGTAAATCTGATTTATAAGTTTACACCTAAAGTACTGAGTAATTACTGGCAAAATTAATTCTGAAGATATAAATTTAATTAAAGTTTAATTTAATTTAATACTGGCTCATTTAAATTGTACCGTAATTGTTTACAATAATGAATTTTTCCTGGATTCCAATGCAGTAAAACTAAAATTATTTTTATGGGATGAACCTTTAGACTTAGGCTTTGCAAACCTAGCAGTAGAACTAGCAACCAAAAATCAGAAAGTATACAATAGAGAATAGGATGAAGAAGTAGAAAATTTGAACTGCTGAAGAAGACGCATTAGTTTTGAAACTTAGGTATGAAGGACTCAAGTGAAATACAGTGGCTGCCAAAATTAACGAATAACTATATAATGGAAGATAGGAAAGAAGAGGAAAGTAATGCAGAGAGAGATTCAACAATCATATAGATCCAAACTTAAAAAGTAAGTTTTAATATTCAGGAGAATCTTGGACTGACTAAGAAGATGAATAACTTATTAATCTTTATAAGAAGCTTAATAGCAGATGGGCTATTATATCTAAACAAATCACAGGTAGGACCGAGAATTAAGTTAGAAACCGTATAAAAGCTTTACTTAAGAAAGATCCACAGTTGACAGTTCGCAGAACTAGTGATTAGCCAAAGCTAGATAATAGTAGTTTCTCAAGCTTAGCGCATGATGTAAAAAAAATTTATGAAACAAAATAGGAACAAAAAGCATAGTAGCAATTTTAAATGATACCTCTTAACCAAATACCTTAATCATAACAGGCTTAATAATAATATTGCGTTCCTGTAATTTATGTTGTTCCACAGATGGCCTTGATTCCTAATTAAATATCTTACTTAGCTCCTGTTATGCCAGTAGTAAACTCTTAGTGTGTACAACATCTCTAATCCTCTTTTGTGTAGTATTCTCCTTCTAATACAATTGATTAGACAACTCCTAACAACTCACTCCCATTTTCATATATTTGAGAAACAATTACTTCTTGATTTTAGTTCATAATTACCTTTAATTACTAATTTTTGCATAATCTTATGATATCTTATTTAACCTTCATCATTTACATATTAAAAACCTTTTCTATGCATACTCAGCAAACTAATAATGCCTAAATTCTTAAAATAAAGTAAACTAGTTTAATTTGTAAAATGGAGCAAAACATCTTCTTAATGCCCTCTATGAACCTAAATATTGTCTATTTCTATCTAAGTAAATTATCATCTTGTGCTAAAATTAGATAAATTTTGAGATGAATAGCTTATCTGAATCTAGATTTGAAACTAATTTAAGCTAGATAAATGGTTTACTTCACAAAGTGTTGATTAGTTATTACTGAGATTACATTATTTATTTAGCTTATTATTTAATAATATATCTCATTAACTGTCTATTTACTAGTTAATTAGTCTAACTAATTAATATCTCTTGCTTTTATTAATCTCTTCTGATGATATATCTCTTAGTTCTAAAAATTTGATGCCGAATGTCCTTAAGCAAATACTTCTATAGATTCATTCTAAAGATTTAACTGATGAATAATATTTAAGTAGCTTTGATAACTACAAAGTAGCAAAATCTTCTTTGCAAGCCTAAATAAGACAGAACTATAGGGATATTAATATATAATTTATAATTCCCTTATTAAAGCTATATTCCTTATCAAGTTATATCATTAATAAGCTTATTAAGTACTCTATTATCAATACATCTCTATAGTTACTTACTACTTCAATTAACTTTATTATATTTTTAGCTGGTTTAAAATTAACTAAATAATCAATCTATAATCTTTTTAGTTAGAGCTAATTAAGCTAAAAACAGATTCAAAGCCTTTTATATTCTATTTTTTTAAGTTAAATATAGTTTATTAAGTTTATTGAAGTGCTAAATGTGAAACTTATTGTCAAATGTGAAGTTTGCTGATATTGCCTTAAATTTTGGTTTTAAGAGTAAGATTTGCAAAATTGAATTTATTTCAATATTTACTCTTCAATTGTAATTAATTATATACCTTTTATTTATGACTTCAATAAATTTAGCTTATTTTTTCCATTCTTTCGATAATAACTAACAAATAAATCTATTTAACATCATATCTCTTTGCTTTTACTGCGGATATTCAGCTTTAATGAAAATTATCTAGATGTAGTAATCTGCTTTATTAGGCATTTATAAAATAATAATTCATATAGAATGTAGTAATTCTTTGCCTTCCTTTATTTATCCTGAATATTTATGCACGCTCTCTAGAATTAAATTCATAGATAATTTATATAATCAATCATAATTCACTGCACTTAAACTCTATCTTTCTTATCTTATTCTTCCAATTACATCTTCTTCTTCTAGAAATATGCTATTTCCCTTTTATCATCTTGGCTTTTAAAATATTTATTTAACCATTCTTTGTTTCCTTACTCTAAGCAATTTTAAACAATTACTATCTATAACTCTAATATTACAGTATCTGCTTGATGTTCTATAACCAATTTATTTATATTTTTCGAGTTACTGAAGGCCTAAAAAGTATTGCACCTTTAGTAATTTCAATTCTTAAATCATAACTTTCAGGCTATAAAAGAGGAATTTTCTGTTTTTTTTGTTTCTCATTTATACCTTCCATCCTCCTTAATCAGAATAATAGCATTTGGTTTTTCTTAAGAGCTATTGCAGATACAATTAGGTTTATTATATATGATGCATTGAAGTATTTTCAGATATTACTATGTTCTAATTAAAACTCTAAACATTTCTTCATTCTTAAGTTCAATTTTATTACTCTAGTCAAAACTAAAAATTTTGTTCATTACTTAATATTGATGTTTACTTAGCTTCTTCAGTGTCATTATTTATAAAGTCTAGCTACTTTAATAGAAGAATAAAAATCAAAGTAATTCCGCAAGCTCTAAGGTTTAATTTGCAGATAGAGAAAGATTAGCATCATATTAACATCAGAATCAAGCATCTATATAATCATATTCTTTGTCAGCTAAGTAGTATGATCTCTTAATCCCTTGCTTTTAAAAATTGAAATTTTAGTATTTTAATGCTATCTAAATTACTATCAAATACAAAGTTTACTTTCCTTTTATTTCTAAATAAATTTAAGATACTGATTAGATGGCCATTAGAGAGGCAGTTGCTAACTTTTACTGTGGTATTATAAGATTATAGTAAGCCTTTACCTTCCTTATCTTAGTACTAAATTCCTAAATATCAAATTATCTTCTGTATACTTTATAGATGCTTTGATTCTCTTACTTTTTATGGACAAAGAATAAAACTATACCTATCTTATAGTAAAAGGAAGTAGATAAATAAAGATAGGATACTCTATTTAAATAATGCTTAGTAGATTTATTCTAAAGAATAAGATTAGTTTATAAAATAAAAGCTGCATTATTTACTTATCAGATTTATTTCCTAACTCTATGGATTACCTATATATATGGGTGTTTCATGCCATTGTTAAGGTATCTTCATAATAGAAATTACCAAATAGCCAATGGTTCTAATATCTGGAACTTTAATAGTTGATAGCCTTAATTATAGTGATATACATCTCAATTGTTATGCCAATTCTTTAAATCTCGATAATTAATAATTTACTTATAGCACTATTGCATATTCAGAAGTCATCTATCAAAGGAAAGAATGAGTTGCATGAATTTGATGTTATCTAGTACAAAGGTATGTTAGTGGTAATAATAGGTATAAGAAAGAGTATTTTTGGTATAAATATGAGTAGAGAGATTTTTAAAAGAAAGGTATAGAGGCTTAGCAAATAAAGTCAAAATAATTTTAATAGTAAAAATCTTATTAATGGCAGGAAGAGGCAATAGTGATAAATTAATTACTATATTTTCTCCAGAAGGAAGATTATACTAGATTGAATATGCATTTAAAGCTGTTAAAAGTTCTGGACTGACTTCTGTGGCAGTGAAAGGTAATTCATGCGTTGTTTTAGCTACATAACATAAAATTCCTGATAAGATGATGGACCCTGAATCAGTCTAACATATTTTCCCTATATTTCCTGAGATGGGTTGTTTAGTTACAGGATTACTAGGTGATGGTAAGCTGATTGTATCAAGATTAAGACAAGAAGCAGCAGAATTTAAATTTTAGAATGGTTTTACTATTCCTGTTTCAGTACTAGCCATGAGTTTAGCTGATTATGCTTAGATTTTCACTTAACGTTTGTATATGAGACCATCAGGAGTAATTACTATTATTGGGGGAATAGATGAAGAATCTGGACCCCAACTATTCAAAATTGATCCTGCTGGACATTACTAGGGATTCAAAGCGACTAGTGCTGGAGTCAAGGAATAAGAAGCTGCTAACTTTTTAGAAAAATAGATAAAGAAGAAGCCTGAAGGATTTGATGATATTCAAGCTATTCAAGTAGCAATAGATTGTCTGAGTACAGTTTTAGGTTCAGATTTGAAATCAACAGATTTAGAAATTGGAATAATGACAACAAAAGAGCCTTAACTAAGAAAATTGAGTAAGAATGAAATAGAGTCTCATATAAACGCAATTGCTGAAAGAGAATGATAACTTTTACTTTTTATTAAAAACATTAATGAAACATTAAGACTTAAATTCTCCTAAATCTACTTATCCACTTGGAGTTTCCAAAAAATACCCTAAAGTAGTCAATAAAATTTAACTTGAAGGACTTTCTAATATCATAAAGGGAGAAGCTTGAGAACAAAAGGAATAAGAAGAATACATGGACTTAGTTTAAGAGATGAAATCAACGAAACGCCAATCTTCTTTATTTGCTTCATAAAATTCTGAATCTTCTTTAACTTACAGAGCATCTACCACATAATCTAGACCTAGACTTAAAGATTATAAGCTGTTTCCAAATAGAAACTAAATAGCTTGACGAGGAATAAACACTGAAAGAGAAAGTGTAGAGTCTTTAGAAAATTGAGGTGGCCTCAGTACCTATAAGCAAAATACACTTCTTGATATAAAGAACATTAGTAGAGAAAGAGTAATGGGATTATATAACTATAACAATACAAATTACATGACATCTAAATTTGGTATTGGAAACTAGTAAAAGTAAGATAAAGTTCAAGAAGAGTTTAAACTTATCTAAAAATAACAGGATATGCAGTTTATAGAAAAATAGCTCTCTGATAAAATCACTTAGTTTGATTCTAAAATCGAAAAGTTTAAAAAAGAACGAGCTGAGCTTCTAGTAAAGAACTAACCCTTATTATCAGAAATCTAGAAGTAAACTCAAATAATGAATGAATAGTTACTAGAGATAAAATAACAGCAAACATAAGCTGAAATAAGCAGTGCTAAATAGCTGTTAAATATGAAGATGACTAGACGTAAAGATAATCTATTTTTAGAATAGATTAAGTAAATTGATTCCTTTAAAGAAAAAACTAATAAAATCACTTCTAACCGGTTATCTTTAATTGAACCTTTCTCACTTAAATTTGAGACTAATAGATAAAAAATTTTGAAGATCTAGGAATAACTCAAGAAACTAAGAGAGTAGAGAAATGGTGTTAAGAGTGCTCTAATAGAACATTTAAAAGATCTGCTAAAGTAAGGATGAGACTCAAGAGAATAAGGACTAAGCTGAATTGTATAACGATTGTGAGAAATTAACTCAGCTGTTCCAATAAGTTTTTTCCCTGAATTTCTAGATGGAACTTGTATGTAATTTATAATAGAAATGGCCTAAAAATAAAGAGAGCTGCAAGAAGTTCAATAAATTTACAATGCTTTGTGAGAAAAAGCTTAAGGGCTTCGTTAAGATAATCAAACATAAATTACTCAAACATGAAATAAAATATATGAAGTCAAAGATCGTCTAAAGAAACTTTGCGAGAACAAACTAGTTAAAAAACCATTATTTAAGCATGACAAGCAAAATAATCCTATTTTTATCTCTTGAGTCCCAATTGAGGCTTCACCTGAAGCAATGAGGAAAATTACTCCAGATTAACTATTTTAAAGTATCTAATCTGAGTTATAAAGCTTAAAGTAGATAATTCAATAATATGAACAAGAAATAGAAGGTAAAAAAAGAAAAGAACTCAAGAGGATTACTAAAGAGTTCGTTATGTATAATTATAGCGCAAGATTTAAAGTAGGCTTCAGAAAAGTTCTCCATGCTCTTGTTGGCCATGAGCGAGGAGATAGGGAAATGAACATTCTTAGTAAGGAAAGCAAGGTAAGATATTATACAGGATTTTATACAAAAACTGGAGCTCAGCAAGCCATTCGCTTTCAAAAATCTTAGAGTTCAAAGCTCCAGAGAAACAGAATTCGGAAATTATTAGATCCTTTAACTTTTAAAAATGCTTATATCAAACTTATATCTTATTAAAGTTATCCTCTATCACTTTTCTATGTATTAAGATTAAATGATAAAAAAATCATGAAATTGAGCTAATCAATTTAATTATCTTCAAATAAAAGCAAAAGCCTATAAAATAAATGTTGATATCATAATCTAATAAAAGTAAATAAGATTATAGAACTTATTATTACCATCTCCTGCAAAATTAATTGATAGAATATCTTTATAGAAAAGAGCTAATTAATAGTGGGATTAAATAATTGGAATATTAATTCATAGACAGTATAATTTTCATAACTGATTTCATATTTAAAATTGAAACATCCAAAGAAATTTGAATTTCAATAAAGTTAAATTTATATATTTCTATAAGTTAAATCTGAAATAAGCCTTTAAATTATAAAATTCTACCTTTCTTTTAATAAGTTTCTTGCTTTTTTGTTTTAATCTGTTAAAGTAACTAAAGTTGGCTTATCTATAAATTAAATAGATATCTTCTAAGTATAGTTATATCAAATAATTCAATAAAATATTGGATGAAAAATGGTTTAATTACTTCAGTTAAAAAGTTGAAAACTAAATAATGAAAGCTATTAGTAGAATTTTTAATTTTGTATTTTAAAATAAGCTTTTGTTATATTAAAGTTAATGCTATAAATAATATCAAAAAGGAAATTATTTTTGGAAGATAATAAAGTTAGAACTAGCGAGAATTTATATTAATGAAATAACTAAAAAAATTCCATTATCAATGAAAGAATAAAATTAAATAAGAAAGTAGTGATTAAGGATTTCTAATAGAGAATGCTAGTTTGAAATAATTAATTATAACTTCTTTTGAAATTTGTAATTATAATGATTAAATTAAGGAATTATAAATTTTAAAATGCGTTCTTTAATTAACTAACTCTCAAATTTAAATAGTTCACTGTTCATATTTTTAAAGTGAATAAAATTTGAAAATTTTTGATATCTAAATATGATTATAAATCAAGAACTATTTGTCTAATACTTCATCGCACCAAATTTTTTAACCTTTTTTAATTAAATTTTCCTTACTTTAAAGAGGATTTTATATATATAATTTTTTTCTTTAATTACATTACCAAATAAAATGGTAGAAGGTTTCAAATCAGTCTTCTATATCACCTCTTCCTAAGCCAAAAAGGAAGGGAGGAAGCAGGAAACCAAGACTTAATAATCTTCTCTATCTTAACCCTAATCTATATTGAACTAACAACCTGGAATTTAACAAGAAGAGCGGAAGCAAGCATTGAGGACAGCCCATATAGATACTCCAATCTCAGCTGAGAAACCGAGAAAGCAGAAAAAATTTACTCTCCACCAGGAGGTGACGGAATTCAATCCTTCTGGCCAGATGAGCATGGAATAGCTCATCAGAGTAGTGCTAAACCTCCGGGAAGAGGTTAGGAAACTCAAGAAAGACAATGACAAATTAATGGAAAAGCTTGACCTAGCTGAAGGAATAGAGTCAAGACTTATATCTTAAGAACGAGAACTGAATGCTTTCTGGAACATATCGTAGGATTAAACTAGCTAATCCCAGAATTAGCATTAAAAACAGACTGAATTTGACAACAGACTTGAGAGACTAGAAGAGAAACTAAAGGAGCAGAAAGGCGACCCAATGCTGATTGAAGAAATTGACAAGAACTTGAAGAAGACCAAACCAATCAAGATTGTAAAAAGATGCTATTATTGCAATTCAGAGAAAACTTGTGAAGAAAATGCAAGGAATTGATGAGTTTCAAGACCAATACTAGGAAAAATAGAGAAATCAATAAGCACAGAAAAGAAAGGCTAGACAATTGCAGCAGAGGAGAATAAAAGAAAAGACTATGAATGACGGAAATTGGAACCATTTATAAGAAGAAATTTTCGCGGAACGCAAGATGGAACTAGCCATAACAAGATCAAGTGGATGTGAGAGGAGAAACTTTTAAACTTTTTGATTTAATCCTGGAGCAATTCGGTGATTGGCGGGAAGATGTGAATTTCCTCAAAGATCGCCTAACTTAATATTAATCTATAATCTATAATTACATTACCAGCATCATTTGTTTTATTGAATATATGCAAACACCAAGGATTATTTTTTCTTTATAAGATTAGAATAAAAGATTTAATTCTTATGAAAGCCATCATCTAGTTATTGTCTTGATTAATATTATAGATATATTCTCCATATTCTTTTCAAATTTAGTAAATTATGTGCTATTCTTCATTATAGGATATTATATGTACTTCAGTCATTTATGGCTTTCGAAATTTCAGTTAAATTAATTTTATATAACTTAATTTTTCCGAAAAATACAGCACTATTTTATTTCTGTGAGTTAACAACTTTATACTGAGATAGATTCTTAATTTATCAAATAGTTAGCAGATATTTATTCTTTTGTAATTCTAATTCATTATTTAGTAGATCTACAAAAAATTATTTTTATTATTATTCAAATAAGATAAATTTAAATAGAGCTTTAGAGTTAGGATTATAGGTGTAATACTCAAGCAAAGCAATTAAGGGCATAGCTAGCCTTTATAGTTTTAATTCAAAGATGATTAAGAGATAACTTGTTTATTGTGGCAGTATTATAGTTTCCCAATATTAATCCTTATTTTAATTTTAGTTAATTCTATACATAGCTCTATCATATAATTTAAATAGTAATATAATAGCCTAAATTATATTTCTTTTCACGTAATATAAATACTATTTACTTATTAATCTATTTTTTCTCTTATTGTATCACTTAGTTTCTTTATTCATTCTTATATATTTCTACCTTTCTAATCTACTATTTACTAAATTTTTCTTAGCGTACTGTAAATTTAAATTTCCTTAATGTATGAATTTTAATTAAAGCTTTGTAACTACAAGTTATTACTTATTCTTAATATTATCGCTTTAAGTAAAATCTACTTTTGCCATTATTTCTAATTCTTATAAGCAATTTTAAATATTTATTTCTTAGACATTAAAATTAGAAGAGCTCTGAACTAAAAGATTGTATTAAAAGAGTAGATTAATTAAAAGATTGCATTTATTTTAAATATTATAGATCATTCAATTTAGAAAACTGCGCGGGAAATTTAGATTGGCATTACTATCTGTTTTGACGATTCATCTTACAGATAATATTACCTAATTGCTAAGTTTATCAATTAAAATATTATCTTTATAGTTTAATGATTCTGTTCTTTTAAATATTCCTATCTTATTTTTCAGGTAAAAATGCTCCACTCAAAGCATTTAATTTATGATCTTCCTTTTAACACATCTCTATTATGAAAAGGAGTCATAGTTACTTTTATAGAAAAGGAAGATTTTTCCTGATTCTTGCATATTTTTGAATTAGTTCTTAATTTCTACTATTTATAAGAACTGGAAAAATTTATAAGGCATTAATTGACTTATTTTGGCTATATATGATTAACTAAACTTCATAGTAACTTTTATAGTATAATTATCTTATTATGCTTGCTTAATTTTAAAGTCTTGTTAAAGAAATCTCCTTTAAGACTACTTAAAGCTATATTACATAGCATAGTATTATATGCTAATAGCTTGCTTTTTATAAGTTTAAGATTAAGTAGCTAATATGATTTTAGGAGGTATATGCAGTTATATTGATTCTATATTTACTAAATATTTATATGATATCTTAGTTTAATTATAAAATTCACTTATAAGCAAATCCTAATCTTAACACCATTATATTTACTATGAATATTTCAAAGTAAGGCCAATGATAAGAAAGAAACTGAAAGAAGAAAACCAAAATTCCTAAATTAGGCTTAAATAACAAGAATCTATACGATAAGCTTAAGTTATAAATTGTGTTAGTGTTAGATACTAACTTAACTCCCTTGTTATATATAGTCTTAATAATTAGGTTAAGACTAGAACTTTATATTACTGAAATTGAAGTAAACACTTTCTAAATTTCTTTAGCTTCTTCTATTACCACAAAATGCTTATAAATAAATAAATAAATAAATTTGATTATAAAGCGCGTAGCACTCTCGTTGGTGCGCAGCTCTTTAAAAAATGTTTCATACAGACAAGAATGTTTGTTACTGATAAAATTATTCAATACTGATTAAAATGTTCAATACTGATATAATTTCAGAATACTCGTAATCTTTAATACTTGTTGGAGGTTCAAGGACATGGCAGGGTTGCGTCTCATTGCATCACCAAAGTAGAAGATGACATGTGTCAATTATGGGTACTTAAATTTCCCACATCTGACGAAGCTCGCAAAAATAATTTCCTTTTATTTCAAGAATTAAAAATTAAAATAAGCCAGTGGTGAAGGTCAAACTAGCAGATGTCTCGAGGCCAATGCAAAGCAGAGGAAGACATAAATTCGATTATGGGTACTTAGCTTCCCCAACCTCTAATGAAGCCGTCCCTTGCTGTTCACGTTCGAACAGCTACGGCGATTTAATAAATATATATAATAATTAATAAGTTTTACAATCAATTTGATAATAGAATATTATTAATAAAATAAAGGATTGAGAGATAAAGAAAAGCAAATAGTATTAATATATTAAAGGAAAATATCTCTAAATTATATCTCTTGTGCTTTCTATAAAAAATTAACTTAAAACTTAAAATTTAAAATACCTAAATTAACATTATGATTCTTATTAATGATTTACAATTTATACTCCATAAGTTGTTTAATTGCTGTATCAAATGAAAATAATCTAAAACTGATCTTAAGATTATTTGATTTAGCGGAAATTTATATTTAAGTAAATAAAATAAATCAAATTAAGTAATAAAAAGAAGGGATTAGATTTGAACTAATGAATGTTAGAGCAAATAAGCTTTCTTAATAAATTTAGATTAATGATATTATCAGCAAATTAATATAACTTACTCCATTGTAAATCTTCTGCAACAATTTTTAGCAATAAATTACCTGGCTTTTATATGTTTTAAGCTACCATTTTATTTAATAGAATATTTAGTCTGATCTATATGTATTAAATAAAATATCCAATATAATTCAAGCAATGAATCTCTTTCTCTTAATATATAGTATAATTAGCTATTGTAATTCTAGTAAATATAGTTACTAACAAAAGCTACTAAAATATTAAAAATTATTAAATTAATTAATTAATTTTAGGCTTTAATGAGCTTTAATTTACTAATCTACTCTACTTCTTTCTTATATGAAGCCTAACTTTGCCAAAAATCAAATTTTTGATATTTAATTTATTTTTTATTCTTCGCTTAATCAATTAATTACTTGCTCTATTTAGGTATCATTCATTACTATTTTTGATAAGGTTACACTTTTTGTATATAATTTTGATGTTTTAAGTTTTTATATAAGTCTACTCTTTTATCAAGCATATTTTAGGTTGATACAATGCCATTTTGTAGTGTTCAAGCAATATTGAGGCTATATTTAGTTCTTATGATCTGATTATTAAATATTTTATAATATAAGCTTATTTGGTACTTTTAAATGATACTTATTGTATTTTAACTATAAAAAGCTTTTAGCATTTAATCCTTTTAACCAATTAACTTCTACATTCCATTAAACTACTTTCCCTATTTCTTAAATTCCTTTGGGGATTAAATTCCCTTTTGTAAGTTATAATATTATAGGCTATCATATTCTAAGTTAAAGTTAAAGAGTCATAGTAATAGTCTCACCAAAAGTAAATAAGATGAATAAGTGAAATGAATGGCTATAAATAAGTATGGTAGCTATAGTATTAGAAAGGACAGAATATAGTGATAATTTAAAGAATGGTTGACTAAAGACTCGATAGGCTGACATATTGAAGCTATTAATTCTTTAATTTTAATTTTATTAAAAGTAAAGAGATTAAAATGTGGAGATCGCGTATTTCAAGTCTAAGAAAAATTTCAGTTTAGGCTTAAAAATTGATTACTCCTTTGAAAGAACTTGACCCATAGGTTTAGGCTATAATTGAAAGAGAGCAATCTCGTTAATAGAAGTCAATTATCTTAACTGCTTCTGAGAACTTTACTAGTAAAGCAGTTTTACAAGCTTTAGGATCAGTAATGACTAACAAGTATTCTGAGGGATATCCTAATGCTAGGTATTATGGAGGAAATCAATTTATTGACGAAATGGAAATTTTGTGCTAGTAAAGAGCTCTCTAAGCCTTTAGATGTGATCCTAAATAATGGGGTGTAAATGTCTAAGCTTTATCAGGCTCACCGATGAACTTTTACGTGTATACCGCTGTTTTGGGTCCTCATGGAAGAATGATGGCGCTCGATCTACCACATGGAGGTCATTTAAGTCATGGATTTTAGAGTGAAAGTAGAAAAGTTTCAGCAACTAGCATATACTTTGAAAGTCTCCCTTATAGACTAAATGAGGAAACAGGAATAGTAGACTATGATACATTGCAAAAAACTTCACAAGTTTACAGACCTAAACTCATTGTTTGTGGTGCTTCAGCCTATGCAAGAGATTGGGATTATAAGAGACTTAGGGAAATTTGTGATAATATCGGTGCTTATTTAATGACTGATATGGCACACACTGCTGGTATTATTGCAGCTAACGTTGGATTGAAAGATCCTTTTGAATATTCTGATATTGTAACTACAACCACTCATAAAAGTTTAAGAGGTCCTAGAGGTGCTCTAATTTTCTTTAGAAAAGGACTTAGAAAAACTAAAAAAGGTGAAGAAGAATATGATCTTGAAAATAGTATTAATCAGGCAGTTTTTCCTGGCCATTAAGGTGGACCTCATAATCACACTATTTCAGCTATTGCAGTCGCTATGTAATAAGCAACAACACCTGAATACAAAGAATATCAAACCTAAGTGTTGAAAAATTCTCAGGTATTAGCTAAGTAGTTAACAAGCCACGGTTATGGCCTTGTTTCGGGAGGAACTGATAATCATTTAGTTTTACTAGATTTAAGATCCTAATCTTTAGATGGAGCAAGAGTTGATCGAGTTTTAGAAAACATGAGTATTGCATGCAACAAAAATACTGTTCCTGGCGATAAATCTGCTGTTTCTCCAAGTGGAGTTAGATTTGGAACTCCAGCAATGACAAGTCGTGGAGCAGATGAAGCTGATTTCCAATAAATTGCGGATTTTATTCACAAAGGAGTCCAACTTACGAAAAAAATGAAGAAGCAATGCAACGAAAAAGGATTGAAGAAGCTAAAAGACTTTTACAATTTTGTTGAAGAGAACAAAGAAAAGGAATTGAAGGAACTAAGACTTAAAGTAGAGGAATTTGCTTGCAAATTTCCTGTCATTAATTGAAAACAAAACTCTAAATTTTTGTTTAAAAAAATAAAAATTTAAACTATCTCAATCTTCTCTTAAACCACTTTCCTAATTTGCTTCTAACATTATATACCAGTACTTATGAATTATAGCATTTGATTATAGGAAGAAGGAATATCTAAAACAAATTAGAATTTAGGAGTTTAAATTTTAAATAAAGCCAGTCTATATTAATTTAGATTGCATAGACAAATGTTTCTGTCTTTTCTTGTTCAAATTTTTTTATATTCCTGTAAAAATCAAGCGATTGTGCATATAATATAATTCAAAATGATTAGGTGGAAATTAAGTTATTACTGAAAATAATTGGAGTAAAGATGAATATCTGCTAGAAGCTTTAATAAATGAAACTAATATATAAAATGAAATAAAAATAATCTGAAGTCCTTAAATAAATCAGAACAGGTTTGTTTTCTTCATAATTCTCATAAACTCTTCCAGGTTTATCTCTCCATCATTATCTCTATCAGCTTCATCTATCATCTCTTGCAATTCTTCGTCTGTCATATTTTCGCCCAATTCACGAGCAACTCTCTTGAGATTTTTGAAGCTAATTTTTCCAGTGTCATCATCATCAAATAGTTTAAATGCTTTTTTTATTTCTTCCACTGGATCTCTTTCTTATATTTTTTCAGCCATAGCTTCAAGGAATTCACTAAATTCAATTGTACCACTACCATCTCTATCCATTTCCGAAAGTAATTTTCTAACTTCTTCCTTTTTAGGTTCAAATCCTAGTGCTCTCATTGCAACTTTCAATTCCTTGGCATCAATAGTTCCTGAACCATCTGTATCAAATAAATCAAAAGCCTCCTTTATTTCTTATTTCTGCTCCTCTGTAATTTCTCTTCTTTTTGCTCTGCTACGCCCGCCTGCTTTAGTTGCCATTATTTTTATAAATGAGAAGTTGTTCTTAAATAAAGGAATAAGAAAATATCTAAGAAATTAATTAATTAAATTTTCAAATTTAAACTAAGAAATTTCCTCTCTTTGTTTAAATTAATTTTATCTATTACCATTACTACCATTACTACCATTATTACACTTCTATTATATTCTTTACTTATTATGCTTTTGTATTTCCTTTATTTAATTATTTTCATTAAATACCCTGCAAAATTAATAGCATATAGAAATCTTTTGAAAGCTTCTGTATTGCTAAATATTATAGATTATAGGCTTCTAATTATAAATATAACTTAAACTCCTTTATTTTACAAGTTAAAACTATCAAATTATAGAACCTTAAACTTAATAATCGCTAATGAAGATTCCTCTCTATAACTACTCTCTTATATATTAAGTTAATTTAGCTATCTTAGTTGTAAAATCCAAACTTTAGAGCCATAAATAGAAGAATAAGTAGTTATATACTTAAGCTTAAAGATATAGTCTGTATAAGATTTATTTGATAGTATAGCGATATTGAACACAAAAGCTTCACTAAGTGTCATAGCAAATAATTATCTATAGTTATATTATAAATATATTATAAATATATTAGCAAATAAGCTTCATTTAATGCTGTTCTTAGCTAATTTGCTAAATATTAATAATATGAGATGCCTTTAATCTTCTATAAGCTAAAGAAAGGAGAGGCTTTGCAGTTTTAGTTTCTTTATAATTATTAAAATTGTAATTTTTATTGGTTGCTAAAATATAAAGAGATGTTATTTTATAAAATCGGTGATTGCTTGCGATAGAGATAGTTAGACAAGGCTATGAGAGTTATATTTTTATTGACTTAATATAAGCTAAAAATGTTTCCTCTTTAAAGTTAAATTAAATGAATAAGATAATAAATCATTCCTCTGGTTCTGGAAGTTCAAGGGGATGCATTTGATGCATATAGCAGCACACCCACTAAGTCCACATACATAAAATCGCTAAAGGAACCAAAATAAAAACAAGTCTAAATTAAGAAATTACTTTAAATTGTCTGATCTGTTTTTCGGTGCTGATTAATTCATAACTACAGCTCCAATTCCTCCACAAAGAAGCAAGCCAAAGACTGCATAGCCGAAAGACATCCAGGCTATAAAAGAGGCGTGATCTCTAGCCATTTTATAACTTTATAAAAAACTTTTAAAATAATTTCTTGTTTATTTATTTTTAAATCTCTCCAACTTATTTACCCTATCCTTTCTCACACTGCTATATCATCTTTTCTTTTTCGGGCCTCTACCTATTACTCTTTATTCAATCTCTTTAGACTAACTTTGGTATTGTAGAATGTGATATACCATAAATATCATACCTTGCATAAATAAAGAAGTAATTGAGATTTTAGTTTTTATATATAAGTAAATCTTTTGAGTTGTAAGGAAATTAAGTCACTCTTATTAAACCTTTTTAAATCTAAATGTAAATCTTGCTAGCATAACTAATACTTTCACTTTACCTCTGCTTACCTTTTAAGTGCTTATAGATTATTAGCTATTTTAACTAAGCAACATGCATATTAATTTTAAATTTAGAGATACTGTTATCCTAAGATTAAAAAGAAATCAATTAGATCTAAAACCAAAATTATATAAAGATATAGAAATATATTAGATTACATAAGAGATTATTTAAATTATTTCTCCTTTATTTTATCAAGTTTAAACATATGAAAAAAGGGATTTTAGTAGAGATATTAAGACCTTAATATGATTTGTTGTTTTTAAAGGGACTTTAAGATATATAATAGTTATTTGAGTTTGTATTAAACAAATTTTTAAAGTAACAAAGTTTTTCAGCCGGAGCACATAACACATTCTGCCTCTTCCTCTACTAATTCTTCAACCTTGTTAGACTTTTCTAACTAAAATCCTGATTTTTGTAATAAAATTTCTATATCTAAAGTAAATTTAATAGCATCAGCAGCTGGCCTACTTCTTAAGTAATACATTCCTGTCTTGAGTCCTTGCTTCCAAGCATAAAAGTGCATCGAAGTAATTTTTCCTAAGTTAGGTTGCTAAATATGAATGTTAAGTGATTAGGATTGGTCAATAAAAGGAGCTCTATCAATAGACATATCAATAATAGTTTTCTGAGGAATTTCCCACACAGTCTTGTAAATTTCCTTGATTTCACTTGGAACTTCTGGAATATTTTGAAGACTTCCATTACTTTGAATTAATTAGTTCTTTATTTAATTGGTCCAAAGATTAGCAGAGATCAAATCTTTAACCAAATGGGGATTTAAGCAAGTGAATTCACCAGATAATACTCTTCTTACATAAATATTGCTGTTGTAAGGTTCAAAACTTTCATTATTGCCCATAATTTAGCTAGTGCTTGCGGTAGGCATAGGAGCTACTAGCAAAGAATTTCTAAGTCCATATTATTTAATGTTTTTTCTTAGCTTTTCCCATTTCCACAATCCAGAATATTCAGTATTAGGCCATAAATCAGGTTGTAATTTACCTTATGATGCAAGGCTTCCAGGGTAAGTTTCGTATGTACCATATTTTTTAGCAAGTTCGTTGGATGCAGTTAAAGCAGCAAAGTAAATGGTTTCAAAAATTTTCTTATTAAGTGACCTAGCTTACAGAGAATCGTATGGATATTTCATCTTTAAGAATGTATCAGCTAATCCTTGTACTCCAATTCCAATAGGTCTGTGTCTCATGTTTGATGTTCTAGTTTCAGGTAAGGGGTAATAGCCGTTATCAATGATTTTATTCAAGTTATATGTTACTTATTTAGCCACTAGGAATAGATTATAGAATTAGAAATTTTATTCCTTATCAACAAAATTAGGTAAACAAATACTAGCCAAGTTACAAACTGCAATTTCGTCAACTGATTAATACTACATAATTTCGCAGCATAAGTTTGATCCTTTTAATGTACCTAAATGGTTATGGTTAGATTTTCTATTGCAGCTATCTTTGTATAACATGAATGGTACTCCAGTTTCTATTTGACATTCAACAATAGTTTACCAAAGCGATTAGGCTCGAATAATTCTTTTTCCTCTTCCTTCTTATTCATACTTTTCGTATAATCTATTAAATTCTTCACCATAAACTTCTGTAAGTCCTGGACATTCATTTGGACACATGAGCGTCCAATTTTGATTATTTTCTACTCGTTACATAAATAAATCCGGAATCCAGAGAGCTAAAAACAAATCTCTAGTTCTTTCTTCTTCCTTTCCAGTGTTCTTTCTTAGAATTACAAACTCAAAAATATCGGCATGCCATGGCTCAATATAGGCACAAATT
This sequence comes from Loxodes magnus, assembly GCA_946699065.1. Classification (NCBI taxonomy): domain Eukaryota; phylum Ciliophora; class Karyorelictea; order Loxodida; family Loxodidae; genus Loxodes; species Loxodes magnus. Next base: position 861,973 of record CAMPDV010000008.1, on the reverse strand, counting down.
GATCCTTTTCTTTTGCCACCTCCTTAGTCTACATATCTTGCAGTATCATTAAAAACTCTTAGCATAGGAACGATTCCATTTGCAGTTCCATTACTGCCATAAACATATGATCCAGCTGCTCTCACATTTGAAATTGACATTCCTATTCCTCCTGCATTTTTACTGATAACAGCACAATCTTTCAATGTATCGTAAATACCTTCAATGCTGTCTTCTTTGATTTACATAAGGAAGCAAGAACTCATCTAATTTCTAGGACATCCACTATTGAAGAGAGTAGGAGAAGCATGTGTAAACATTTTAGTTGACATAAGCTCATAAGTTTTTATAGCTGAATCGATATCTTCTTTGTGAATACCAACTGCCACTCTCATAAACATCTACTAAGGTCTTTCAACAACTCTTCCGTTAATTTTCATCAAATAAGATTTTTCAAGAGTTTTATAGCCAAAGAAATTAAAGGTGAAATCTCTATTATAGTCAATAGCTTCGTCTAATCGTTTGCTGTTCTCCTTTATAATTTCATAAACATCTAGAGCTATTAAATTAATGCTTTATCCTTGCTTATTCTAAGCGTAGCGTAAATTTGTCATTACCTAGAAAAAGCTGTTGCTTGTCATTTTATGCAAATTAGAAGCGCAAATTCTAGCAGCTAGTGTAGAGTAATCAGGATGAATGATATTCATATATGCACATGTTTCAGCAGATAGTTAGTCAAGCTATTCTGTTGTGATCTTATTACAAATATAACTAGCGACTTTATCAACAACCAAGTCTAAGTTAACAAAGCTTTTATCCAGATCAGATGCAAGTGGAATTAATCTCTTTTTAATTTTTTCCTTATTGACCATTTGCTCAGTTCCGTCTCTCTTTAATACTAACATTTATTATGACTCTTAGTGTTTTCCTGTCTTATATAGTATGAAAGATTTTTAAATAAATTCTTACTAAGAAGATTTTTAAATCAAATCCTATTTAAATAAGAATTCTTAACCATTTAAATTTATTAAGAATTCTTCATATCAAACTATTTAAACCATTTAAACTAACTGTTTAATACTCTAACTATCTGTCACTTTATACTATCAGGTATTTAAATGATTGCATAAGAGTTAGATATAGTTCTTAGTGGAATTTAGTTATAAGTAGTTAAATAAGATAGCTAGTTAAAGACTGAATAACAAAATTAATAAAGGTATATATCAATTAAGCTACAGAACTATTTAGATTAGTATATAGTATTAGAAGTATAAAATTAGAAGTAATCATTTAGCAAATCTTTACTATTCTTTATAACTTAAAATTAGCTAACTAACTAGGAATAAGCTAGTATCCTTATTTTCATTTCTAGCTATAGATATTAATGCTGTATCCTACTGTTTAAACTTAAGCTTTTTAATTATTTTATTATTCAAAAATCCCGCTTTAAATATCTAAGGCATGATATAAAATCTAGCCAAGTAAATAGTCTCAGTGTACTATAGTAAATGTATAAGTGTAATAATTGTCTGATGACTGAAGGTTCTCTAATTCGCAGTTGCTATTGTCTATTTTGTTAAAAATGTAAACCTTAAGGTAAATGTCCTTTATGTGGAGACGACTAAGATAAATGGTTTTCATCTAACTAGTTAATAAGCTTACAAGCATCTTCTATGAATTAAATCCTCTAATAACTAGAATTTAATTTTACATTCCAGAGGAAATAGAATTTAAACTTAATATCTGCATATGAAAGGAAAATCTAGCTATTAAGTAGATAATTGCTACTAGCTAACTAAGATTAAGGGAATATACCAACTAAAAATGTGTCATACAGCTATCTTTAAAGCAACTCTAAATAGTAACTACATAAAAATACCGAAGTCAGCTAAACAATATAAAATGAAGCAAACTTTAATTTCGATTCAATAGAAAATTAATTTGAGCCAATTTTTTCATTACCTCATTAAAATGAAACTAATTAGTAAGATCATAATTTTAATCCATTTAATGAGGATAATAACTCTGAGTTTGGTAGCAAGCAACTATCATATATCAAAGAAACAAGCAATTAAAATTCTCCAGTTTTTAGCTTAAGTAAAAATGATGATATAAAATTTATACCTTAGAATAAATGGCCAATATAATATCATTCAAATATTAATAACTATGAATAGTCAAGAACTAATATGCAATATCACACCATTTAAATACCAAATAACTAAGAGATATCTAATATCTCTAAAGAAAATCGTAAAAGAGAAAATTTCGACTGGTAATAAGATTTATAGTCATTTGCATTTTCAGAGAAAAATTAGAAGAAAGATAAATAAAGCGTAAAAACCAAAAATGTTATTGTTAAATCAAGAGGATTTAATCCATGAAGTCTACTTTAACACTTAGACTTTATTAACTAATATTTGCTTTTTTATTTTACTTTCCTTATTCTTTACTTTCAATTACATGAGACTTACTTTTTAAAAAATATTAAAAGATTCCAGAAAAAATTAAATTAAAATTACTACATTAAAATACTCTATTTATAGCTTATTTAAGAAGTAATAATTTTAATAGTAAAACTCTTGACTAAATAAAGTAATTGAGTATTATAAATTGCAGGTTATATATGAGATAAATATTCCAAAATAAGAACTAATATGACTAATCATAAAGAAGAACATAAGAGAATATTAAATTTTAGGGATTTATCGGTTTCTCATTATTATATAATAGTAGATTAAAGATAAGAAGATAAATAGAACTAGAAGAGGAGTTAGACGTAGTTAATACTTAAATATAGTTTTAAAAACCTTATATATCCAATTATCTGTAAACATCTATAAGACTTTTAAATCTCAAGGAATTAACTAGTTGCTAGATTTCTTCAGTACTCCCATCTAGTACTAACCCACAAGTTTCTATTCGTTTATATATCCGTGAAACATGTTAAATTCTTTAGTTGCGTCCATTCCAGCTACTTTCATAAGGATTTTAGTGCCTCCTGGATGAAATTTTAAATATTTAGTTAGATCATATACTTTACCCTTAACTGATACCCATAAATCTTTTTCAGTGTTGTGTCTTTAAAGTTCCTCAACTGTAATAGGAGTGCTTTATCCTTCTTTAGATGCCTATGGAGCAGTTTGAATATATTTTTGATGATTTTCCTCAGTTGCTACTTTTTATCTTTTACCTACTTTTATTTCCTAGCTTTACATTTAGTCTTCTTCTTCCTCTTCATCAGCCTCTTCACTAATCTCTCCACTGGAAGAAATATATAAAATTTATTAGCTTTACAGTCTTTGGGGATCAAAAGTAGTTGCAGGTTAAACATCAACATAATTCTCAGACTAAGCTCCTTTAACAATTAAAAATAGAGGAGATATTTTATTACTGCAAACGCTCTCAAAGCTTTACTAATTTCCAAACTTATCATAATACAAAGCCTCTGTTCCTATATAATCCTTAATCACTTAGTTAGCAAGATTCTTAATACCAATAATAAGAACATGCTACTTGATAGCTGCAGAGAACTTAAGAATGAAGGCTTTGCTGCTGCATATAATAAGCATTCCTTTTTAAGCACTTTTAGAGCTTTCCATTTTTACTCTTTTCTTATATACTTTAATTATTTTAATTTTAACCTAATTAAATCTAATACAGGGATTTAATTAATTTCACTCTAAAAAGCCAAATAAAAATAGGTTAAATTGTTAGATCTCTCATTGACGTGAAGATAGGAATAGAAGTTTAATATAAGTAAGGTAAATAGTTTCTCCTACTGTAAGTTTAGCAAAATAACTAGCAATAATTAATAATTAATAAGAATAATTAGACTAAGCATAATTACCAACTAGCATATTAATCTAGTATAAAGGTAAGTCATTATGTAATGTATACTCATACTAAGTCAGAAATACTTTTGAAAGATTAAGACTAAAATATCCTCAGTAAATGCTAAAGTTAGGTAATACAATCCTCTTTAAAGAGTTAGTTAGAGCAATAGTACAAAGGTACATATTATAAGTTGAAATAATAAATCTTATGGTTATTTTCTTAGCTTATCTTCGAAATCAAAAAGAGATATAATAGTAATTATATTAACCTATAAATGGGAAAAAATTGTAAACTAGTTACTAGAAATATTAGAAATAAACAAGAGAACTAAGAAATTTAGCTTAAAGATAAAAGGCATATAGCCTTGTAAAAGCTGACAGTATCTTAAATATAAAAATATAAAATAGCATAACATAAAATAAATAGAAGGTTATGCGTATTGTATTTATTCATTATCTATTTGCATATATAAAGTAGACTAAACTTGTCATCTTAATATAATAACTATCAACTGAACATTAAACTAGAGAACAGAAAGATAAGATGCTTAGAAGGAATCTAAAAAGCAAGTTTTCCTTTTAAAATTGATTTAATAAAATACATCTTTGCTATATCATGCATTGTAGAAAAATTAGTGATGTAGTTTAATTAATTTTATCTTTGTATATAATAAATATAAGGCATTATTCTAGCTTAGATAGCTTTCATTAAGAAAGTTTAAGAATAAACGTTTATTTATAAATGAAGAAAGTTTCTAATCTTTGAATGTTTAATAAGAGATGGTAATTATATGAATTATAGAATCTTAATTGACATTAAATTATTGAGAAGTATATAAGTGCAGATAGAAGTAATGTGACGGAGTGATATGAATCTGTTGGAAGAAAATATAAAGATAGGATTATTTATTCTAATTTATTAAGCTTAAAATGTTTCATTTGCAACAACTACCTTCCTTTTCTTCAGTAACATTTGAATTAATTGGCTTTTTCGCTAAATTTAAATTTGGCTGCTATACAACTGGAACTTGAGTTTTAGGTAATTTAAGTGCAATTTCTGTGAAGATATTATCTATCTAAGTCCCGTCTTTAGCGGAAGTTTCCCTAAATATGAGTCCATGTTCTTTAGCCAAATCTTCACCTTGCTTTTGGGAGACAGTGCGCTGTTCCTCTAGATCTATTTTATTTCCTGCAAGACCTATAACGATATTTGGATTTGCTTATTCTTGCAATTCTTTAATCCATGTCTTAGCTCCATCAAAGCTTTCCTAAAGATGAAAATTTACAGTGGAAGTGATATCATATACGATTAAAGCGCTAGCTGCACTTTTGTAATACATAGGAGCTAAGCTCCTAAACCTTTCCTATCCAGCAGTATCTCAAATTTCAAACTTAATAGTATCCAATTCTACTTAAAGAGTCTAAGGCACAAAATTAGCTCCAATTGTAGGTTCAATATTATCTGGAAATTTCTTAAAAACAAACCTCTGCACTATACAAGACTTTCCTACACTAGAATCTCCCAAAAGGACTAATTTAAATTACTTTTGCATATTTTTAATTAAACTAAAAACTAATGAATCATTATTCAACTCTCCATTGCCTTTTATTCATTTATAACCTTCTTTATTGCTTCTATTTAGTTTTTACCTCAATTATTAAAGCTTAATTAAAGGTAACTACAAGATTACATGCTTAAGTCTAAATCCTTTTAATAGAATTCTTTGTGATATTACCAAAATACAGTCATTGAATTAAGATGCTTTTGCTGAGTATCAGTTTATTATATAAATATGCAAATTATATGAATGGAGATGTTTATTAGAAACTAAAGGGTGAGTATTAATAAGCATTTGGAGTCTTATATTGCAAATAAAACAAGAGTAACATATTAAAATGATATTTGTATCATTATAGTTAAGTGATTCTAGTTATTAATAAGCTAGTCTTGCTATATTCTATATCAACCTGTATAGACAATCAGAAGTTAGTAGATTCTTATTTAATCTTTACTCTTAACTATAGCAACCATATTAGATACAGCTTAGCAGACGTAGATCTTATTAAAATTCTCATTAGATACAAATTTAAGAAATTAGATAGTAATAAATTGACTATCTAACTATCTAACTATCTTAATATCTATAATTTTAGATGCTTATATTTTGAGCAGATTCATAGATCCTCATTAATGTACATCATTAAATTATCTAAGTTAAAGCAAAATAAGGTCAGTAAGTAATCTTATACTTGCAAGAGTTTTTAACTAGTTTGATATAGTTTAGATTAGCTATATTTAGTATTACTAAAAGCTTCTATCTTATTTCTTATTCTCTTAAAGAAAGTAGTATAGTTTACGCAACTAAAGATACTTACAAAAAAGTCTGGATCCATATAATGATATACTGATGCATTATAAAAGCATTGATAATACTCTCGCTTATTAATTAAGTGGAATATACTGAATCATCTTAAGCCTATAAGCAGTTCAAAGTTTGTATTTATAGAAGACAAGAGATGCAATAGTAGTTAGAAGTAAGTGCTATTATTTACTATCTCAATAATAGAGTAGAGTACTTTAGCTATCTACTAAATGAATCAATAAGCAAATAATGATATTATAAATAAAATAAAGGCTACAATTTGAAAGCTGCCTATATATAAATGGACTCATTAAATAGACTAAAAGATAAAATAGAATAGCTAAAGTATGAACGTAATGATATTGCTAAAATGGTTATGGCTGAAAGAGCTGATCTTGCTGCTGTAGAGGCTGAATTTAACAGATTACAAGCTGAGGCTTAGATTAGAAAAGGCCGACATAGTGAAAAAGAAAGAGCATTAGAACATTACGAAATGACTATCAGAGAAACAGAAATAGCATATAGCAAACTTATAGATAACTCAGCAAGGTTACTTGAAGCATTAAATCAGGAAAGTACTCATTTAAAATCATTCTTTAGAAACTGACAAATTATGTGGACAAGTATTTTATTAAATTTATATGTATATCAAATACTTTCAAAGCTATCAGATTTTCTTTTAGATTATCATTTAAAATGTAAGTATCTTAAATGTATAGTCAGGCTAATTTCCAAACTGATTTAATATGCATAATTAGTTATGCGACTCTTAAGAATCATTAAGTTTAACTGACTTATAGATATCAATTAATAATATCATTTATTATGCTTAAATATCTGAAAGAATATCCTTAAACTTATATAGAAAAAGGAAATTGGAAATAGAAATCTAAATTCAGAAATGAAAATTTTTAAGAATATATAAAAAATCCTTCCATTCAGGTTTTAGACAATGCTGTACTAGCTGCAAGTCTTACTTGCTTCTTTATAGCTGACAGATTTTGGTTATTAATTTCTTCTTGATGAGGTTTTTGCTTTTTCTTCTTAATTAGAAACAAAACTTACTTGAACTTTCTTGTTGGTTAATTTGTTTTACTCTAATTTTTATTTACAGTATGTTTCATAGCACATAAGCTAAGCTTTTTCTATATATCCAAAATCTTCAAACGTTGAGTAGCTAATGTTTTCTTAATTTTCCTTTAATATATTAGGTTATTACATTGAACTTAGATCATCTGACTCTTATTTAGATTTCTACTAACTCAAGCTAAAGTTTATCAGTTTCTTTTAATGAGCTTATCATGAAACAATAGCCATTAATAATATTATGAGAAAAGGCATAATGAAGGCAAAGTTTTCAGTTAAAAATCCTGCATTTTCTTCAAGCAGATTCCATCAGAATGATTCAGTAGATCGTTGAGAATTCTGTATTTCTAAAAGGCTTTGGAATTTATCATGGTGTGCAGAGATAAAAGCTCCTCTATACATTTTTATTTAAGGCTATTTACTAAAATAAGGCTATGCGTTTATTTAGTTACTTCTATTTCCCCTTAGCTACATTTATATCTTTACATATTCCTTCCATTTAGTGTTATATCCCCTGCAAGAGCTAACTTAAAAGGGTTAAGTTTATATATAAGATGACTAGAAAAGTAAAAGACAGTGATAGGATGGTAGTAAGTAAGGAAGGTTAGAAATACATAAGAGTGAATTTAAATTAGATGTAGAGCAAATTTTCTTATTCTAATATAAATGTCTTTTAAATCCTCATACGTTGTCTCTGCGGAAGATGAATAAATTGATTTGCATAAGGCTTGCAGACTTGGAGATTTAAGAACTATCAAAAAGGCTTGGGAACAAAAACCTGAAAGTATTAATGAAAGAGATAGCAAATTTGGATGGGCTCCTATTTACAGAACTGTAATATGTGGTCATGTAGAAGCTACAAAGTTTTTATTAGAAAAGAAAGCAAATGCTAATGTTAAAAATAACTTGGGGGAAACTCCATTGCACTAAGCAGCTGATAATTCATAGTATGTAATGGCTTAGCTATTGCTAGAACATGGAGCTGATCCTAATATCTAATAAAATGATGGTGATACTCCTTTGCATCATGCTGCTTTTAGAGGAGATGTTTAGATGATTAAAATTCTCCTTGAAAATGGTGCCTCTCCTAATATTACAAATACAGTATTTGGACGAACTCCTTTACACTATGCTGTTGATTGTAGCTATCTAGAAGCTGTCAAAATAATGCTCTAGCATGGAGCAAATCCTTCTATAAAAGATAGATAAGGAAAAAGAGCTTTAGTGCTTGCTTAAACTTAAGACATAGTTGTTTTATTGAAAGAAATAGAGGAAGGCGGAGAGCAAGTTCAATAGTAGTAAAATGAATCTCTTAGTTCTATAGGGGAAGCTGAAAATATAATGGATATTTAAAAATAAGAAGAAGGATCCTAAATTATAGAAAATGTTCGCTTTACTAATTAAACTAACTCTATCAGCAATAACTCTGAATAGAACTTGTCTTAGTCTATTAATTAGTATATGCAGAATAATTCAGTGCTTATAATGCAGACATAAGAAGATAAAAGTTCCGAAAATGAACAACCATATGAACCTTAAAAAAATTTATTTAGCTAAGAGATTCTTGAAAGTGAGATAACTGGGTAGTTTGGAGTGCAAAAAATCAAAGAGTAACAATAAAATTATGATAATGAGTTCGTATTTTCAACTTAGCAGCAATATGAATGTGATCTTACTTAGTAAAATAGCGAATTTATGACTTTGGAAGACTAACTAAAAAGCAAAAATCAAATAGAACAGAAGTAAAACTTTACTCAGGAGATATTCTACCCAAGCTTATTTGAGTCCTAAACTTATAACTAAGAAGTCCCTTTACACTAGTTTTCGTCTACTTAATATAATGAAGATTAAATTCCTCATAGAATGTCCTAGAACTTTTAGAGAGAAAGTAACTATAACTAGGAGTAAGATCAGAATATTTTCAAAATGGCAGGAATCACAGAATCAGTTTAAAGTACTCCCAAAGGCAAGGATGAATTTCTCTTAAACGCTGTAGAGTTGAAGGCAGTTGAAAATAAGATTAAGGAAATTTCTGAAATGAACTTAAAGATAAGAGAAGCTGTGAAGGCTAGTATTGACACTGCTAAGCAAACAACCTTTACACCTAGAGATATGGAGTAAATATAAGACAATAGAGAAAGCAATAGATAAGATGGTATTAATATGCCTTTGCAGAAAGAAAGGTAAGTGTAAACGAAAGATTAGAAGAAATAAAAAAACTCTGATATGCCATTTTGGAATAAAGGCAATTCTGAACCTGAAGCTGAAAAGTCAGTGAGATCTTTATATCATCCTCCTGAAATGGATTACTCAAACGGAAGTAAAATGAATACAATGATTTCAAGTTTAAGATGCTTAAATAGCGATATAGTTTAGTTCTTGAGGGAGTGCAAGTTAGAATATCTTTAAGAGTAGTTTACAGATTAAGGATATGATGATTTATAATAAATGGTTGAAATGACTAAAAAGGGATTAATAAATGATGATTCTTTGAAGGAAATAGGAATTTAAAAAGTAGGACATAGAGCTAGAATTTTAACCTATTTGGAACTTAAAGCTGGACTACAACCTTAACAAAGCGCAAGAACTACTAGAAGAAGTATTACTCGTGATTAAATAATAGTTAACAGCAATTTTGCGTGCTGTCGAGGAAGTTAAAAGGCTTATAGACAGACAAGTAATTCATTAATTCAGCGATTTGGTAGCCACCTTAGAATCTTCTAAATTGGTTATCCTAATTAGGTCTTGAGCACTATTTATAAAAATTCGTAGATTCTGGTTTCGAAGACTACGAATGACTTCTTACATAAATGTAAAGTAGAAATCCACTAACTGACTAGATGCTGAAGAATGCGTTCAAAATAGACAAAGTTGGCCATAGATAGAGAATAATAATGAAGTTGCAAGAAGGTAGGATTTTATACAGATTTAACTATGAAAAGAAGGTTTGAAGACGAGCAGAATTTTATTCAGCTTGAAATAAATCAAAAAAATGCATCTTGCAATAGTTGCTTTATTATGTAACTTTATATGTGATAATACATATTCCTCTTATAATTTGACTTCTAACTAACTTCTCTTTTCAAATTCTTCACTCTGTTTCTTCCTATAATGATCTGTAATTAGATATTAAATCTAATTATTTAATTTTGAAGAGGTTGATATAAGTTATTAAATTACTAATGATAGCACATTTATAAAGAGGGCTTCATAAAAGACTAATTCATAATTAAAAATCTTATTAATGTTTATCTTCAAGAAATTACTATTATTCTCATTTAATTAAGTAAGCACACTTTACTATAAAACCTAGCCACACTATAATACAACTAAGATGAAACTAGACATACAACTATCTCAAGCTTTCTTTATTTATACAATTGAAATTAATAAACTATGAGATAATAAACCTCATTTAATTAAAAGTTGTAGTATTGAAATACTTAGTAAAGGTAATTAAGAAATTAATATATCACATCTTATAGTTAAATAGTACATTTATGTACTTATATAGAAATTACATGCTAAATGGAGTAGAAAAGATTTAAACTGAAAAATGAAAAATCTATATAGATACAAGCATTATTAGAATTATATACTTATAATATGAAATCTTCATTTATTGCTTTTTGCTATAATTACATTCTTTCCATATATTAATTAGTTTGCGTAAATCTAAGCATATTACAAATTGATATCTGCCTTTTTAAAATTTGATTGAGAATATAGCTGTATCAAAAGAACAAATGCAGTAACTCTTTGAATATACTCGTATAAAATTATATTCTTTTAAATAATAAAAAATAAGCAGAAATAATTAAAGAACAGAAAAGAAGCAAGAAATTAGGGCAGATTTACATAATTAAACGAAAGGATTAATATAAGTTTTATTCTGATCTTGCTTATCCTTTTGCTTCCTCTTAAAAATTTAGTATAAGTTATGCTTATCCATAAGAAGCTTCTGCTTTTTCTAGCATTCATTTTTTTATTTTATTATTTTGTCCTTGTGCTTGGATATTGCTTAAAACCTACTACTTTTAATCACACCTCCTAGAGATATTATTTAATCTACACTAGGTACTTCCAATTTGCTTAAATGGCACTTAGTCAGTGCTTTTGGACTTATACTAAAACAAGTATATTTTTATTAAGCTCTACTTCTGGAAGTAGTTCTGCTTAGCTTTCTTAAATCATAAGTAAGTTGCATCTTTTCTTCAAAATCAGCGAACATTAGATTATTATGATTTTTAATAAAGAGACATTTCCTTGAAGTTATAGAAGACAATTTATTTCTATCATTTGAAGCTTAGAATAGACTACTCTTTGATTCAATTACATTTGGTTTCTCAACTTCACTTGCTATAGATTTTTCCTGCATATAAGACTTTTTCAACTTGCTAATTGGATCTTAACTTTGCTAGGAGATATCCATGTCACATTTCTACTTTCCATTGAGAGGTTTCTGATAACATTAAATCTTAGAGGATTTTGATTTTAGCTCAGGTAGTTTTAAAGACTTAGTAAAAACGACAGATTTCATTATATATGAAAAAGTATTTTCATTTATCTTAAAGCTTATAGAAGTGCTACTAATTTTATAAAAGCTTGCTATGATAATTAGCTTTATTATATAGCTTTAGATGACAGTTAATAAAGTTGACGCTTTCAAATTTAAAAATTTATTAATGTCAGAAATTTGTTCCTAGCAGGAAATTTAAAGCCTAGGCAAATAGTGGTACTAAAGGTCGCTGCTCACTTTTAACTTTGATTTATCCATTTAACTGAACTTCTGCAAAGACTCTATACTTGTTTACTGTAATTCCTGTATAATACTAAACTCCTTGATTTTCCATCACAAACTAAACTCCGTTGGAAGATAATTTAGCTTTCTTAGCTTCTAAATCTTAATAATCGGCATGAACTTTTATTTAATGAACTAACTCATTTTAAATCAAAGGCCACTTTGACTTGAACTCTTCTGCACTAAAAATTGTATCCTATAATAGAATAGAAAACATGCATGGAGTCTAGAAGTAAAACGTGTCTAATGAGCATCTTATAGCCATTTAAACTACGAAGGGAGTAACTGGAGGGTTATTATCTAAATTTCCTGAAAAATTAACTTAGATTTACTTAGTTATCTGTTATCCAGGTAAAATGGAATCAATGGGTAACTAAGGATTAACTGCTAAGCAGAATGCATTCACGTTGAACTGAATTTAAAAGTTTGAGAGTGTTTCCTAACTTTAATTTGTAATTTTTATTTCAAATAAGGGTCCTTTTTAGAAAGCAGCTTCAATCTAAACTCCTTATTTTCCGTTTTAACCACCTTATGTTGGTTATAGAACTGCTTGCAAAGGAATTTTAGCAATTTTTCCTGAAGATTGTGGTATAGAACTAATAAACATTTACTCTAGTTAATCTAATTCACTCAGCTTTTTATTTTATTAAGGCTATTTTACTTCGCTTTCTTCCATTCCTAGCAAATCTACTTAACCAGAGCTAAAACCTTCGCCCTATTCATTCAAGGCTTTATTTTACGCTGTACTATCTATGGCTTCTGCTTCTTTCATTTGTTCTGCATAATCTTAACCTTGAATATCTTGCTATTCTAGTTACTCCTCTGGGGGTTAAGCGGTTCTATTTGTATCTCTCGCCTAAAAAGACTCAGGAGGCTTGTGATATACAGAAGCAAGAGTACCAAGTCCTTCCAAAAGTTTATCTAAAAGAGAATTCTCTAAAGTGTAAGACTCTTCTGAAATGGTGGGCTTATCTGAAAGAACTATAGCTTTAGCAGCTTCAGGGTCTGTAGACAGTAATCTTCAATATATATAGCCTCTATCACGAAGATCCGGATTATCTGAATCTTCAGTAGAAAGTTTTAAAATTCGTGTTATTAAATCTTCGCTTTCTTCTGGCTTTTTTAAGAATAGCTTAACTGTAGCAGTGAGTATTTAAAGCTAAACATGTGTAGGTTCATCTTTAAAACCATCTATAAAAGTAGTCAACTATGCTGTTGCATCCTCAATTTTTTCAGCATTCTCACCAATTATCCAAATCATACTAGCTTTAGCTTCTGGCTCATCTAGATTAGTTAAGTTATCAAACAAGTCTTTTATTATTAACTCATATCTATTAGGATATTTCCTAAAGATGTCTCTTATAACTACAATTGCTTCTTATACCACATAGTTTACTTTAAGCTATACTAAGTCAAGCAAGCATTAGATGCATCTTTCAGCTGCTCTTTCTAATTTGATAGCACATCTTCCTATTGCTCTTACTGATTTACGCACGAATTCAATATCAATCTCTGTTGCATACTCTTTGAATTCATGGAGTACTTAGTCGATGTTTTTAAGATCAGATAGTTTTATCATGATTTCAAGTTTCTCAAGTTTAACATAAATAGGGTCATTGTATTTGCAGAAAAAGACCTTTATGTCTCTCTCTAGAATGTTTGGTCTCTTTTAAATAATCAAATTTATATTTCTTAGGGCTATGAACTATATTTCAGCGTCTGATGCTAGCAAAGTTACTAGCGGTGGAGTTAGCTTTCTACATAAGGTTCTAATAGTTTCAGCTGAGGTAATGAAATCCATATATTTCATGCAAACTCTTACTGCTGATAATACTACTGCTGGGTTAGCATGAGATAGTCTGGGTGTTACTCTTTCTAAAATTCTTTCAGATTCAGCACTATCTGGAGGAGTAAATTATGCTAAGCAGTCAAGAATGTAAACTTATCCCCATTCAGTACATTCATTTAATGCTGTAAGAAGCTTAGAGCAGATTGGCAAAGTAACGAAGCTAATAGGCTGTCTCTTTATTTCTGAAATTTCGCATAGTGCACAAACTGAGTTAGCTACTACCATAGAATTACCATCTGAAAGTAAATTGATAAGTATTTCTAAGAAACCATTATCTTCAACTAGTTCAGGAGTAATATCATAAAGCTTGCTAACACATATAGCTGCTGTTTTCCTTACATAAGGATCATCATCCTGTAAAGCAGCTCTAAGTGGATCGCATAGATATTCAGCTATTTAGCTTACTCGCAAGCATCCCATAGTTCTAACCGCCAGAGCTCTTATTAGAGGGTTAACTCTCTATACAGCATCTTTTCTGAAGGTGTTGACTGCAAGTATAGCAGCATCAGGCTACGTTTTGGCATAATTAATGATATAAAGATAGACAAGTTTCTTAAGCTCTATATTAGTTGTTTCCATGCATTTGACAACATGAGGGAATAAAGGAGAAACATCCTTGCCAACAGTCATAGCTGCAATTACTTTTTTAACTGCTTCTTTTTTTCTTTCTGGCTTTAAACTATTAAGTTCTTCCTAGAGTTCAGGGATTTCTCCTCTTTTAGTCGTCCCAAAATATGACATTTTATAAATTATCAGAAAAGTGTATTAACAACATGATAACGATATACAATCTTTATAATAGTCCTTATACGTCTACAAAACTCTTTGCTATAGAAGCTTTTATATCTCAGGCTATCCAACTTCAATAAGTTAAGACCTATTTTAGAAAATACCTTATTGACTCTATTTAGACTAATAGCTATGCTGCCTTTAGTAAAATAAATTTGCAAGGATTTTTAATTTTAATGCTAAGGCTTTTAGTACTTTTAATTTATTTTTAACTCTAATAGTTATTTCTTCTATATTTACTTTAGCTAAATTAGCTTTATTTCTAACTATAATATGAAAATCTAACTTTATTTACAAATTACTTAGAAAGAAGCAAATGTAGTTGCTTTAGAATGAATATACGTAAGTTAAATTAAAAAAGCTGGATTTTACTCTGGAATTAAAAGTTAATAATGGACTCATAATTGAAGTTAGGTAAAGCTTCTAGTTGTTTAATAAATGAATACTTTATAGGATAGTTTAGTTAAATACGCTTTATATAACTTGTAATGCTAAAATTAAAGTACTGGTCACAAAATAAATAATAGCTAAGATATTCCTTAAATTATAAAGAAAGCTAAGTTAGAATTTGCTCTATTGATACTTCTTAAAGGATAGTTGTAATCCATTAATAACAATTAAGCTTTAAATTAGTTAATTTAGAAAACAAAGAAAAATGAAATTAATTAGTTATTTTACCAAAGCGAATATAAAATTAAATGGAGATAGAGTCATAAGTTAAGTAAGTATAATATAGTAATAACAAAAAAATCAAAAGACTTCAAATGATTAAATAGGTTTTTAAGTTATAATTTAACCTCTTTAGATTAATTTCGAGAATATGAATGGTAAATTTAGATTGCTTAGCAAACTTTAAATCTTTAAAAATATTTTACTATTGTGTATTTAAATTAATCAAACTTAGATTATAAGTATTATGAATTTTAGGTGGTTTAATTTTTTTCTCTAAGTTAACTAAGATATTATGAAAATCAAATCACTAATCATTTTATAGATTTTAAGTAACTTATTATATCTTTTTATTGCTATATAGTTAATAATAGCAGTATGTGAAACTATATTAATTTATTAATATTAATTTAATATTGCAATTGAGATACTTTTTGTTATAGAAAGGACTATTATTTTTAAAGTTAGCTTTGATCTATTATTTAAAAAGAAGGACTGTTTATTGGCGTCTTTTTTCCTCTATTTTTCTTTTTAATTTGCTTGGAGTTTTATTCTCTTTTAATTCGTCCTAGTCAGGTCATAAAGCTGGAATTAGTTCCCAACAGTTTTTTATACCTTACTCTGAAGCCTTTGTTGCTATCGCTTTAATTTCTTTTGGACCATTTTGAACGAAAGCATAGTTAACAAAATCTACCAATTCAAGAGCAAAATTTTTAGTAACCTCAAGAATAGCCTGTACCAGTTTAGGAGCTTGCTTAAGTTTATGCATATTTGTCGCGAATCTTTTCGCGGCTTTCAATGCTTAAGCTCCTTTAAGCTTAATTTTAATCATTTCAGGCAGATTCTGAGCAAGTTCTATATAAATTGCTTACGTTTAGCTGACTAAATCAGTTCTTGGACACTTTCTTTAATAGGTTCTAGTATTTCAGGTGATTTCTACAATACTTCAAATAGAGTTTTAAAACTCTCATACATCTTTAAGTTATCAGAATTAAGTTAATTAATATCCACCACAAAGTAAGGAGATTCTTTTTGAATTTTCATGCCAACTTTTTCAGGATCTCCATTGCCAATAGTTGCACACATAAAAGACATAGACTTCATAGCATTAGTAATAGTCTTTTCCTTTAAAAAATACTCCACTCCACTATAGAACATAAAATCATCCCAGCTATTTTAGAATTTAAACAGTTGCTAATTCAAAATTTCAAGTAAGCCTGCTAATTTTACAAACAAATCGTCTACCTCTTTTATACCTATTTCATCCATACGAAAGTTAAATTAAGGTTTCCTTTTAGAATTTCCACATCCCATTTTATAAATTACCTTAGATACTATTATTAGTACTTCAACCTTTAATTAATAAAAAGCTCTTTACTAAAAGCTACTTTTAGTACCTTTTTACTATCGCTTTCCTTAAATAGATACCAAAGTTATATCTCACATTACTAAAAGTATCATTTACCACCATTGACTAAAGCATTTCAGTTACTTTAGTTTACTTACTTTTAGCTTTATTAAATTAAATAGATAGAGAAACTGATGAAAAGTGCTAAAAAGACTAATTAAAGGTTGAAATAAATACCTATAAAGCACTATAATACTATAAGAAATGAAGTAATAGGTATAATTTACTGGCTACTAAAGTAGAGATAGAAGTATTAATATAGAGTTTGGGCTTTCTACATATTATAATGGATATATTTATGAATAACTAAGACATTGCTAGTGCTTAATTTAGATTAACTAAGAAAATGTAGTTTCTAGATTATAATATAGTTTCGATTTTAATTTTATGATCTATCGCTTCTAGAAACTTCTAAAGTACTTAGAATTAGTGAATTGGAAATATCCAGAAAGATCTGCTGGAGATATTTGCGTATTAGCTGTTTTTTAATGTAAGGAGTTGCTTTTTATCTTATAAAATGTAATCTTAATTCAATTAAGTAAAAGCTAGAACTAGAGAGGAAAGGGCAGCTGCTAAAGATAAAGAACTTATTGAAAAAGCTCGCCTTTACGAACGATAAGGAGGTTATTATTAATATACTGAGCATTAAGGGTTAGTATCTAAAGACGCTCCTTATTTCTGTTCAGAAGCTGAAAGATTTGATAAAGATTTTGCCGTTTATGAAAGAAAAAAAAGAGAAGAAGAATTTACAAGAAAGTAGTTACTTCAATAGCAAAAAAGGGAGAAAATGATTGAAAAGGATCTGTAAAGATGGACATAAATGGATTAGGAAGAAGAGAAAAAGTAGCAAAGAGAGTAGGAAATGAGGAAAAAGTATTCCAAGGGAGTCAAAAATTTTGCTCAAGCAGCATATAATCCAATCACTTTAGAATATGATCCAACTGAGCAAGGGGAAATCTTAAGACATGCTGATGAAAAGGTAAAATATCGAGCAGCTATGAGAAGAGTTAATTTAGACTCAAAGTAAAACAGTAACTACAATATCTTGACAGGAGAAACAAGGATGGGGCCTCCAGTACCTAACCAGCCTTTAGGATATTAGAATCATCCTCCATAATAACAATTTTTTTTTTAATTAATAAAAATATGCATACTGCTAAGAGAATTTCAGTCCGATGCTTCTCTTTTGGAGAGTTCTATCCAAATAGAAATCTTTATGCCGCTGGTGGTCATAAGTACAACACCAGATTCAAAGATTTCTGGTAATAGTTCTAAACGTACGGAAGAGAGGCTCAAGAGCATACTTACACTAGAACTCAGAAAGATTACAAGATTCACAGACCATGGGACACAGCAACATTCTGGTTTAAAATCAACTTTGGTTAATTATGGGACTTATTTACGTATAGGTACTTGAGAACTATGAATCCTTTAACTATGGCTGTTCTTCCAACTGCTACCGTAACCTTTGCTTATCTTGGAGCAGCTGTATGGAGTCCTTTTTATGCCTGGAGCATGCTTAGTGGAGCTTCTTGGTTTTACAGAGTTCGTGAGAAATCTGCCGCGCCCGAAGTAGATGAACTAGAAATAAAGGATATTCTTTATGGAAATGAAATAGTAAATAAATATTTCCATGATCAAACCTCATATGTAATCGACATCCACTAAGAGTACGATAAATTCAACATTAAAGACCATGTTGAATACAACACTTCTTTTGCTAAGTTGCTAAATGTAGATTGTAACACCACAACCGGTTACATTAAAATGTGCGATGTATAGTCAGATGCCCGCATGACAGTTCATTTCAAGACAATGCCATGGAGTGACTAGAAATTCTTTTGCACTCATCCTTTCTTAGTAGTTGATTTATGGGCTGAAATTACTTCAAATGGACACTATCATAAAATACAATTTATTGAACCTTCAAAGGTCAATAAGCAAATATTTGTGATGTCTTGAGACTTAGACTATCTTAAGTATTAAAATATTATTAACCATCAAATATTTAATTCTCTTTTGAATCTCATTAGTTGATTCAATTCTACAATCTAGTTAAATACCTTAGTGCCTTTAAAAGAGTAGCTTAATTAAGTAATAAAAAATCTCCTATATCAGTTTGCTATAGAACTAAAATAAGCGATGAAATACTTAAACGACTTATCACTCTCTAAACTCTTAATGGTTTAGTTTGCTATATTTTTAGTTTTAAGCTCTGAATAATAGGTAAGTTATTATTTAATCACTTAAATATAAAATTTTTAAATTCTTATACACTGTTAAACATTTTTCTTCACTCATTTTTTAGCTTTACTTAAATAGATTCCTTTAAATAGATAAATTAGATATAATAACAATAATGAATTTGAACTAAGTGTTTGCTTCTTAGTTATAAAATAGCAGATTAAGCTAGTTTCTAGAAGCTTTTGTTAGTTTATTTAATTCTAGTAGTCTCTTATGGTTATTCTCTCTTACAACTATAAGATAGTTAATAACTTCGCTTTGTTTTACTAAGAGTTGCTTATAAATTAATTAGTCCTTTTAATCATCTATATTGACCTAACTAGCAGCTATCAAGTTAAGTTATCTTAAATTTCTAGAAGCTGTCACTAAGGAAAGTCTTATAACTACTAACTTTAGCATTATCTTTACTTGCTAATTATAAAGTAATTAGTATCTTAATAGCTCAGAATAGATTCTTAGTCATGTTAATATATTAAGATTAAGAGAAAAGCATCTTTATAGAGAGATAGAGATATAAAATGTATAATAAATAGGTATAAATAAAATATTAGGGAGACAGTTAAGAGTAATACATCTTATGCTATATTAAGGTATTTCATATATTACTTTATAAAACCTTTCTATAAAGTATCTAAGAAGTTTAGAGAGCTAAAACGACAGAAATTAGTTAGAATAGATAATGAAAATAGCAGAATGGATCTATATTTATAGCTAAGCCTTAAAACTTATAATTAACAATAAATAAAAGCTTGCTAGTAATAAAGATTAATGAGTATCACTAACTTAATACAAGCTTCTATATCCCTTTTTATTAAATTTATATATCTAACTAAACAGCATTTAGTTATAATGATCTTTACTAGGTAATAAATTATAAGTAGATTTGCTGTTATTTTAATAAAATTAATAAAAGTAAAGATTGGAATTTAAATTAAGAGATTAATAGAAGATAAGCAAGTGAAGTATTTTATTTGTTAATGCCTATTTCTATTTGATTTTCCTTTAGTTTATATATGCTTATTATAATTAAATAGCTTACTATGTAGTTCTAATCTATAAGCTTATTACAAGCTATATTATATTATTTGAAGCTAATCATAACTTTTGTATTAAATGCTTAATAATTGCAGTTCTTATTATATCTAAATAATTAATAAAAACCTTAGTAGAGAATCTGTGAAATAATTGGCAATTAAGAAGATTTATGGACCATAATTAAATAGATTTAACAGGAATAAGAGATAAAATATTTAAAGATAGTAATAGAGATAAATGGGAAATAAATAGCATTCTAACTAGATAACTTAAATGCTTTTAAAACAGCCAGCACTAATAAAATAGTTATACTTTCATTATTTAACAGGATACTTTAAAAATTAAAAGCATCCTATATTAATTATTTTCAATAGCAAAATCAAAGAGATACTAAGTAGACTTTATTTATATAGTTTAATAGTTATTTAATACTTATAGAATAAATAATAATGAATAGATAATTTAATAAAACAAATTTAGAAATCTATCATAAAATTAATTAATTGTCATCAAGCTCTATAATCTTCTATAATTAATTTGATAAATTTTTTAATTAAAATACAACTAAGTTAAAGATTTATAGTTAAGGTTAGTCTAACAAGATTGCTAATTTAAGAATTCCAAGGCTCATTTATAAGGTTTATATTAATAGTTCATAAGTTAATAGGGGTATTAAGATTTTATACTTTGGAATAAATAAAATGCTTCTCAAAAAATAAATCTTAGTTTAATTTGAAACTAAATTTAAAGCTTTGTAGACTTTTAGCTAATAAATTATATCAAATATATTAAAATCACTAACACAGTAAATAGTTTTAAGGGCATGACTACAGAATTAGCTTAGTCAATTTTAAAATTTTAAAATAATTTACTATTTAAAGTATTTCTTAATTACCTTTAATATATGATATTTAAAATCTATAATATAAGGAAAGTATAAAAATATAAATTTATTATTTCCTTCTATTTTATATCTTCAATTGGTTTAACAAAATTAATTATTTCTAAGCTTTTCAGCATCTCATATAAATAATAAAAGCAGCATGTTTGCTAATATGTTATTTATAAACTTTTCTTTTATTTCTAAATTGTTTTATCTTTATTCTTCTCAAAATTTGAGGTTTTTAAAATACAAAAAGATTATAGTATAAAGGAACTAATAAAGAATGAAAGGATTTGTTATTTTATTTTAGAATTGCCTATAATAGTTAAATAATATGAAAGTACTAATATAATTAAAATAGATGGAAGTTATAAGTGCAATATTATTATTCTATTCTTATTCTTTTAAAACTACTTAAAGCTTATTAATTTTCTCATTTAATCTTCCTTTTTTTTCTGGGTTAATAAGCTTTCTTAGTTAAAATGTAAATTCAGTTAACTTGGAATAAATTTCTATTTATCTTGATATAATTCCCTTTGTTATGGTTCATTTTTTCCTTAAAAGAAATGTAGATAAATTAGTTATTAATATAGAATATAAGAAGCTAATTAAGCAATCTAATTAATTGCTAATTTAGTTTTGGTTGAGTGATTACTGTTTAATAGTAACCAAATTAAGACAAATCTATACATATAATTAGAATAACTACAGCTAAAACATAAAGCTGCTCACTCTTTAAATTAACACTAATGTGCATAGCATTTCTCTATGTTTATCCCTTTTTTATTATTAGCTATACATCAAATTTCCTTCTTTAAGCTTTAGTTATGTTTTTTATTAACCCGGCAATAGCTCAGCTGGAAGAGCATGAGACTGTAGAATTTGTGGAAATCTCAGGGTCCTCGGTTTAATCCCGAGTTGCCGGATTTTTTAATATATAATAATAATATTTAATTAAAAGCAAAGTTAATAGAAACTATCTTCTTCATCCTTAAAATACTTAAAAAGCTAAATTAACTAGCAGCTCTACATTAAAGCAGATAAGATAATTAAAATATCCATATAGCAAGAGCCTAATAGAATTTAACTTCTAATCTAAACTATCCAAATATGAGTACTTTAGTGAGATAGTAAGACTAAAATTAGTTTAAAATTTGCTCTTATAAATCTTTTAATACTGCCCTTACTAGTAAGCTATTTACACTTTTATTATAAAGCAATAAAATGATTTAATTAATATAAAATATTATATAAATGATTTAGAATATCATATGACTGCTAAGTATTAAAAGCTTATAACTCCTTTATATTTTAACTAATAGTATTCTTTAATTAACTAAATAGCTATGAAGCATAATACAAGCAATAATCTTAGTTTTAAACTTGAAAGTTAAATACATTAATTACTTTTGATATCTAATTTTATATTAAATCAATATATCGTAATCATACTTTTACTTATGGCTTTAACAAATTTAGCTATCTTTTTAGTATAATTATCTATTATTTGCTAAATAGATGCTGTTATTGATAATTTATCTAACTTATCAAATAATTCTCAAAAGGCTTCTAAATATTTAAATAAACAAAGCATTATATAATAAAGCAGATCCATCTATCAACGCAATTAAAGAGCTTATTTATGATTTAAATTTTATAATTTTTAAGCCTTAAATAGTTATTATCAAGTAAAGATGCTTTACATAGCTTTTAATAAATATCCTCTTATAGATGTATGGTATGCACTATAATAGCAAATAAAATAGAAAGTTATATAATCATAAAACAATTTGGATCTTATGCTTAACACTTTGCTTAATCATAGCCATTTCCTCTACTTTCTTACTTAAAACTCCTTAAATTTGTATAAAATGAATATTACAATATAAAATGTAACTAATAACTGCAAATTTAGAACAAGTTATAAACATAAGTGACTCTAAATGAATACTGCTTGAGATAATATCCTAAATATTACTAAAGATATACTAAACTATCTTATTTTTATAATTTACAACTACTTGAAACTACAATTTTGTCATAATATTCTAGAAAACACAGCACTGTCTGCTGTATCATTACTAAGTCTTTCATTTGATTTAATTCTATCTAGACTTAGTTTTATAAATTTAGATTTGATCTAATTAGCTTTTAAATAGCTTTTATAGCTTTAATCATTAAAAGTTGGTTGCATATTTACATTTATTTCTTTAACTATCACTTTTATATAAAACACGAAAGAGTTAAAAGCTAGAAATATATTAAAGTCAATCTTCAATTATCTAAGATAAGCTTAGTAATTAATTTGTACATTTTAAGGCATAAATCTTAGTATTTGGATAGAATTAGAGATAAAGACTTAAAGATAGAAATTGCTTAAAAATGTAAAGCAAAAGGAAATAAGAATAATAGAAACTTGATAAAACAACTTATCAAATTAGATTCTCTATTGATACTACTAGCTAAATAAGGCTACTTATTATATTCTACTTATTTGAGTTAAGAAGTAATTATTTGAAAGTGTAGAAACTAATAATATCTTAGTCTTCAAAATAAATAAGTTTATATTTAGCAAATTTAGCTTAAGATACTTAGAAATGTTTATCTAAATTATAAAAAAGTTAGATTAAATCCTTTAAAATACTTTAGTCTTCATCATTTATAATTCTATTTATTGCAGAAAGTTTTAATATAGTATACTTTAAATGATAAAACTATGAGGCTATTAAATGGGCTGCGAAATACTTAAATAAAAGTTAGATTTTTAAGATTATATAAAAAAGTTTATTTATATAAAGAAATACTTTGATTGATTAAGTAAGATTAAATAAGATAAGAAAATAAAAAATTCTGATAGATAAAAACAGAAAAGAATAAATCAAAGGAATAAGAAAGAATTGAATGTATAATCATTAGATAAACTAAGATTGATAAGAAAGATATTAACCAGCGTTTGTGTAGCACTTCCATGAGAATTTCCAAATATACATGTTATAGATTGAAGCAAATTTAATTATGATAGTTTATCTAATAAGGTAAAGGCTTTAATACAATTATATCCTACATCTGCTGATTTTAAGTTTTTAATTCTTCTAATATGCGTAAAACTTTGCAAGAAGTACGATACATATAGCATAATGTATTTATTACTTGATCTAATCTGCTGCTTAAATAATTTTTAATTTTATAAAGCCTTCCTCAGTTAATAGCATTTAGTCTATAAGACTGAAATAGTAAGGAAGCATATATTAGCACTGATTTGCATAAAGAGTATGATAAAGTCTAATTTTATCTCCATTGAATGCTTTCTAGTATAATGCTCAAATCTATTAGATAAGAGGAAGAAGCTTAAGAGCAGAGTTATTTCTGAGATTAGATATTTAAGCGATTTTTATTTACTGATTAAATAAAACTAGAATCTATACCTATCTATTTGACAAGAGTATTAATAAACTGATACTTTTATTAAAAAGCAAACAGTAAAGATATTCCTTATTATAAAAAGAAGAGGCACTAAATAGAAGCCTGTAAATACTTTAAGAGAACAAGCAAGAGCTAGTCTTTAGTTGAAAGAGCTTTGATTAGATGTGTCATAAGACTGAAGAGGATTATATATCTAAATACTGATCTTTTCTAAAATTAATAGCATTAAAAAGTAAAAGTTGTTAATTATGTCTGAAAATACTAATTCAAAGCACAATCGAACTCTTTCATTTCCAGTGTCTTATTAGACTGAAACTGTTGGCCACTATGAGTTATTAAAAACTATAGGAGAGGGAACTTTTGGTAAGGTAAAGCTTGGAATTCATCTATTAACTTAAGAAAAAGTGGCCGTTAAAATATTAGAAAAGGAGAAGATTTTTGATATAAGTGATGTTGAGCGTGTAGCAAGAGAAATTCATATCTTGAAGTAAATAAGGCATCCTTGCATTATTTAGCTATATGAAATTATAGAAACACCTAAGTAGCTTTATCTCATCATGGAATATGCTTCAGGAGGAGAACTATTTGATTACATTGTTCAACATGTGCGAGTTAAAGAATTACAAGCTGCTTTGTTCTATAAATAGATAATAACTGGCATTGAATATTTACATTAACTAAGGATTGTCCACAGAGATCTAAAACCTGAAAATTTATTGCTCAATGGAAATAAAGAAATCAAAATAGTTGATTTTGGCTTATCCAATACATATAAAATTGGCTAAACACTAAAAACCGCCTGTGGCAGTCCTTGCTATGCTGCTCCAGAAATGGTAGCAGGTAAGAGATACAAAGGACTAAATGTTGATCTATGAAGCTCAGGAGTTATATTATATGCTCTTGTATGTGGATATTTGCCGTTTGAAGATCCTAACACTGCATAACTATATAAAAAGATAATTAGCGGAGATTATCAACTTCCAAAGTTCTTATCTAACGAAGTGAAAGATTTGATAAAGTGTATTCTATGTACAGATCCTGAGCGCAGATATAATATCTAGTAAATAAGGCAACATGTTTGATTCAAGCAAGTTGAAAACGCTTATAACATACCTCAATAAATTTAGCAAGCGCCTATAGAGGTAAACAATGAAGTATTGTAGTAACTCTCATAGTTTAATGTTGATTGTGCTTATGCGAGGAAATGTATAGAGATGAATAAACACAACCACGCTACTACGACGTAAGTCCTTAATTTAGTTATTACCTTCTATATAAAAAATTCATAAAAGAGCGTAGTATTATATAGTCTAATGCTAGAAATGGTAAAGCAAAATAAGTAAGCTAAAGCCAAATAGTAGACTTGAATACTAAGTAAATAGCATCTAAACTAAGCACCTCTATAAATAATGTAAAATAGATTTATACATAGACCAATTAATCTCCCCCTCATAAATACAATTCTCCTTGTAGGTGGGTTTATACTGATCAAAATGAAGTTAATGTTACAAATCCAGATTCAAACAAATTTGCAATTGATGCCTGTAAAACAGAAGGAGCAGCTGACAACACAGTTGAATAAGAGAGTGAAATAACATGCAAAGAGTTATCAACAACTGTTCAAGAATAGACTGAAAAGCTTAGTGAATCTTTGCAACATTCAGGGTAAAAATCAGTGAAAAATGGAAAGAAAAAAATTGATTTGAAAGCGAATTAAGTAATATCACAATCTCATCATAAGAGGTTTGCAAGCTAAGATCAGAAAATTTAGTTAAAAAATAGTTAGCAATCTAACAAAATTAATTTCATCTAGAAACTAAAGATGAAAGCTTAGAAAGAGAATGAATTATAAAATAAATAGCGTAATAAAGACTCAAAAACTATAGATATTGAAGCCCTTTATAAGGAATATGATAAAAACACTTTTGATAAAAGACAAATAAATATTAAACTGTAGAAAGACCCTGTTAATAGCTCAATTAAGTAAAGTCCTGTTCTTCTTTTTGAAACTAGCACCACCAAACAATCTTAAAGAGACCACAGCAATCCTAGAAGTGAAAAGCTTTAGATTTCTATACCTAACTCTCCTTAATAAAAGTTAGTTAATAAATACCATAAAAAAAATTTGAGCTAGTCAAACAACAAGGCAATAGCTAATATAACTAATATAGCTAACATTTAATAGAATCTAAACAGAAGCATTAATGGAAAAGTAGCCCCTAAAAAGGAGGTAAATGCATAACAAGGAGAAAGTGAAAATATATTTAAGTAGCAGAACCAGTAATTTTAGCTCTGATAAACATAATAATATGCAATACATAATGTTGTTAAATAAAAATCTCCAGCAAAAAGGCCTAATGTTCCTAAAATTCCTCCTAATCTGCCATAATGTAAAACAATAGAAGTGGATAAAATTAATGGAACCAATGGTTAATAAAAAGCGTAGCTGGAACCAGAATTAAAAGTACATCGAGGTCCTTTTGATATTAACAATGTTAGTAAAAAGAACCCAAACCAACTATTTTAAGAAATAAAGAAAGTTTTAGATATTCGATAAATAGCTCATAAAAAGGTAAACTTTTACATAGATTGGTAAATTCATATTTTCTTGTCAAGAATAAGATGTAAAATTTGAAACTGAAATTTGTAAATTGGAGAATCAATAGCAATTATATTACTTAAAAGTTAAGAGAGAGAACGGAGACTTCCTTACTTTCCATCAAATAGCTTCAAATCTAATTCAGTCTCTAATTCTATGAGTTGCTTTCCTTCGCCTATTTTGTTTTATTAATTATTTAATTATTTTGATATTTTCATTATATTTTTAACTATGCCCAACTTATATTTAATTAGTTATTCAACTAAAGTCAGAAATAATAAGCTTCCTTTAATCAAATGAATTTCCTATTTATAATGATTAAAAGGTTAGAAAATACAGCTAAGTAAATGTTAACTCCTAAAATAGCTTTTTAGCTTAATTCTATTTTATTAGCATATAGCTAGTTATTTTAATTTAATCTATTTGTGCTGGGTGAAAGTTAACTAGAAGAACGTTTAAATGAAATTTAATAACATACATAAAGTTAAAAATTACATTTGGTACTTCCTATCAGTTCCGCGACTGTTTTAGTAATTGTTGAGACGGTTTTGCTGCCCTTCATTAATCTGAGGGTTAGCTTCGTAACTCTAGTAATTAGTCATAGGATATTACATTTTCATGTTCTAGTTACCTTCTAGATATTAAGCATTTGATTGCATTTGATAATATTGCTACTGCTAATTTGTTGGAGATTTGGAATATGCCTACTAAGGATATTATCCTATTTAAGAATAATACATAGGATTTTGCTATGCATATTACTATTATGCCATCATTTGCTACTGTTAGGACATTGCTTACTGTTATTATGCTCCTGTAAACTACTAGCCAGCCATCTGCAATTACTATTAGGACATAGTTAACTGCTACTATGCTATTGGTAATTGCTGTTAAGTTAATGGTAACTGCTATTGAGACATATTCAACTATTATTGAGCTAGAGCTAATTATTGTTGTGATACAGTCTATTAGGATGCTGTAATTTGTTGTTAAGGCATAGGGTATTATTATTGACTCAATACCTGTTATTGTTAAGAAATAGGGATTTGCTATTAAGCAATCGTGTATTATTGCTAGTTTAAAGGCAAATTCTATTGAGTCATTGCGTATTATTATTAATTCATCTATGCTTGCTATTATGGCATAACATATTATTATTAGGCTGTAGTGCTCTATTATTAAGGAGTTCCTTATTGCTAAGGAACTGGATATTATTATTGAGGTAAAGTCTACTATTATTATGAGTAAGGTAATTATTACTGAGGCATTGCTATTTGTTATTGAGATATTGCCATTTGTTGCTATGCTAGAGACTATTGCTAATTAGGATATTGTTGTTACATTTATTAAGCTTAACTATATTACATCCCATAATTAGCTTGATTCGGTCCTCATTATTATTTCATTTATGCTTCTTATTGAGCAAGAGTTGTAGCCTGTGCTTGCTTATTTTCAGAATATACAGGATTTTTTTTACTCTAAGCACTTGGATAAGCTGCTTGTGCTTAAGAATTATGTTTTTTCGTACTTTTAGTAGACATTGCTTAGGATGTTTAAATTGCAGGAGGTTCTTTAGCTTATGGGATTTATTAGCTTGACTAATATATATTTTATTACTAATTTTATGCTGACTAGCTATATTATAAATACTAATCACTTAAAGTATCATAATTTTGTATTTGCTACTAAGGTTATTGATAGCTAGTATTAGTCTATTAATTCTCTTAGTTTTAAGCTAAAGATTATCCTTAAATAAACTGTGGGTTTTGGAATTTATAGTTGTTTTAATAATACTATTGCTGCTATTACCGAATATTCTCTGCTTTTTGAATTGGTCTTGGTATATCTGGCATCGTTAAGTTATTACTTTTAGAGAATTTTATGAACTCTTTCTAAATATTTTTCTTCTTAGCTTGCTGTAACTGTTGTAGCTAATTCAGAATTGAGTATTTTCCATCATTCTCGGAATTAGAATTCTTATCTTAGAAAGTTTTGACTGAAGGTGTTTAAATGGCTTCTTTTTTAATCTCCTTTTGTTCCTTTTGTTCCTTTTGTTCCTTTTGCTCCTTTTGTTCCTTTTGTTCCTTTTACTCCTTTTGTTCCTTTTGTTCCTTTTGTTCCTTTTGTTCCTTTTGTTCCTTTAGCTCCTTTTGTTCCTTTAGTTCCTTTTGCTCTTTTAGCTCCTTTAGCTCCTTTTATTCCTTTAACTCCTTTTGTTCCTTTAGTTCCTTTTGCTCTTTTTGTTCATTTTCGATTTTTTGCTCTTTATGTTTTATTTCAATTGGCTAAGATTACTTCGACTCACTTTACTATTGCTTTTAGATGCTAACAGGTTAAGAAATTGGTAGCTTACTTGAACTAGATTAAATAGGAAAAATTTTTACTTCCTACTCAATCTTTTATATAATGGTATTCTTTTTTTATTGGTTTATGGGCTTATTCTATTATTATGGAATTTCCTTTTTCTGCTTCTTAGAGTTTTTATTGTTAGTCTCTTATTTACTCTTAATAGCATTTTGCTATTTCTCGGGAATTGGTTCAGGATGCTTTAGTTCACTCTTTGTATTTTACTAAATTTTGCTACTTTTAGTAACTATTGAAATGCTACTCTAATTAGAAGTCTCGCTCTCTTAGCTTTACCTGTGCTCTTCAAGTGAAACTAGTATCTTTTTCTATTTATCTTAAATAGGTAGCTTATTTTTGGCTTTTACAACTGCTTACTTTTCAGCAATTTGGGTAATTTAAATAGGCTTTCAGTTAGCATAACTCTGAATAAGTACTAGCAGTTTTTCTGTTTACTATGTTTCTTAAATTGTTAAATCTTTGCTAAATACAACTTAGACCACTTCTTTTAAAATAAGGTTTTTGAAGGATAGAGGTAGATAAAATTTAGCCGCTAAAATGAATATAACAACTGATTTCTTTTACTCTTTAGTTAAGAAATTTTATTTTTTCACTTATTGCTCAGCTTTAATTTCTTACTATTTCTACCTTTTTACATCTAATTGATTTTTCAAGTCTGAACTCAAAGATGAGCTTTCTTCAGGTTAGGGTTTGGCTTCTTTTTTAATATCGTTTATTATAGTTTTTTTTATTGCCTTTTCGCGAGAATTGGCAACTGGACGGATTTTATTTTTTTCTGCCTAAATTATTTGAGAATTAATCGGTTTAGAAGATTCATTGGAACGAGGCGAAATTTAGTCTTCATGTTACTGCTATTACTAGTAAAGTATTGTTTTTGAATTTGATCTAATAGTCTCATGATAACCAACCTTTTCTTCACTATTCTTTTAACTTTTAACTTCTATTTAATTTTCATTTTTTATCTCTTGAACAGCTTAAGATTAGGCTTTTTTTACCTAAATCTGCAAAGCATCATCTTCTTAATACTATGAGTTCAGATTATTAATTAACTCTTAGTTAGTGCTTTCTTAATTTTTATCCTCTTGGTTTATAGTTTCTTACACTGCACTTGCTTTACCTTATTAAGATTCTATCTCAGCACAATCTTTATTATCCTCTAATTACTCTTCAATATCTTAATTAAGCTTCTACTGCTCGTTTTATATCACATCGTTGTTATTTAAATGAGATGACTCTTCTTACTAATATCTGCTAAAATCCTCACCTTCTTTTGATGGATTTTACTAATAGCTTCCAGATCTGAACTAGGCAACATAATCAGATTAAGGTCATTGAATTTGATCAGTGGCATAAGCTTAGCTAGAAATATTTTAGTCATGAAACTAAGTTTATTTAACTTAATTATGAGCAGCCTACACATCACACTCAGAAGTCTAATTAGATATGTTTAAGTCTACAACAACTGGCTTAGATTCTTTCTACACTTACTAGCTCAATAGTGTGTAGCTATTATTGAGAGCTTCATTACTTGTTACTGCTTGAACAGGTTTATTAATAAAGTCTTAACTAGTTTTGAATTAGTTCAAGTAGTCATATTGCATTGAAGCAAATTACTTATCGAAGTAATTCTGCTGAATCTATAACTAACTGGCTTAGATTTAATTTAGTTCTGCTTATTGGAGAAATTAGTCGTGAAAAAGACGA
Source organism: Loxodes magnus (assembly GCA_946699065.1). Taxonomy (NCBI): domain Eukaryota; phylum Ciliophora; class Karyorelictea; order Loxodida; family Loxodidae; genus Loxodes; species Loxodes magnus. The sequence continues at coordinate 830,941 of CAMPDV010000008.1, read as the reverse complement.
ACACTGGATACGCAGTGAATAAAGTTGATGTTCGTATTTTGATTTTCTTATGGAGTGGTCTAAGTTAAAATTTCTTTCCTTTATACAGCTTGAGGAAAAGAAGGATCAATATCCAAACATCTCTAGTATCTATTAAGTGCCTCCTAAGGCTGATTACATATCTCGTAAAGTGCTCCTAAATTATATTATGCTTCTAAACAGTTTTCATTCAGTTCAATGCATTTGAAGAAAGAATTGAAGGCGTTTTGTAATTAATTTGCATAGCAATAAAGGATTCCAATAGAGTTCCAGTAGATAAAGTTTTGGTTTTCCTTAAAGATGATATACTGAAAATTCTGCAGGGCTAGTTAAAATTCATTCTACTACAAGTATATTCTTCCTAATATGTACTGGATATATGAAAACTAGACGTTCACTTGAACATATTACTACGCTCGGTTTAAAATTTCTATAGCTTCCTAAAAGTTGCTTTAGAGATAAAAAGCCCATCCTAGATGAGCATAGATAAAGAAGTTCGATTAATCAAGCTTCAGAGCATCTTAGTAGCTTTGAATGGCATTACTAATTTAGTTTTTCTATTCGAAGCAATTGCCTATAAGACATAAGACATTAGCCTTTTTGCTAGGGCTTTTTTCCTCTTAGTTTGATTAAGTGAAATATTCAATTGCATAGTCTCATTATTTAAACTTCTCATAGATATGACCTAGTTTTAAGTATATTTCGAGTTTGAATTCGAAGTTTTTATCTATTTGCAAAACTGTTTAGAAGCAAGGCTCTACAAGTTCGAAAAAGTTTAATCTATAATAGATCTATCCAAGTCCATATCAAAGACGAGAATCCTTAGGATCTTCTAAAAAGTACAATGCCTGCTAGAAAGCATCCAAGCTTTTTTCAAAGTTTTACTTGAATAAATAGCAGTAGCCAACAGCTTTCCAAATCTATATTATTTACTTACCTCTCCATTTTCAGGAAAAGTGTCAGTAATTTTACGATAGCATTCTATTGCTTTGTCATACTGCTATTCATTCGAAAATTTCTCTGCTTATTACTTTAACGGTTCAATCTCAGCTAGCTATAACTACACAGTCGCAATGCGCTGTTCACAGTTTTCATTTTCCTATTAATCTCTCTATAATACTTCAGAATGTTAACTCATTTTGTATTTACGAAAATGGAAATTATTATTAATAGCCAAAATACCCAGAACCCTTATTTAAACAATTAACTGACTCTTTTCTCTATTTTAATTCTATTTTCCCATTTCAACTTTAATACTTTCAACTCCCCTTTATAACTCACTTCCACTAATATTACCTTTAATATCTGCTTTCTAAAGGTAATTCGTTCTAATTCTTATTACTTCTATTTACTTAGCTTCACTGAGCTATCCTAGTCAAACTGGCTCTAATAACTATTAGTATATACTATGAAGTCTAAACTAGAAGAAGGCTAAGGCTGCTTTCTCTAGCTATATAGAATTAGGATAAAGTGCAGTGATCTAAATGGTGAAATGCTTAATAGTAGTGAATGATATTAAAGTAGCAGCTATTTCAGGTTTAATTTAAAGTAAAGGTTATCTGCCTTATTTTAAGGGATGTAAACATATAAATTCAATTAGCTTATACTAGAAATTAAAGCTCTAAACTATTGCGCAACCTTTATCATATCTAGTCTTTATGATATAGGATTATACAAGCTATACTCACTAAATAGTAGACAGCTATAGAAAAGCTATTCTGCTAGACTTAGAAAGTGAAAATGCAGAAGGAAAAGTTAAGTTTAATTAGCTTGATAGAATAAGAAAAAAGATTTGTACTAAGCTTAGTAGCCAAATAATAAATAAAGCTAAGAAATTTAAATTTAAATATAAGAAACCGTTGAAAGTAGGAAAATGGGTAATAAATAACTAAGATTGAAATCCAAATTTTAAAATAAAATTTGGATTACTTCATATTTCTAGTCTTAAGTAAGAGATTGAATACTGATAAATCCATTACAATTCTAGAAACATTTTGCTTAAGAGAATAATTAGACAGATTAGGCTTATTTTAATAACAATGATTAATGAATAATATAATTTGAAATCCATTTTATATACAGACTCATAGCGAGAACCAATAGATATGAGTTGATTAAATTTATTAGATCTTTAAAGAAAAGAAAGAGGAATAAGTAGTAACAAAATGAAAAGAATTAATTAATCTCAATTTTAATATGAGATTGGAAGGTGATTTTCAAAAGTTCTGATGAACTAATGAACTTGCTCTCTACAGTAAACTTGTTATATCGAGTTGAAGCTTTCCATGTATGTCTTACTTGCTTTAGTAAGAAACAACTGAAGCTAGTTCTAATTAAGTTTGTACTGCTCTTGTATTTCGTTTTAATTAAGAAGTTCATACTTTCTCTTCGAATAACGATTAATTAAGTTTGATTTGGATGATTCATTCATCAAATCCTGCTGATCATCTGTCTAATAAAGAGTATATGATCTATGCTATTTGCAAATAGGTCTCATCATTGGTAAGAAATAGTCTATCTAGCCATTCTCGTTAAGAGCAGGATTTTTACATTCGATGCAATGAGTGAAATATAGCTCTTTAAAGGTGCTTAGTCACTTCCAACTCAATTCCTGCTAAGAAACTCGATATTTGCTGAAAACGTTTGCACTGATTTATTAATTAAAGTAAGTCTCACACAGATTCAATCAAACGTCAGGCATCTTTGATATGCTATTTCACTACTTCGAAACTTAGCTCACGCTAATTAAATCCTTTAAAGGTAGCATCATTAAAATTAACTTAATTGAAGTTTCATAGCTTTGCTTACAAAGCTTTTCATGCCTAAAAGTGAATTAAAATCTGTGAACAGGTCTGTCCTAAAAAGCCTTTGACAAAGGATTGTCTAAGTTGAATGAAAATTATTTGTTGTAGTCATTTATGTATTAGTCAGCTTGCTGTTTCTGCTATTCACTGAGTCCTTTATATTAAACGTTCTTAGATCTGATAAATTACTAAATAGGTAGTACAAAACACTGAATATGCTGAACTTGACTATAGTTAGCGAAAACGTGAAAGTTGTCCTTGAGCTAGACTCTAAGCTCTTAATTCCCTATAAACTTATCACACTTCTAGCAGAAATCCTGGTTATTCGGGGCCAGGAATTTAATTTTAGGTTCGTAGATGAACTCCTAAGGATCCGTTAGATTCACTTCCATCTCCTTTTTAATTAATTATAATCAAAAATTAATATCGAAATTTCAATTTAGATGATAGGTTAGATAGCAAGTTAAGTAGAGACAGGGTAATGGTGCTAATGTGTTTATTTGAGTAAAGTAAGGTATAAAGGAGATAATAGAAGAGAGTAGAGTTAAGTGCAAGTGCAATAAAAGGAATAGATGTAGTTAAGTGTAATAGTATAAAATACGTTAATTTTATAAATTGTTAAAAATGAACAAAGAACTTCTAACTGCTCTTATTTTCTCTTCGCCTGATTATGTGCGCCTCAAATTCTAACTGTCTGATATTACCAAGCTCGAGCTACTCAATCTCAAAGATCTCCAGAAGCTCTCCTTCGTCAAACTCATGAAGCAGAAGATCGTAGAATCAGACCTCCCGATCGCTCATTTGTCTAGGGAACTGGGAATTCCGTGTAGTGCAATTGAGCTGGCTAGATAAATGTAGCAAGATTAGGAGGTTTTTGATTCTTTAGTGACTTATAAATGCAGCAAGTGTATTAAGGAGTTTGGAAATCTTAAGCTTTTCTAAAGTCACTTATGCAGTAGTAAACTTAGTTCATCCAGAAAGCTTTGAGCTTAAGAAGATGCAAGCTCTAAAAACAGCTTTGAAGAAACACAGGAAAATATAGAAGAGTAAGAAAGTAGCTCAAATGAGGAAAACTAGGCAAGCGATTTAACTGAAAATCATGAAGATGCTGAGTAAGACTAAATCATTACTAAGCTGAAGAAGAGAACTGCAACTAGTTAAGTCAAAAACCTTAAGCCTCCTAGTCAAAAGAAAATCAAGCAAACGAATAAAAAGTCTAAAACTGCAAAGAAGTCAATAAATCAGTTTTCGCAAGAAAGTGATTTAGAAGAGGAAAACGAATAAAGCGATAAATAGATCAAATAGGATAACCTGGACGTGACTAAGAAGAAGTTGATTAGGCTTTCTCGGGCTGGATAAGTGTATCTAATGAAGAAAGGAAATAATGAAGTAACAGTGTACGAATGTCTTGAATGCAAGCAGCTTTTCAAGGGAAGCAAAATATAATATAATCATTTCAAAGCCATACATAAAGACAAAGAGCTCTAAGAGCTGGTATGCTTCATTTGTTAAGAAACTGATTTTCACAATAAGCCTAACGTTTATATAAATCACATGAACCAACATCTTAAGAAAGGAGATCATTAAAGGTACTGGGATCAATAAAATAGTATTACAAACAATAAAAATGAGCAAGAAAATGAAGCTTAAGACACTGACAAATAAATAATGATCACCTCAAAAAGAAAAACTGGAGGGGAAACTATTGTCTCTGATGACTTAAAAAAAGAAAAAGGTTCCAAACTTAATAAGATAAAAGTAAACAAATGGTCACATTAAATCGGCTGCAAAAAATGCAAAAAGGTCTTTGCTTCAAGAATTAAATATTAAGAACACATAAAAATCCATTTTTCGTAAAAATAAAAAAAGGAGTAAAAGAAAAAATAAGGTAAAGTTAACAAGAAATAAAAAATTGAAGTTAAATCTCCTCAAAAAGAAGTATCAGAAAGCTCAGAAAACAAGAAGACCGAAAGCAAGATTGAAGAAAATATGTAAGCTGGTAATCAAACCAAACTAAACTAGACAGTAGAGACTTAAATTGAGAAAGAAACATAAGCAAAGTTTTAAGGATAAGAGAAATAACAAGATAAGATTAAAAAATAGAAAAAACCATCCTATAAAGAAAATCCTTAGGATGAAGAATAAAGAAAATAAGAAAAAAATAAGGAAATTATCACAAAAGGACCATCTGGAAAACAGCAAGACTTAAATCAAAAAGAATAGTAGTAAAATAATGAAGAAGTAGACTATTTCGACTTCAATATTGATAGCACTCAAAATAAAAACTAATAAGAAAAAAATTAAAATTAAGATTAAGATTAAAACTTAAAACCGGAAGAAATAAATAATTAGGAATAAAAGATTAGTAAATAAGAGAATTAAAGTTAAACTTAAAAATAAAAGCAGATTAATAATGAGGCACACTAGCTAGATACCCAAGAAATTATAACAGTAGATAAACAAAAAAAACTAGAAATACCTGCGCTTAACTTAAATCAAGCCTTAATCAATTAAAATTCAAGTGATTAGTATAACACAAATGAGATAATTCAATCTGTAGACAAGCAGAAAGAGTAAAATTAGGTATTGAACTCTTCGTTGCTTTAACCCAATTAAGAAAATTTTATGAAAGAAGAATAAATAAACACCCTTACTGATAAGCGTAATGCTGAAGTTAAGGATCAATTTATTATTTAGCCAAATAGCTAGATTTTTGTAAGTAATTTTAAGTCACCTGAAAAATCTAAGCCTAAAGCCAAGTCGTAAAAATAGTCAAAAGATTAGAACAAGCAGCAAAGTGCTGGCAATCAAAATTAGAACTAAAACAACTCAAAATAGCGGAAAAAAGCCTAGCCAAAGGAGAGAAAAACTCCTACCAAATAGCAACAAAAAGTAAAAACTCCAGAAAAGGGAAAAAATGTAAGAAAGAAAGTTAAATAAACCAATCCAGAGTAAATTGAAGATAAATAACAGAATTAGTAACCAAACTAAGTAGTTCAAAATATATAGAGCGACCAAAATTAAATGAATAATCTATAAGTGCAAAATAACCTAAACTAAATAAAAGTAAATGAATAAGACTTGAATCTAACAAACTAAAATCTCAATGATAAGTAATAATTAAACTTAATAAAGTAATCTGGAAATATAGAAATAGACAATAAGAACTAAGAGGCTAATTTGAACCCTTAATAATAGCAAGGCTTGGATAAAAGTTTAACCGATAACTAGAACTATATAGGCTAGGTAAAACTAAGTGAAGTGAGTATAGCATTATAGAATATAAAAACCATCAAGCAAGATTAGTAAGCCTTGAACTATTTTCCTATATTCAGAGAGAATCAACAAGTATACTTTGGAGAATAATATCAGCATAGAATTTTACCTTCTTTTCAATTCTAGCGATAAGTAAGAGAATCTGAGGTAGGAGAAAAAAGAGAAAGCAACAAGCCTCATGACGAAAAGCAAGATAGCAGGATTAATTAAAAGTAGAATGCAAATCAAAATAGCGCTTATTATTAAATATGTAAGATATAGCAAAATGATTATTAATTAATAGCTTCTTTTCTATTCTAAATTTAACTATTTAACTCTAATTAATTACCTTCCTCTATTCTAATACCATATATATGCTAGTACTGAAATAAGTAGCTGAGTTCTTTATTTAAAGTATAGCAAAAAATGAATTTAAAGGATATAAATTATCCTTTATATATTTTATAGAAATCGTTTCAAAATGGAATTACCCGAACACATTTAATAGTGACTTGAAAGTAAAGAAGTTGCTACTGGAAAAGCTACTTTTAATTAAGAAAAGTAAAAATATCAAGTTAATTAGAAAACTAGAAGCATATTGGAGAATGGTATAGGGTTACTGCCGTTAATTGAAGAGATGGAAGCTAAATAAGGTAAAGAGTTATAAATAAAGGCTCAACAAATGAAATAATAAAATGATCCTAGTTCTAAACTTTTTAATTGAAACCTTCTTACTTTGTCTTTATCTGCTCTAGGGATAAATTTAGACTTTAGTTCAAAAGCTGCTATTGTTGCTGGAGATACTTCTCTTATAGCTGGCTTGCTTGAGAAAATGTATGATAAACTTGTATAAATTAGTCAGTAATAGAACCTTAATACTGCCTAAGTAGATATAGCATCAATTTCCTCCTCTAAAAGTATTTCTTAAGCTGAAAATTGTCTTGAATTTCTTATCTTAAGCTTGTGCTAAGCACTCAGTCTCAATCCTAAGTAAGCAGCTGGATTATTGATATCATAAAGCAAATATCTAGTTTAAGTAATGGTAAAAGGAATAAAAGGAGAACATGGACCTATTTAGAACTGGCTTTAGCTAGTCCTTAGCAATTGCAAGTTACTAGTTTAGAAGTTTAACGAGGAAATAAAGTAAAACTCCATCACTTAAATATTGCAAAGCATTTCCTCAGGATTAATTAGTAAGAGTTTGGAAACTGTCTAGTGAACATGTAGAGTCCTTATTGAAATAGCCTTTGAAATTTCTACTTTAGAAGATAAATCGCTTCTTAATAAAGCATAAGAATGGTTTTACTCTGATAAAGGAGGGTTAGAAATTTCTATTTTATCAATTGAAAAACACGGAGTTTCGGTAAAGAAACGAGTTATAGAGTTTATTCTAAACATCACAATTGGATCTTCTAACCGCTTGTTTAATGAACAGTCAAATTTGAAGAAAATACTATAGCCTATATAATTAATCTCGTTTATGCATGATATCTTGATATGCTTATAAGCAGCTCCTGCTTAGCTCGAAAGCTTAAAGCAAGAAGGTACTATAGATATAATAAACAAGCATTTCTTAGATACCTATAAGTAAACTGAAAGCAATGATATTAGGTTTGCCATTTTAAATAGCATTTCCGAACTGTGAAAAACATTAACTAACATATCTGATACTTAAGATATTATTGACTTATATAGAAAAGCAATAAGAGAATCTGCCTTTATCTTTAAGGTTGGAACCATTTCGATTTTATTTTAGATTCTAGACGATTTAATACGAAAAAAGCATAAAGTAGCTCCACAAATTTATAGACACTTAGTTTTTATACTGCTAGAGAATTAGGATAATGCTTAAATAAGAGAGTTCATGCTAAGATCTTTTGCAAATGTATTTTAAGACGAAGAATCCATTCCAGTTTAGATTCTTATTGAACCTCTGTATAAATAGTAGCAAAATTTGCCTACATTTATACTAGCAGACTTTGATTTGCTCTAAGTCACTGCAAGCCATCCAAAGCTAACATAAAAATCAGCTTTGTTAATTCTAGATCTTCTAGCAAGAGTCTTCCTCAACGATATAATTTACATGCGTTGCTCAGGATTGATAATAGTAGCAATAATAAAGAGGTTTTACTAGACTGAAGTAGTACAACAGTATATCGCAAAACTAATTGAGTTAGTATGTTCATCTATTTAGTCTTCACACTATGAGATAATAAAAGCTTATCCTAAGTAGAATAAAAAAAACTTCAAAAACTAGAGAAATGTTCTCCTTAAGTTCATTGAATAGCTTTGCTAGATTCCCTCCTAATAGATAGTCTAGGAGGTCATTACTAATCTATCAAACGTATACTTGTTTTTCAAATATCAATCAGAACCTAATAAAGATTGGATAGCTCTAAAAGAGTTACTTAAGAACTTAGGATGAGAAGAAAAGAGTAATTTAAGTGAAGAAGAGAACCAGAATGAAATGAACTTGCTATAGCCAAGTGATAGATACTCTCAGTATGATTAGCTTAAAAAGTCTAGCTAAGAGAAAAGTAAAGGAAAAAACAACTTTGATAACCATTCCATCAGATCTAAAAAAATATAGGTAACTCAAAGCTCTTAATAAACTAGATTCTCTTCTTCCAAACATTTAACTCCTTATTCAGCTTAGAGTAAATAGATTAATCTACCTGAAAGATTAATGGAAGAAAATTCCAGAAATAATTTAAGGAACTAAAGCGTTTCCAATAAAAGTACTATGGAACAACTAATCAAGAAAAATTAAGAGTAGCTTGAAAAAATGAGATAGTAGAGGGAACTTAAATAGCGTTCTGAGTAGGAGAAACAGCTGAATGATTAATTAAAGCTGTAGTAAAGAACTAAGAATTTTAAGCAAGTTTTCAAGAAGCGAAGAATTGAATTAGCTAAGAGCGAAGACTATTAGATGTTAAAGGAAAATGAAAACCGAGATAAAAAGTCAAGAACATTTTCTAACTTCGCAATTCATAACATTGAAGATGAAGATCCAATAGAATAAGAAGGCATAAAAGCGTTGATGAATTAATATAACATGTTACTTAAAATGCTGTACAGGAATAATTAGCATGCGTATATCACAAAAAAGAAACCTGAAGATTTTGATTAGTATACATAAAACACAGGATGACTAACTGATGCTGATATAACAAAAATTCTAAGGTAAAGAGGGTTCACTAAACTATAAGTCCAATAGACTTAAATACTTCAAATAGTTAATCAGCTAAATTTTGGGAAAAAGGATGTGACTTAATGTGACTTTGAAACGTTTAAGCAGGTTATTCTACAGCTAGGTTTCACACTGTTTCCAAGTATAAGCAGCACATAAAGTATATAAATGTTTTTCTCACGCATGAGAGATGGAACTAAGTAATAAGGATTGAGCACATAACTTTTTGATGATCCTTAGTTAGGAGGAGTAGGAGATCCTGAAATAATAAAAGTTCTAAACTAATAATTAGCGAAGGGTTTGGAAGTAAACTTACCAGAAGGCTATAGAATAATATAAGAAAAGAATGTGAATATAGATAATAGAGCTTGCAAAAAACTACCAGTTGTATATAGAATCAGCTTAGAAATAATCGATGATCTGATATACAAACAGTTCCAGGTTCATATTATTATGCCTTAAATAGAGTAAAAGATCATTAAGAGAGTAAGAGGCTTCTTATAAAAGCCAGACGTAAGTTAGTTGACTCCCATCCATTAGCGAGTTAATTTAAAGAACCCAAACGAAAATAAAGCTCTATTTAAGAATAAATATAGAAGCGAAGAAGAATTTAAGGCCATTAATAAAAATGAATCTAAAGAGTAAAAGCCCAAAGTTTCAGGAATTTTAAAAGTTGAAGTGTAGAAATAAGACCCAAGTCGAAGACCTTTCTTTTAAGAAGTAGCAGAAGTATTAGAAGAAATTCTTTAGTGTAGTGAGATGAACATGAAGTCTCTTCCTTAAAGAGGTCATATAGCTCCTGGATATATTTAGAATTAGTTCTATCTAAGTAAGTAGTAACAAGAATAAGAAAAATAATAAATGTTGGAAGAAAAAGAAAAAAGGCGGTAAAAGCATCTCTAAGTGCTTGAATAGAAGAAAAAATAAATAACGGAAGAGAAGCAGAAAAGCCAAGAGTAATAACAAAAAGAAAATGAGTAATAAGAAAATATCCTCAAAGCTAAGCAATAGAAGAAAAAAGAACTTGAAGAGATCAGGAGAAAGTAAATAGAAGAATAACTTCAGAAATATAAACAAGATAAAGAAGAAAAGACAAAATAAGAGAAAGAATCGGAATAAGTTTAGCTAAAGGAAAAATAAAAATTAAAGACCAAAGAATAAATTGAACAAGCAATGCGCAAAGCGTAGTAGAAAACTGAAGAGATGTAAAATAAAAAACTCCAAATTGCAAAGTAGAAGATAGCAGAAATGGGAAATTAAAATAATTAAGAATTCAAAGAGAAACATAAATAGTATTCTGAAAAAGCTATATAAAAAGCAAAGCAGCTAAAAGATTAAGAATATCAAATTTTGTAATAGATAAAAGAGGTAAGTTAAAAACCGGAAATTAAAGCGGTCCTCGATCAGTGAGAATTTCAAACAAGATATTTGTTTGACATATTTGTGAAGCTTAATTCAAAGAAAATTGAGGAAATATTGCCAGAAAATTAAGAAAAAATGTACATAAAAGAGTACCTTAAAGCTCTTGCATGACTACATATCGTTCCTATAATAATTTCTAACGAGGATGGAATAAAAATATATAGACAATTTGCCATTGATAAGGAAACTCCATAAAATACGAAAACCTATATAACGTTCCAAGAATTTTAGTAGTGTTTGGTTAGATTTTCGATATATGGATAAGAATAACTCAATGCTATAGAGGGAGGAATCAAACCATCGCACAAACTTAAAAAAGAAGTCTTAGATTTAAAACCTGAAACATTAACGCCTGACATTTTGAATTCTCTCTTTGAGTAAGTTAATTAAAAATACAGATATCTAGAACTTCCTCCGGAAAAAGATAAACAAGCTCTATAATAAAGATTTAAAAATTTGCATGATTAAAATATCAGAACACAGTCGAACAAAACAAAGTAGCAGAAGTTGTTATCTTTAGTTTAGTCTGCATAAAGTTTAAGAAGCTCACATGAGGGAGTAATTGAAGAGAGTAATTCCCCTAAAGTGGAGTAATGAAAATGATGCTATATATGTTTAACATAACTATAAATTTATTATTTCAAACTCTTCTTATAATCTAAATAGATAAAAATACATCTAATATAAATCTAATCATTCAAATTAACCTTTAAATAGAATCATAAACTTAATTGAAGGAATGATATTATAAGCATAGAGTTTTCTATCTTGTAAGCGTTAAAAAGCGAAAAAGATAATACTTAGTAGGGCTGTTTTTAGATATCAATAAACATATCTTTAATTAACAAAAATACCAAAATACTCTAAATCATAAAGAGGTCTCTACAAAGTAGAGATTACTGTGAAGATTAACTAGGTACTAGGTTTAAAATTTGAGTCTAATAAATAAAAATAATTATTCTTATTACTCTAAATATTATACCTTGATTTCAAATGAAGAAGAATAGTTGAAATTTGAAAGCTATCTATCTTAAAAAATAATTCAAATTAATAAATTATGGAGGGAATTTAGCAAGTACTGAATTTGCTTGAAGATAAAAATGAGTATTAATTAGTAGGAAGGGAGGAAGAGTTCAATTAGATAATGAGATTTCTCATTTCAAATATCAAAGAGGATTAAAGTGCTTTGCTTGTAATATAAGGTTCTCCTGGAGTTGGAAAAACTGCTACTACTGAAGCTGCTTTAGATGAATTTCGTAGCAATAATGGAAAGAAAATATATAAGACTATTTGGATGAATGCAAACATGAGTAATTTTATGAACTAATTTATATCTCACTTTCCTCGTAAAATTCGTGATTATGATCAATTAGTAGATTAATTGAGAAATATAAAGAGAAGTCTAGTAATTGTAATAGACGAATTTGATGATTTAAATTAAGCTTTTGCTAGTTAGATTTTATAGCTCACTTAAGTATGCAAAACACAGTTAATATGCATAAGCAATCAACTCTAAGAGCATAAGAACTTACAATTATCGAAAAGAATAACTTTAAAAAAGGAATATCTTATATTCAAACCTTACGACTCATCTTAGCTTTTAGAAATTATTTGCTCAAAGCTAAAAGGAGCAGTTTAGTTTGACGAGTCTATTTTAACTTTGCTTTGTAGAAAAGTATCTTTTGCTTCAGGGGATGCAAGATAAGTTTAGACAATTTTAAAAGAGGCGATACTTTCTTGCAACATGCAAAATATAAGTAGCAAGGCACTTATGTAAGTGATTAACAGATTTGAGTAATAATAAACCATAGAATAGGAAATGCCATACTTATAACGCTTAGTTTGCTAGTCTCTCTATGAGAATTACCACCCCAAAAAACTGCTAAAGACTTATTTCACCGAATTCTAGAAAATATATCAAGACAAATTTAAAGAGCTCTGCACATGACAGTAGTTTCAAAATCTATGTGAAAGTGTATAAATGTTAGGCTTAATAACTGTTTCCAAGCAAAATCTTACTCTAAATAAAGACAGAAATCAAGTGTTAGCAAACATTCAAATCTAACAATTTAATGCAAAATATTCTACCTTCCTATTACCTCTTTCTCCATTTAATCTCCTCTCTATATTCTACCATTTTCTTATCAAGGAAACTTTATATACAAGCCTTCCCTTCTTTACAATTCAATCAGATTAAGCATCTCTTAAAATGTTGAAGTTACTAAAATTATAAAAGATAAATAGATTTAGCAAATAATAATATAAGTTAAAATTATAGTCAAAGACAGTAGTTTATATTAATTATTATAATAGAAAGTTAATTAAATTAGGCTTTTATCATTAAATTCATAATGTCATAAGAAGGGTAAGATAAATTCATGGAAATAGAGTAAAAACTATTGAAGTTTGGATATTTTTATAATGGAGAGGGAGTGCTTAGAACTAAGGATAATCTAGATTTCTAATTTAAAAACTAGTAGCATTATAATACCTTAGGGGATATTGTCCTGTCTTATATTTAGTGTAGGTTGTAAAATAAGGAGTTTGGTATGAAAGAGGTAATGATTCCTGAGCATATGATAAATGAGGATAAATGTAATATTTACATCTCTTAAGACTTCTATGAAAATTAAAATGGATGTATAATTATGCTATGCGGAGCTCCTCCAGTGTTAGCTGGATAATGGGCAAGATCTGTTTGTATAAACAACAGTCTAGAAACAGGTGCAGTTTTTCCTTTGGTAAGAGAAGCTAATAGAAAATAATGGAGTTCTATAGTTCTAAACCCTAATAAGAGAATAGGTGAGAGTTTGAATAAAATACCCTTTTGTTAAAATTCATAGTAGCATTGCTTCTTTGTATGGGAGCATTACATTAAAAAATGTCCTGCTAAGAATATTTATATTGTAGCTCATAGTGCAGGAGGGTATAATATGATGTAGCTGATGAATTTAGATTTCTAAACTTTTAAAAATAAAGTACGTGCTATTGCGTTTACTGACGCATGCGTTTGGAAAGATGCTCTAAAATCTAAAGAAGCAGTTTAGTTTTTGGCTGAAAGAACAATAAACTTTGTAACTTCTGATAAACCAGCAGGTACTGTCCTTTAAGTATATGATTCTTATTATGGTTGTGCAAAACTTTCAGCAGGACATAATAAGCATGAGTATACAACAGGATTTGCAACTCCTGAGATAATAAAATTCTTTAATGATCCTTAAAGATATATGGAAAATGTAAGCTTTTATATAGATATTTAATATATAAACTAAATTAAGCTAGAGTTAGACTTTTTAAAAGGCTTGCTTAAATAAAGATAAGGAAGATAACTCCTAGGAAAAGGGCCAAGAAATTAATTAAAATTAAAGCTCTAAGCAAGAGTTCCCCTAGTGTGAAAACTAAGATTCGAATGAAATAAAAATAAGCAAAGAAGAGTAGAAAAGCAATTAGAATGAGAAAGAGAAAGAGGTTTAATAAGAAATCATAGTCAGTAAAGAAGAAAAGCAGGAGCAAGTTGTAGTTATTGAAGCTTAATCAGAAAAGCCTGAGGATAAGCCAATGGAAATTAGTTTATCTAAATCAGAAAACAAAGAGGCTATTAGCCTTTAATAGCCTTAGGAAGAAACTTAAGTATAATAAGAAAATCAAGGAAATTAAATGATTCTAGAAAAAGAAGAAAACAAAACTTTAACTTAAAGTAATAATCAATAAGAAAAAGATTAAAATGAGGGTGCTCCTATAACTAATGAAACAGCTATTTAAGATAAAAAATATGAGGAGAATTAAATGATAATAGAACCTGTTCAGTAAATACTAGAAAAAGAAAATAAAATATTAGAAGTTTAAGAAAAATAAAACGAAATAAATAGTAACTGCTAGCAGCACAAGGCTATTGAAGAATAAAAAGAAGTTTTTCATAATGAGATAAATGAGCAAAATAATATGGAAATAGATTATTAAGAAAAGTAGGAATTAGAAATAGAAGGTAAATAAGTTTAAAATAGTGAAGTTAAATGCCTCGAAGTTATAACTGAGCAGTAAAATATTGAGACACAAGTTAAAAATAATCAAGAAGATACTTCTAAACTTTAAGATCAAAAGGTGGAAAATTAAATTCAAATAATATAATCGAATGAGGAAACAAAAGAAACAGTTAAACCAGAAAATACTTAAGAATAAAACTTAAATAAAGAAGTCAATATTGAGGACATTAAAAAAGATTAAACAGTAGAACAGTTTTAATAAATGGGTTAAGTATCTATTTAAAATCAACTTATTGAGTAATAAAATGAAAATAAAGTTAACGAAGTGACTATTTAATAAAATTCTATCAATTAAATATAAGATATTGGACAGGATTAAATAGATCAAAGAATTAATAAAGATTTATAGTAAGAATTAATAGTTTAAAACCAAAAATTAGAAAATTTAGGAAAAGAAGAAATAAAATCTAATGAAGAAGAAAAAGGTTCTATGGAAATTGAAAACTAGGAAAAAGGTTCTATGGAAATTGAAAACTAAGAAAGAAGTTAAATTTTAGAAGAGATCTAGCCTGGTCAGAACGAAAATCAGGATGAAGTGATTGGAAATAAGGAAGAGAATAATGAAAACGATATGGAAATTGAGTCACCTAATCTCTAAATTTAAACAAAGCAAGAGTAAGTATCCGAATAACAATGATTTTCTGAGAATATTTTTTAACATTAATAAGCTTTTAATCACAAAAAGTAAGAAAATATAATAATTTTAAATAATTAATTATATTAAAAAAATTACGCAGTAATGATATGAGTCATTTAAAAGATGTATTTCATTATTTTTAAATAAACAGTCATAAATGAAATATTTATTTAGTAAATAGATAAATCTCAAAAATATTAGACTAGTAAAGAACTACATTTTTTTATAAATACACTAGTTTAAATCTTATCACTTACTTTTCTCTAATCCTACTTTACATCCTATTTAAGCATTAGCAAGATGAAAATATTTTAAGTTCTAGATTGAAGTGATAAAAAAGGTTCAAATTGACTGGTGATTAACTACTTTTTTCACTATAGTTAGTTTAAATCTAATTTTTTCAGATGTATCATCCTGCTCTATTGTAAATAATGTTAATTCTCTCTAACAATTAGATATGCTATTACTATAGCAGCTGAATTTTAATAACAGAGCTTAGTAAATTAAATTAGATACTAATTTTAGTTTCTATTATTAACAGAAAGGTTTTAAACTGCTCTATTTAAGTAAAGAAAATAAATTAAGTTGAAGTTCTTATATTGCATAGTTTTATGCTTTATTAAAAACAACTTCACCTAACAGCTCAAATAGGCAATTTATTACTGGTTAATTACTCAATTTTATTACTAATAGTGTAGGAAAATTCCATTTTGTTTATATTAATTTGATAGTAAGAATATTAAGAAAAAAATGTCAATGAGATTAAATTTAAAGCAGATGAGTTTATCAAGACAAATCCGCAACTGTATTAAAGCTTACATTGTATAGTGATTTGTTGTCTCTTTTTTTTAACGAAGTATCTTAATAAGTAAATGAACACCCAAGCTGTAAATATTATTGCTATCAATATTCCTCCAAAAGTTAAAATGATATCTGGACGTTTTAAATCATTTTCTGTTTCTTTATTAAAGGGATTTTAAAATATTTAGCCTTTTTAAGGGGAAGATCTTGAATAAGTAATTTCTTGATTCAGCAGCGAAGAATTGCATGCAGAACTTACAATACCTATTTTTTTGCTTTGTACATCAAATATTATATCTTTATGCCTCATTCAATTTCCTCCTAAAACTGAACCTTGGTTGCCATTATCATAAATACCTACACAATAAACATTAGGAGTTTCTGGCCATGCGAATAAATATGATTATGACTCCCAATACATTTCAACATCTTATTGCTAAAGCCAACCTTCAAACTTAAAAATAATATCAGGGAAATTCATGAAAAAAGATTGATGAGTTTCGAACTTTTCTTTCTTATATTTCCAGCAATTGTTTGCTTCGTTTGATACCTTTTAAGCGTCTTCTAATATACTTGTTTGCTAGATTTCGCTCAAAAGATACTACCAAATTTTTTTGTAAACATTTGTCTTTAAATATGTAAAAGTGGTACCTGAGTCTATTATTGAACCAGCTCCGTAGTTACTTCCAAAATCTTCACGATTTAATCCTGTATCTTATGTTCCTACCACTACACCAGTAGCCTAGACAGAGTAATAATAACTACCTTTTAAAGGAGTTCACACAAGTGTGCTATTAGGATCGTGAAGAGAGGTATTGAAACCTCCAATAGTCATGTAACCATTATGTAATCCAAAGCAAATTGCAAATATATCAGAGTTAACATTTGGGTCATTCTTATACATTAACTTTAGCAAGGTTGGCAATTTACTATCACTAGGGTCATAAGCAAGGCCCATAATGCCATCAGCCTTTTAAGTTTTAAATAAATGTGTTTCTTTATTATGGCATCCAAATATGAAAATAGTAGGATCATGATCTGTTTAGTTTTTTTCGTATTCTCCAAAATAAAGGTAATCAGTGTAAAAATCTCCACTTATACTACTACCCTCACTGTATCCTTAGTAATATGTACAGACTGAATTACTACAACTTTAGCATTTCCATCTTTTATCACTACATAATAGTTGTTCAGCAGTTTTACTCTTTGATATATCGAAAGGCTACTCCATATGATGTCCACATTAAGGACATCCTTTACATGGAAAAGCAGTTATTCCGCTGCCTGTATCAACAATAACAGTTTAAAGTTAAGGATCAGGAGTGCCTACCCATAAGTCAACAAAATAATAGCCTCAGCCTTCAGAATCTCCATAGACTTCTGCATGTTCTAGATATGCTAAGGTTTATATAACAACTATTAGTATAATAGCAAATTTCATTTATATCTTAACTAGCTAATTTATATTTATTTACTCTTTCTCTATATTATAATCTTCTAATCCTATCTTCAGCTCATACTTCTTATGTCTATATGCTGTACTTTTCTATAGACGTTATCCATATCTATTCATGTTGTTGAAAGCTGGATTTATATTTATCCCTTTTGAATTTGGAGATAGATGAAATTTCGAAGGATAACTTAAAAAGAACAATTAGGAGAAAAGCATTAAAAGTAACTTAAAAGTAGAATCTTATTTAGCGTTCTAATATAACTGCTTTAAATCAACTATATCTTTTAAGCCACACATTCTCTCTAAGATACTTTCATTGCAATAACTTTAATAAGTAAGGCTTATTTATTAGTTAGCTTAAGGAATTCACCATAAAGGGAAAGAAAGTTTATATAATTACTGCCAATTTATTCATCAAATGCTTCACTCTATAATAATATTAGAACTAGTCATTGTGCTATATTAGACTTTAGCATAATAAGTTTATTTAAGAATTTACTTTAGATTACATCTATTAAGGGATATCTTTAAATAATAAACTAAATCTATTTCCTTTCTCAGACGAAGTCAGAAAGACTCACAAATATGTAGATTCGTTTGAAATAATGAGAAGGAGTGAGGTTTACTTCTATTATTCTTACTGGAGTATTTAATAAAGATACTCTAAATAAGAGCTTTCTATTATTTCTTTAGTCTAAATATTTGGCTTTTTTTAATAGCATAAAGAACTATGAAACAATAAGTAATATATCTCTACTTAAAATCCTAAAGCCCTTATGATATCTTTGTAATATGCTTCAAGTATAAGCTTTATCTCTCTGCTAAATGATGTAAATGCTAAACTGGAAGTATTCTGTTATAATCCTGAGAAAGATAGAAATAATATGATTGATACTTTAATAGTTTGTTTGCTTAAAAATAGAGAAATAATAGATTGCTATTTACTGCATACTTTCTGTTTTGAAATATCTCCACAGATTATTTTCTAAAAGAGTGTTAATATTTAAGGACTTGAAATAATCTTATATATAGTTGAAGCAATTGAATATAAAAACTCAAATATAGGTATTAGTTTGTAGAAAGTATTATAAAACATTTTTTATACATCTTTGCAGTACATCTCAAGTATATCTTCCCAGCTTCTTCAATTGACTGATTATGTTTATACTAGTTGCTTTCTATTTCTTATTTGAAGAGTTTTGAAATCTACCCGCTGTATTAGTTGAACATATCTCTATAATTTAAAGAATTAAAGTTAGATTTATTGGATTTATAAAAGTTAAAGGATAAAATTAAGTTTGATGTAATAAGAAGTACTAGGAGATAGCTTGTATATTCAAATTCTAATGCTTTAGATAGGTTAAATTAATTTAATATTTTCTCAAATATCAGGTTAAACTATCTGCTTAGCAGATAGTTGGTATTATAACTGGAGAAACTAATAACTAAACTAGTTAGTTAATAGAACTAAACTCTTGACACTTAGGCTAAATCTGCTATATTTAATACAATACAACTCTACTTTACTCTATTCCTACTTTTTAATGATAACAATCCATTTTCTTCCTTTAAAGTTGACTATAGTTAAAGTTCTCAATGAAACTAAGACTTTAGAGTATTATAGATCTGATACTATAAATGAGAGCTAATTAAAGCTAATGGTTGAGTGTATTAGAGATAAGGAAACTAGCTAAATAAGTAAATTTACTATCTTAATTAAAGAATTCAGTAATAATAGCTACGAAACTTATAATGCTAAATTTATTATTAGCTAAGCTTTATATCTCTAAGTATAAAGAAGGCCATTTTGAGATAAGTAAACTACATTTATTTAAAAAAATTAACTTTAGATTCTTAATCTAAAACTAGGAAATTGTAAGCATATCATAAATCATTAGTGATTATACTTAAGCTATAGTGATTGCTTTGTAATAGAATCTTTTATATACACTAAGTTATTAATAGCCTTGAAATTATAGTAACTAAAGTTAGTTTAGCAATAAAATAACTAAAACTAGTTATATTTATATTAAATCTTCTAGGATTTACTGCTTACGTAAGTTATCTCAAAGCTTATTTTTTGTTGCTTCATTTATAAAGCAAAATTTAAAATGCTAGAGATAAGCAATTCATTCAAACTTGTAAGAGAACTAATAAAACTGCATTAAAGCAGAGAAAAATGCTAAAAGAAAGCAAACTAATAGTAAAATAAGTTTGGTAAGTGATAAACTAAAATAAGAGCATTTATACTATTAAGAGAACTAATTTATTATACCTCTTCTGTCTTTTACTTATGATCTAATTAAAGTTTGTCTTATTCGAAAGGGGTTTAGAAGATAGTCAAAAAAGACTAATATATTTTATTGTTTATTAATTAACCTTGTGGAAGATAAAGATTTTTAAAGCTAAGAAGGCTACTTAGAAAAAGCGTATAAGTACTAACGTATTAATAGTAAGATTACTGTAGGAGCAATCGTTAATGAATAGTTGTATAGTTAGTGGTATAAATAGATTATTTAACTATAAACAATTATAGTATTATGGCTGACAAATTATTAGAGGAATTTTTCTAGAGACTAAGTAAAACTAAAACTTAGCTGACTGACGTGACAAATTAATGTGAATTCTTAAAAAGACAGGCTGCGTAGCTTGAAAAAGTAAGTTATAAATATAGGAATTAGCTGAGCTAAGAAAATAGAAAAAGGAAGCGGAAATGGTTGAAGAAACGCTAAAAGTTCATTATATTAGTACAAAGGTACATAATGAAGAGCAAAGCGAAAAGCATGCAGGTGATCACGAAGATCTTAATAAACTCAGACAGCTAAAAAGAAATACTTAGAAAGAACTTTCCATCAAGAAAAAAGCTTGTGAAAAGAAGCAAAATGAGCTATAATAATTATAAAGAGACAGAGCATAGCTTGAAAAAACAGCCAAGCAAATGGAACAAAAACTAGAATAGGCTCAGTTTGAGAAAAAGTAAGCAGAGTAAGAGTACGAAAAATATCAAGCTTTGATTGATAAGTACAACTCCCAACTGAAAAACTTGAAAGCATAGCACGAATAGATGAAACAAGCTGTAGAACAAAGTTTGAAAGTCTCAATGAGTAGAACACCAAATTCGGCCTTATAGAATCAACCTAAAAAGGAGAGCAAAAATAGTAACGAACCTTGATTGGAATCTTTAAATATTTTTTAAAAGAAAAGCTTTAATATCTTAGTTATAATTCCATTCATTAAATCATATCAAAAGCTCTAGAAGTTCTTAAATTAGCATCGAATAAACGCAATAAATGTTAAATTATTTATATTTTACATCTAAATCGTTTAATTTAATTTAGTTGAAATAGACTGTACGGCAAAGTTACTGACAACAAACATTTATAATATTTTAGGAAATGGAATCTGAAAAATAGCCACTAAAAGCGAAGGTGAAATTCTCTTAACTAATTAAGTGATAAGAGCTGGAGGATAATCATAAAGATAATAAGTAACTCCATGGAGATAATACTGAAATACCCCCTTTAAAGAAAAGAAAATGTACAAATGTTTTCTATCTTTCATTTTTTATCTTTTATATCTGTGGACTGATTGGAATATCTATTTATGTGTTTTTAACTGGAGATTTAAATCGATTAACTCATGGTTATGATTTTCGAGCTGAACTTTGCGGAGTTAATGATTTAGAATCAAAACCTTATGTTTATTGGCCTGACCCTTTGGTTGACTTGGGAGTCGTAATTTGCAATGAATATTGCCCTGTTTAAAATAATATTTGACTATGTCTTTATGATGAGCACCATTAAAAAAATAGCTCATTAGGTTGTTGGAAATCCTATAATACAACTAGACTTGGTCCCTACTGTATACCTAGTGAACAAAAAGCAAGGGAAATAGTAATGGAAAAGCTTATGACCTCTTCTGAAATTTTCAAAAGAGCTTTTGGAGATCTAGCCTTAACTTGAGATATCATTTTAGCGGGTTTTGGAGTATCTTTCGTACTTATAATCATATGACTAACATTTTTCAAGAGTCCTACTTCATCTAAATGCATATCATGGTTCTTTTTTTTGCTGGCTTTTCTTCTTATTGGATATTTTCTATATTTACTTTAATTAGACATTGACAGACTGGAAAAAAAATATTGCGGAACATATGGACCTGCTTATGTAGTTCACTGCGAAGAAGGTACCTTCACTAAATATATCTACACAGACTTTTACTACTGAGTTTTTATTGGCGTTATCGTTGTAGCATCCTTAATAATTATTTACTCTATGTGTATGTTTAAGAAAGTCGTAGAAACTCTTACTATAACGGAAGTTAGCAGTATTCCACTCCGAAAACTTTGGGCTCTGTACATTTTTGTTAGTTTTTAAGTTTTGCTAACAGCCATTCTGGTGTTTATTCTGATAGTAGTTCTAATGTATGCTTTTGGGTGTGGAAGTATAGTTTCGCAATATACAAAAAGTAAAGCTTTAATATTTAGATATTAGAGGTGGAGAATCGAAAAAGATAGAATATTAGGACTTTGAGAAGTTTTTGATGATATATATAGGAATTGGAATATTCTGGGTTATTGATTTCATGATAACTATTGGAACTTTTGTAATTTCAGTTGCCATCAGTTAATGGTTTTTTGCAGAAGAGAAGACGGAACTTAATGTAAGCAATTTTATAGATAGTATCCTGTTTTTACTGGAATAAAGTATGCATTCAGATATCATCTTGGATCTATTTTACTAGGAGGATCTCTTTAAACATTAGTTAAAATTCCAAGAGTCCTTATAACTTCAATGAAATCATTCTTATGAAAAGGAGATTAAAAGACTAGATGTATTAGATGCAGTGTTGCTTCTTGTGCCTTATGCTTTTGGTGTAATGAAAGTTTCTTTAAATATATAACAAAACAGGGTCTGATCTTTATGAGTCTCTACGGAGAATCTTATGATGTCTCTGCAAAGAAAGGATATTTTTTGAAGGAAAAACATATATGAAAAGTGGATCGTTATATGAAAGGCTGCAGCTTTAGTATTTGAATTTCTTAGGTAAGATTTAAAATTAGATAGCAATAGCTATGGCAGGAGGTGTGGCTACTTATACATATTTGCTATTTTTCGAGTTTACTTTTATGGACTAGCGTTGTGGAGATGTTATCACTATGCTGGTTCCGTCTGCCTTTGTGTTTTTTGGAGCTTATTGTTCAGCGTAAGCATTGGGAAATTTATTTTATGGTTCAATTAACTGTATTCTAGTATGCTATTTAGCTGATATGGAATCTTATTAAGGAGAAAATATAAAAGGTCCTAAAGAGATATATGACTTTATGTCAACAAGATAAGGATAGGAATTGAAAGCAGATTTTGATCGTAAGATTGAACAAATGAATGAAAAAAAGAAGGAAGATCCTAACTCTGCAATGGTATAGCCAAATGATAATAGAAGTCAATTTGATAATAATATAGATTGTTTTGTTGTTAGCAATAAGCCGTTAACACCAGATGGTTTTATGCCGCCTACTGATAATTCTTAAACTCATGGTTTTGATGATAACGCAAGACTTCAATCTAATTCTATAGTAATAAATGTAATTAAATCAAATAGTGGTCATGACAATGAAAGAGGCTAAAGACCTGTAATTTCAAGTTAAAGCTAAAATAAGTAAATAGATCATTTTAAGGGATATACATAAAGAACAGGATCACCTTGGTCTAACAATGGAGATATAATACCAGAAGAACCTGATGAAGAACAGCAGCCAAGTGGAGATATTATATTAAATAATAGCTCAATCAATAAATCACAGTAGCATAGTTCAAGCAATAGCAGAAGTTAAAAAACTCTTACAGCAGAAGCAAGTTAATCTTAGGATTCAACTGATAGGCCTTAATCATTTCTTAACGTTCCAAAGCCAAACAGTTAAGGACTTTCCAATTCAAAGTAAACAAGCTAATAATAGCCAAGAATAATTGTAAGCGGCTAATCTCAAAACAAGCCTAAGACCTAATAATCAAGCAAAAGTATAGCAAGTAGTAATAGTAATCAACATAAAATGGTTGCTAATTTTAAGCCAAGTTCTAAGAAATGATTGATTATTTGAATATCGAAATTAAAAATTATACATAAAATTCTTCCTCTTTTATTTTGAACTTTATTAGCTACATATTTTTAATTCTAAATGGTTTAAATAAGCAGGAGTTCTGAATCAAGAATACCTATTCTAATGTTCAGTAATATTTATTTAGTAGATTAATTTATTATTCATATGGAAAGTAAAAATTTAATTAATAAAACTTAAAATATAACCTTCATTGTTTATCACTTCTACTTGTTATAACCCTATTATAGATATATACACAACTAGTTTGTTTCTTAGAGTTTTTTACTTCTAAGCAATAGCTGGAAATATGTTTTGCTTTAAATTTAGAACTTAGTATAAACTTATCATTTGTATATCAAAAATTTTAGAATTAACGATGGTGCTTTAATTAAGTAATAATAAGTTAGCTTGTAATATAAATTAAGAAAATGGATTTAGATTTTTATATTTTTGATTCTTTAGTTTGTGTATTTCTTGTCGTTTTTGCAGGAGCTATGTCTGGATTGACTGTTGGATTTATGTCGATTGATGATCTTGATTTAGAATTGTCACTTGCTGTTGGAAGTGAGCTCTAGAAAAAGTATGCAAGAAAAGTCTTGCCAATCATTACTAAGCATCATCTACTTTTAGTTACCTTATTACTTGCAAATGCAGCTGCCATGGAAACTTTGCCTATTTTCCTAGAAGAAATGGTTCCAAGTTGACTTGCAGTTCTTATTTCTGTTACTTTTGTTCTTATTTTTGGAGAAATTTTACCATAAGCTTTATGTACAGGACCTGATTAAATAAAAATAGCTGCCTGTCTAGTTCCAACAGTTCAAATAATAATGGTAATCTGTTATCCGATTACAAAGCCTATAGCTCTAGTTTTAGACAAGCTTTTTGGGAAGGGAAGCTTAAAGAAAAGATACACAATAGCCCAATTAAAGGCACTAATAGACATTCACACTTAAAAAGTGAAGCACTTTACATAAGAATATACTCGCTCCTTTTCTTAATTTTAACTAGAAAAGTAAATGGTTAAGGATAAAGAAATTAGTGCTTAGATGTGCATAATCAACACTCCATCCAACTATCATTAAGAACCACTACTTGCTAAAGAAGCTTGCATAATACAAGGAGCTCTTGATATAAGAGTAAGAAAGGTAAGCTAAATAATGATTCCATTGAATAAGGTTTTTATGCTAGACTATAATACTGAAATAGATAAGTAAACACTTAAGGAAATTATGGAAATGTCTTATAGTAGGATACCTATTTATAACCAAAACCCTAACAACATCATTGGCATACTTCTCACTAAATAATTAACCTTTCCTAAAAAGCCAACCTCTCTTAGGAGCTCAAATATAGCTTTAAGAGAGCCTTTAGTAGTTAATCCTGATATGTATTTAATAGATTTGCTTCCTCTGTTTACATAAGGAAAATGTCATTTAGCTATAGTAACAGTTTAGGTAGGTTTTAAATGCAGGATAATGAATTAAAATATGCTATCAGCTTTAAAGAAACATTTAAGGGAACTGTACTAGGTATTTGTACACTAGAAGATCTACTAGAAATTTTACTTCGATCAGAAATTTATGACGAGTTTGACACTGATAATACTAACCGAGTAGATAACCTCTTGAACTAAAATACCTGTAGCACTTATGCTAAAAATCAGGTTTACAAAAGAAGAAGAGTAATGATTTGAGTAATAATAAAGAGAGCTTAGGAACTTTTTTTGATAAACATTAATAAATATATTAAGTTATAAAAGAACCATTCACTTATACTCTACCATTTGAGGTTAAATATTCAGATCTTTTCCTAAATATGTTTTATTTGATTTATAATACTTAGTAAATAAGTAAGTAAAGGAATGCTATCTTATAATAAAGATAATTTGAATTCTCACTCTATAATATAATCTTATATTTTCATATCTTACATTGAACTTTGGCTATCAGTTGGTCTAGTCCAATAGAAAGCAGTTTAACGTATATATAATTCTTCTTTGATTTTATGATTATTAGAAGTAGATAGATGGAAGATTTAATTTACAGGATACTATATTAAAAAATAAGTGTAAAAGCACAAGGTAAAGATGCATACAAGCAGTATGCCTATTATTGATATGTATAATAATTATGATAATTAGTGATTGCTTATATTTATTAAAGCATAATTAATTAACATTTTTACTTCATTTAACTAAAAGCTAAAAGCAACTCTTTTCTATTACGATCTACTAACCTTATCTTTCTTTTCTTTCATCAACTTTATTTACTAAATTAATATATTATCATAGAAAGCTAGTTGAGTTTCTATTATTTTACCAAAATTATCTCCTTCTTAATAAAATGAAAACATAAAGCATTCCTAATATAAGTCTAATAACTTTAATTGATTAATTTAAAGCTAATAAAAGACTATAAATTCTAATAAGTTATCAGTTTAAATCTTATTGATAAAATAGCTAAGTATCTTTCATTTATTAAAATTATTTAGTGCTCTAGGTTTATTTAGTTTTAAGGATATTCATATTGATACCAGAAAGCTTTTTTTATTTAAAGTGCTTTAATAGTTCCTTCTATTAGAAGTAATAACCAATAACTTCTAATCTATATGTGCTTTAGCTTATTTTATGATCTTATTTAAGAAAATATATCTTCTTAACTACAAATTCTTGGCTTATTAATAGAATAAAGTGTACCGATCAAGTTGGAACTGATTTAACTTCTTGAGATAAGTTGAAGTCAACATTTCCTAATAAAGCCAAAGAACCTAAAGAGACTTATTAAATTAGTAAAATTAGCTAATAGGGAAACTTACTATCTCCTTAATTATATAGCCATTTCTTATATCTTTAGATCTAATTTGCCTACATATTTATGATTATTACAAGTTAAAATAATTAGTTAAAATGCTAGAAATGTAAGCATTAAATCTCTATCTTTAAACTACTCACTATATTCTTTATATTTCAGTCTTTAGGTTTTTAGTGTTACTTTAATATCTGAACTACACATTTTAGACTAAATGGGAATATTTAACTATTTAACTTTAACTAAGGTTTAATTTGAAAAGTGTTGATAGCCTAAATAGCAAGATAAGTATTTGTAGACTAATCATAGTCATATAATTAAATTCTTTCTCTCTTAATAGCATTGGTTTCCTTGACTTTAAGCTAAATAATAACTCTTAATAATGGTTAAGGAGTATAAAGCTAGCTATATTTTCTAGTTTTGAATATTTGGTGTTTAATAATAAATCAACTGTTATACTAGAAGCTCTTCTAGTTATCTTAAATAATGCAAAGCATTCAAAGGAAGGCATTTCTAGCAGATTTGGGACTTATTTTAGATTATTAGAAATGTAAACCATAATTTTGGCTTTATAGGACGGTTAAGCCTGTTATTGGTAGTGTTAACCTTGTCTCTTAACTTTGCCAACTCGATTATATACCTAATTTTATAGTAGCTGAGAATTAAGGATTAGAGGAACTGGAAACTTTAGTCAGTCTACATTCTGACTGGTTATAAGGAAAAGTAATTAACTGTTATCCTGACTAAGTTTAAAGAGCTATTTAGGAAGTTTATCCTAGTTTTGTTTTAACTAAAGACTAGCAAGTCTAAGAAATTTGCAGTTCGATGAATGTTTCTTCTTAGCTTGTTTCCAAATTCGAAGATGCTAACTGAAAAAAGTTGATGAATTAGTAATTTCCATTATAAAAGCTTCAATCAGATGAATGAAAATACTGAAACGCTTTTTAAAAATTAGAATATCACATTGAAGGCTAAATAGTAAAGGGATTTGGGAGAGGATCAAGAAAGTTGGGTTTTCCAACTGCAAATTTAGATTTTAAAGGGAACTTCAAATATAATGAAGCTTAGAAAAACAAGAATGTAGAGAAAGATTATGGCTTAATTACAGGAGTATATTGTGGCTGAGCAGCTCTTCATAGGAATAGAAATAAATAATAGTCAAAGGTTGAAATATACAAAGCAGCTGTAAGCATAGGATATAATGATTTTTTCAAAGGAAAAGACTTAACAGTCGAAGCCCATCTTTTGAACTAATTCGATGAAGATTTTTACGGAGATTATATAAAATTAATCTGTGTTGCCTATTTAAGGCCTATGTCAAACTTCTCAAGTCTTGGTAAGTTAAAATTCTTAACTATAGAAAATCTTGTTAAAGCCATATAAAATGATGTCAATTTAGCAGGGAAAGTTCTGGATAGCTAATTTTTAGATGTCCAGAATAATCCTTTTTTGTTAAGTGGTGAATAGCAAGGTCTATCAAATATAAAATTCTGACATCTAAAGATATTTAAATTAACAAAGTAGTTCAGCTTATTACCATATCTTATATCTTAAGCATATTATTATAATAGCTAATATATACTTAGCAATTTCAAAGAAATGTAGCTGTTTATTATCTATAAGCAGCAGTTTTTAGTTTACTTTTTGAGAAACTTTACATAGAAATTAATTAGTGCTATTTATAACAGTTTGAAGAGTGCAATTGCATTATTCTTCTAATTATCCTATTATATTATTAACCCTTCTCTATATACCTTTGCATTCTTTCTTAAGTCAGCTTTATACTTTTAAATCTTAAATTGCTTAGTAACTATTATTGAGATTTTTATTGATATGTTTAGTTTTGGGTTGGGCCAAGATGGAGAATTGATTTGTATAAAATCTACTTTAGATAAAGATATGAAATAGGCAAAGGAGATAATTCTACTGTGATAATTCTCTATTAAGTATTAATTGCAGTAAGTTGGAAAATTAGGTTTTAGTTTAAAGGTATAAAAAGCATTCCTCTTTACTAAATATTACTCTTCAACTACATTTTCTTCAAGTCCTCTCTTATAAATATTTCTCTTGCTACTAAATTTTGTAAAAGTCAAATATTAATCCATTAAGAAAGGAAAGAAATAGTCTCTTTTTATTTTAGGATAAATTATCTTTAAATACGCTAGTTTTTAATCTATATAGATTTTTTATCTTTTATCATATAGTAAGCTATAATATAATATTCCAGTTTATCCAGTAAATTTGTAGTCTTATTCTATAATTCTATCTTTAACTCTAGCGAGTCAGGTTCTTCTTTAGAGATTTATCAAATTCAACCAGCTTTTGGCTTTAATTATTTAAAAAAAGGTTCAGCATCCATGAATTTATAATAGAAGAAAGTATTAATGATATCAAGTTATTGATCTTAATCTATTTCTTTGTTGATTTATCCGTGAAATACTAATACTTAACTATTTAGTTGATCTTGTGTTTTTATTATATTGGGTATTTGGTATTTTAATGTATATGATATAATCCTCTTTCAATTTAATACTAAAAGCATAAAGATTCTTATAATCATTCTAGCTTTAATGTGTAATAGCTTGGGTGCCTTACATTTAGTATCTCTAAAGTATTTTGAAATGGATAAAGCTATTATAGTATGGTCTTATCTTCTCTTCTCACTTCAATTATTTGTTTCTTTAAACTGTTGATCTGCCGTAGTTTGGGATTTCCTTTTAGTTATTAATCTAAATTATAAATAAATTTAGTCAACAAACTAGCTAAAGAATAAAGGTTAAATAAAGTGATGAAACTAAGCAAGCAAAGCAGTAAATTGATAAACTTGAATAATGATTGTAGAGAGCTGACTACAATTAAAGGCTTTAGTTACTCTATTATTACTATAGATAATGCTAGTCACTTACAAAATAGTAATAGGCAATTAAATTAGGATAAACCATTTTATTTCTTAAGAAAGCTATTCTTTTATCTTTCTTTTTAAAAATGGTTAGTTCATAAAATAAATCCTTAAATCTTTAAACAGTTTTAGCAGTTAATTATTAGTTAGTCTCATGAGAAATGTAAATCAGCAAATTTACTATCTCATTAATTGTAGTGATGCACTTAAGTTTAAGAGCTTAATTGTAGTAATAGATTTTAATAAGCTATGCATTCATTTAATTATAATAAAGCTGATCAGCATTTGATAGCATTAAGTTAGGAAAGTTAATTATTAATGGTATTAAATAAGCATTAAGGTAAAAACTTTAAAAGGTATATTGTTATTTTCAATTTCAATCTACATTAGAACTATTTGATTCTTCTGATTCCTAATAAAGGTTTTGATTTGAAAAAGTCTAAAAATCGTATTCATTGTTTTCAATCTCCTCGAAATTCATATTGAAATCGACCAAAAAATTTTCGTTTAGGGCATTTAAAGGTTGATCTATTAGCCGATTTTGTTAATTGAAGTTCTAATTTACAGCTACTTGATTATTTTATCTTTGAAGTCTGTTTCTCCTTTCAAATATTCTCATATACTCTACTTATATCATGGTTTATTGGTCAATTAGATCCAAGTTTTCTACATCTTCGATCAGGAATTAGTCATACTAATCGAATTATTCATTGAAGTTGAAATTATTAATTACCTTCTTCTAGAGTGGCCATCGATCTAAATAGTTCTCTTTAAATAAAAACTTACTATGAACATCTACATGCACTACTGTATTCTAAAGCTACATTTTCAAGTTCCTTACGAACTGAGTGTTTATGGTTTAATTAAGACTGATGAATAAATCTCTAAGCTAGTAAAAGAATGGATGCAGAGTTGGTCTGCACTGTATGAATTTATTTTCGGACTAAAAAATTTCACTAGTTACTTGATTGATTTCTTCTATGTTTAGTAGTTTTAGCTTCAAATTTTTGATAATATGCTTAATCCCCAAATTAGTCACATCTTTACATCCACATATGTTTAGGCTTTATAGATTATAATAATAAGTGCATATTATCTAAACTACTTAGTCATCTATTTCGCATCACACTAGCTCCAGAATCTGAAGTTACTGAATTTACGGATTTTGGAAAAAATTTCCAAACTGCTTTTATAATTACACAGCATAAGTAAGAGAAAGCTTTGCAAGCCTTTATTTGGTAGAAGATAACTGTATTAAAAATTCAGACTTCAGATTACTTGCATTTTTGATCTTCAAGCTTTTTAGTTTAGGACAGAGGGTGAGAATTTATTCAGTGTGTTTATCTTCAATCTGATATAAAGCTAGGTACTCAATAATGCTTCCATTTACAGTTAAGTAATAAATCAAGTTTTAAATATCTAAGGAACTACTATACAATTTAAGAGTTTTGATAACCATGCAATTACAGGATAAAAGGAAACTTCCTTTAAAATTTCCTTTCAGATTTAAGTAATTTAAGTTGATAAATTGGTTTAGGTTGTTAAATGAATTATCATCATAGCTTTCCCATTTTTTGAAATAGTTCTCTAAAAATTAGTTCGTTTCTTGGTTTCATTAAAATATCTTATTGTTCTTAAAGAAGTCTTTCTGATGAAGTTTGAGAAATTTAATTCCTTTAGCGTGCTAAGGCTTGCAGAATAGCTGAGCTAATGATATAGCTTTATTTTAGTCAAGTATTGTTATTTTTTAAAGCAAAAGAGACTCTTTTTGGCTTTTAATTTACTGCTACAGATCTTAAAGCGTTTATTACTCAGCTATAGATCGCTTAAGAGCGAATTATTCGTTTTTCTAGCTTTACTTTATTGAATTATAATGTCCGTCAAGATACTATTAAAGTAAATTGATAGGATAAAATTCTAAAGTCTGGTTTAAATGTGTATTCTGTTTTTTCTGACTATAGAAATGCTGGAAATTATCAAGATCAATAAAAACAGTAAAAGGGTTAATTTTGAATAGCATCTTAAGAGCTTGCTCACATACTTAGTTAGACTTTTCATAAGAATACTTCTTCTCAGTAATGAAGGATTTAGATTACTAGCTTTCATTTTTGTTAAAGTGTACATAAGTGAAGTTTATATAGTTCATCTTATAAAACCTCATATTCGTTTATCTTAGCTTTGAAATATCCCTACTGTCTAGAAAGGAGGCTATTAATTATAGCAACGATTCAGATCTAATGCAAACTAACCCTCCACAAAATTTTATTTTATTGTTAAGAGCGCGTTGCTGATTCTCTCCTCTTTTCTATTCTCTTATAGCGCTATATTTTTTATTGAATGTATCGATAATCAGATCAATGTCGAACTTTTACTGGCATTTGGAACATAAGTAAGTGAAGCTGCCTTTAAAGTTTTACTTATTAGCGAAAGTACTTTAGAAGAAATTCATATAACTGTTCATCTTAATTTTAAGCTTCAGTTACTACTCCAATCCACTAACTTAGATTATTATATAATCCAGAAAAGATTTATCACCTATAAAAAGAGCCTTTTCAAACTTGTTGAATTGTATAACTTCTAGTATCTCTTACTATAACTTTCTATCCATATCTCTTATAAAAGCGAACAATCTATACTCTCTTATCCACTTAAACTCATTAGAGAAATAAATAGGAACGTCTCTAATAACACTCTTGCAGTTAATTTAAATCAAATCAGCTTTCTTCAAGTGACTATTAATCTTAGCAATTCATAAAGGATTTCTAGTAGACACAATAGCGAATTCAGCTAAAGGATCAGTCTTCTTAGATTTCATGTTTATTAATGTTATTAAGTTATTTAGTTTAAATCAGTCTTTATATTGTACTTTACCTTGCTGCTTATAATGGAAATTATACTAATTTAGCATAATACTACTATATTATTTTAGTACCTTGGCTATTAGCTTATTAGGCTTTAGCTTTTATATTTTAGATTTAGAATAAACTACTCTGATAAATGGATTATATATTAGTGTTGTGAAGTCATTAGGTATAGGGCTAGTAAATAAGAGCAAAAGGAAAATAAAAAGGGGTTTAGAAGCGTCTTATGGAAAGGTAAGACAAGTAATTGGTAGGATATTTTAGGTAAATAAATTTAAAAATAAGGACTGTTAATTAAAAGGAAATAGAGTAAAGGAAAATGATTAATTACACTTAATTTTTAAAAAAGTGATGAATTAGCTTCAATATAGCTGCTAGTTTCCATACAGTTGTTCTAACTAGAAAAGACACTTGATGGCCATATTATATTATGACAGTTCATAAAATCCAATTCTGGGATTTCTAAATCTAGCAATTTATTGATAGCTTTCTTGTCCTTTAATACTAATTGACTTATTTTACTTCTCTTGTTTTATTTTCTGATATCTATTGCATTTATAGTTGACTTAGGAGGTTTTGGTGGCTTTTTAGCAATTTTGTTCTGACTTGATTTTTTAAGTTTTTCTTTGTTTATTCCTCTAAAAAGGTCTATTATAAATTCTTCACTCGATAGTCCATTTACTTTAGAAATCTAGCGTAAAGAGGAAAGGTAAGGATAATCTAATTGAAGTTTCTTAGCGAGTAGTTAATTCTATATGTCAAGATCTTTAGATGAAGTATCAGTTGATTATTTGATTTCTTCTTATTGTATGTTAAGTGCTTCTGTTAACCTAAGCTTTATTATAGACTTTTCTCACATTTCTGTATCGATTAACTCCTCTTTTTACAGCTCTTTTACTTTAAATTTTTCAAACTTGTTTAAGATCTTAGCAGGGCGTTATACTTCGTAATTCACTAATTTGGCAAACTAACTTTTTCATTTCTGTAGATTGCTTCTCGCTAACGTCTGCATAAAGAGATTACCTTATAAATAGGTGAGTCTATTCTTCAACTATCTTCCGGAGTATTAGCCTCTTTGAAATCATCAAATTCATCTTCCTCCTCCTAATGAAAGCCATTAGTTTTATTATGATAGAGTTAAGTTGCTGATTAATTATCTCAAAGTTCATTTTTCTTTATTAATTAAATTTCTTTGCTTCTGTTTATCTAGCTCTGCTAAAGCATGTTTAATTACTAGTTTTCACTTACATCATTGTTTTGAAATTCAGGAAATGCTACTCATTCCATTTTTTTGGTTAAAGTTAAAATCATCAAAATTTTAGTTTTCTACCCTATATTTAAATTATAAGATTAGTCTACTAATTGTAATTTTGTTGAAGGCTAAGCTTACAATTTGAATTCCCTACTATTATAAAAAGAGAATTAGAAAGGGAACAACGATAGATGTATAAGAGTGCTAGTGCATATTAAATAAGTGGATATAGAAGCTTAAAGGTATAATAAGAAGTACCTAATATCTTAAATCTTTTAGGCATATCAGATCTTTATCGTTTTCAGAAGTTTAAGAATAAAAGTTAGCGTTCTTTCTTATTTTAAAGAGTAGATATAAGTATGCTTAAGCTGCAAATTTAGTCTCTATACTTGCTATTATCTACATACTATAAATAGTTAATCTTTTACTCTGAGATATCAAACTTAGTCCATAATTACTAATAAAGGTAAGCTAAAAATGAAGGAAAGAAAGAGACTAAGCATTATACAGTTATGAAAGTGCTGCTATTTAATTAATAATTAATTTAAAATATAATATTGCTCTTTATTATTACCATAACTACTTTAAATATCAACGGTAAAAGGTTTTACTCCTTTTGTCTTAGAAATGGCAAGAAAGCGAATGCTCTTAATGAAATAAGTTGATTGTACACTTTAATTAGTAAGCTACTCAATTAAAGCATAAATTCCTGAATTAAAGACAAAGAAATAGAAATAATGAGAATAATGAGAAATTACTAGCTTGATACTATAAATATCATCTATCAAATGCACATCAATTACAAGCTTAAGCAGCAAACTTACTTAAAAGAAGAGTAATTATAGATAGTTTATTAGTCTTGTAATTTATAAATATCTAACTCTCTTCAAGATCACAACTTGTACCTATATAACTTTAAAATTTCCTTAAGCATAAAAATAAAATCTTACATCTACTTAAAATATTTAAAACTAAATACCTAAAATCCCAGGATTATTAATAGGTATCTTTTGATATAATGATCTACTATACTATAGAAAGATTATTTTATGACTTAATATTTACTAAAGAAGGATTTCCTAAAGCAAGACAGTATGATAGATTGTATTCTCTCTTGTGTTTTTATATCCCTATTATATTTTAGATATAGTATAGTTAATTGCTTAGTTTATTAAATTTATATTTATTTTGATTAATTACTTAAAGGATATTTCATAGCTTATATAAAAGTATGATGCTAGATAGTTTAATAATTAATAATTATTAAGACTTAGGAAATTTTATATTTCCCTTCAGTTTAAGACTATAAAAGTAACTACTTAGTTTTTAGTATTAGCAGCTTAATTAAGAATATGCTAGAATATATGCACCAAATATGATGATTACTGAAGCTTTAAGATACTAAGCCAATTATATAATTAAATCAGCTTTGTCAAATTATGTAATATCCAAGATCTTTCAGTGGATTGTAAATATAATAACTATATCCCTATATCAACTGCTCTTTTAGCTACAGCCATATAAATTTGCATAATTAATTGTCTTAGTCTTTTTGGTTAACAATCTAATGATATAGCTGAAATAGTATCTAGAATAAATTGAACAAATATCTTATAGTATCTTTGAATAGATTTGAAAGATAAGATATGAGTATTATAAATGAAGGGATAGGAAGAAATAGAAAATGAATTATAATAATTCTGAGCTTAAAAGGAAAATATAAGATCTATGTTAAGACTCTTCTCAATGAACTTAAAATTATAAAAACTAATATTTTTTGCTCCCTTAGAAGAAAAGAAGATTCAACTTTCAACAAATAATTAGCTTTAAAAGGAAAAACAACATATCAATAGATTCATTAAGAAGAGATACCAAACTCAGAAAAATCGATAAATGCTCTATCAAGAAATTTAATTCAAGTATGTGTTTTACTCAATACGAGATAGTCCCTCTTTTTTACTTAAAGCTTGTAGTAAAATGATAGATAATAGAAGTAGCAATTTTGATACTTTTCTTATTTAGATAATTTTAACTTTATTATCTCAGTAATTGGAATAAGAAGAAGCTATATAATTAATTGCTATATAAGCTGTGCAAGTAAATAATATATATGGATTATTTATATTAAAGAAACCTTTTACTAGCTTTACAAGTATTTTTGCTCTATTCAAGAATCAGCTTTAGTTGAGAAGCATTAAGCTTGACAGGCTTATTGTGTTTTTTAAATAAAGTAATAAATTGCTAATTTATAAGCTTAAAAGCATTCAAAGAGCATATTCTGATCTAGATTCACATTTAGTATAAATTAACTAAAAGTAACCTTTCATAAATATTATTCAATAGTGCTTAAGTTTCATTAATGACTTAGGTAAGTAATTAAATATGGCTTAGACTTCTATACTCCTTATACTAAGATATCAGGCTATTAACTATAACTAGCCATATCTTTAATTAAGTACTTATCTCTCTTTAGTTTGAGTAAATATAGACATTTAGAAAAGAAGGTAATGCTTAAAGTTAAACAAGCAGTTTACTAATTACTTTAGAAAGGGATAAAAGTTTGTTCTATTTACTTGTAGAAAAATTAAAGCTTATCATATATAAGAAAAGATAGCCAATCTTAATTATGAACTCTAATTACATTTAAATATCTAAATCTTATTAAAGCAGACAAAAGCTACTCATACAGCTTTGATAAAATGGATAGGGTATTAAAGTTCTGATTTACTAAGTATCTTCAATATAAATAAGTATAACTATTATAAAAGCACATATGAGTATTGGTTAGATACTATAGTTTTAGAGCTTTACATTCACATTGGTTATAAAGTTACTTTGAATATAGTGTCTAGTAATCTTTAACAAACAAAGGTAAATAACTATATGATATTAATGTTAGGATTTAATACTATTACCTTTATTTAAGAGTGATGTAAGTCCACTATTAAGAAAGCTAAACAAAGAGCGAGAATAAGAATGAATGAAGGAAGGGATGATTTATAAAGGGATTGGAGATAGATCTATTAAGGAAAAAAGTAGATAGAAGTAAAAAGTAAAGAAGAGAAAGTGTAAGCGATAGTGAATTATAAGGATAATTGTAGAAATAATATAATAAGGAAAGAATGTTCATTTGGATAAATAAACGCATACATTAATTTATTCCTTTTCATTAAATTTAAAATTTGTAAGCAAAAAATGGTTCCAGAAGAAACTTTCTAAGAGGTGTTTGAAAACATCAATCTAGTTAGATAAAAGCTCAATTAAAGGAGGTCGAATTCAAAACACAGAAGCGAAACACCAAAAAACTATGGAGTTAAGAAAGATTTAAAATAACCTATTTTAACACTAAACTTGAAAGGAGTAGGAAATACTTTGAGACCTGATTTCCAAACTAAGTAAGAGTCTATTCAAGTTCTTTTATAGAAAAATCTTGCAAAAAGCTCCTCAAATTAAATTCTCCCAGAAAGCATATAAAAAGCTTAATCTTATCAACAATAGTATTAATATACTCCGAATGATGAAGCATATAGATATAAGTAAAAAGGAGCTTTTAGGATTGTAAACTGTTTAAGATAAAAATTGAGATGAGCATTTATAAACCTTCAGTCATATCAAAGAGAGGATTAAAACTTTAATTAATAATGTGTCTAAGGAATCTAAAAGAGGCGGGTTGAGATGGAAACTAACTTCAAAAAATGAGATAAAAAGCCTCCAACTGGAACTGCTCTCAATGGACTAAGAAGGCAAATAGAGGAAAAGTAATTTGAGTTGAGCAAAAAATCTTCTCGTTATAATTATACCTAAAATAGGCTAATAACGCCTTAAGTTTAGCTTATACAGCACATAAATTCAATGCCTGTTGCTTCTAATGACATAGAACTGTCTTAAACTTAAACCATTTAATTTAAATAAAGAAGCACTAAGAAAAAAACTTGGCATATCCATGCTCTGCTTCAAAATAACGGTGAAAATTCTTTTCCTTCAATCTAAAAAAAATTAATTGATTTAGCCTAGAATGCTGATTAAGAACAAAATTAAGCTCTTCTTAACTAAAGAAACAACTATAAGTAAAGCTACCAACTATTTAAAATGCAGTATCTTTCTTAAAGCAGTTTGCGTTCCTTTGAGCAAGACTAAGTATAAACTCAAAACTCTTTGACATCAAATGCAAGTAACGTCTCATAAGAGTTTAACGAGCCAGATATTATCTAGCAATAATTAGAGGAGAGAGTGAATCCTTAAGAGCTTTTCTTCTAAATGAATTGAAAAGCTTCAGACCAGAGAGAGGTACTTTAGAGTTAACAAGTCAAAAAGAGATGAATTTAAAAGGATAAAGAAGAGTTAAACTAGATATCAAAGCAAGCCTATTTTAGACTTACCAACTTTATTTCTGAGATCCAGAAGATAATTAAAAAATACCAAAGGAACTACTAGATCCATAGCTTTAAGAAAATTAGGTTTCATCATCTATTCAGAGCTTTGCAGTCCCTTTTCTTTACTTTAACATAGAAGCAAATAGTAAATAAGAATCAAGGATTTTAAATATTGAGAGAGTATTCTAAAATACTTAAGGCAAATAGTTACTTTTAGAGTTTCAACTCAATGTATTAAGAAAGGATAACTTCCTCTTTTGACAGTATAAAAAGTCAGGCTCTTAGGAATTATAAAAAGCAAAAATAACAGGAATCATGTAACTTCATAACTGGGTAATTTCTCAAAAGATTGAAAAACGCATTTAAGCAGATTGAAAGATATGCTTCTATAAAGCTACATTATGAAAATTTGGCTGAAGAGTCAACAAGGAAGTTAAAAGTAACTTAAATAATTCAAAGAATTTCTAAAGTAGAATAGAAAGTAAAGTAGTTTTCCTTTCAAAAGGTGATGCAGTTTGCCAAAGATTGCAAGCATTATTTACTATTTCATCAGACAGCTAAGGTAATTTAATTATGCAGAAATGCTTTAAAGTTACTCACTTTTTCAAGCAGCAAGCTTATTTATAGCTGAAGCGTAATTGTATTCATAAAAGGGAGAGGGAAGTGAAAGTAATTCAGCTAATATCAGTAATGCAAAGAATTATCAAGATAATAAAGCATAATATAAAGAAAGGGACATGATAGTACTGACTTGATGAGATAAGATCACAGGAAGAAAAAACTGAGGCTTTCTTTCGATTAGAGAAACTTTTAACCAGAAAAATGAAACAAATGCTGATGGCAAAGTTGAAATAGCAAAAATTAACTCAGAAGGATAAAGAACTAATATATGCAGCTTTTTGGTAGATATTAGAGAACTAAAAAGTAGCTTCTTTAAGAAGTGCTTTTACAAGGTTAAACAAGTACTCAAAATACAATATCCTTCATAGTAATAAGATAAGAAAATATATCTTTTGATTAAACAAGAAATGTGAATAATTGATCTATCTTGCTAAAATCTTCTATTTCCGAAAATGACTTTTCAATAACTCTCTTATAAGATAGAAAGACATACTATAATAGCATGGTCTTAAGATCATACTTAGAGTTTCTAAAAGAGTTAACCTCACATCTATCGCTCCATTTTTTTACCTTTGGAAGAAAAAGGTTTTAAACTTCTCATCGAAAATATATAAGCTGAATCAAGTAATTTTGAAACTAAGGAGAAATAAAAGCTTTAAGCTAGTTTAAAAGTTATACTTCAGTGCTGTTAGAATATAGCTATTCATTTAGATTTTGGCTAGAATTTATAAATCAAAGATGTTTGAAGCAGTTAGGGGAATGGAGAACAAGATGATAATAGTTAAAAGATATATAAGAATACTATCCAAATTGTTCCTCAACGTTAATATAAGAATTAAAAGTGTCTGGAGCAAAAATTTCTATAAATGGAAGCGATTAACTAAATTCAAAAAAGTAGGCTTTGAGGTTGAAGCTCCACTCACTTAAAAGCAAAAAGATTTCAGCTGGGAGCATCGTGAAAGTATAAAGAAAATACAGGACATACTTAGAGGATATTATTTGGCAAGAAAAATGTTTTATGTAGATTTATGGAAAACTAAAGTCATGAAGATGAAATCTGAATAGTAATGACTTAAAGTTACGTATATTTACTTTATTTAATATCTTCTTTTTTAATTGTTCAATTTCTATATATTCAATACATTTCTAATCTAAAGGAATCTCCATAAGAACGTTATACTTTATATTATACAAAAATGCAATGAGAAGCTATTTTAAATTGTGTGTACGAACTAATCAGAACTTATGACCCAGTAAAGGATTCAGTGGATACACATTTCTAAGTTAACTATGGAACTCATCAAAACAAGAACGAAAAAGTGTTTATACAGTAGTGTTTCACAGGCTGCATGTCTTATAAAAAGTTCTTGTAGCTGCTTGTTAAGACGATTTTGAAGATAAATGCAGCTTCTACCAATAGTGCGGATAGCATTCCTTTTATGGTATTGAGCTATTTAGGTTTGTTTAGGTTTGAAGAACTGGGACCTGAATATTACAAAAAAATATTAGCTACATATGAGGTCTTAAGAGTAAACACTTTATGCCAGTTTATCTTCAATCCTGATATTCTAAGAGATAAAATGAGAGAAGTATGAATGTAGGAATATGACTATGTTTTTATAGATAATACCATTATAAGTGGTGTTGAGTAAAATTTAATAAAGATAAAACCAATACTGGAGGAAATTGATGATAAAGCAACAGGCGGAAGAAAGAAACAGACAACTATGGCCGCGTCTTAGTTCGGACAATATCTTGCTCAAAGTAGTGCGAGTTCAGTTCGAAGTAGCTAAGAAAAAGTGTAAAGCGAAGAAGAGGAGGTAAAAAAGCATACTGTTCCCGAACCTTTTAATCTGACAAAACCAAAAATTCGCTATTTCCCAGAGCCAATCTCCATTCCAAAAAAGGTAGTAGTTAATTAAGTTCCTAAATCCACTAAAAAACCTTTGTTAGATAAACTAAAGAAGAAAAATGAAAAGAGAAAAGAGAAAGTTAAGGAAGATACTTTGCAAAAATATGATTTCGAAAATTGTCCAGTCAAAAGACTTTTT
Source organism: Loxodes magnus (assembly GCA_946699065.1). NCBI lineage: Eukaryota > Ciliophora > Karyorelictea > Loxodida > Loxodidae > Loxodes > Loxodes magnus. The sequence goes on along the minus strand of CAMPDV010000008.1, from coordinate 790,357 downwards.
GGCCATAAAATAAGAGAATGAACATAATTTTATATTTATACATTAAAACAACTGATTACAATAATCTATACCAATTAATATCTCATCTAAATAAATCTTTAGGTTATAAGCTTAATTTAGTTTAAATATGGTATTATCTATAATTAGAGCAATAGAAATCTATAGACTCATACAAAAATAGAATTAAAGATATATATCTAATTTGAGGAATATAAAAGACATAATATTTTAATGAAGGATCCCTATAGTTGCTCTACACAGCATTATATAATGATATCCTCTCTAGTAACTGTATAATATCTTTCATTTTATTAATTTTCATACTCCAGTTATTACTTTTATAGATCTACACTTATTACTAGTACCCTCTCAATTTGTATTGATTACAAAGAATTTATGATTTCAACATTATTAAATTTGCTTTGAAACAATTAAAGTTATTTTTGTTGATAATTAGTTTAAGCATAATTAGTAGTTAGCATAGAGCAATACTGTAGGTATTAACTAGATGATTTATCTTTAAGTTGCACTAAAATAAAGATATTAGTCATTTGATTTTTTATACTTATAACATCAAAGTAATCATCTAAATTCATCTTCTGATCTTTTCTCTGAATCTTAAATAAAAACTAGTTACATGCAGCAAAATTAACGAAAGATAACAACTTAAAACATTATTCATATCCAGTATTTACCAACGTAAGTATAACTAGATATATAATTAAGACAGTAATAGATAAAAGATTAAGGATTGGAAATAAAGTATCCTAAGACATTTAAAATTTCTTAAGTTTAAATAATCAAAAAGAATGTAATAAACTCTAGCCGCTATTTTGCTAGCTTCAGTTGTCATCGTAATAGCCCATCATTAGTTTGATGCTTTCTCCTACCTAAAGAAATTTCCTGGCAGCTTTTACAATAATATAAATATTCTGATTATTGGTACCTTTGCTATGGTTGCATACCTGCTTAAAATTGCTGCTTAGAATATGAAGCCTTACTTAGACAAAATTTAATAAAAGCTAAAATATTATACATATTAGATTAGACCAGAAGAGTTTGATGATTACACTAGATCGCATACTGAATAGGCCTTGAAGGAACTAAAATAAAGTCCCCAGTTCTTAGAAATGTATAAGAAGAAGGGGTGCAATCCTTAAAATTGAAATTGACAGATACGAGAGTAAATGACCAGAAAAAAGTTTGGTTTGAACCAAAATGCTAATAATCATTATCCAACATAATCTAGAAAGCAGATGGAAGATTCTGAAGATAGTTCCTGATATTAAGATACGAAACAGCTCAATGTGAATTAAATAAATATATATTTGATTTTCCTACTTAAAGCTGTTAATTATTACTTTATGATAGTGTTATGAGTTACTATAATAAAGCATAATATCAAGTATTAAAAAGTACTATAAATTCTAAATTTTAAGCTAAAAACAAATTATTTGGTGTTACTTCAATTCCTTTTACGATTGACAGCTGAGAAAGAATTTTAAACCTGTCATCCATTTATCTTTTTATATCAATAGCTACAATTCTATAATAAGTTTATCTTAAGATAAAGAATTGATGCATATAAGGAAAACTGGTTAATATTGATAGGAAAGTAAGTTTAGCATAAGAAACTTCTGATCTTTAAAATAATAGTAATTACATAAACTCATTTAAATATTTCCATCTAGTGATTTTTGAAATTATCCAATATTTAAAATAATTATGTAAACATGCTATATAATCAAAGCATCACATCTTAACTATATAATCTTATCTTATACTTTTATAAAATTATTAAAAAGTGACCGTATAAGCCAACTTCTCTTTGCCACCCTATGCATATTAACATAAATAGAGGACATTCCCTTCGATGCCTTAGGAATAAATAATAGTTGTTAAGCATTAATACTTAAGATAATTACTGTCTTCATAGCAGATAAGCATTGATTAGTAATAATTATGGCATAGGAAAGAAAAGGTTTTAGTTAACTTTAATAATATAGTATTTAATATATAAGTCATCCTAAATACCTATTATAAGAACTTCTACTACTCTACGCAAGTAGAAAAGAGAGTAAGTATTTAAGATAGTTTACTTATATAACTCTTCCTTTAGGTCTTATTACCTCTTATCTCTTATATATTCAATTTTATATGCGCAATAGGAATTAATATCGCTCTTAGCTAACTTTGTGTTTAGTTTATGCAATAAAACTCTTAACTTTCTTATAGATAATAGCTTTACTTTCTTCAATAATATTATAAAGCAGAAGTATAAAGTAAACTGAATAGAAATTGAGTTACACATTACAAGAAATAATAATATATCAGTACATATCTACATTTCAATCTCTACACTAAGCATTTAATTTCCAACTTAGCTTATTCTTATTTCAAGAAGACATAAGATAGACTTCTTAACTATCCTTTATTACATCATCTCTCAACCTTAATTTAAATAGAAGCATGCTATTTAGTTGTTTGCTGATTAGTAAACTATTGGATCTAATTTGCACAGCATTAATCATATAGAGAAATGAAAGCTACTCCTAATTCAAAATTCTCTATTCAGTCTTTTTATTAAATTTATGCATTTCTTTACCTTCTTAAAATTAAAGGCCCTTTTGCTATAACCTAAAGGTAATAAATCTTGAGGTTTATTATCTTAATATAATACATAGGCTAAGATAAAGTGGTATGAAAAACTGGTAAGGTAGACAAGTGTCTAAATGATAGCTACTTAGACTAAATATTTTACATATTATGAATGAAATAACATTAATAAGGCTATTTGGTGGTTTAATTTGATTTTTTTAGCTCTTTATAGTAAGAAACAAAATGGGTGAATGCATTAGTATGAGAAAGGATGAATAGATTGAAGATCAAGAGAGGAATAAGGATCAAAATAACTAGAAGTTTTATTATAGAGATAGTTATGAGTATTTAGATAGGGATAATAAGGAATAGATTAGCATAGAGAAGATTAGATATGATTCAAGCTAAATTAAGCTAAAAGAGGAATAATGCTTAATTAAACTTGATAGAGCAGATCTTAAAACTAGTAGAGTGAAGATAGAGTTTCAAAGTGTTGAAATCTTGAGTTAATATGAAAACTGTCTAGGTAGGACTGATCTGTTTGTTTAAGCGACATATGGCAATAAAAATTATATCAAGAAGTTTAATAAACAAGAAGCTAAGAACTTATATATGATTATTACAATAAAACCAATCATAACTCCAATTCTTGAAGATCATACTATTCGTTTTTCTCTTTACCAAGCAAACGAAGTCCCTGTAAATTATTACGATTTCTAACTGATGTAATTGAATAATGAAGATGTCCATGAGTTAACTCTTCCTAATATAAACTTTGTAGTCAGAATGTAGTTAATTAAAGATCATCAGTAATTTTGGAATAATCGACATGGATATATTTCAAAGATTCATTAAAAAATTAGAATTCTAGAAAACGAAATGCATCGATTAGTAGTAATGAAGATGATAAAGGGTGACGTAGAAGATTTAAGAAGTACCACAAAAAATTAAGCATTCAAAGCTATACCAGAAAATAAATAAGAAAGCTCAGAAGACGATTCTATTTATGGCACATCAGAGGTAGGTAATTATTTACAAAAGAAAAACTTATACTCTTTTTGAATCATCAAACATACTATAATATTTAAGCTTATAATTTAAATGAAAGTAAATTTTTTTCAATATATTATTTTCCTTCGTCTTATAAACTTAAAGCAAGAAGAAAAGCATTCTCTATTTATTTATTTAATAAAATATCTAAATATTAATTAATCTAAAATAAGCTTAGTATTAAGGCGTTACAAAATCATATCATTCAAATTAATGGAAACATTATATAGTTATACGTTTATTTTGTCTTAAATTGATAAATGTATTTCGGTATTATATAATGATATGCATTTTTGGTTTTCTCTAAGTGTTTTGTATTTAACTTTTTAAAGAGCTATTCTACAATCTTATCTTTCTTTCTCCCTTTTGCATCCTTAATTTCTTTAATTTCATTTTTCATTTAAAATGTTGCGCTTATTTGGATTTTATTTGTATACATTTTTCTCATTTGGTACCTAGAAGTGAAAGCTATTCATCTTGCTTAAATGGTAATGAAATTGCAATATGCTTCATAACTAATAACATAGATATAGAGAAGATCTTAAGATAATTAATATCCTTTAAGATATTTATATAGAAGTTAGCCATTATTTTAGTAGATACCATAATACCCCTAATCATGCTCTTTTAATAAGTCTAGCTATTAGTCATTGCATGAAATTGTGTATAGAATTGGAGATTTATAATAATATCTTAAACAATTCTATAAAGGAAATAAAATTAAAATCAATTACGGCTTTCCATGATTCTCTATAAATTACTTTCATGCTCTTTCCTTAGATCTCTTGCTTCAGCCAGATGATCTTTTCTTGGCGATCCGCTTGCTGAATAATTTTCTTACTTGATCTTCCAGAAGGTTTTTCCCTGCTTTAATCTCCTATTACTTATCTAGGTATATAACCTGGTTTTGGTAATCTTCCTCTTTCGTACTCTCCTGTTCTGTAAATTTCTTTCTGAACGTATTAATCTACATAACTGGGCTAATTCTTAGTATCATATCTAATTCAAGGTTCCTTTTACTACATTAAGTCATAATTGTCTCTGCATTCTTAATACTTACTTCTGTTTATCTTCTTGATATTTGGAATAATTTGACTGTTCATAAAGAGGGTACTGAGACTAGTATCCTTTATTTTCGTAAATGGAATAATTGGAAGGATATGGGTTATTATTTTACAGGTTAGGCTGCTATTGTGTAGAGGCTAATCTTTTGTTTTCATATCCACCATGAAAGCCTTTCTAGAATGCTTAAAATTACTCGAAATCTCCATAATTAGTAAGAGGCTTTGAAAAGGCAGAGGTTTAATATTCAGGCTTTAAAGAAAATTGTTCTTAAGGTTTTGGTTTTGTTCCAAAAGGAAAAGTTCCCTAGGGAACTTCTTGTCTAAGCTTAAGGAATTGGAAATCAAAATTGCGCATAATGCTATTGAATTTATCTCTATCAAGTTGCTAAAATGTCAGTTCTTCAACTGTGGAATCAAACAGTCCTTCGTAATTCTCCAACATTTAAATATAAAGATTAAAAGAAAGGAGAAAGAAGGAAATCTTAATTAAACAAAGTAGCTTAAAAGCATAATAAGCTTAAATACTTCCAGTATTGAAAAATTCTTTATATCACCTATAACTTTAGAAATTTAATAGCCTAAGCAATTCTAAAAGCTTACACTAAGTATTTCATAAAGAAATAACTTAATATAGTAGATAGACTGAATTTTCTTTCTATGACTTCTTAAGATCTATTATAATCTCTTCAACCTAAAGTTTGCTTATAATAGCTTCTCATTGAGTAAGATATCTAGCAAGCATAATAATAAGGAGCTATTTAAAAGCCTATCTTAAATATTAATATCTTAGGTATTAAATAAACGAAATAAGTATCCTAGTTGATTAATTAGTGAAATCATTTGTTTTTCATTTAATCTTTTGTAAAAATGGGTTGCTGTTAAGGTAAGCCAAACGCTTAAAAATTATCCGACCACGAGAAATGCTCCAATCCTGAGAATGATAGCAGTTTTATACCTGATTATTCATAGACTGAATATAAAATTCTAGCTATAGAGCAAGAAATTGAATAGAACCTAAGTCCAAGCTTGGTTTAAAAACATCTTCGTGAGGTAAGACGACTTTAGGCAAATGTAGTAGTGCATAAGAATAAAGCTAAGAAGGAATGTGAAACTCAAGAGAAGCAAAAATCTGAAGCCAACTTTTTAATTGAAATTAGAAAGGGTAAAGATATTCCCTCATTCCGATGTATTGGAGGATCTAAATCCTTTGTTCAGTTTTAAATACAACCTTGGGGTGTAAATTATGAAACTATGTAGGGAAATGCTTGGATACCTAAATGATTTTGTTTCTAAAGAATAAAAATAAAGGAACATGACTAAATTAAGATTTTGGATGTTCAAGTGTAAAGTTCTGATAAGAATAGCATGCAAATAGGTTCACTTTAGTTAGATCTTACTTAATTTAAGAACAAACCCTGCTCAAATTAATGGTATCCACTTGAAAATGTTAACTCATAAATAAAAAATAAATACCCACACTTTAAGCCTTAGATAGAATTAAGAATATAGTACATAGACAATTATTTGGAGTTTTGGAATTAGAGATACGAACATTTTTGCCAGTTAGAGAAAAAACTTAATAACTGCAATAAGATTTGTACTGAGGCTTCCAAAAAGAATAGCTCTAATTTAGCTAAACAAGATTCAAAATAGTCGTAAAATACTAAAGATACGAACTGAGACTAGAAACTTTTACATTAATATAACTTTTACATTTATATACTTCTTTGTATTTTACAACTGACTGCTATTAACTCGTACTCTTGTTATATAGGCATCAATAAATATGCTATGAAAGTTCTATATTATAATGATCCTTAAGATTTAAAAGCGTAAGTAAATACTGTCATTGTATGTATTAAGCAGTTAGCATTTAAGATTAAAATTATGCTTAAAGAAGTTTTATCTCATTTCTTAATGAAGTTTAGTTTCTTCTTCAAGTGATAAAGAAATAGATATCCCTAATAATAGGATCAACTGTATCTTTACATCAGCATTAAATGCAAGATTAACAATAAATCAATAAAAATCCAGATAAAAACTAAGCTTTTCAATGTCTTGAATAACTAATTATCTTCAGAGCCGATTTTATGATATATTTCTTGGGTCTTAGAACCAGAAAATAAAATTAGACTATAATAGATTGTAATTAAAGGCTAACACTTCAGTTAAATGAGTGAAAATGATTTCAGTAGATTTAAGTTTAAGTTTATTAAAGATATTGCAGTTTCTACAAAGCTTTGAACTTTCCAGAACCATAGAGTATAAATTAAACATATTTGGCATTCACTTATAGGCTACAATTTAAAAATTACCTTTAGAGGTTTCTAAAAAAATATCTTTTAAAGTTAGTTAGCATTTTTAATAAAAACTCATAGGAAATTTTATGAACTTAGATTATGTTCTATATAAAATAAAAACTAAGAGAATAATATTCATAGAATATGTTTAGATACTTCTTCTTAGAGTTATTAATAATAAAGGAGCTTTCTTGAAAGATATCTCCAACAAACTTTTTTTACTTAAATATAATTTCCTCATTTTGCATTAAGATAAATGATATTCTGCAAGAATTTTATTTAAATACCATTTGAATAAAAGTTGTTAGATTAGTTATTACCTTATACTTCTATTTCAAATTTGGTATTTACATATGCATCTATTTTTAATCCTTAAACTTGCTAGAAGCTACTTATTTATGCATTCTGTCATTAATAATTAGAATCTTGTAAATATAATGCATAGATGACAGTTTTTCTACTCTATGGTGCATTTTTCACTTAATTTTACGTATAATAAATTATTATCTAGTTATAAGCAGAAAGACTAAAGAGGATATGAGTAAAAGGTAAAGCTTAAAATAAGAATTAAAGATGAGTTCTATGTAATATGTAAAAGATGTATATTGAGTAAGGAGTATAAAGATATATTTGGCTTTAATCTAAAATATAAAGCGTTAAATAAATAATCCTTTGATATTACGTGCTTTAGTATTTCCCACGTTAGGTGGGTAGTGGATTTTTTAAAGTTTAAGAGTTAAACTTAATTATTTTCTGTATTTGTAGCTTATGTTGGTATTTAAAGTTATAATATCTTAAAGGAGATGAAGAAAATTCCTAAGACTTAGTTGGCCATTAAATTAGTGAAGCCTGGCAAACCTCCTATTCTTGAAGTTTAAGAAGTCCCTGTACTCAAGCCTGGCCAAGACTAAGCCTTGGTGAAGATGGAATATTCTCCCATTCATCCTGCTGATATTGCAACTGTTTATGGCACCTACGGTTCGAAAAGACAAGTGCCATTTACTCCTGGACTTGAAGGAGCTGGTAGAGTAGTTAAAGTTGGTGGGGGTGTGAAAGCATGGTTGGTTAAAGGAAGTAAAGTTGGATTTTTTGGCCCTACGTCAGGCCCTGAAGGATGTTGGTAGCAATATGTGTTGGTGAATGCTTACAACATGGTTCCTTTGAAGGAAAAGGTTAGCTTCCAGCAAGCTTCAATGATTTCTGCAAATCCCGCTACTGCTATAGCCGTATGGCAAACTCTAAAAAAGAAAAACATTAATGCTATAGCTTAAAATGCAGCTGCTGGATCAATGGGTAGAATTCTATGGAGATATTTAACTGAAAAGGGAATAAAAGTAATCAATATTGTAAGAACTGAAGAATAACTGAAAGCAATGAAGGAAGCCGGAGCAAAGTGAGCTTTCAACTCTACAAGTCCGACTTTTAAAGTGGATATAAGCTAATGTTGTAGAGAACAGTAAGTAACTGGAGCTTTTGATGTTGTGGGTGGTCCTGATCTATAGCTATTATGTGACTGTATCCCTCCAAACTCAAATATTTATATTTATGGTAACATGTCGAACCTTCCTGCCACATTAAATACAAATAAACTAATTTTCAACAACTAGAAAATTTAAGGATTTTGGACAGCTGCTTGGTTTAAAAAGCAGAGCTTGTTCCAAAAATTACAGCTATCCTAAGAAGTCTCAAAACTAGCCGGAAATACTTTTTCTACTCAAGTGAGTAAAATAATAAACATGAACGAAGTTCTATAAGGAATCGAGTACTATAGAAAGAATATGTCATTAGGAAAAGTATTAATTAATCTCAATGATGGCTAGAAAACTGAACAGCCTACTTAGGTTGCGAAGTTGTGACTCAAAAGAAAACTTATAACTTTTTATTTAACCAAATTACTAACTAATAAACTTAACTTTTTTAAAAATAATCAAATATCTGTACATATCTCAGTCCCTGCTAATCATTTTATTTCATTCTGGCTTATTCATTTAAAAATAGAATAAGCTAATTATTAAAGCAGCTTCTATAGTAATTTAAAAATGATAGATTTATGCAAAGTATGAATCTAGTTTTTCCTTTAAGATCTTCATACATAGATATAATAATACATAATGATATTCTAGGTTTATACCTTATTGTCATATTTGTGCTAATAAAATTAAATTCTTACTTCCATATATAATTTATTAATAATAGGTAATCTTTATTTTATGATCTCTTTATTAAATTATTTAGCAAATCTTTAAAGTTGGCAGTTAGTTTATTCTATAGAAAATTATTAAATCATAGCTCATTATAAATAGTTCAGTATTCAAATTTTTTATATGAAAGGTAGTTTTTGCTATTTAGTAGTTAGACTACTCTTACAATTCTGATGCAAGTAATTCAATTAATTTCTCTTATTACGCTAACTCAAATCCAGCATTTCATTTTATTCTCTCCTTCTCTAACATTTGAAGTCAGAATAAAGGAACTAGCACTATATCTCTTTCACATGCTAATAGAAAGTAATTATTCATGCAAAAACAATATTTAGACTCTAAATTATTTTATATGCTTTTAGTTGCATCTTTTGAAACAACCAATCTTAGAAATCAAAAGAGCTCTTTTTGGCTGTACACTAAAATATTGATTTGATAGTATTAACACTAAGCAATAGGAAAGAAGATATAGCTATATGAAACTATTTAAGAGCTTTAAAAGTAATTTTTGATATAATTATCTAAAATAAAAGAGAGGGCTTTCATCTAATGAATTTTGGTATGATTACATAGAGCTTTAAGATTAGTTTAAAGTAACTTTAACAAGGATAATTGGGCCAAGTAATTAAAAGTCAAATAGACATAATAAATAATGCACTTCATTTATAAAATTTGAAGGCTAGAATTTAGTAGTAATATGATTATGCTGATAGAAGTTTAAAATTGAGAAGAATAAGAAAATAAAAAATTAGAAGGCTAGCTTATTATTTAAATCTTAAGTTTTGCAAGGCTAAATAGTTTTATCAATGAAGACAATATAAATAATGATATCTAAAGCATATATAATGGTAATGTATTTACTAAAAATTAGTATTTCTATCATGATGGTAAAATGTCAATAAGATAAGAGATTTTATTATTAATTAAGGAAAGAAATAATATAAAATACTAAATTCCTGTAATGAATGTACAATTAAATTAAAGTAATTTATAAAAATTTAATTAAAGTTAAGAGAGGAATGCAGACTTGTTTATAGTTTAATCATTTTTCGGTTGACTTTTTCCCTAAATTTGAAGTTAATATTACAATTATTTTTTTCGTATAAATTTGTAAGATGACATATAATAAGTATTTTAAAAGTTATATTAAAAATATTTAGTAGTTTAATTTTAAAACTTAATAAAGCTTAGCTTTCTTATAAGTAAATTTGAATTTATATTTAAATCTAAAGAATCATTTAGAAGGATTTTATGTTTAAGTTTGTATCTAATGCATGGGTAAGTTAATCTTTATATTAAGGATAAACATTATTGGAGTTTTTTTATATTAAATTAAAGAAAAATGATATTGCTTAATTTACTCATTTTGAATTATCTTAGACTAAATAAAGCGTAGTTAGGATTCGTAATATTGGTTAATTAACAGCAGGATAAGATTATCTACGAATTTTTCTTTTATTCTTTGAGTGGAATTCATCAATCTTACAGTTATTTAGGAAAAATATAATCCTATTTTATTCTTAATTTTCTATCTGATATTTTTACCCTTATCTCCCTCATTTAGCTTACTATTTTGATTTTCCTTGAGAAATATAAAAATATTTAAAATCCTAAAAGATTGAGAAAGCAATATTTGCAAATTTATTATTTAGACTCAATGCTAACTATGCAATAACTTATTTTTTCATAAGCTAGCATTTTATACTTAGCCTCACTCAGATGTAATTTTAAACCTATGGCTATATATTATTTTATTTTCCTGATTTATATTATTGCTATTAGCTATAGAAGACAAGGAAAATACGTTGCTATAAAAAGTTATTAATCAATTTACCAGCAGAATTATAATATAGATTATTACATTCAAAGCAGTTCTCTCATTAATGAATCAAAATTATTATTGAGGTCAATCTGAATTCCATAAAGACTGATTACAAGTCTCTTAATATAACTCAAATTAAATCTAATTTGGTTTAGCTATCCTTATAACCTTTTTTATACAAAAGTTATATATTAAAACTAATGCTATCTAACTTAATCATATTTATGTATGTCTTTAATATTAAGCTAGCAAAAAGTTATAAAACACATAGGAGGAACAAGATATACTTACTATATATCAAGAGGATCTAAATATAGAATTAAAAAGCTAGCTTTGAGCATAAGAAGGATTAACTTCTTTATTATGATTCTATTTAGTCTTTTTCAAGTGCTTTAAAGCTTATTCAAGGGTATTTCTAATTAATGGATTTACTCTATTCAATTTAGCTGAATTTAATTCCTTTGACTGGAGGTAAAATTAAAACATTCTTTAAATTTACTAATTTCAGTAATATTTTAATATAAAACTAAGAAATAAATATAGGTAAGTATAATATAAACTAGGCTTAGTAAGACTAAAGCGGTATTTTAGTAAAGAGGTTTTAGTTGGAAGTTAGTATTTTTCAACCTGGAGATGAGAATATTTAGTGAATGTAATTAAGCTTATTTTTTAAGACAATTGCAAAATTATAAAAGGAGCATACGATAAACTATATAAAATAAAAATAATGTAAATAGCCTAGTAACTTACATCTAACTTAATTATTAAACATTATATTTCTTTTCAAAATTCAATTTAAAAGTTAAATAAAAGAGAGTATTTGCACAAAACCCATTTGAAGATTAAGCTTCCTAACTTAAGCTATATAGAAATAATAAGGCAAAATATTATAGGATTAATTACTTCTATACAAAACAAAATAAAAATGCATCTTTAAACTTTAAGAATCTACCTAAGGTATAGCAAGTCATACTGAACTATCTTAAATGCTAAATAATTAAACCAAATAAAATTCATAGAATGCTTTTATATCAAACGAAATTTAAAATTGCTTGCAATATATTAGCATATACTTCTAACATTTTACACTTGATCTAACCTATATGAATTTATACTTTATTATATGCGTAAAGTCAGAAGATTTATAAAATTCCTGCTTTATTAATTAATATTATTTCCTTCTTATGAGCTAAATCTCTTTAAATTACTCTATTAAGCATTTAGGTCTATCCATACTATGAATGAATACGACCTACTTCTAAAATACCAGCTTTATATTTTACGTTCTCTCATTATTTTAAAGAGTAGTCTAGGAATTGATTCTCCCTATCGAAAAAAAGTAGCAAGATTCAAAGTTTATCACCAATAAAATAGTTGAATTGCATATAGAACGGAAGGATTATAAGAATCTTTATTACTATAGTATAAAATATATTTGGTAAATCAATATCTTCCTTTAGCTAACCTCATTAGAACACTTCACTATCATTTTAGAATTTCTTTTCTCTTTATTCGAAACGCTAATCTTAAGCGAAACTTGTAGACATTAGTTAATTAAATTTTAAAATTGCAGTAATGCAGATTAATTAAACTCTTTAGTAAGAAGGTATCAGCTTATTTATTCTCCTTTCATACTTATTTCTTTACCCTATTTTATCCTTTCTCTTACTAACTTCTATACACCTAGCCAATAATATTTGCTTATTACCATACAGTTAAAATAGAAAGAGCATAGTTTTATAATTGTAGCAAATGAATATTAATAGCAACTAGTGTGATACTTCCATAGTGAAAGCTAAAAAGTAAGTTATAAATAAAGTCTAGGATATAAATAACATTGTACTTTCAGTTTTATATAAATTAATGGAAATAACTCTACTTTTTATTTCAGCTTTGCTGTTGCTTTCTCATGCAGGTGTGATAACGCCTAAGTCTTCAAGACCTATTCTTCCAACCTATAATAATAGAAACACTCGTACTGGTTATGTCTTTCTCTTTAATATTGAGACAGCTACTTAAGAATTTGATGTATTGAGAATCACTTTTCCTAAGGAATATGGAAGCTCTAATTTAGGAATTCTTACCGCTCCTGATTGTGAAGCTTATAACGCTGATACTAGCACTAATTTTAAGAGCTGCACTGTCAGTAATTACGTTGTTGAAGTTCAAATAGATGCTTTGAGTAATATGCCTCGAAGTCATATACATTAAGTAGGAATAAGAGGAATAATGAATCCTTCGGTTTCCGGAGGAACTGGAATGTTTAAGTTGGGAACTTACACTGGACCAAATCTAATAGATTATGCAGATATGTTTGATTCTGTAGGTATCGCTGTAGATCCTAGTACCTTTATGGTTACTCCTTCTGTGATTCTCACAGATACCAGAAATAAAGCAGGTGACAATGGAACTTACCAATTTTAGTTTAAAAGTTAGAGCAGATTTTTAATAGATACAAGGTTTTATTTCGTCTTTCCAGATTCTATGCTAGTTCCACTTACTGAGCATCAAGTTTGCAAAAGTACGCAAATGGGTACGAATATACAATGTATAAACGTTGGATCTTAGACGGTTTATGTAAAAAACACTTTACAAATAGCTGCTTAAACTACCGTTCAAATTAGCTTTGCAAGAATAGGAAATTAGCCAGTTTCAGGTGATCAAGGAAATTTTGGCATTCGAATAGTAGAACCTCGAGTTAATACAATCGTTGAGTAATTTCTTACAATAAATGGTCCTGATACAATCCCTAATGATTTGCTTGAAGTATATATCTGTCCTGATGGCAATCCTAATGGATTTTGCAATTAATTCATGATATTTCCAAATTTTATGCCTCCCTTAAGTCTTGGAAATAAGATGTATTATACTCTTGCATTCCGTTTAAATAACTCTATTCCATTGGATGGAGCATTTAGTGTCAAATTTCCTTCTGAAATTACTTTGTAAGAAGGAACATGCATGCTTTTATCCTAGCTTCCAAACCTTGACTAGACCATAGAAGATTAAGTAACTTGCTAAGTTGATATTTCTACTAATATGGCCTATTTCATAAATTTAGGAACTGTTGATGCTTATACTAGAGTTAAATTCAAAGTTCAAGCATAAAACGCAATTGTACCTGGTGTAACTTCTATCTATGAATTTAAAACATACTATGACAGGCTTTTGACTAGAATAATTGATTGAGAATTGACAAAGACAAGCTAGATTGTTAATATTCAACCTCCTAACAAATGGTAATTTGCATGAAAGTAAGTTCTTAGAGCTCAAACTTCTTCTGAGTGAGATCTGACCGTTAGACCTTATCATAATTTGCCTGGAGGATAAGGAGTTGTGAGAATTTACTTTCCATCTGAATTTTCGATAGATGGACTTTATACACCTCTCAGTAAAATGGAAGCACATAACATCTGACCTCCTGTTATTTGCGATGTAAGTGCAGGTGATTGTTAGATAACTAATACTGCAGAATATATAAATTTTTTGACTACATCTTCTCCAGTCGAACCTTTCTTATCTACTGGAGATAATTATCTTAACTTTATAACAAGCGGCAACGGTCTATTTTTACCTTATTATCCAGGAAAATATTAAGTAGAAGTAGTTAATTTGGTAGATCCGACACTGTCACCTTCAATGACGAATACAAACTCAGATCATATGACACAAGAGGTTACTATTCTACCTGTTTTAATGACAGCTTCAGTTTTACATTATTCTATCGATATCCTTAAACCTACAGTGTATGAAATTTACTTTACGCCTACTTATCTAATACCTGATGGTTCTATTCCTGAATATGTTATATAGAAAAGAGGATTCATTGAGTTGGCTTTCCCTACAATTAACATAAATCTATAACCTTTATGGAAAACTGATTTAGGTACTGGCAAAACATCTGGTGAGTAAATCGATTGTATCGGACTTTCAAATATGTTTCCATCTGCTGGTTACGAACACATAGAGTGTAGAATTTATCCAGCAGCAGCTGAAGGGGATGATGTGATAATTCGAGTTTCTTCGTTTAAAGAGGTTGTTGCTCTAGTTCCAAGTAAATTGCAAATAGCTGGAATTTAAAACATAAGAACTGCAAATATCCAGGCAGATATAAATATAACTACTAAATATGCTGTTAGTGGTGCTGAATACTCTTTGAATACTTAAATACTTACATCTGCCACATATTTTGATCCAAACGATAATTCAATTCCAAAGAAAAACGGACGAAATGTTACTCCTGAAGGAGATAATACTAATAATGAGCCTATCTTTTCAACAAGAGAAGTCTAAGAATTTGCAGAGATGTAATTTATAGTCTGGCCTGATTACACAATCCCTTCAAGTTCTTCTATAACTTTAAAATTTCCAGAATCTTATCCATTACATTATGGAACAATAACCTGCTATGTTCGTGATAAAGTAAATGCATGTACTGCCTTTCCAATGATAGGTTGGATATTACTCTCAAATATATAGACAGGATAGACACCAGATCAAATAAAAGCTCATGTAGAAACAACTATTTATATTCAGAATCTAACAAACCCTAGACATATTGAAGATCCTGAATAATTCTAAGTTCTCTCAGTTGTGAGCTACAAAGAAACAGAACTATTAAAGTATAAGGATTTCTTAAGATTTACACCTGGAGCAATTACACCTGTAGATGTTAGTGCTAATGATTATAGAGCTGATAAAATTGATGTTATTTATACTTTTCTTTTTACACCTAAACATCCAATCGTAGCAGGAGGCACAATTCTTCTTGGTTTTCCAGTTAACATTTATAACTTAAATACAGAACCTGAATTAGAATGTGAAGTTGGGTCTACTTTAGTTCCAACAGATAAGAAAGTGACATGCTTATTTAATGTGAATACAGTAACACTACAAGACTTCGAAATTTTTCCTGGAAAATAAGAAATAAGTGTTAAAATATATCACGTTAAAAACCCCTCAGATTCTGGCACTACAGGATAGTTTGAAATTGCTACACGAAGTGAAGAAAATCGACTAATTGATAGGAATAGTGACATTCCAGGAGCTTCAATTGTTACAGGTGATTCAGCAGGTTAAATTACTCACTTAGAATTTAGATCTGTTCCAACTAATGGTAACGCAGAGGTTGATTATATAGTTGCTTTTTTGCCCAGTGTAACTTTGCCGAAAGGAACTAAAATAGAAATAAATTTCCCAAGTTCAGAGTTTAGTAATATTCCTGCTAGCACTAAGTGTGCTATCTCAGGAGAAATTGATAAATATAAAAGTTGTTATGGAGACAATTCTTTCAAATTTACTGTTGTAACCTATGAGACTTACTATAAAACAGCTTCATCTGATATCATAAATATTACTGTATATGATATAATTAACTTCACTCCTTACCTAACAAGTGGTATTGTTTTGATATAATGTAAATATTCAGAGATTGTTTTGGATGAATCTCCCTACTCTGATAAAAACAGAAAATTTACAACAACTGGACCTGCTGGAAATGCTTACTTAGTATCTTCAGACTATACTCCTTTAACGTAAGGCGAACCTTCAGAATATACTTTTGAGTTTAGAGTTGACAATATTATACCTGCAGGTTGCAGCTGGAACATAGAATTCCCTTCTTTGTTTGCTAAAGGTTTAGGAATAAATATGAAATGCTATAGTTAATAACTAAGTTTGAAAAGCGATTATTCTCTTGAATTTTCAGTTTAAATGCTTATTCTCAGAGCTACTTTGTAAACAAATTGGGAAAACATTGCTAATACCTTCACTATTAAAGTGAGTAATATAATAAATCCTAATAGTGGAGGGTCAGGGTCTGGAAACTTTAAGTATTATTCTCTTTGTGGTTATGAGTATATCGATACTGGAAAATCTACCATTACCCTTAGTTACACAACAATATCCGATTATTTCAATATATATGATATGTCAACCGAATCACTGGCTATAAGAAGTTAAACTAACTATTACTTTACTTTGAACTCCAGCACTAACTTATTTGTAACTGGATACTAAATGGTCGTTGAGTGGCCTCCAGAATTTCCTTTAGATTATTATGGTTCCAACATTATTTGTGACTCAAAAGCAATTCCAATTACCACGTCTGAAACTTGTAGCTACCTTAGCAACCGTTTGCGTTTTAATGCATTTAATACTATTTGGCTATCTATTTATTGTAACTTTTTAATATATAGCTTTTGATATTACCTTTTAAGGAATAGAAAACCCAGGAGTAGAAGGGAACGTTTCATATCCAAAATTTTCTTATTATAGAAGTGATATTGAGCAAATAGTAATTAGGTCTTATAACAACTTAAATAGACCTGATCCCTTTAAATATGAACTAATAGGTAAAGAATTGTGAGTGAATGACGGGTAGAATGTTAATGTTCTGAAAGGAACCAGAACAAATAAAATCTTGATTGATTTTTCATTTACTTTCTGATATGTATAACCAGCTATAACAATTGTTCCTGTTCTACCTAATGGTCTCTATGTCTACCCAGAGTAAATCAATTTAAAAAATGGAGATTTAAGTGTTGATATTTCAATAGGTGCTGATCATGATATAAAAATAGGTTGATATTATATTGAGTGAAAGATTATAGGAGACTGGATACCAGCTGTATATGCAACAATGGCTAGAACATGAGTGTTAGTCAGAGATGATTCTCAAGGAGTAGTTCATTTCTAAACAATTCCTAGTATTCCACACGGAGGTAGATCACCAAAATTAAGTGTATCTCTTAGTTATCCTCCTAATTAAAAGCTGCAAGTAAACTTAGAGAAACTTGGTGAGCTACCTACTAAATCTATAATAACTCCAACAACTCTCTTATTTGAAAATGGAATATCTGAGTTAAAATATGAGATTTAGATTCCATCTTCTTCTTATGGTAGTTCAGGAACTATCAACGTATATATTTCTGAAGTAGATGTGGACTATTTTTAGTTAGAAGATGACATTCTCAATTATTTAGTAGCTGACGAAGATAAATAACCTCCTACTATAAGTGATGTTGCTGCTAAATCAATTAAGAGAAATAGCATTACTATCTCTGTTTGGTCAACTGAGCAAATTGTTATATACTACATGATTGCTTATGAAGGAACAGTTTAACCAAATTTCTAGGAGATTGTTCATTATCAAGCATTAAATAGCTCTAAGAGTAATGGATTGAATGGAAATGTGGTATTCGGATAAGTGAGTGATATATATTCTACTACTGATAGTTATGAGTACAGGATTGATATATCTTCTCTAGAAGCTTAAACTTCTTATGTAGTGTATATTTAAGGAGTTGATTTAGGAGGAAATCCAGCTAATTTGTTCATTTATGTCTTCTAAACCAGTGATAGATATAGATCTGCATAAGCAACTATTAGATACAAAAGTCAACCTACAATTGCAGATATCAAAAATACAATTTCTGCTATAGAAACATTGATTCCTGATCTTGTTGGAAGAGTGGAGCAAAGATCAGATTACTCAGGATTTACAGGAGAATATGTTGGAAATATAGAAGATGTTAATTATGGCAGAAGAGATGAAGAAATTCCAACTACTAGCAATCCTAATGAATAATAGAGAATGCTACTAGAGCTTTACATTGACTACGTTGTATTATCAGATGCTTTAAGTCCTAAAGATATTTCACCTAAAGATTATGGTAACTAATTTGAATATTACAAGACTAAAATAGCTCAATAAGTACCCAAAGTCGATACAAGTTATTTTATTAAAGGAGAAGAAATATGGGGATATGTTCCATAATGACAAATCACTCCTTCATATGTCTCTTCGAAAGATGGAGTTCTTGTTATTAAGAACGTTACATTAAAATATGATAACTGGATTCATTTATGCTTGATTAACTACACATAAAATGTTGATGAAACTCCAGATACACCAAGATCTTGGTAAATCGTAAGAGGGTGAAATGCCTAGAATTATGACTGTGATTATCACGAAGAGCAATACATTTTAAATGATGGTTCAAATGATACTTTTGTAGTAGACAATTTAATCTCTAACTAAGATTACTATGCTTTCTTATCAGCTGAAAATACTATTTAGGGTTATCGTGATATTATGAAAGACTCTGATGTAATCGCATTTGGTTTTAGGTCTACTGTGACTCCAAAACCAGACGATTTAAACATAAACTCATATGGGCATTTAATTCAAGCGTTAGTAGGAATCTTCTCAATACTACTAATAACTTTACCGATTATTTGATTATATTATTAACTTCCTATTCAATCTTTAAATCTACCTTTTCTCTTTTTTTCTACATAAATCTGAAATATTCTTATACACATTACTAGGTATAATTGCTTACTATCAATGTCCTGCGCAATATTTAAAAGTTAATAAATTATCCTCTATATTACTTGAAGTATATAAGAAAGGATGTGAGAAACTTAGAAAGTTTGCTATACTAGAAAATTGAAAGCAGCGTTGAGATAATGAACAATTGAGTTAGTGAGTGGACTGGTATACAGTTTTCTCCACTTTAAATACTACATATAACACTCTAAGATACTAAAATATATTTCCTCTATTCTTATGGATCTAAATTTAGCTAAGAGACTTCACAAAATAATAACTTCTGCCCTTTTAAATTAAATTATATCTCATACTAAGGAACTTCTTAGCTTAAATCGTTTAAGTATAGTAGAGTTTTAATCCTTTTGGTTGTATTGAGAATTTAACTTATAAAAGTGTTAGCAGAATAGCCAAAATATAATTTAAAAGTGAAAGAATCAACTTAAGTGTCTCCAAGAGCTGCTTATTTTAATGTTTGAGGTTATATTAATATAATAAAATAATAAGCATATATAAGCAAGTGGCTACTATTAATCTTTTCAATGTAATTATAAGGAAAATAAGAATGATAGTACAGATCAGATTACCCTAGCAGCTAAAATTATGCTTATGAAATAAGTTTTTCTTAAGTTAAGGAAAAATAATATTTAAAGGGAAAATCTTTAAATCATTTAGATTTTACACTAAGACAAAGTAAAATGGATTACCTTAAAGATTTATAATGTATATAGATATATTGTAATCAAGCAATTTTGCATATTTAACATCATATAATTGTATAAGATAAAAGAGATAAAGCATTATATTTTACGTTCTTGAAGAGGGATTCTCAATAAAATAAAATGCTATACCTTAAAGGTAGAAATAATCCATCTAGAAAAATACTATAATAAAATAGAGAAACTAAATGGAAGCATCAATCAATATCTATTTAATATTCTGAAAATTACATTTCGCTATTATATTTCCTTACTAATCTAAATAAAGGAAATTATGTTAATTTATCTTAATTTCACTTAGGCTAATAAAATAAATTACTGTCTATTTTGAGTCAATCTTCTATATTAAAATATGAATTTGTCACTTTCATCATTATGAGCAAGGCTCGGCATATTAATAAATCTCTTTAACAAATGAATAAAATAAATATTTGAGATCTAATATTATAGCTAAAGTAATATAGTAGCCTTGCTACCCATAGCAATAAAGAAACTTTACAAGTTTCAAGAAATTTTTATAATAAGTTGATCAAGATAAATCCACAGCATCTATCTAAATTCCATAAGCTTAACCAATAATTCAGCAATAATGTTAATATAATAAATAAAGTAGTGATAAAGAGGATAAAAGGTAAATAGATAAAATTAGTTTAAATATTTAGTTTAAAGATAATTCAGGAATGTTCTAGAATTATAGAGTTATAAAAAGAATTTTTTATTTGTATCTTATAATAATGTTCTTCAGTGGCGGATTTCCTTTTGGTGATTTTGGTGGATTTCATCATGCCTAACCAGAAGATAATGAGCCAGTGGACAATGAAGGGTATTATAAAATACTAGAAGTAGATAAAAATGCAACGACTGAACAAATTAAAAAGGCTTTTAAGAAGAAAGCTATCAAAATGCATCCTGATAAAGGAGGAGATCCATAAGCTTTTCAGGAGTTGTCAGTAGCTCATGATACATTAAATGATCCTGATAAAAGGAAAATTTATGATAGATATGGTGAAAAGGGACTTAAATAGGGAATGGGAGCTCAAGAATAACATTTTGGAGATATTTTTGAAATGTTTGGAGGGGGAGGAAGAGAAAGGTAATAACGAACTGGCAAAGGAGGTAAACCAAGGACTAAAGATGCCGTTTATCCTCTAAAAATAAATTTAGAAGATGTCTATTTGGGGAAATAAAGTAAGCTATCAGTCACTAGGAAGAAATTATGCGAAAAATGTAATGGAGTAGGTGGCAAATCTAAATAGTAATGCACAGAATGTAAGGGAAGAGGAATTGTTATAAAAATGCAACAATTAGGACCTGGAATGTTTACTTAATCTAAAATGCATTGTAGTACATGCAGAGGAGAGGGCAACATAATAAAAGCAAAAGATAAATGTAAGCCATGTGATGGAGAAGGAACTACTAAAGAGAAAAAGATTCTCACTTGTGATGTAGCATAAGGAGTCCCTGATGGATACAAATATACATTTTATGGTGAAAGTGATGATGCTGAAGGCTGCATACCAGGAGACATTTTAATAGAAGTTTAAGGTAATTTATTATATAGTTAATGAGCATCCTAAGTTCAAAAGAAAGGGGTTCGACCTGATTCACAAAGCAAAAATAAATATATGTGAAGCTTTAACCGGTTTTAAAATGGAGTTAATACATTTAGATGGAAAACCAAGATTTATTACTGCTTAACCTGGCGAAATAATTGCTCCTGGTAATTTTATAAATTCAGGTGATGTAAAGACTGTTAAAGAGTTAGGTTTACCAAAGTTTACTACTCCTTATGAGTTTGGAAACTTGTTTATTCATTTTGACGTAGAATTTCCAGCAAGTGGAAGCCTAACAGCTTAATAAATTCAAATATTGAAGCAATCTTTACCTTAGCCATCTAGAATGGAAATTGAATTTCCGTCTGATCCAAAGAAAATCCATAAAACAAAAGATTTTTCAGAAGATGATCTGAATCCCTATAGAGAGAGTAGAGGAGGAGAAGCTTATGAAGAAGATGATTATAGACAAGCAAAAAGTGGAGGTGTAAAATGTCGTCAAATGTGAGTTAATAAAAACCTATTAAACTATAATTTTTATGTTATGCAACTTTAAGTCACTGTTTTGAACTAACTTTAGGTTTAGGTATCCTACTTTTTCTCTCTTCTTAACTTTTTGCTCTTTATCTACTTTGATTTTCTAATTCTGTAGCTTCATTTTCACTAGTATTAATGGTTCTAGAAAATTATCCAACTTAATCAGTATCAAGATTTTTCTAATCTTAGTCAACTCTAATTTCAACTTTCTTTTAGCTTTTATTGCTGAATTAGTTTTAGTTGTTCTTCAAATTTTAATGCTATTGATTAAGAGCTTTTTCATGCTATTCCTCAATCTGCTTGATATTCAAAGATAATCCTCTGCTCTTAGAAAGTTACTTATGTTACATATCTTCTTAGTCATTTTAATTATTAACTTCATTCCAATCAATAGAACTAAACTATTGCTATAAATCACTCGGACTTAACATATCAGAAAATTTGCTAGATACTAAGTCTACTTCATATATACTTTTTAATGATTAGATTTACTTTTTTAGTTTGATGCAATAAGTCTACAAATCACATATCATTTATAAGGATTTCAAGGCTAACTCAGGATAATTTTCTTGCTTTAGCAATTCAATGAAGTAAAAGGAATCTTGAAATCTACCTTAAAATATCTTCGCTAGCTCTGAGTAGCTCTACACTTTAATGAGTATAAAGTTCATGTATTTCTAACAGTTTGGCAGTATCTCCGGATTTACTTAATCAAACATATTTAATGATGAGATCTACTTGATATACTCACTATTAGATGTCTCTAGATTTCTTATCTATAACTTAAGAGTCTAAATTTCTGTATCATAATTCTGAGACTACTCAGTGAGTTACTAAATGATTAATTAATGATCTTGCTAGTCATTTTAACTAAATTTCTAGGCTAAAATCTAGTTCTTATTAATTTCAAAAAGTTGCTCAAAATTATAGAGCTGTTTGTTCTATTCAATGATCTATTGCTATTGGTTATTAATAATCACTTTTTGCTTATTCACTTCTTACTACAACTACTGTATTTTCCCTCTTAACTTATGAACTATTTCTTCAAACTTTAGCAGATTTTCTGCATTAGTTTGAGCAACTTCTCATATGCTTAGTAACTGCTGCTTAATTTACTTCTAACCATCTCCGCCTAGATTGCTCATAATTATTGAAAATATATTAATTGTAATTTAATTTTAAATTTGACTCTTTTCCTCATCTGAAAATAGTTACATTAAGCTTATAGAAAACTTATTAAGAAATAAATATAAATATGCTTACATTTCTCTGCAATATGGAGTGAAAGAAGGGATTTTAGTTACTTGTGTCAGCTAAGTGATTTATCATAAATTAGTAGGACTAAAGGTAATTTAATATACTACTGACTTATCGAAAGTTGATAGATATTTTGCTTGTCTCTTGAGATATTGGATTTTCTGTAGAGTATGAAGATATTTTTATAGATTAAGGTTAATACAAATAATTTAAGCATTAGAAGCTCCAATATTCAAAGATAAGCCTAAATATAAATTAAGTTAAAGAGATAACTTTTTCTTATTTAGCAATAAACTAAGAACTCTAATTAACTTTAGGTAATTGCATATAAGTTAATTGAAACATATTACATGCTATCATAGCCTTATAGTTAGTACTTAGATTGTAAGTTTATCTTAACTCAAGTATTATGAGCAAGTTTAAGGTAAAAGTGTATTGTAGATAAAAGATTTAAATAAATTATGTTCTATCCAACCTGAACTTGTATAGCTGCTAATATTACTCTTAATTAGCTAATAAATAATATAAATTCTAAGTGCTTAATAATAATAATTATTATTAAACTTGCTATCTTTAGCTATATTAGGCTAGCTTCTATATAATATTAAAGATTGATAAACTAGATTTTGTGCATATTGCTTTAACAAATTGGTTTTATTTTCTTTAGCTGCAAAAGCTAATCTTTGTATATTTGCATAAGCTTCTATAATAGTAAATCTGAGTTATTACATAACAGTAGAGTTATCTTGAATGTATTTGATATATATTTATACTTTACAACTAAGATAGTGCTCAATTAAAAATTATCTATATATCATTTTGTGTTCTAATTGGAAACTAAAATAGAATGCTTGCTTATTTTATTTATACTTCAGGATGCTATTGGCAGGTGTAAAAAGTAGGAATCTATTTTACGTTTTCTATTAAGATATAGGATTTTCCTACTTCACATATAGCTGTATAATACTTTTATAATGCTGATTATGTGAAGTTATTTAGATATATATAATCATTCACTAATACCCCCTGAATTTTATACTACCTAAAAACAAATTAGCCTAATGGTTCTCTTATGGTATCTAATATATCAAAAAGTAAAGGAATAATATTAAAAGTCTTTTACTAATTGTATAAAGGAGTAAGAATAAAGCAGCTTTAATGTATTATAATACTCAAATTATCACTAATCTAAAAATAAGATTTTCAGAATGATGTTCTTCTCTTGTATTTCTTAGACTTGCTATCCTTCTACTCTTTCTGACTTTAATACAACTTTATGAAAAAATTGTCTAGTGATTTGTTCACATTCAAATTATGCTTTATTGATACTTCATTGAAAGAAGCTCCGATAGATTGAGCAAAATCTTAGAGTAATTTAAAAGGAACTTATCTCTTCTCTTCATTTTCCATTACAACGTCTATCTTATTCCCCAACACTAGAATAAATCTTTCTTCATTAAAATTAGAGGTCTTCATTCTATGACTTCACTCTTTTAAAGATAGAAATGTTTCTGACTCTGTGATATCATAGACAAGGATAAATCCATGAGCGTCTAAGATTTGCTTTTTCTTTCTTATTTCATCAAAGGTTAAATTATTAAAGTCTGTAAGTTCTATATCTAAATGATATTGTTCCTTTTGTAGTTTTATCTTTGTCTATCTAGTATCCAACGAATTTTATGAATCTGATATTTCCAAAATCTTCGCTTCTTCCTACTAAGGCACAATGTAGTTTCATAGAGAAGATTTTCCCACAGTTTCATCTCCTAGAATAACAACTATATATAATAAATTACCCTTCCTCAGAACTACTTCTTTTGGAGTTTGAAGACTCTCACTTACTTACTTTCTTTCTTGACATACTGATAATCCCATTTATATAAAGGTAGTTAAATGCTCTTTTAATTGATCTACATACCCTTATATAATATTACTTACTTATCTTTATTCTGCAATCTTAAATTCTAAGTATATATTCCTTATAAAACGTACTAACTTTTTCCTGGCTTCTATTCTTGCTAGCTAGGATATAATTAATCTTTACTGGCCCTAAAATGGATAAAGTAATATGAAGTAGCATCATAATAATGCTGCATATAAATAGAGCTGCTTTGGTATATATACTATAGAAAAGTAATAAAGGCTATCTAAGATAAGAAGCGTTTAATTTACTATTGATATAAGAGAGTTTGCTTAGAATAGAAATAAAGATTAAACTATAGTGGTAATGCTTTATAATCACTTCGTTACTTACAAATAAGGAACTTTTAAGATTTGAATCTTAGAGATTCGATCATTATATAAAAGGTTTTAAAAAAGGAAATAATACAAAAAAAGAAGCACAATAAGGTTATTAAAATTAGGTAGGATGTAGTTTAGTTAATACTTTAGAAGCTTAACTGATTTTAGCATTAGATAATTAAAATTTGGTTAAGCTTACAAACTTATAGCTAATATTAGTGTTAAGCTTGCTTTAATAAAAGCTTGTGATAATTAATGTAATATATAATATGCCTAATTATAAAGGCAAAAGAATGGATATTGAGGAATTTTAGAAAAACGAATGAATATATAAAAAATTGTAGAAATAAAATATTTCTTTTGGTATATTTTCAGAGTAAAGATACTTTATTTAATAGATTAAAAAAAAGTTACAATGAGAAGTCATACCACTTCTCTTATTTTACAGGATATAATATATTCAAAGTAAAATTAAAAAGAGGCTAAAATAAATCGTATTATTCTTTTATTTACATTAATATGTTATGAAAGAGTCATAAATATTCTATTGTCATTTCATCATAAATTAAGTTTTTCAGTTATAATTAGAAATTTCTTTGCTTATTGTCTGCTTTAGAGATTTCTTATAGATAAGTTTTTTCTTCAATCATTTTAATATAGCTATATACTGCTTTATTGCTAGTTTCATTGTATTTTAAGTACTTTACTTTCCATTAATTTAGCAAGCAACTATATTTAGAACATTTTTTCTTAATATTGGTATTACCTGCAAAATTCTAGCTTTATTTCAGGACTAGCATTGGTTTTGAATTTCCTTTGTTAGCATTAATTTAAAAGATTAGTTTAGCTTGTATGAAGATGCTGCTCATCTAAATAATATTATAGATATTCTTGAACCAAATACAGTTATTTAGTTCATAATCATTTAATTGCTCAATGAATGGAAAATATTTTTCATTGACTAATATGTTTAGATACGCGTGATCAATTATTAAATTTAAGCGGCGATAGAGCAATGATATCTGAATAAAACGATATAATATTGAAATAATTAGATTAATAAAGATATTTTAGGTATTAGATAGAATGCTAAGCTTAAAATTATATAAACGTTTATTTATTTCTATTTCAATAAAAATTCAAATCAAAAGGTTCTTCAAGCTCTAGGTGCAGGCTTTCCTAAAAATTTAATAAGTTTTCACAGTGATAATCTTCTTCGAGAATCATATTGTTTTGATTGAATGCGTTTAAATGCTGCTATCATATATTCTAGTTAGTGCTTTAATTTTCAAATTCAAAAATGTTGCAACTAAAAAGTCAGTTTCATGAGGGTCTCCCTTACTCTGTTTATGTTTACTGGTCAATTATACCAAATTATTCTTAATTTTTTAACTGGACTTAGTTTTAATAGTTATATTAGTTTTGCAAGCTGAATTAGTTATAAAATAGAAATTTATTAGATTTCTTCTAAAACTTCCATTTACCCTAATAGTTCTCTAAATATAAATACTTACTATGAACATCTACATGCACTATCGTATTCTATAACTATGTTTTTAAATTTTGTACGAATTGATTGTCAATTGTTTGATTAAGGCTGATAAATAAATGTCTTAGCTCTTTAAAGAAAGGATTCATTATTGATGATGTAGCTTCTAAGTAAAAAATTTCGTTGCTTACTTTATTGATTTCTTCAATGTTAAGTACTTTCAGCTGCAAATTCATTATAATATGCTAAATCCCCTAATTGGTTACTCGCTTACTTCCACACAAGTTTAGACTTTTTAGGTTCTAACAATTGATACATATTAGCTTAACTACCTCGTTATCTATACCACATCACATTAGTTCCAAAGTCTAAAGTTGCTAAACCTATAAGCTTTTCAAAAAGTTTCTTATTGAACTTTTTACTTAAGCAGCATTAGTAAGAGAAAGCTTTTAAAGGAATACTTAGGAGGAAGATAACTTGTTGAAAAACTCCGTTCTTATTTTATTTGCCTTTCTGATATTCAAACTTTTTAGATTAGGACAAAGGTTGAGAACTTATTCAGTATGCTTATCTTTCATCTAATATAAAGCTAAATATTCCACTTTATTTCCGTTTTTTGTTAGATAGCTAATCAAATTTTCAATCTCTAAGGAACTGCTATACAGTTTCAGGGTTTTGATTTTCATGTTACTACAAGATAAAAGGAAGCTTCCTTTAAAATTTCCTTTCAGGTTTAAGTAAGTTAAGTTAATAAACAAGCCTATATTATTATAGGAATTATCATCATATCTATCCCTTTAAATGTTCCTACGATAATAGCTTGTCTCTTGATTTTATTAAGAAAGGAAATTCTTTTTAAAGGAGTTACTTTAATGAATCTTAAGATATTCTATCCCTTGTGGTTGATAAGACTTATAAAACAACTAAGCTAATGAGATAAATTTGTTCTAGTCTAGAATTGTTAATTTTTGAAGCTTTAGAGGCTCTTTTTTATTTTTGCGCTGCATATCTTTTAGAGTTTGAAACTTAGGACTAAATCTCTTAGGGATTATCTGTTAGTTTTTTCTTTACTTTGCTTTTTATTAAGGTTTATCAAGATACTAATGAAGTAAAATAATAGGATGAAAATCTTAAGTTTTATCTCGATATAATTTGGGTTTTTTCAGAATCTAGGATTTCTAGAAATTATCAAGATCAATATAAACTGTAAAAGGATTAATTTTGAGTAGCATCTTAAGAACTTATTAGAATATTAAGTTGGACTATTCATCAGAATGCTTACTCTCAGCATAGTTTTGTTATTGATCTTCATCTTTGCTCAAATGAGTGTAGCAAAAGTTTGTATAGTTCATATTGTAATACCTCTTGCTTGTCTAACTTAGTTTTGATATATCCTTACAGTCTAGAAAGGAAGTTATTATGTTTAGCAAATACTCAGATTTAATGCAATTTAATCCTTAGCAATATTTGATTTTTTTGCTTAGATCTAGTTAAGAGTTCTCCTTTTTCTTATCTTCTACTATAGCTGTAAACTAATTGGCTATTATATCGATAATCAAATCAATTTCAATCTTTTTCTGACACTTCAAGCATAGATATGCTAGGTTTTCTTTATAGTTTGACTTATAAATATTATTTAAGAAATTTTCTTAGTGAGTAATGGATAATCTGAGCTACTAATGTAGCTAACCTATTTAGTTCTTAGCATAATCCTAGAAATCTTTATCTCCTATAAAAATAGCTTATGTAAACTTATTTATTTATATTACTTCAAATATTTCCTACTACAGTGTTCTATCCATTTATCTCAAGAAATCTAGCGTTAAAATACCTTTTGACTACTTAAACTCATTAGAGAAGTAAATGGGAACTTCTCTAATAATGTTATTGTAGCTAACTTAAATCAAATCAGCCTATGTCAAACTACTATTGATCTTAGCTAGTCATAGAGGATTACTAGTAGACACGATAGCAAATTCTTCTTAATATTAAATCTCCATCTTTATTATAAAATACGAGTTTCCTTTTAAATTCTCTTTGCACTATAAGCTTAATTTTCCTGAGTTAACTGCAATGATAATTATATTAAATATGGTGTATCTTTATTTTTCCAGTGCTTATATTAATATTAAAGTGCTGAGTATGCTTATGCTTCTTTATATTAGAAACTTAATTTGTGCTTCATTTTTGCTATAATTAATATAAATTATTTTAGAGATGAAAACTTCTTAGCAGAAAGAATTAAAGGAAGAGTTTTTCAATTAGGCTAAAGTTAGATGGATGAATAGAGACATTCTTATTAAGCAAACTATTATTATTTAGTACTTTAGAAATATTCAAATCAATCACTTATATAAGAAACTATTTTAGAGCTACTAATGCTAGCTAATAAGATTCTAATTCTAATCTTTCCTCCTCAAGCTTTCGTTATCTATTTGCCCTCTCCTTCATTACTCTCTTCAACACACTTTTCAGTCTTTACTTTTATTTAATTTTATTTAAGATGTTTAATAAAAGATAGAGTAACAAGTTCTAAGCAAAAGCAAATGGTATAATGAGCAAAAAGGTTCCTATAAGTAATATAAGGCACTTAAATAAAATAGACAAGGGTTTAATAAAAGCTCTGTAGTAATGACATAAAAGAGTGCTACATAGAAATGAGATAACATATATCTGTTAAGTTTTAATTGCTTAAACTTATTTCTTAGCTACTAATATTAAAGTTAAATGTGAATATGATTTAGAAGTCTTATTTTAGAATATTTAAAAATGCTGCTTTAATAAGTATATCTAGTGCTGGTGATTCTAGTACTTATTGAATTTAATGATGCTTAGAAAATTAAAATTCCAGTTTATAGAAGGAAAATAGATTTAAGGAGTCAGAATGATGGCTTTGCTTATGGGTTTAAGAATGCTTATAAGTCTAATTTATCTTTATCTGAGATTACTTTAACCAATGCTTTGAATTTTTAATACTATGGAAAAATCTTCATAGGCAATCCTCCTTAACCCTCTGTTGTTATATTTGATACTGGAAGTGCTGACCTTTGAACAGTTTCTGTAGATTGTGGCCAAAGGAATTGTCATTATAGTGAAAATAAGTTTAATCATAAGTAAAGTTAAACTTATATTAAGCTCTAGGAGCAAAAAGTAGCTCTTATAGTAAATTTTTAATTTAGTATGGATAAGGAGCTGCTTATGGATATCTAAGCAGTGATGATGTTCTGGTAGGATAACCACCATTAAAAGCAAAAAATTAGACTTTTGTAAGAGTGATTGCAACCCATGATTTTTATAACTTGGAATCAGATGGAGTACTCGTAAGTATTAAGTTTAGGGAATGGGATTCATTAAGATAGGAGAAGGAGGAACTCCTCTAATATAGACTCTATACGAGCAAAAACAAATAGAAGCACAAATGTTTTCATTCTTTTTATCAGATAATGATTATACATATGATCAAACAGAACCTCTTAGTGCATGTATTATTGGAGGCTTTGATTTAACATACTCTGAAACTTAGACTATCACTTGGGTGCCTCTATACGATGACAAAGGTTTTTGGGTAAATTTTCATACAGAGCGTAGAGTTAAACTCAATAACAGTTGATGGTGAGAAATTAAATATAAAATCAAAGATTGGAATTGTAGACACAGGAACAAGCCTTTTAGTAGCTCCTTATAATGAAGCGATGGATCTTATGCAAGTATTATCTAGCTACTCAAAATGCTGACTTAGCTAATAACTACTAAACTGCAGATGCAAAGACTTTAACAATTTTCCTAATCTTGTCTTTGTAATTTATAATACCACTTTTGTACTAGAGCCTAAAGATTATTTTATGAGGGATGAATATGATAACTGCATTGCTTTGATACAATTTATGAATGAGTTTGGAAGCTATGGCCCCTTTTGGATCCTTGGAGATGTGTTTTTAAGGCGATATTATACCATTTTTGATATGGGAAAGCATTAAATTGGGTTTTCAAGTTCAATTAACCCCCATATTCTCAGTTTGGAAAGCACTCTTCCATTAATGCAAATTTCACTAATAGGATTAGGCATAATAGCATTGCTAGTCTTTTATAAAGCAATAATGAAATACTAGTTAAGAAAGCGAATAAGAAGAGAGTTTAATTTTGAAGCTCATTCTCATAGTAAATATACAGCTCTTCGTGACAATAGCATAAACTCTTAAAGTTTAATAAATTAAACTAAAAAATAAGCTTTTCATACCTAACTAATCAAAACCCTATAGTTTTATATTAATAAGTACTATTACAGCAAATACATTCATACAATGCTGGCTTTATCCTTCTAGGTGAGATTTCAATAAGAGGACTTTAAATTTACTCAAACGCCACGAAAGAAAACTTGATTTATTTGAAAAAATATTAAAATATTAAGTCAAGATTTATCTAAGCAAATAGAGAAATTTTTTCTTAAAGATAACTAAAAAATTGAGTACTTAAAAGCCTGTTTAAAGGTTCTAATTAGCCTGAAAATTTATAAGTTAAGCACTTAAGATTAAATGTAGAAACTTATAGATTTAAATTCTAATATACTCTTAAGCTCTATAGAATGAAGGCACTATCCGTAAATAACTATTAGCATCATATACTTATGAACATATTTAATGAAGATAGGAAATAGTCTTGCTACATAAACTTAATTCAAGTGGATTAGGTATCTATCAAAGGTTTATTCTATAGTCTTGTAAATCGAAAATACATAAAGAAAGATTCATTAAAATAGCTAATCTAATGATAGCTAAGGTTATTAAGAAGTACTTTATAGCTAAGAATTTGAATAATAGAGATATTACATATTTATTATAAACTCATTAATTGTATGTTTAGCAAAGAAAACTAAGCATGTCAGACTAACTCTTTAAAATTCACCAGAAAGTAGAAGGTTATTGATGCTTTACAAGCAGAAAAAATCAGAATAAAGGCATTTTTAAACTATTAAATATTAATTTTCTTTAGGTAATTAACTCAAATAAGTGTAATCATATTAAATATATCTATATTTTATTTAATTTTAGTTTTCTTCGTAAAATTATTATAGAGCGCGTAGCATCTCAATGGCACTCATCTCTTATAATATTTTGATTTTTTATATCAAACTATTCATTTAATCTTAGAGAATTTCTATTCATATTATATCAGTTATAAGGGAAGTTTTAGAAGGTATAATTCTTTTTAGAACAAATAAACTTAAAATATTGCCTTGATAATCTCTTTACGTATATGGATAATTGCTAATTTAAAAAATTAAATATATTTAGGCATCAAACACTTATCAACTTTCCTAAAGTTGATACACAACTCTCCATCATATTTATATATGTGTTGAAGGCTCCTTTTAATATAAGATAATAAATATTAAGAAAAAACTTAGATCATTTTGCTTAGTTTTTAACAGGCTCTTCCTTTAAAGTACTTAATTATGCAATATATTCCTTAAATACATTAACTTAAACTTTCTTTGAACTTAAATAATTAGATATTTTATTTGATATTTAACCTTAAATTCGTTCATTCCTTTAATTAAGGCTTTTTTCTTTGCTACTTAATTTACTAATTTAATTTAAATTGCTACCTTATGATTTCTATCTTGATATTTCAATATTTAAATTTAATTTTAGACAAAGTTCTATATAACCCATAGATTTAAATGCATGTTATGCTTATTTTTCTTATTAAACTTAGATTTATCTGATTTCTTCCTTAGCATAATTAGCTGTAGCTTACTTTATTCAATTCTTAACTATCCTAGGTATTTACTCTTTTTAATAAATGGTTAATATAGATATCTCTACTATTTTGCTTAGTATCTTTAGCATATTTAATTAGTGATATAATAAGGATATCACTGCTCCTGTTTTATTCTTCAATCCTTAGATTTTACAAATATTTAGTCTACTAATAATTCTTACTTTTCTTCATTCTACTCTACTATGCACCTATTTTATTTCTTACCTCTAAATATCCTAAGTAGTATTTATTGTCTCTACAAAGAATTGTTTAGCAATCAAACTCTTTAGAAGTAGATAGTAGAGAAAATACTATGTATGCTATAATTATTGGTTATCTGCTTGAAAGGTTAATACACAAAATTCAGAAAACGATGCAGGAAATTAGAATTGAACTTCTTAAATATTAAGTTAAGCTAATTAAATAATTAATAGCAGGATAATTCAAATATTGTATAGTTAGCTGCTGTTATTTAAATCTACCTTATTAGATATAACTACTTACATTCCTATTCATAAGGGGCTTATTTATGGCTTCAGAGAAAATATAAAGAAGTACTTAGCTTTAAAAGACTAGGTATTTGTTAGTAAGTAAAGCTGAATTAACTTCTCACTTAATATAATTTTAATTAAACTAATAGCGTTAAATCGCTTACTTGCAGCAATTTAATTTATAGCTTTCTAAACTTTAATCTCTGCTTAGACACTCAAGTCCTTAAAGCAAATAAAGGATAATTAAGTTAAATTGATTATTAGATAATAATTTAAAGTGATACCTGAAATACTAGCAACTCTGTCTATAGAGTTATTATCAAAAATTAAACTGACTTGCTTAGTATCAAAACAGCTTTTAGCAAAAAAAGCTTAGAAGAATAAATATTTAATTGATTTGTTTTATACTTAAATGTAATATTTCAGCCTTAAACTTGATATAATACTTTCAAGTAAGCAAATTACAGTAAAATTATAAGATAAAAGTCTATACTAGTGCAGCTAGCAATTAATAGCTTCTACTATTCAAAGCCTTTTTGAAATTGTAAAAATACTTAGCTTACTTAAGTGCTTATTGAGCTCATTTTTGAGATAGTTCAGAGAATTTGTTGTTGATATAAAAATGTCCTAAAATTTGAATGAGTTGATTGAAAGAACAAAAAAGGCTTCTAAGTAGAGTCAAGCGCTAGTGATAGTGTAAAATTTGAATTTGAATCCCTAGGAGAAAGAGTATTTAAAAGTGTTGGTGATGGATAAGAATAAGGAAGTAATAAGAACAATCAAAAGGTTTGTCAAAGATGAAAATAGGGATGAAAAATTCATGTTACACTGTTTACGTTCTTTAATGAAATGCTAACAACCTCCAAACTTCGATTCTTTGCTGTGAGTTATTTTTGAGGAAATTGATTAGCAAAACTCAAGTTATATCAACTTTGAAAATATGCAATAATACCTATTCTTGCTATTCAATGACCTCTTAGAAATATTACTTAGAGATTTAGAGTTTTAAAAGTATAGCAAAGAGGAAATGGAAAAGATTATGTTTTTAAAGAAAATTTCGCCTTTTGAAATAGCAAAGACAGTTACTTTGGATTGCTTTCTTAGTGCAGAGTAAGATTTAGATGGGTTAGTTAATTTTAATGAGTTCTAATAGTGATTCCAAGATTCTAGCTTTTAAGATATATTTGCTAGTGCTTAAAAGACATTTATAAAGTGCCTAACAAGCAATAATGAAAGTCAGTAAACATAGGTAGATCATTAAAAACAATTTACAAATGTAAATCCTGAACTAGTCTAGGAAACAGTTAAGTAGGAAGAAAAGGACGAGTTTGAGAGCTTATCTTTTGGCAAGTATTTCGAGAATAACGAAGTAAGTAAAAAATATTAAGATGTACTACTATAGCAGAAATTAAAAAAAGTACCAAAATTAGCTGATCCCCCTTAAGTTTAAGTTTTATAAGCAAAGAAACTTGATGAGCATACTATTATTGAAAAGTAAAGAAGAAAAACCTAATGCTTAATTTAAAAGCAAGAAAGTAAAGGAACCATACCAGAAGTAAAATTGTTAAACACATCATGTATTGTTAATAAGTCTTAGACTTTAAAGGCTGAAAAAGTCACATCAAAAGAAACGAGTAATTCCTTTTAAGGTAGTAGTGCTAATTCCCCTGAAGTTGATACTTCAATAGAAGAAGTTCTAAATTAGCAAAATTAATAAATAAAAGCACTAAATTTAGCTACTGACATAAATAGATAGAATTAGATCTCTTAAAGGATAATAACTCCATCATTTTATCAAAATATCACTTCTTACTTTGGACGAAGTTCATAAGAATTAAAAGATGAAAAAAAGGATTAATTTATAACCTCTCACTCACCTACTTAGCATTATAGCAGCATTTTGGGCTCAAGTCCGCTTATTCATCCTAGTGGATCTCAGTTTTCTCCTAATACTTCTCTTCAATAATAGCCTTATAATAGCTATTACAATCAAGCTATGAATGTAAAATATCCTTAACCTAGCAATTCGATGGAAATGTACTATCAGATGAGTCCACGTCTTTTACAAGGGGAATATTCAGCACAAGGAAGTACATATTTAGATTAGCTTATGATTCTCAGAGACGAAACTGGACTAAGCAGATTTAAAGCTCCTTTTTGTATAAGGAAAGCTAAGCAATACCTAGAGCAGGAGAAATTAATAGATAATCAAATAGCTTTTGAGGATTTTTTAAAAATAATTAAAAAGATCTTAAAGACAAAGTACGTTAAAGAAGAACTTGTTAATAAAATCTTCATCATGCTAGATACTTCATAGAACGGCTATCTTGATGAAAACTAGTTCTTATATAGTTTGGTTATAATAACTGGAGGTAGTTGGTTTGATAAAATAAAGGCAATCATCAACATTTTTAAATAGAAGAGTGAAATTTTAAGCTAAAGTCAGCTCTTAGACTTTGTGAATTGGTTATTTAACTTGCTGGTATAATATAAACTTGTATAAATTGACTTCGAGATAGTTCCAAGATCTCTAGTATAGTAGATTTACTCAGATTCCGGTCTTTTGGATAGTGATTTAATTAGTTTCTAAGATTTATTCGATTGGACTCAGGATTAGCCTCCTAATATGTACTAAAAGAAATAAAAGCAAGTTAATAAGGAAAAGATAATTAAATTGGAGGAATTGAGACAGTAGAAATGACATCAGTCTAACAGCCTCTTAGATCATTTTGTAAAGGAATGGGGAAGATCTTAAAATCTTAATTCTGTGCACATCTTAGAAATAATAAAATACTTGAACTATCATCAAATTGTTGGCTACTTCTCTCACCAGCACTTCTAAGCAGTAATGGAAAAGTTTGATAAGAACATTGATGCAGAGTTTATCTTCTAAATAGTAAACACTGGAAAAGGAGTAGTTCCTACAGAAGAATTGATAACAGTATTTGCAGTCTTCTGTGCAGGTGATATTAAAACAAAAGAGCAGATACTCTATAACATCTACAGCGAGTCAAGCGAATATAATTTATTCCTGAAAGCCTAGAGCAACGCACAGAAAGAATTAATCACATTAAAAGAGCTGGAAAGATGAGTGTTAGTTATATTCAAAACAATAAAGGCAGTCTTTACCAATTATAACAAGAAATATCTATACCTTGAATTTTCAAAGTCTAAGAAATAAATGGTAGTGGATATGCTTCAAAATAAATATAAGAAAGAAGTTCTTAAATGGGATGAATTTGTAGCATGGGAAGAGTAGTTTGGTATTGGCATAAATGTTAACATTTAAATTAAATAAAAATACTGTTTTATATAAACTCTTTCTACTAGCCTTTTATATTTATTAGTCCTAAGGATTTAATCAAAGGTTTGAGAACATATATTAGTAGGAGTAGGAAATGTATTTTACTGAATATCTGGAAGTAAGGTTAATTTAGATCTGCTTATTTCAATTTTTCTTTAATAGTAATTAAATAAGCTGATTGTATTAACAAATACTACCAATTAAGGAAAATTACCTATATAGCGCTATACTTTAAGATTTTAAAGGGATTATAAAGATTGTGTTGTATAACGTTTGAGTGAGATGAAACTGTTAAAAGTTCAATAATTTTGCACGTTAAACAAAGTGAATTATCGGAAAAAAAGAATAAAATCTTTAAAGGCACTCTAAAAGTTTTAAGGTAAAAAATGAAAAAATTGATCTGTTATTCTGTTTCTTTTTCTTAGGGAATCTTTAAAGCTTAAAAGTAGAAAATAATTACTAATATCTTGCTATTTTATACTTTCTAAAGACTAACCTATTTTAAATTCAAAAGATAAAAATCTTAATGTCTGCTTAATGAATAATTCTCTCTAAACTTTACAATCTCTTTCATTTAGTCTAATCCTTTCAAACCTTCCTTAAATTTAGCTAACTTAAGGTTTTAGATATTTAAGATAGGAAGGATAATCATAAGTGTAGTGAATCTTTAAATTATTTGACTTTTTAATTGATATTAATGTTATTAGGCATTAGGGTTAATTTGAGATAATATACTTGCTAAATTGTACGTTTATTTAAAAGGGATGGAAAAAAATGAATTTAAAGGCTATTTCAAATATAAATTGACTTCTTTATTAAAAAATCTAAATTGTAATAAGTTACTACTTACTTCAATAATATTGCATTTCATAGAAATTTAGCTAAATATCAATGTAACTATAATATAGATATTTACTTTCCTTAAAATTAAATTAAATAGCAAGTAATAATCTAAGAGAAGCATTTGCATTATAAATCAGTATGAGCATTATAGTGTTGTAAGTATAGAGTTGAAATAACTACTTATTAGATTAATAAAGTATTTATTAATAGATTAACTACTAGTTAATATATCAAATACATATCAAATTAAAAAATCATTTATTCAAGCAAAAATTTAATTATTACTCAAAACTATAAATCAACTATTAGATAAATTATTTTTAAAATGGTTATTTATCAAAAGCGAATACCGAAATCAAAATCAATTGAATTAGTTCTTTTTTGTATTTTAAGAACTTTATTTAATGGGGTTAAAACTTAGTTTCCTTAATTCAATAGAAAATTAATGGAAGTAAAACTCTTTTATATTTAATTAAGCCAAATTTTATATTAAAAA
The DNA here is from genome assembly GCA_946699065.1 of Loxodes magnus. Lineage (NCBI taxonomy): Eukaryota > Ciliophora > Karyorelictea > Loxodida > Loxodidae > Loxodes > Loxodes magnus. The sequence continues at coordinate 752,300 of CAMPDV010000008.1, read as the reverse complement.
TCTAGTTTTAGAAATAAAAAGTAAAATAGACTGAGAAAAATAAAGAGAATTGAAGTATTTGTATAAAAAGTTAGATGACAGAAGAAAATAAATATGTGTTTATTTTAATATTGACTATCAGCTGCTTTTCTGTTTTATCCTCACTTTTAATCATTGCTCTTACTCATATATTAAAGAATTCGTTGATATCTCCCTACAAATTTATAAAATGACTTTCTGTATCGATGCTCTTTGGAAGTGCTTTGACAATTTTATGGTGCTTAATATGTAATAAATGATTTTATTAAGATCTCTAGCAATATCAGAGGTTTTTAGTTTATATAATTATGTACTGGTATTCTGTAGGAAGTTATTAGACCTATTTTATCTCCCGCTTTGTTCATTAGACTATCTCGACTTTGATGAGATCTTTTGAAATTGATATAAGATCGTTCCATTTTGTAAGCTTTTCTCTCCCTTTAATTCACGTGACTTATTTCTTCTTAATAGAAATTTTTAGAGGAAGTTAAGAAGATCATTTGTTTTATGTGCTTTACTCACTTGGATTTATTCTATTATGATATATTCCTTTTTGGATAGTTTTCTCAATTAACTCCTATTTTTTTTGCTAGTTCTGAAGGAAACGATGCAACAGAAATTAGTTAGTAAGGAGTTCAGAAATGCTAGAAGTTTTCGAATTGATTCAAAACTTGAAATGATATCCTATGATTTTCGTAGTTGCATGAATATCAGCTACTATAGCAGATGTTTACTACTTCTCAAGCTACCTTTTAAACGGTAGCTATAGTAAAGGTCAACATCAATCTAAATTTATTGGAATTGGATGAGGCTTATAGGCACTATAAGGAGTGTTCAACTTCTTTGCCTTTGGCATGAACGTAACAATTCAAAAAGAAATATAATTGAGATTTAGCCCAAGCTACAATTCTTTTTATGAAGTAAAAATTTAGAAAGAACTAGTTGACCAAAACACAGAAGATAATTTTTCGCTAACTAGAAGCGAAAATAGTGATGCTAATTTCATTTAAGAAGATAATTCATAGCAAGAATGTAGTTATTTAAGCGTCAATGGGTGTGTTTGAAGTACTAAATATATTATAATAAGGTATGAAAAGGGATATTTCAGATTATTTAAAATAAAAGTTTAATTACTTCCTATTTTAAAGTTCTTAGCGTCAAATATTTCTACGTAATATTAAAAATCCTCTTCATATCTTAAAACCATTTTTCTTTTACCCCTTTACTCTATTATTTGTATTCTTATTTGTAATTAGAAGTTAGATTTATTGTTAGAAAAAAAGCAAAAAAAAGGATTATTAAGCAAACTAAATGATTTGAATCTAAATTTTTTAGTCTAGATTAAGAAGCAAAATAAAGTAAAAAGCCTTTATTCTTAAAGTTCATTTCATTCCCTAGATGCTTATAAGTGTTCTTAGGCTATTAAGTAATTAGAGTTCTATGCATTAATTCTAAATATGAAACAAAAAAAAAATGGAAAAAAACCCGGGGATCTAAACCTTGAATTCTAACCTTAAAGATCAATCTTAAGTCTCAGTTAACTAACAAGAACCAAGAATTCAAAAAAGATAAATCTATTCCTGTTAAGGATTGGGAAATGCGGAATTTCCTAGCAAACTGAAAAAGCTTGAAAAACCCCACGAGCAAGACATTATTTAGCTTTATTCATTAATTGAGAAAATGAATACCGAAATTCAGATCCTGGAGGCGGAAAACTTGAATCTTCGGCTTCTTTTTTAAGATAGAAAAAAGGAAAATCAAGACTTGGTAAGTAAAGTTTAGTTTTAAATTGAAGCCTTAACTTCCTAATTGAACTATTAGAAAAAAACCTAGAAGCAAATCAATAGAAAATTAAAGAAGAAATTCGATTACCAATCAAAAAAAACTAACTTCAATCAGAAAAGATGGAAATTGAAAAAAATGTAAACAGAATAAAAATTTTAATTCAAGCCCTTAATAAAACGTTGCTATTGTTGTCAAAAGGCTGGACATTTTTGGATGTAATGTCCGAAGTGAAGAAGAGTGCTTGAGCAGCACCGTAAATAATTTGGAACATCGAGGAGGCTATATTGTAACTACTTTGGAGGTATTTAAAGAAAGAAGCTGATATTAGATGATTCAAGTGTGCCACTAATCAAACAGGATCTTGGTAATTAATAGTAACGGAATAAATAGCTTTAAAAGGACAACAATGACCTTAGAATTTGTTTAGAGAAGCTGGAGAAAAATTACAAGAAGATGGAAGAACAATTCTATGAGCTTATTGAAGAGAAAGAAGAATTATCTCAGTTTGAAATTGATTCAGATGAAGACATGTACAGTTGAGTATTGAATATAAAAACTTTTATTGTCTTTAATTTGAGGAAGCATTTCCTTTAATTAAAGATGACCCTAACCCTTATAGTTTAAATTAATTAATTAATTCTAAATGTGAAGCAAGATAAATTGATATTGAACTAATCGAGTATAAAAAGAAGCATATAAATGAGGATGAGATATGGATGGCTCAGAGAAAAGAAGTATATAATTTTACTTTCTTTAAAAGAATTTAATATAATTATTTAAATACCTTATTTAGATTTATTTCTTACTCCGGATTTTTATCTGTGAATCTCTTATCGCTATATCTTGACTAACATTAATAAATAAATAGATGAAAAGAGTTAAGCAGATAGGTAATAAAAGAAGTTGCTTATAATAAATGAACCAGATTAAGAGAGAGTGATGCTATAGTAGTAGATATACTTGATAAGCTACATTATATCAAGTAATTTTTCATTTTAGTTATATATATGGAGTCAGTATTTGAAGAACTACCCCAAAATCTGCCAATTGATAAAATAGAATGAACTAAGATCGATAATATTGAGAATGTTATCTCGTCTCTTTATGAGTTTGCCCTATTACCAGTTCATAATGACGTTGTTTATAAGCTAAGCATAAATTAGAATAAATGGCCTGTTAAGTAAATAGAGCTAAAGTAGTAGGGAAATATAATACATTATATCAGTAGACAAAGAAAATATAAGTTCATGGCTTTAAAGTTTAAAAGAATTCAAGAAAACGAGATAAAAGAGAATGATAAGGAGCTTTATGGCTTCAGACTTATTTCCTTTAATCAGTGTTGTCAATTCTATTGTACCACTAGTGCCTAGAGAGATTCCTGAGTTAAAAATTTAAGTGTATGGTGTATTTAAACAAACATAAAATAGTATTACAACTTGCATGAGGAGATTGGAACTGGATCACACGCTAAAGTTCACAGGGCTGAGCATAAATAGTCTGGATAAATTTATGCAATCAAATGTACTTTTAAAAATGTACTTAGATAAGCTGAAAGAAATATAGTAAGTTTATTTAAATTTAGGAGTGTCTTGTGAATGAAATTAACAGTATGAGAAATCTAAATCATCCAGATATTGTGTAGTTATATAATGTTTTTGAAGATTATGAGTTTGTTTACATGGTTCTGTAGTTTTGTCCAGCAGGTGAACTTTTTACCAGAATTATCAAAAGGAAATAATTTACAGAATATAAATCGATGAAGATAATGAAGAAGTTATTAAGAGTCCTGCATTATTTACATTAGGAATAGCGAATCATTCATAGAGATTTGAAACCTGAAAATATACTAATGATTTCTAGCTTGGACGATACGTAATTCAAACTAGCAGATTTTGGTCTTTCTTAACGATTTGTAGATAATAATTTCAATTAAAGATGTGGATCACTTGGATATGTTGCTCCAGAAATCTTACTGAACGAGCCATATTCTACTAATATAGATGTATTTTCAGCAGGAATTATCATGTATATAATATTATCGGGCCGATCTCCTTTCAACGCAAGAGATTAGAACGATTTATTAATCTAGAACAGATCCTGTGACATTTGCTTCTAACAGAAATATTGGTCTCACGTTAGTTCAGAAGGTATGGAACTTGTTTTGTGACTGACCGATCCTGATAAATCTCTAAGACCTACAGCTTTGGAGGCGTTAGAGCATCCATGGTTTTTCATGAAAGAGATACTAAAAGCCAAAAATCATAATAATCAGTAGTTAACTATCTCTACTAGTCCTGTTAAACTTGAGTTGCCACCTACATCGCCAAATTTGAGTCCTCCAAAAACTAGAGAAGAAATATAATAAAAGCGAGGCATTGGAAAATATGCTTAGTAAAGTAAATATTAGTGAGAAGAAGAAAAAGTTGCTATTCAGTTATAATAGGTAGAGTTCAATGATAATTACTAACAAATAAAAAATGGAGTGAAGAAGGCAGCAGTAAATAAAGCATCACCTAACAAAGTCTCAAAGAATTCATTACCTGGAAAAAGTCCTCCAAAAGTACAAACAAAAAAATAATCTCTGTTAGGATCATCTAAAGGAAATGTCGAAGGCAACAGTCCCTTAGTAAAAGCTTCTTTAAAGTCTCAACCTAAATTATCAAAGTAAAATCAAAATAAGTAAAGCAAAGGGCAAGAAAGCCCTGGTAAAACTTAGATTTCATCAAAGAAATGAGAACAATAAACTAAACAAATAATTTGAGTTTTCTATGCAAACCATTTTAACTAGCTAAGCACTATACTAATTAAAAACTAATAATAGCATTAAATTTGCTAATCAAAAAAGGCACTTTAAATCATAAAACAAAAAAGAGTTAAAAAATCTAATTCTACGATTTATAATAATTCAATAAACAATATAATGAGGTATGGGTATAAGAAATCAAATAATCTCTAAAGTTACAACATTAAAATTGTTTAAATATTTAGTTTTATTATTTAGTAATACAAACAGTTTTATTCTTACTTTTTCTTATAGTAAATATATTTAAAAATTAATTTATAGGTATTGTTGATAAAAACTCTGTCTTAGAATAATAATATTCTACTTTGAATTATTATATGAAGACTATGGTTTAGTTTATATGAAATTTAGGCTTTTAAATCAATAAAAACATTGATTTTGTATTGAGGGAAAAATAATAAATTCTAAGATTTTTAGAAAAGTACTAAGTAGAATTTATCATAATTGGTTAAGGCCTTCTAAAGATATTTTTATTCGCCTCTTAAATAAGAAGCTTAATTTAGATAGACTTAAACATAATTTGAATTTTAGTTAAAGATAGTTTTAAGTTAATAAGCTATGAATTATAATTCTAGTTAAAGCTTGTAGTTAGTGCGGATAAAATTAAATAAATATAAAGATTCAAATCAAAGGAAATAGTCAGGAGTTCTCTTTGCTACATGGGCCTCACCTCTTCTTGGAGCAGGCTCAAATTAAATACTAACTAATGAAAATTTTACTAAGTGTATTTAAGGTATTCATCCAATTCCATTATAGCTGCTTAATTACCACAACGATAGCAATAATTTGGAGCACTGAAAACAGTCACTATGTTTCTATCATGGCTCCAATTGAATCCCTAATTTTATAACTTACCTCCATCACTAGCTAATGTGCTCTGGTTATAAGAGTTAAATTGTTTGTATGGTTAAATTGTTGGGAAATATCCTATCCAAATGTATATCCTGCACCTCTTGGAGATATTCCTCATCCTGACCTATCATCAGGATCTGATCATAATAAATCACACATCGGTCCTTCATGAGGAACTTCTTAGAGTCTATCTAAACATCTTATATGATCTAAAGTATCAATACTAGGAGAGAGTCCTCCATGTAAGCAAAATATTTATTTTTCAATAAGCGCTGTAAGAGGCAGATAATCAAATAAATCAGTAAAAGACTTCCACACACCAGCATGGCCATATTTCCTTAAGCATTCATCATAAAACCCGTATACTTGTGTAATTTATCTTGATTCATGGTTTCCTCTTAAAATAGTAACACGATCTTTCCACCTTACTTTTAAAGCTACTAGCAAACTAACAGTCTCAATGCTATAATAACCTCTGTCCACATAATCACCTAAAAACAAGAAGTTTATATCAGGAGGTCTATTTCCAATTAAGAAGAGCTCCATTAAATCATGGAATTAGCCATGAATATCTCCACACACCGTTACTGGACTTTAAACAGGTTAGACATTCGATTCGAAGGAAAGAATTTCTCTTGCTTTTTCGCAAAGCATCTGAATTTCACTTTCAGGCAAAGGTTTACAATTATAAAGTTCATCAATTTATCTTTCTAAGATAGGTATATCTATTTAAGGAGCAGGTTGAGCCATTTATTTTGAAAATACCAAATTTTAAATATCATATATGTAAATTTGCCTTATTTTCTTCCTTTTTTGCTACTAACATATAGAATTATCAATTCAAACTACTTTATTAAATCGTTAATTACACTTAAATACAAATTAAGTAGAGAGCTTTATAGTTAGGAATTACTTTTCTAAATTGCAAGCAGTTTATTTATGCTAAGTATGGATGCAAAGGTTATAACTTATCTGAATAGAGGATAATTAATCTATTGAAAACTTTTAATAACTTGCTTAGCAAGAAATTCAAATTCATTTTAGCCTTTAAACCGTCTTATTTACTCTCTTAGATTAAATTAAGTGCTTTTTATTTAAGGAGACTGCTTTTTTCTATCTGAACTTTAGAAGATTTAAACTTTGAACATATATATTGAGCTATTATCGTATGATAGAAGTGCTTCCATTTATTGATGTGTAATTTAGGACAAATAAAGTTTTGATTGCTTCTTCTTATTTATCAGATATGAAATTGTCTTAAAGGTATAGAAATGTATAAAAGGAAATTATAGTATTAGATGAATAAAAGTAGTTAGTTACATGAAATACTAGTCATTGTAATTTCAAGTATAATCAATTCATTCCTATACCAATTTCCAATCTATTGATCTAACGCTTATCATTTAGTCAATTAGCAATTAAGAAGACAGCGTGAAATTAAGAGATCTTCTATCATTAAAAATTAGCATTAGATAATCATATTTGACAAGGTAAATCATGAATTAATAAAGTGCTTAAAGCTTAAAGGAATAGATATTAAAGAAAGTTCTGTTAATCCTCTCACCAATCTAGTCAAAATGTATAGCTTGATTTATTTGTATGTAATCTGCATAAGCAAGTAATTAGATAAAAATTAGTGCTAAGAGTTAATTTGTGCTATTTTATTAACTAAGAATAAAGAAACTAATACTATAATTAAAAAATTAGAGAAATCTAAGAATTTTAAAAAAATAAGAAAATAATGACTAAATTACCTTAGCAATAGCTTTTTATTAGAGGTGTTAAAATTATTTCGGCTATTGATAGATTTTTATAGTAATGTGATACTTACAGAAAAATAAGATTCCAAACTTAAGTCTATAATGACATACTATATTACATTAAATAAACACTTAGTCAATAATATTTATCTAGTTTTTGTACATTTATTAAAAACCTTGCTTATTAATGTTAAATTCTCACTTAAGTAATCTACTAATTAAATTACTTAATGAAGTTAACTCGAAAAAGTTTTAAGTTCATTTATCACTAAATGTTTGGTAAATTCTCATTTAAAACTATAGAACGTAAGTAATTGCTAAGCCTTAGTCATTTTATAATAATAAATAAATAAAGTTTAAAACCAAGACTCTTATATAAAAAAATAGAACATATAAATTTAAATTAAACATTTCACTTGAATTGTATATTCTCCTCATAATCTCTTGAAATCAGATTTTTTAATTCTTTTGAAGACATATCTTAACTATAATCAGGACTAGCTTAGTTTCTTTAATCATATCTAGCTTCACTTTAGTATTCACTTTCCATACCTAGAGATATTTTTTCGCTAATCATTTCAGTTTCAGTATGTTAGACTGAATAATTTGTCTCTTGAATGGCTTTTAGTTCCTGATGTTCTTAATCTGAACATTTTCTTACTTCTAGGTTATTATGATAATTTCTATCAGTTTCCTAAGTTGGCAAATTATATTCATTTATACTACTTTTCATCAGAAACGATTATTTAAACTTCGAAGCGTCTGTTAACAACCTTTCTCCAAATTTTTATTATCCAAATTTATTCATACTTTACAAAAAAGAAACTCTAGTTTTTGTAGTAGGTAAGATCTACTCTTAAAGACTAGGTAAAGAGATTTAAAAGAGATCTAGCTTTTCCTGAATAATTACTTACATTTTCCTACTTCCTTTCAAAATCTAATTCTCTTTATATATCTTCAAACTTAGCACTTTTCTTATAGTTCGAATGATATCCAAATCCTACATCAAAATATGCATCATCTTCTTCCTCTGAATTTTCTCAAGCTGATGCGTCTATTAGACTACTCATTTCAAATCCTTCTTCTATCTAAAATGGATAAGTGAAGGCCATTTATGAATCTAATTTTCATTGCTACTGAAATTTGTTTTATAGGCTGCCAATTGCTCTCTATCTTTACTAGGAGTTATTTAGTCCTTTATTTTGTTTTCTCTTTTATTTTTAAATTCCTTCTATTCTTTTTAACTCTTCTGAAGTAATTCTATCATTTCGTAAATTTGGATCTCTTTCACAGTCATAAGGTCTATGACCAAGTTCTTTGCAATTAGGACAATAAATGTTTCTATGTTAATGTTTTTCTAATGCTTCTTTTTCACGTTAATCAAGTTCATCTTCATCATCCTTACTTTCATGTTTACTTGTTTTACAACCAGGAGCTTTCTCATTTGTTTTACCACAGCATCAGTAAATTTCTCCTTACCAAGGTGATTTATGTGTTCTGCAAGACCAATTTAAATTTTAGTATTCTGAGTACTCTTATTAGCAATTTTTGCAAGATTTTAACTCTTAATCTCCAAATCTTTTGTATCTTTGCTTTAACGAATGCATCTTCTTACGTATTTTATCTAGTTCTTCGCTAAGCGCTTTATTTTTTTGTTTGTAATCATTGTATTAGTACTACAAAGTTGTATTCTAATTGCTTAAAATACCATTTTCCTTTGCCAATTCATTTATTTTAGTTTGAGCCATTATTTTAATTTTGTCTCTGTTAGCTACTATTTCTTAAATCTGCTTAGCCTATTAGCTAGCTTCTTCCATATATTGCTCCTTTAAATTTTGTACCTCTGCAAGATTCTTTTTTTAGGTTGTAATAAACATACTAAATTGCTGTGAAGAATAAAACAAATTCTTTAACTCGTATTATAATTTTTCCTCTAGGAATTTTCTATCTAATATTTAGCTTAATTTAGAGAACAAAGTTCTAAGCCGCTCTCCAATTATATCATTTTCTAGTCTCAAAATTGCATTACCATGCTCATTTTCTATGTTCTTATTTGTAAGTTTATCATTGAGTGCCTTTTCCTATCTCAGTAATTCACTCAGTTATTGTCGTTACTTTTCACTATCTTCATAAAGTTCTTTATATTAAATACTTTGCTACATAAAGTACTCCCTGTTAAAGATTTAAATATTGTTTTCCTTTATATAAGCTTCAAGCTAGTTCTTCATTATCTTCTCATTTATTTGGCTTTATAGAGCTTCAGTTTTATGAATATCTAACTGAGTAGCCAAATTGGCTGTGTTTTATATTGTTTCTTTTAGTTTTTAGGATGTGTCATCTAATTATTATCTCACTATTTGCAGCTCTTTATAAAGTCTTTCACTCAATTTTAGCTCTGCATATACAGTTCCTTCATAAGGTTACAACTTCTTTTATGGTAGTTAGAAGTTCTTATTGCCTAATATTTGCTGACAGTCTTAACTTATAACTTCTTTGTTAGTTTGTTAATTTATCTTTTTTCCTTTTCCTTATGTGTTTTCTGGTTTTCCTATAACTTAGGTTCTTTTTACATCCATCACATTTCGGTTATCCATTTCAAACATAGGAAGTAAATACTTTTCAACTACAACAGCTGCTAGATCAGGAGAGACATCAATTTCTTATTTTTTGTTTTTCTGTTTCATAACTAGAATTTATTCTAAATCTTCTAGTGAAGGCTTTATATCTTTCTTTTATTTCAGTTTTATTTATTAATGTAAGTTAGACATTGAGGCAAATTATGGCTATTATTTTGCACTCTTTTTAGTAGGAACTTCCATACTTGTTTGAATTTTGGTGCTGGACTCTGTTTGCATCAAAGTGTCAAATGTTTGTTTTAAGCAGAACTAACTTGATTAGCTTTATTAAGAAGTTTCACTCCACATTTTTTATTTAATGTTTAAAAGACTTTTCTTTAAACATCTATTTATACCCTAAAATGATTTATAGCTCTTACTTTTTACTATCTTCATTTAGCACAAAAGCAAAGCTTTAATCAACTCTTCTAACTATTAATTTTAAATTACAAATCTGGCTTAATATGCTTATAAGCTCTTAGAATGCTAATCAATATTAATCCTTTTACAGCTTACACTATCTTGATAATTTCTTAAATTCCTGAAACTAGAAAAAGCAGAAATTACATCAAAAAGTGACTTTGGATTTTCACCCTATCATTATAAGACATAGTACCTCGAAAACCCTGAAATTAGCAAAGCAATCTAAAAATTAACAATTAACTTAAGAAATTTATTCCTAAGTTTTAAATCTTCAAAATATGAAGATTGACAAGTAAAATAAACCTCTTTTGCTTGAAAATTATCAAACCTTGAATAGAAAGAATTTATCTAGTTAGCTCGCTTGCTCTATAAGTATTAGCTCGTAAAATAATTAAACACCCTCAGATTTCAAAAGCAATGCTATGATAACAACTAAATATTATGTAAATAGAGTCATATATATAATACTAAAAATCATATGCTTTATAGCTTATTTTAAACGTAGACAACGAGAATAGCTTCTATAATAATGATCTAGAAGAATAATTAAATTATGCAATTTTTTAGATTAATAAGCTAATTAAAGTCAAGAATTAAGATTTATAAGGATTTTACTATTGAATTTAATAAAGAAATCAATTTACCTAATAAAATTTTTAGCTTGATATTTTAATAAATTTATGGTAGTTAACTTTTCAAATTTGATATCTTAAATAGTAAATTATAAAGTCATAATATACCTAATTACTTTAGAGAATATTACATATTTTAATCTGGTTATATAAATCTAAATATTTTTAAATCAATTAAATAAACTTTTTTCGTTCATCTTCCAATTCAGTCATTATTAAATAGAATAACCACATTTAGATTCAAGAGTATCTAGAACGATTATTCACTGATAAAAGTAGACAGACATAAAATCACTCTCTTAAGAAATAAATTTAATATAAAGCATTTTATAAGCTTAAATTTAATGCTATCATATGTAGTTCCAAACATTGGCTTTTCCTAATTTAAAATATAACTAAAAGCTGAAAATTATGTTTCATTTAGCTTATTTAATCTGATGAAGAATATTTATATATAAAGCAACAGATTAAAATAATCTTAATTAATATTGCAATCTTTTATATAAATACATTTATACACTAAAGCATCTATTTTACTACTGTCATCCTGTATTTAATTGAGAAAATCATTTCAGAGAATAGCAATTTTGCTAAAATACTTAACCTAAAACACGGCTTCAAAATGAATTAAATGGCGTAAAGAAGAAATGTATCCTTTATTTATAATTGCATTTTATAAAATTTTGTATTTATAACATTTATAATTACATGGAAGGAATTAAAGTTGGATTTCTCTTGGGGAAGGAAGAACAAAAGATGGCTAAGGCTCAAAGTAAAGGGGCTAGGCTATAAAAACTCCATATGCGTGGCACTCTCCTAACTCACATCTGAAAAGAGAAAATAATCATAGGTGGGAAAAATTGAACAACTGCCAAAGGAATTAAAAAACCCACCTTTAATAACAAGGAATAAGCGACTTTAATGCCGGAACAAATTGGAACGATTTGGACGAGAAGGCCATAGAAAGCATGAAGCCAATTTAGATGCTTGACCTAATATGAACACTAATAACAAGAGTTCAAACATTGGAAGAAGAACAAATAAACATAAATAAGAAGCTAAAAAGCCATTGAAGCTGATGAATCTAACTTTGGCGGAAAATTTAGAAATGTAACATGAAAAAAATATTCGGAGAAAGAATTCAGATAATGGAAAACTATATTGCATTTTGCAAGAACAAGACGAAAAAAACTGGGCCAGGCAAGATTAAATTAATAAAGAGATTTAGAGAAAGCTGTAATAATCTGAAAAGAATCCTAATAGAGTGGTTTTGCTCTAATGGAAATATAGAAAAGAGTAAAAGAACAAAAAGAATTAAAAGAATTAAAATCTAAAGAAATTAGAAAATTATACAACATTTACAAAATTCGATGGTACCTAAGACGTAAATATCCGTAGCAAGAGAAAACAGGAAGAAAAGTCTGAAAATCGGTCTGACGTAAAGCAACTTCTTTGTTTTAATCAAGCGATGGGAAGATTTGACAGAGAAAGCAAGAATCATCAAATGGATACATATGAACTATTTGAGAAAGGAGAACCTTTCAGACGTTGTAAAGTTTTTTAATTTCTAGTCGAAAGTCAAGAATATTTTAATTTAATTATAGTATTTATAATTTTTTACTTTAACTCCTTTATAAAATAGTTATAATTAAAAGAAAGGATCTAACAATAAATTCATTTATTATCTTCCTTATTTTCCATTTTAAGATAATTTCTTTATTTTATACTCTTATGATTTTTATTCTTAAAAAATAGACTTTGCCAAGTAAATGAGTAAGTGTTAGTAAAGAAGAATTGCTACTAATTTTTTATAGCAATTTCCTAAAAATTGAATATCATTATTAAATTTTCAGCTACCAATACTCTAAATATAAATTAGTTAAATAGTAATTTTAGTTCTATTTTATAAAAATAGAAATATTTTACACTTTAAAATTTCTTTGAAGAATAAAAGGGAAACATTTCTAATCTAACCTTTTTTTTTAATTATGGAAAAATCTTTCATAATTTGATAAAAACAATAACCAAGAAATGTCTGCCTTAATTAAGCAAAAAACAATCAATCCTACAGAATGTTAAAATATAACAATAGAAATAACATGTCAGGATTCAAAAAAGGATTCTTTGTGGCTACAATAAAGGCAGGAGTTAAATACATCCTAGAAATGCTAGGACCAGGAAAAGAGTAAAAAAAGGACATCCATCAGGATGAGTCTCCCGCCTTTGAAGAAAAGCCTAGGAAATAGACTAAAAATATAATGCGCTCGGAAATCTACAATCTCATCACATAATAATAAATAAGCTACGATTAGCTGATTAAAGTAGTGTTGACCTCCAGGAAGAGGTAAAAAAATTGAAGAAAGACAATAAGAATTTTAAGGAAAAGCTCGAAATTTCAAAGGAAATAGAATTTAGAATCACGATCTAAGAAAGAAACCTTAACGAATTTTGAAGTATTTCGTAAGACCAGAACAATTAATCATAACACTAATAATAAAAGCAAAAAAAACTGGTCAATAACATAGAAAAAATTGAAGAAAACTAGCAAAAATTGCAGCGTTAAATGGAATTACTAGAACAAGGAAATGATTCAATTATAATCGAAGGAGAAAATGGCTCATGATTTAGATATAAACGAGAAGCAAAAAAATGCTATTATTATATTAAATGGATGTCGGCTGCGTCAGGAGAACAAGTAGGTAATCTGATGTAATTTTTACTGCATTGCGAGTAACTTCACACTAGATGTAACCACGGGGAAGGGTGGATAAACTCTGTTGAGACATGCCTAATTTACCCCGAGAGTTCTCTTTATCAGTATGAAAGTTTGACTGACGGGTCTTCTAATTAATAACTTAATAATTAATTCTTATTTGGACCTTATTCAAGAAGACTGAAGCATTTAACTCAAGATTTAAGACTAATTTTTAATAAGAAGATTCCCCATTTGGAGAAGCTGTAGAGACTCTATGGACGAAAAGAATGAAATCAAGCTTTTGAGAACACTTTTTTAATATTAAATATTAATACTCAAAGAGCTACGCGCCAATGAGGTGCTACGCGCTCTATAATCATTTTTATTTATTTATTTTATTTATAACTCTCGAACACATCTATGGAAAAGGCGCTGGAAATTCTTAAATAAGAATATTGAAACTACTAGAAGAAGTTGGATAATAGAAAGAATATACAAAAATAACTAAAAAGAGAAAGAGAAGATTATATTGCAACAAATTTGGAAAAATATAAATAATCAAAGATACCAATCATTAAGTAGACGAATGGATACCTTAGTGAAAGTATGCATATCAAGGAGAAAATTTGTAGAGGCATTTAAACTTTTATATTTAGCCTCTATAACAATTTATAGGCTGGTGGGAAAGAAGTTGAAATACCTCCAAGAATAGCAAACATTTAATTTTGTTTTTGTATTTGTAAAATATAACTATAAAATACGATAGTCCATTTTCATTGATAGAAATAGTACAAAATGAAAATTTAGATTGAATAAGTAAAAAAGCAAAATAGCTTAATAAATTAAAAGGTTACTATTTATCTATAATAAAGTAATTATATTTCTTAATCATTGTTTTACAATATTATTAAGTCAAATATGCCTTTTACTTTTATCGATATTATAATATTAATCATTAAAATTTAGATCTAAAGTTTTTTTGCTCGTGAGCAAAATAGCTTTTTCAATTAATTGAGATATTTAATCATTAGGAATTATTATAACTGCAATTAGATTTAAAGGTATCTAGAGTACTTGAGTCACTGATAAAAGAATGTAGGCATATTAATTTCTTAAGCAGCAAAATAGTTTTAGTATAATGCATTTTGTATCTCTTTAATTAATATTATTCAACCATATTATAAATAAAGGAAGCTGAAATAAAATAATCCTTTTTTTGACAAAAGAGACATATGAAAAAGTAGTACTAAGCGAAGATTTGCTTATTTATAATATTAAATGGAAAATAAAACATTGAGAATACAATGAAGCTAGCAATCTATATAGAGTATAGCTTTATTTAAATGGCTAATACTTAAAATGAGTAATTTTTCAAGCTAGATCAGAAGTTAAAGAATATCTTTATTGCTACCTAAAAACTTAATGCATAATGAAATGATTATACTAGTATAAAGCCTATAAATAGTTATATACCCTAATACTTAATTTTTTGTATCTAAATGTTTTATGGTCAAGCAATTTTTTAATCCTTTCGATAAGCTTTATAGAGAAAAGATAAATTCAAATAAAATACAACTATAATGAATTAGCTAAAGTTTTAACTAAATTTATAGATTTTGCCAAATAAATTAAGTCCTATTTAAAGAGCATCTATTGCTACCCTGTAATTTTATTGCGCATAAGAAGGAGTTTTTCAAAGAGGAAATGTATTTCATTGCATGGTTATAGCGAAGTATAGAAATGCAATGATTTAAATGAAGATTCTATTATCTAAAGAGAAGAAATCTTCGAATAATTACCTGAAAATAAGAAGGAATTACTAGACTTACTATATCTTTTTCATTAAAGAATACTATAGACTACTAAATAACTAAATTAGCATATGATTTACTAAAGCATTGCTGTAAAAATCATCTTAAACTATTTGGCTACTTATTTCTAAAGCAAAATCAATGTCATAAACGAAATCCTGGATGTTAATTACAAAATTAAGAAGTTTCAAGAATAAGTAATAATATAAGAGAATTTATTGTCAATCTTACAGAATCAGTAAGAATAAGGAGTGAGATAATATAAAAAAATAAAAATAGGGCCAGTAAGGATAAAGATTAGAATTTGTTATAATTATAATTACAGTATAATTTAGTTCTTTTAAGATTGAATAGAAGATCTTAATTTAAAATTATTTTCATTTATTTTTATAATAAATATGCAAACTTAGACATTTCCAGGAACTGTCCATTTAGTACTTTCTTTTAGGGGAAATGAGAAAAAAAAGCTTCCTTATCCTCCTAATACTCTTAATGAACTAGAGAAGATGGCAGAATAGTAAACTGGAATAAAAGGAGCAACATGGGAATTTTGGTACTCCCTTCCGTATGAATAGTCAAAGAGATAAGATATATTTAACAATAACTAACTTAAAAGAGCTTATGAAAAGGCGGTTGATAATATTGATATTGTTGTTAGTTACGAGTAATCTACGATTCCTTATTTAGAAAATTGAATCTAGATAAGTGTAGATAACTCACCCGAATTTACTCTAAGTGCTCCCTAGAATTTTTAGGATTTTAAAAGCAAAATTGTTTCATAAGTTCCAAGTTTATAAAATAAAGATTTTACTATAGAAGCATAATGAATGGATAATAAGTTTGAAATAATTGACTCAGAAAGTAAGTACCAAGAAATGAAGCAAAATAAAGTGCTAATTTAGAATTAAAATAAAATGATTTAGTGCAAGGTTAAGATCGCAAGGCCTAACTGAACTAAGTAATTGGAAGAAGACTTTATAAGACAGACTAATTAAATACTCGAACAGATTAAGCAATTGAACTAAAGAGTAACTTAAATAGAGTTAAAACAAAAAGAGATTAATGAAGCTACAACTTATTAGATTTAGAATTTTTAGCAAAGTGAGTTAATCGGCCTTGTAACTCAGCAGCTTAGTTAGAGGCTAAGTTAGAACTAGCAATTCATGAAGTTAGTGTAGTAAAATAGCAAAACGAGGAAAAGTGCTGAACAGTTGCAAATTCTCCCTTCATAGGTTTCATTATAGTAGCCAACTAATCTTAGAAAGGAAAGTTATATGCCAAATTAAGTCATTCAACCAAGTTCAATTTACCCTCTTTCAGAACCTTATGAAGCTTAAATTTTGTCAGTAATGAAAAAACCATTTAATAATTATTGGCCTGGAATGAAAATTGCTTTTAAAGTTTAGTTAAAAAACATAAGTAATATAGGATGAATTGAGAATGAAGTTTCCTTAAGAGTTAAGTAATAAGATAGTTTCTCTTACATAATATAAAAAGCAACCAATCCCAATGAAGAAATAACACCTAACTTTGATGAAATATTAATTCCTTCCATTATGGACTATCAAGAAGAATAAGAAGTTATCAACTTTAATTTTGATTTCTATATCTTCAAGAAAGGTAAAAGAATAAGCGATTATGTATAGAAAATATGCGAATTTAAATAGCCTTAATTCAAATTAACGCAGAAAACCTAACCTACAGTCGTAGCAGGCTAGAATTTTTAAATAGATTTAACATTAAATAATTAGTCTAGCTTTGACTGGCCACATTGTGTTTTGAAAAACTTAGAAGATCCTAATATTTTCATATAAGTTACAAATATCAAAGCTGCTACAATTACTGAAATATAATTGAAATCTAAAGCCCAGATGAGTTAAGGACCAGTAAGAAGCAAGTGAAGATTCACCCATAACAATTGCTTTTTTGGTCCTATTTTAGAAATATCTTATGTAGTTTTAGGAGATGAAACTCCTGAAATCGAGAGAATAAGAACACAATACAAAATTGACTTTCAACAAGCCTATGAAGTTGTTAATGTGATTAATTTTGATCCAAATTTAAAAAATTAAGAAAGTTATATTGTGAAACTAAGGACTGAAAGTTAAAATTTCGCAGAATTTTCTTAGAAAGTGCAAAGCTTAAATCATAGAAATTGAAAGATTTAAAAATTATACAGTAATCTAAAACCTTTTTTCAATCTCTATTTTCTAAGTTTACTTTATCATTTCTATGTCTATACCTTATTATTAATACCAAGTAAGAGTAGTAAATCTAAAGTTTTTACCATTTAAGTCACTTGTTTTAAAATTTATGCTCACCTTCTCCATCTATGCGAAATTAATTTTTACTAGAGATATATTCAAAATAACCTTTTACAATATATAGATAACCTATGTCCTAGCATATAGTTACTTAATAACGATTTTAAGCTGAAGTTACTTAAGTGATTATTTTAAAATAAAGCTTACTAATGCTTTAATTTAATTATCTATATGTATTCTTTAATTTTATATATGAAAAAAGTATTAAAATTTGGATACTGCTTCATTAAACAAATAAAGCAAAAGCTAAGTAATTATAAGGTACTTTCTTGATAAATTAGCAAAGATTCTAATTTAAAAAGAGATACTATGAATTTTATATTTTAAGCTTATTTTAAATTAATAGCATTTTTACCTAATTGGTAAACGATTTTAGAAGTAACTAACTTGAAAAATACACTATTTTAACAGAATTTAGTGTTTGCATAAGCTAGAGTATAAGTGAGATAAATAAAGTTTTTTATATTAAAGAACTGTCCTGCCAAATCTGTTCTCACTTAAACTTCTTAAATGTTTCCCTCTACTTTTTTATAAATTAATGCTTTAGCTTTTATCTGCTTTATCTAAATTCAATTCTTTTTTATAATCTTAAGAGGTGAGAGTCTTAAATTTAATTTTCCCCTACTTTTGTTGCAAAAATTCATCATATGCTTTACTTAAGTTTGTTTGCTCTAGAATTTTGGTTATTTAACTTTTCATTCTTTTGATACTTTATACATTATTTGAAGCTATTTATTCCTTTTTTTTGCCATCATCTATCATGAATGTATTAGCTTTTGTATTATAATTCTATTAGATATAGTCCATATATCCTCTACGTAAATACCTTTCCTCTATCACTCCAAAAGCATTATTATTCTTTAAAGCTTTAACTAAATGATTCTAGCAAATTCTAGGATCTGGACCTGCTGCCTCTACCTGTATCCGTTTTATTTTAAAAGCTGTTCTCACATCTTATTATAAGTAATCCTCTCCTCTAAATGTCATTCTTAATTTATTCCCTTTCACACCTTTTACCAGAGATGGGTTTCCTTATATTTTCTTTCCTTTTGGAGTTTGCAAATTGTAGATAACTTTAAATTCTTACCAATCAATAGGCTATCCTCGTGATAGCCTTTCAGTTAAGTTACTTCTCTTTATACTTAATTATTCTTTATCAATCTTCCTAACTAAGGACTCAGTAGTTGAATTTTATCTCTCTCTCTAAGAACTTGAGCATTATCTAATTCTCTTCGCAGTTTTGCTCCTCTAGATTCTAAAAGCAGTGGATTTATTAAGCTTGATATATAAAATAGCAGTTTATCTTTTAGGATCAATAATGCTACTTTAATTTCTTCTATGTTCCAAGTAATCTTTAGTATGCTCTTTTTACATCTTAAAGTATATTAGTTATATTAATTACATTAAATTACATCTACCTTATATACTTCTTTTATTTGCCTCCTTATGATATCTTAAGCTTATTTATGTAGGATGTCCTTCTTAATATACCTTCTTGCTAAATGTAGGAAAATATATATAATAAGACAGATAGTGTCCCCTTGATAAATATCTAACTGTTTATTTAGATGGAAGCAAATGGTAATTCAATGGTATACCAATATTTATCTTATAGTATTATTAGACTCTAATTCAGATAAAAGTATATCAATATAAAGTGTCACTGCTACTTAACGTTATGTCTTTACTATCTGAAGGAATATCTAGGAAACCCATCTTTGGTAATTAAAATTGATCTGCTTAAAGTGATTTATAGAAGCTCATTACAGATTACTTTCTTATATAAACTTAGTTCAATAGATACAACTAAGCTTTTCATTTTATATTATCTAAACATAAATATACAATTAAAGCTTGTCAGATTAACAGCACATTAATTAGACTGTGATCTTATTATAGAAAACCTAATGGATAATATTGATTATTAAGAATAGCTTATTATGTATGCCACTTTTTTAGTTACTTTACTTACTGTAATATTTTACTATTATAGCTAAAGCCTCTTGCCATTTGATAAAATAACTCTTTAATAGCTGGATTTAAGAATGCTAAAATAGGATAAATATAATAGTTTTGGTAGATAAGAATTATTTAAAATAGCATTTAGTTTGCTATTAAAAGATATCAGAGATTGAAAATTTAGCTTTAAACTGTATACATTAATAAAGTAAGTAAAGAGATTAAATATTTATACTGCTATTAGTTTTAATAGAAATAGTTAATTATAGAATTAAAACGCATTAAGCTTCTAAAGGTGTTAAAGAAATAAATATATTCTGAACTAAAGTTTAAGCTATAAAGTCTAAAATTTATTTTATTAACTATAGAAAAAGAATATCAGATTAGTACCAAATTAAAAGTAAAAAGCTAGTTAAAAATAGAATTAAAAAGGATTAATAGGAAATTATATACTTAGTTAGGAGTTAAGAATATATAGTTATCCTAAATTATTTAAGTTTAAAATCAGTAATATACCTAGTAATGAAATACTATACTTATAAAAGAACCTTAATAATATGTTTAATTCTATAAATAGCCTCATCAAACAGTTTAAGCATTAAAATCAATAAATTATCAGAAGTTTAATTCTAGTTATTATAAATAAACCTATTAAAAATTTAGTGTGTATTAGATGTTGGCTTAAAGAGGAATTAACAAAGTTAATTTAATTAAAATTAAAAGTCAAAATTCAAAAATCTTCATCCCAATTCTTGGGAATTTTCGACTTATATTTTCTAAGCTCAGTATTGTCGACTCCTACTTCTTCTCCTTCACTTTCTTCAGCCTAAAATATAAAAAATTTACAGCAATTTCATCATGAATGCTAGCTTTCTTCTTCTTTTTCAACAATTTTTGAACTTCTAATTAGAAATCAGGTAATTAAGGCTAATAAGGGGACTTCATTGTTCTATTATTTAATTAATCCTAAAATATTATTTCTTACCCAATCGAAGCCTTCAAATCATGGATGAGATTTCAAATTTTGGAAAGATCCCCCTGTTCTAAGTTATGGACTTCTTTGAAGTAATTATTCAATCATAATTTTTGCTGGAAAACTTTTACCCACAAAAGGTGGATACCTTAGCTTATATTCCAAAACCTTTTCATATATTGCCCATGGATCTTCTTCCTCTTCTCCAAATGGAACACCTCCACATAAAAATTCGTAGAGAATTATACCAACTGACCAATAATCTGCTGCCGTTCCGTAACCTTTACCAACTATAACTTCTGGTGCCATATAATGAGGAGTTCCTACTACAGTAAAAGTCCTTCCTCTAACAATTTTAGCAGTTCCAAAATCTATAAGCTTAACATATCCCATCATATCTACCATAATATTTTCTGGCTTTAAATCTCTGTAAATAATATCTCTTTCATGTAAAAAGTTTAAAATTATAAGCAGCGAAGCTACAAAAAATTAGGCATCAGTGTTACTAAGTAAACCCATCGCTCTCAATACATCAAAAAGATCCATACCTCTAACGAACTCAGTTATGAAATAAAGTCTATTTTTATCTTTCTGAGTTTTGACTAATTTCATTATTAGGGGATGATCTATTTGCATTAAAATTTGACGTTCCATAATGAGATTTTCTTAAATTGCATACTTTTCTATTTTGCCCCTACTGACACATTTAAGTGCATAATAAATCTCCTTTTATGGATGCTTTGTTAGAAACACAGAGCCAAACATTCCTTTTCCCAACGTCTTAAGGAGAATTAATTGCTCTACTTATATATTTTCGTTCTACATATTAATTCTTTCAATCAGATGTTATCTCATAGGTTCATCTAGAATAGTTAAAAAATCCTGCTTAGATAAAACTCAGCAAGTAGCAGGACCGTCACATTTAACAGTGGCAGTTCTTTGTTCTTCAAAGATTATAGCTCTCTCTCCAAAATAATCATGTTTGTGGATTATTCTTATCTGCTATCCATTCTTTTCTATTTGTACTTTTCCCTTTTTGATGATATAGAATTTATCTCCTATAGATTTCTATTCAAAAATCACGCTTCCAGTCTCAAACTTCTAAGTTTTTAAACATTCAGTCAGCATCTATTTCTTTGAGCTAGTTAAGTGTCTCAAGAGACTTACTTCTTCAAAGACGCTGGCTGCTTCATTTAATTTTACTATCTTTTCTAACTTTCCTCCTATTTAAGTTTCAAATTATGCCTTAGAACAAGTAGAAACAACAGTTTTTTCATTTTATGCTGATTAAAATGCAACAACATCATCATCAAATTGAGTTGAAGAATCCTCCATCATGCAACTATCTCCTACGCATTAACCTTTTTCAGCCACTAAAGCACCCGTTTTTTATTTTTTAAGTTAGCCTTTTAGCACAATATATAGCTTTTCTTTTATGAAAGTTCCTTTTTAAATCACAATACTGCCAGAATCAAATTCTGAAACTACCATTTAATCTATTAGTTTCTCCACTTGCTCAGGAGTTAGTTTATTTAGAGCATGAGATCTTTCAAGAGCTTCTCGCTGTGTGTTTCTATAAAGTACTTGCTAAAGTTAACTTCCGAAAAGCTTATTTAGAGTTTCTCGCATAATGTATATTACTTTTATATCTCCTTCTACAGCCACAACAGTAGCTGTCCTTTTAGCATTATACAAAAGTGCTATCTCTCCAAAGAAATCTCCTTTGTATAATCTTCTTATTTCTACGTTTCCTTTACGGCAAGATACAACACCTTCCTTTATAATGAAAAGCCTATCGCCATCGTCTCCTTCCTTAACAACTGCTTCATTAACTTAATATTTTTTGTTAACAAGAGCATTAGCAAGACTCTCTTTTTACTATGGTGTAAGTCCTTGCAATAAAGGAACAGTCTCAATAAACTTAAGATTCTCTTCGAAGTTTAAATTATTCATTTACTCAATTACTTATCTGAAAGTTGTTCTTTCTACTCCCCACATCTCACTATTTTCGCTTACAGAAACTGTTGCAGATCTAGGTGTATCGTGAAGCAACGCTAACTCACCGAAGCCATCACCAGGTTTTATTTTATTAACCTTTCTTCCATTTACGATAACATCAAGAGAACCTGAAATAAGAATGAAGTAATATTTGGCTGGCTGACCTTATTCAAAGACAATATTTCCTTCTTTCATAGTAAAATGCTTCATTGTTTTAATTACAGAGTCACGATCGTCTTCAGATAAATTAGTAAAAATGAAATGCTTATTAAGAGCCAGCATAATCATCATACGATCTTCTCTTGATTTAGGTCTATCTTCAATCATTGCTGTAGCAGCTTCTTAAGACTCTCCTCCTACTTATTAAATATTTCTAATTTTCCCTCTTTTAGCAACTTGACCTTTTCTAGAAGTTTCTATTGCTTAACTCATATCCTGAGCATTAAGAAATGACTGTCCTTCTTTTGGAGGTAATTCTTTAAAAGTGCGAGGAGATTATTCAGGTTTTAAACTAAGATCTTTATTGCAGTTCATGCATTGGTTTCCCATTCTATTTATATATTTCTATTTAAATACCAAATTTACTCTTTAATTTAAAGTCCTTTATTTCTTTCCCTTAATACTCTATAAACTCTCTTGCTTATTCTCTCTTTTAAACCTTACCTTTCCATCTATATTTAGACTATATATCTAAGGCTTCAGCCTAATAAAATTTAGTTAACTTAGTGCTGATTACTTATTAAGAGATTGAGTCTTAATTATAAAGCGTTAATTCCTTTTTAATGAATAAGCGCTAGTTGGATAATTAGAGCTAATACTCTATTGTAAATATCTGTAGCCTTATTTATTAACGATATTATTTAGTTTATTTAAGCTTTAACGGCTTTGTTGTCATTATGCTTTACCTACTTCCAGAAGTAGTTTTGATAAGCTATTCCTATTAAGTTATTTTATTTAGTGATATGGAAGCATAATTAACAGTTATTAGGATAAAGACTAAGATTGTATTTAATTAATTTTTATGGTGCTAGTGGATGAATGAATGGTAGACTGAAGTTAGTTGAAAGGATAGTATGTACCTATAATAACGGAATTATACTTAACTTTTAGACTATTATGCAAGTCATTTTATTTATATGAAGCAATTAATAATTCCATTGTATAGAGAAAATGGACTAAGAAGACTTAGTAAATCAGATTAATAGCTTTAAATAGTAATCATAAAGGTATTTATTATGAGAATCCTAAAGATTACTAATTTGCTTCAATAAGCCATTAACTGTAGCATAATTAGTAACTCTAATATACTCAAATAGGAGGATTTGATAAAATTTGCCAACAAGAATTTGTTAAAGATAGTAAATCAGAGCTAATTATAAAGTCTATTGATGGTGAAGATAGAAATATTGAGACTATAAATGAATCTGTTCTCTACTTTTCATTCTAAAGCATATAATTACTTATTTTATTTAAATTGGTTCTATATCATTATGCTAGTTATTAAATCTTTCATATTAAATCTATATATGAATGTTTTCTTAGACAATAGAAGATAGAAGTATATTTTACGCATTTGCATTTAAGATTATTTTTTTGAAATTGGTATTTATCAGTTTCAAAATAAAAGAGACCTTAAGCAATTAATAACTTCTTCGGCTTTTTTTAAAATAAAGGTGAATAGTTTTCTTTCATCTATGCTTCAATTTTTAGCAAAAACCTATTCTTTTCGATGAAGCTCTCTTTACTTTTTGTATACTACTCTATATGAAATAATTATGTTCTAAAATTTAATTAAATTAGCAAATTTAATTTACAGCAACTAGAGCAAAAGCACTCACTCTGCATATATGATATAATGATGCAAATAATATCCCTCCTAACTATATAATTCTAAGTACTTAATGCTCTAAATTAAGTACTTTATTAAAAAATAATAAAAAGGTATTTTCAGTTACTTAAGGACTTTAAAAGTGTATTTTCCGCATCAAGTAATAGAGTGTATTACTTTTAGCAAAATTATTAACTTTTAAAATATCCCTTTTAAGATTAAGGACTATGCTTTTACTTTTTTTCTAATTCAAATTAGCCAAAACATACTTTCCAAAAAGGATCTAAGAGCTTTATTTTATGGGTAGTTTGCTTTCTTTTACTTCTCTTCTTTTATCACCTTTCTTTATGTAACCATCCGTATTCATTTGAATTTCTCTCTTAAAGAGTTTAGAGTGAATCTGAACTTCCTAACAATTATCTACACTTACTTGACAAAAATCTCTTATGTCTTATCAATTTCATGACCATTCTTAACTCTTCAAGTCACCTAAAAGGGCTTAAATTTGATCAGATGACAAAACAAAGGAAAGTAGAATGTAACATTAAAAGTGGTATTTGGAATACAGCAAAGTAATATAATAAAAGGAATTAAACAAATTTAGCAAGAATACCTAAACACATAATGAATACAATTAGGTAAGATAGTAATTAAATCATTTAAAGCCTTTAAGTCATAATTAATTAAAGTCAATTAGATATAAAATAGCAATGGAGATTTAGATTTAAGATCTAGATAAGGAAAATGTTCTCTTTACGTAAGAGTAGTGCCTACAAATTGCTCTGCTCTTTATCCTTTTGATTTTATTTTACCTTAATCATAAGCAGCTTGTACGAAATAAGAAGTCATAAGGATCTTATTAGCATGAGAAGAATAAAGTGGAACAAGAAGAGGTTAGTTACTAGAAAAACTTAAATTTGTTTAATAAAAAAGTTGAATAAGTGAACAGAGAGTTAAAAAGACTTTCTAAATGCGATTCAGCAAAGTTGAAAATAAGCTCTCAGAAGAAAAATCATGACCATAGGAGATATAATTCAATCCAGACCAAGTCTCTTAACTAATGTGAGGTAAATAGTATGAATAATTATTGTGAAGGACGTTTTAAAATAGAATAACAAATTAAAATGAATTTTTATTGAAGTTTTTATTTTAATTTTCCTTAGCAATTAACCATTTCGAAACTATTTTAGACTTGGAATAAGTTAGTAAGAATCTTTTTTCCTTATTTTAAACTAACCAAAAAATTGAAGTTAGAAATAATCAAACATTTTGTTCCTTTATGCACCTTATTTCTGCTTCAAAGAAGTCTTAAATAAACTGTTAAAGTGAAATTTTCTACTAAAATATTTTAAAAATTTGATGTTTCATATGGCAGCTAATTTTGTATACACTTTCAAAGTTTAAATTAAGAATTTACTGCTACTTTTCGAAGTTAATATTTATTTAAGATATTCTAGTGATTTAATAGTCCTATCAGATATTTTTCTTGAAGATTAGGAATAAAAAGCATCTAATATATAGTCCATTTCTAACTATAAATTTCATTTCCTTTAAATTATTTCTACATTATCTAATTGCTTTAATTTTTGCCAATCTCAGATCTCAATAAATGCAAGAATTAATTATAAGCTTTGCTCCCAGACCAACTTTCTTTATGAATGACTACCAGTATGATACTTACAGCTTTGCTTGATAGAAATTGGGGAAGTTAATATATTAAGGAATAATTGGTCATTTAATTAAGTTATTTTTAGATGATCTAGTCGTAATATAATTACTCTGAAAACATACCTTTAAGGTACATACTTAAGGACTATATATAAAAATTTGAAGAGGTTATATCTAAGCCTTATAATAAATTATATAGGAAAGAGAAAGGAAGATAGTAGAAAGGGAAAAGAGATGATGAAATTTAGATATAAAATGAAAAACTTAATCGATTTAATTGAATCTACGAACTTACGTTCCATTCTCAAGATTTTACGTAATTGTCAACGTATTTTTTGTCTAATTCTCCAGCATCAGCACACTAAACGGTGGTTACAATACCTACAAGTTTGGATTTAAAGCTTTCTTTAGTACTGGCGTAAAGCATTTTATTTTTGGTGGATGAATTTTCTGGGCACCAATGGAAGAACAATAATTTTTCTACAATAGTACCTTTTCTATCACTGGGTTCATAAGGATAATCAACGACTGCAAATCTTGGTTAATCAGCCGGAAGTAATTAAGCGAAGTCCTCATAGGCTTTATCCTTCTCTCCAACATGTTCAATTAACACCTTCTTCTCTCCCTCGATTCTATAAATTATAAAGCGCTTATTATGATTCATTTTCATATCGTTAAATGTTGAAATAGCTTCCTCAGCTGTTGCTACTCCGGCGTCAACCATTTTTTTAAATAGTCAGAAAAGTTTGCTAATATAATCTTAATTTAAACAAATAAATGCCATACTGCTTTTAAACTTTAAAACTAATACCAACTGTTTAAATTACCATCCTTTTAAATACTCCTGAATTACTTACAACTTAGCTATCAGCCAAATTACTTAAGTGATATTCATGAATACTAATTTTAGATGCTTGGATCGACTTATAGGCCAATTTAACTTATAAGATAATAAACTAAAATAATTCCTATGGACAGTATATTTAGCATACGAAGGTATTAAGTTTAGTTTTATAGCTTTATTACTATGCTTTTATTTCCATAGTTTAAGATATATCCTATCTTACTTATAGTCTAAGTTCTCGACTTTTTATATTATTAGAACTTATTAAAACTCTAATCAAGCTTTATTTTATCTTGCACTAGTTTAACAATTAGCTTATTTAATATCCTTCATTTCTAAGCTTAACTATATTTACAAAACCCAAAATTAAGATTATCATTTTACTTTTAAAATCCTTTAAATATACAATATAGTGAAATGATTGGGAAATAGATACAGATAAAAGATATAGAGTGTATAGTTATAATAAATTCAAGAATTTGATATTAAAGCTTTAGCTTTGCTAAGCCATTTAGAAAGCTTTATTATATGCATTTTACTCTTTTTTAAGATAAGATTATAATTAACTTTATATATGGGATTATACAGAAATAGATTTAGTAACTTTACTGTAGGCTTAAAGTTTAGCTAATTTTGCATTTTATCATATTTGGACTTTGAATTAGTCTCTTTACATTCATTTAAAATTGTTTTTCGATTAATAGGATTAAATCACTTATGGAGATATAAGGTAACAGTACAGTTTATTATACGAGTAGCAGCATATGGAAATTTATTCTTTTTGATTTCAATAAAGAAGAAAAATGAGAATGAAGCTTAATTTTTAAGAATGCGTGCCACTAATTGACTCAGAAGTTCGTATTGTAAAATTTTTTCTTTAATTCCTGTACCGCAAATTTTCTTTTATTGTCCATTTCGTTTTAAACTTTTTAGATTTCTCTGTCTCTAGATAATTTCATATGCTAAATAACTTTCATAATCAAATCGTTTGCTACAATTAATACTTACAGGAATTAGGTTTAATCTATTTTTCGTATTCTTTGATTTGGGACTCATATTGCTACTTAAGTGCATTTATTTTTTAACATTTCTATTCTATCTCTGTTTCCATAAGTTACTGCATTTGATTTTCAAACTCTTCTTCATTCTTTTGAGAAGAAAACCCTCCTGAAATATCACCTTCTGATCCAATACTCTGATGCTTTATATTAGACCTATTCTTTCTTACCTATTTACTTTGCAATAACTTGATGGTATAGTCGACAGGAGGTTTTACAGTTTAGTTGAAAATCAACTGTTTACCTTTATTTGTAGGTGAAAATTAAATTTTGTCTGTTGATATTTGATTTTTGAGAAACTCGTTGTTTTGACAGGCAAAAGAATTATTAATTATATCTGAGTTCTAGGAGTCAAAAGAAGAGTCTAGCTATGAAATTTATTTAATTTCTTATAAATTACCTTTTTTGTCGCTTTTGGAGCACTAAGCTGCTTTAACCTTAAGTTTTTAGTTTGAACTATATAAAGTCTTTTGACTCGAGCTTTTGGACATTTTTCTCTATTACAAGGTTTTTTTCCAAGATTATTCCTGCTGCTCAAAATCTTTTTAAAGAGCTTTAAAAGATAAATTATAACTATCTCGATGCTAAGAAAGCATATTTTATACCTTTTAAGATTCATCTTCCTCCTCTTTCTGGTTTTAATTCTGCAAATGAAATTTGAAAATATTTTATCTTTTTTATTTGTTTTTTTCTGCATTTTGCTACATTTATTTTATTTTTACTTCCTAAGGTGATTCATTATTTGGTATTATCATAGCAAG
This sequence comes from Loxodes magnus, assembly GCA_946699065.1. Lineage (NCBI taxonomy): Eukaryota > Ciliophora > Karyorelictea > Loxodida > Loxodidae > Loxodes > Loxodes magnus. The sequence goes on along the minus strand of CAMPDV010000008.1, from coordinate 723,493 downwards.
TTCATTCTTAATCTACAATCCTTCTGAAGTATTAGCCCTATTTCGTAACTTTCTTTCCAAATTTTTATTAGCACTTCCTCTTTTATTTTTAGGACTTTTAGAGCTGTTCTAAGCCATAATCCTTAAGACATCAGGTCTAGTTAACATATTCTACATTCTTTCCTAATAAGAAATATATCTAGCATCTCCAACGAGCTCGAAATACTCAATAGCTTAAGCATATAGTTTTATAAGAGAGTTTACAACATTCATACTACATCCATTGTCAAGTTCAGTTTCCAAGTTAAGTATATCCTCAGCTCAGTTAGGAGTTAAGAATGTTTTAGTTTATTACTTACTTTTAATCATTTTATTAGTATCTTAGCTTTAGAAATAAAATATATCACTATAATTATAAATTAGTCCTATCATACTCAATTATTATGCTCCCTAATTAATCTTTCAGAAGCTCCCCTTTGCTTCTTTCCTTCCATATCTAGAATTTTATCTCTGTTCTTAATCTTCCTGTTCTTAATTTTGGTACATTAGAGAATGCTCATTAAAGATTTCATTAATTACTTTTAGATATAATGAAGCACTATTGAGTCTTAATTGAAAGGTATAAGTTTGGTGAGTTTTAAAATTTATAGTTTTAAATTTAAAACAAAATTATGTTGAAAGTCAAAAGATATCATCAAGATTCTTTTACTTGATTTGACTCTCCTTGCGCTTCGCCATCTTTTTTCTCATCTCCTCCTGCCTAATCTTCATTAGCATGTGATGTCTGTTTTCCTAGTAAATCATCTTTATATTTCTTAGGTAAAAAGTCAAAAACCCAACTTAAATAGTCTCTTAGTTGCCAAGACTCTGTAGTGTTTGGAATTCTCCTTACGACTCTGTAACTATCCATGTAGATTCCCATTACAACTGATAGCAGCAAAAAAATTACGAAAAAGAAGTAAATTATGAAGTAGAAGATCGTTCACCCTTAATTAACACGTATTAAATCCTTTATTTCACCATGGCCTACAGCTAGTAGAAGAGTATTTATTATTGATTTTTCAAAGGTTCTATAGCTTTATAAATAAGGACCCCAAATTCCAAAAGCAGCCAATACAAACCCTATAAAAATAGGGAAAAGTATAAGTGAATAGGCAACTATTTAACTAATGGCATTTTTTAGAGTTTTGATAAGTAAGTCAACTCGTGAATTGATGCTTAAAACTAGAGTTAGTCTCATCATCATAAGGAGCAGGAAAAAGGAATCAACAATGATAGCACTCATATATAAGCTTGCTTTATCATACATATCAAAGTAATATCTGAGAGAATATAAATATTCAGTCGATTCCTCAGAAAGAGAATACATCACTCCAAAGTAAACATAAAGTAAAATAAGCGAAGTTATATCATAGAAGAAAATAAGATCAAACATTTTTTTCCATCTGAATTCTCGTTATCCCTCTTCGTTATACATCTATGTTAAATATCTTACCAAGAATCTTCACATAATATAAATAATATATACGCTAAGTACCAGTCTAATTATATCCAATATTAGGAGAGAAACTTCTTCACTAGTTTCTAGTACGTTAGGTCTAAACACATTTACTACTATGTGTGTTGGAGAAATATGGCCTGATACTGAAAGCTCAATAAGAATTTAAGTATCAATCCATTTGTTATAAGAAGGACTATAAAGTACAAAGGAAATAAAAATTGCTCTTGTAGATAAATCTAGTCATTTATGGCTAAACATATCATCTATGTACTAAACAAATTCATCACTTCTAAAAAATAAAAGATTACTAAATGACTGAATCGAAATCCATAACATATCCACTTCCATCGTATTTACTATAAACTCCTTCAGCAATTCAATCTATATCATTTTCAGAAGCACTTTTATAAACTTTTCATGGATGCATTCCTTCTTCTATGATACTCTTATCCTTATAACGCATATAATTAGACTCATAGCAGACTTATGTTTCATTTATGCCTTAAACTTCATTTTCACAACTCTTTGCTTTTGTTCTAACTTATCTAACTCTTATTGGTCCTATTATTTCGTTCATTTTGAGAAGGTCATCTGATTGAAATTCATTGTCATAAAATAAGTTTTTAGCGATTGGACCTTTAAAGAACAAATTAATATCACTGAACGTCGATATTTTGTAGAAATTAATTCCATCAGGTGCTTAAAGAAGTTATTCAGTAAAATCTTAACCCAGTGTATTTCTCACAGACTAAGCAATTCAATATGAATCATGCACACCCTTTCTTTATATGATATTGTTCATAGAAAATGCTATCATTAGAATTACAACTACAAATGTAAAGCATTTGTTATTTATCGATAGTTTATGCTTATAAACTTCTCCTGATAACTTCTAGTAGCTTTGTAGCCCTGGATATTTAGTGTAAAATATTTCATAACCCTTCTTGATATCTTCAAGAGATAGTTGAGAGCTTCTTGATTTGTAAGAACCTCCACGAGCTCCCATTTATTAAATTTAATCATTTCACATTTTTTATGCTTCTGTGAGATCAGTATGAGGAATCATGTTATTGCTAGCTATTAATACAATAGGTCCATCATTAGGGGGAAATCAATTTTCTTAAAAAAACTTTTCAACTCTCTCATCATATAGTGCATCCATTCTTGCCCAGTTCATTGAAAATAATGAGCAATCCAATTTTGATTTTATATCCCAATAATCTATTATAACGTCTTTCAATTATCTGAAGGTTGTTTGCTAATTTATTCGAAAAGTTGCGTGCTCAAATTACGAAGAATTAGGATCTTCTTTATTTCACTGCTTTAGATGCTTAGCATGAATAGTATGGATTCCTCTATTTCTTTACCTCTCATCAATCAATTAGTTTTCTCTATCTCCTTTTTTATCTTCTATAAGGTTATAAAACTATCTCTTTATTTAATTTTCCAATTCCAGAGTCTTATAATTTTCATCTTCCAATTTTTCATCTTATTTTTAATCCAGTTAGCTCTAAGGATTATCAAGTTCCTATGTTTTACCAGATAACTCATTTTAAGCATGATGTAGCTTTTCAATAACTCTCTCCAACTGTTCCTCTTTGGTCTGCTTCTCATCTTTAAGTTTTTAAATAGTCTTCTAGTATTATTTTTTATCTTCTAATTCTTTTTATATTAACTCTGTAGACATTTATCTAAGAATTATTATTTATTTATTTAATCTTCCATTTAATCATAAGTCCTTCTAACTTTACTCTCTTCGTTATTAAACCTATTAATCTCTTACTTTATGTACTTTATTGTCTATTCCAAAGGTTTATCAACGTTTTTCTTTGAGAATAAAAGATTTGTCTAAGCTTTTGCTATTCTCTCTTTAGAGTTCTTTGACTCTACTAGTGCTTAATTTTCTGGCTTATAAATAAATATATGTATAAATACAATTTTCAGTTTTTCCTTTAAGTTTTCCATCTTTAACTCTCTTATTTTGCTTAATAGCATTGAAAACAGAATATAATTATGAACATTGAACTAAGTTACTTACTACTGTGCATGAGCTGCAAACTACTTATATAGATACTTTAAACTTCTAACTAGCTTAATTAAATTAAATTTGAAGTGAAATAAATTTTGCTATTAAGGTATTAAAGTAATAGTATCTTTAGGCTTTTATTAATAACTAGTTAAACGCTTTTTAAAGTAATAATAGAATCTAATTTCTAGTTCTAGTTTGTAGACATTTTATTCTATCTTGTGGCTTAGAACTCTATATCGCTCTAACTAATAAATTTTAGATTGTTGGGTTGTCTATTTAGATAGCTTCGTTTGGTATATCTTATGCATTTATACTTAAATTTTATTAAACATTTAGTTATTACCTTAATAGCCAAGGTTTGCAAGGAATATTAAGAAGTATTTAAGAAAAGTATTGCTTAAGCTTTGAATTATGAGTTAACATTTAAATGGTAATGGCTTTGAAACATTAAAAATTAACTCTTTTATTAGCAAAACATAGAAATAAGAGCGAGTTTAAGGTAATTAACAGATTTAGGCTATTTTACTGTTATCTTTTCTTTATCATCAAATACGCTAATTTTATATTTTTTTAAGCTTTAAAAAATGGTGAAAAACTATAGAAATTCTAGATAGGTCTTGCTATCCTAATAGACAATTGGATATTAATTTAAGTGATTTATTTATTAGTTTATTGAAAAAGAATCAAAATTAATAATGATTAATAGGAGGTTTTACATTTAAGAAGCTGATGGTTCATATAAAGCATATTAAAAGAGATTAGAATCTAACTAATATGCATTACTTTATCTTATAAATCTTCTTTTATTCTAGTTGGTTATTTAAATTAAAAAAGTGATATCAATATAGGGATAAATGCTCTATATCTCTTTCAAATATAAAAGTAGTGGTGATCTAGCAAGAACAATCTAATACTATTTTGCTTAATTAAAATAAATGATACTGTAAGTTTGTTATTGAGCTCTACAATATTTTATTTTAGGGTATTTTATAAATTTTGAAGTCACCTAGTATTAAAGTTAAGATCAATAATTTTATTATCATCTTTTTACCAGGTTTAACTTTTTATACTAAAATGATAAAAAATAGGAAGTAAAATACGAAGCTTAGAATGTTTAGAAGAAGTTTTTATGAAGTTTTCAAATTTCAGAATGAAGTAGATCCCACTCTCTACTCCAGAAATCGAATAACTCATGATCGAAATACTGAAATCTGTCTATGAAAGATTTTATAATGCCTTCAAAATTTTCCTCATATTCCTTAACTACAACAGTCTAGTTTTCTATAAGTAAGTTCGATTATAGAACAAGTTTTCTTGGCTTATCGTTTGCTAATACAATTTCTCTTAGCTTTAGGAAATATTCATCAACTTGTGAATAATGATTGAAAAATTCGTCAGCTGCTTTAAAATTGGCGGTGCATTTATAGATATGGATTTTTTGAAGAAAATTGCCTATTTATTCCTTGCCTACTGTTTTTATTTTATCTTTTACTAGATTTATGTAGAAGTAATCCTAATTCTCGTTCATTTCTAATGTCAATAGATCGCTTCTCTCGTATAAACATTTGAAGATTGCAAATCTAGCTTAGCAATGAGCTTAAGTTCATTACTTATTTTCAACATTATAAAACTTAAGTCCTTTTATACCTGAATATACCATATTAAGCCATAGTGTGAAACATATTTTTTACATTCTTTGTTCATCAGTAATGTCAAAAGCAGGGTAAGGCATTGAGAAACAGCTTTGATAAAGAGCTGTAGACTCTGCTCTACATTCTTCGAATGCTGACTTAAACTTCCCAAAAACAGTTTCGTAGTTTTCTCCAATTTTATACCAGGTTTATACATGAGTATTAGAAACTGGATCTATTAATGTGTTTTAATCAAAATTTAGAGTAATCTACTCACCTTCTTATTTTTCCTAAAGATGTCTACCTGATCCATGTCCAATGAGTTCATGTAATGCAACATTTAGACCAAGAGCAGTTTAACCTTCTTCAATGTATATTTTCAAATCTTCTTCTTTAATAAAATTTGAGTTTTTTGCTGTTATGATAGGCATATTATTCTCAAGAACCACGTTTTTAGATCCATAGTTTTCACATATATCATGATAATTGGGAATATGAATTCCAATTGGAACGGATTAGCTTGCAAACGTTACTACATCCAAACCTGTGAAGTCAGGAGCTTTAAATTCTTCCTTCTCAAACTAATTACTCCATGGAAATTATGCTAATATTTATGGAGCCATATTTACAACCTTTGCATATGCCATGCTTCTATCTTTATTAACTATAGCTACAAAAGCTTCAAAGTCAGCTCTAATGTGAAGAGGATCAACATAATTTTCAATAAAGCCGATCATAGTTTCAACTACAGGTCCCTTATCTTTGACCCAATATTTTTGAGACTCTTTGTGCAAATTAATATCTCCTGTAACAAAATGCTTAATATATTCTCTTATTAAGTCTTGCTGAGTTTCATTAGCAACATAAGGTAATACTTGAGATAAATAATTTACTACCCTCTAAACGATAAAGTCGAAATCTCCTGTCTATACCTTGATTTTCCTATTATTGTATTCCTATTCTTTTTCCAAACCAGTTACATTTAGTAAGTGATTATTTAAACTTGGAATCTTCAGAATCAATTCGTTTTGTATTTTCCATAGTCTAGAATTTATAGCTTATTCAGCTGCCTTAACACTTTTTAAGAAATCTGTTACTAGTTAAGCTTCTTCTTGCTTCATATTAGGAGAGTAGAAAGAGTTTACTCCATTGTTTTGAGGGAAGTCTACTAAAGTGACTTAGCTGTCATAAACATTTTTTTTAACTCTCTCCCAAATTTGAGTTATATAAGTTGCATACTTTCCTTAGTTTAACTATAAAATTTACTGGAATTATTCTTAACTAACTTAAGGAATGAACTTCGTATCACCAAATCCTCGGAAGTTACCAAGATTGCCAAAAATACCAGCACAGTAAGCAGCAAAATAATTCCAAGATTCTTCCCCAAGACTCTAAAACGCCTTCTATTTAATTTCCTCGAAGTTCTATTAAAAGAAGAATGTATGAATAAGCAAGATCAAGCCAGGTGACTCATACGACCTTTGAAACATATTCATTTTGCTTCCTTCCCAAGCAGCTTTTTAGAAATAATAAGCGTAGAATTTTTCCTACTCAGTCAATTTCGAAAAGGAAAGGGTACACTTAAGAGTTTCGACAGGGTTTTTAAGCGAAATGAATAAATCAGATACAATTTTCATAGACATTTTCAGGTATTTGTCTTTTATAATTTTTACTTAAAATCTTCCTTTTATTTTATTCTGATAGTCTTTTATATTAGGCTGGTACTGCTTTAATATACCTTTTACTTATTATATCTATATTGCTTATTTAAGCTACTAAATTTGCTGCTTTTTATCCTGTTTAGAGTTATTTAAAAGCTTCTGACAAAAGCAAAAATATATTCACATGACCTCCTAAATAGAAGCTTGATAATCTGCTTCTTAACTAGGAATTTACTTTTTAGATTAGTTTCCTTAGCAAAGACAAAGCATTAAAATTAAAGATAGCTATGTTAAAAACTTTTAACCCTATTTAGCAAGCTTATGCAATAGTTAAGCTCAACATAAGATTAATTGTACTTACTGGTTAAATATCTAATATATTCAGTTCTATTTCGGTTGTTGATACCCGTAAAAGAGAAAAATTATTAAACTTAATGATTAAATAATTTTAATATAGCTAGTGGATTTGCAAGAATAGAGGGGTAAAGTTAATTAATAAAGATAACTTTATAGAAGATACTAAAGTTTAATAACGAAGTGATCTTTTAAGTTTAACATTTCTTTAAACATTTTTTTATTTATGATTTAAAGCTAGAAGTTAGAATAACTAGTTATAAACAAAAAAAAAATCTATTATAAAATATGTTAGAAACAGCTGCTTCTTAATATAGAATCAACAAATTACAAATATATAAGTATAGAAGAATAATATATATATCAATTATATTCAGAAATAATTAATTAGAGTAAATCTAAATCTTGCTTAATTAATTATAATAGCATTCACTAATTACCTAGCTTATATATTAAAATTTATAAGATAAAACAAAGAAAAAATTTGGTAAATCTAACAATTTCTATTATTCCTAAGTTAAAAATAATATTAATCTATATAAAGCATTTATTATAAATATTAACTAATTAGTTATTTAATTTGCTAGCCTTTATTGCTTAATTTTATTACTTTAGTAGTTAGAATAAAATCCAGCCAAATGAATGCTAAGTTTAATAAATGCAAATTAGCTAATAAAAGATGAAATAGTCTTAGGAATATATCCAATATTTAAGTAATATAACTCTTGACTAATTATACAAATTCTTTAAGATATTTAGTATTTATTCTTTTAATAATTAAAGTAAAACCCAATGAATAAGGGATACGTAAATAAAAAATAATCAGTTACTACCAGGAATGAGCGAGATAAAAGACATGGATTTAGAAAAAAAGCCAAGATAGTTTTTAGATTAAGCATAATTAGATTAAAAATTTTTGGTAATAGCATCTAATGCCATTACTATTTCAAAATATGAATGTTCATTTAATCTAATCAATTTTTTAACATTTAAGTTAAATATATGCAGATTTACCAGATTGATATTCAGCAATAAAAACTTTACTAATACAATTTTTTAGCTCTGTAATTTACAAAAAGCCAAATTTTTAATTTAACTTAGATAACACTAGCTTCACTTTGATAAGCACAGATAAACACAGATATTCTTATAACATAAAAAGCCAGATCATTAATTTTCACAATATGCATCTCAGTTTAAAAAAAATGAATTGTATCCGAAAGAAGAGGAATATTTATAATATATCAGACAACTAAAATTGAATTTAAAAGAGTACATTGTAAAGATTTAAGAATTTTGCTTTATTAGTAGTTATAATAAGTAATAATAAATATTGCAATAGGTTTTGGTGATATTACTTAAAAATATAAGAAATATTAAAACGAATTGTAAGAGCATTTAATAAAAAATGAGAGAAAGCAGAATATGATTTTTTTTAAAATAAAAATAAGAAGTTTAATATCTTACATTTATCTAAGATTTTTTTTAAATTTTAGCATACATAATGAACTAAAATTTAAGATTGTAGGAACCTAAAATTAATAATTATCAAATATTTAATAAAAAGAAATTTTTTATAGATGTTGATATAATAAAATGCAAATTTAAGCGAAAAATAAGAGCATTAGCATATTTTTTCTTTTAAAAAACAATCTATATCTTATAAAACGAAAAGATGATTTTTTGTAAAAGCTTTTATCTAAACTATTAAAGAAATAAAAATAATAATATCTAAATATTTCCTTTACTCATAAAAAAGTAACGCTAACTGATGTCAAATAATCTTAATATTTTAATCTAGTTTTAATCTATTTTATTCTTAATTTTTAAGAATCCAAGCAAGCAACTGAAAAAGAAAATAATCATTAATTATTAAGTTAGCAACGAAATAAGAATGCTTCAATTTAAGAGATAAGCATTTTATAAGTAACACTCTAAATATAATCTCATTATAAAGTTACTAGAGAAATCTAAAATATTAGCTAGATTTTTAAAAGGAATAAAGTAATTTTACTTCAATTTCCTATTCCTTTTATAAAGTTAATTAATTTATACTTATACCCAAGGAGATAAAAGTATTATAGAAATAAATAAAGAAATTTAATTTGCAAGATTTAGAATTGGAATCACATCATTCTTGAATTTATAATAAATTAGTGATTATAATAAGTTATAAATTAATAGTTAACTTTAATATTCAAATATTTATTTTGAATATAAAAGATGGCAGAAGGTCTCAAGAAGGGTTTTTTTCCAGCTCCATAGAAAAAGGAAAACAAACCAGAGACTTCTAATTCTTCTCCTACCACGTCTTCTTTAATAACATAATAATTTTCTTAGGCTCTTTAACCCCCAAATTTAGAAAAATAAAGGTAATCTTAAATTGAATAAGAAATTAAATCAACAGAAACTGACTAAAGCAAGTGAGACTTTTTACTCCCATAGCCACGATCAAGCAACTACATGAAAAGTGGTAATTAAAAAATAATGTAGAAATAGAAAAATGATGAATAGCTTAATAATAGAATAACTTATGAAATCTATCCATAACCTATAAGAAGAAGTTTAAATATTAAAGAAAGAAAACTAAAAATTATTATAGAAAAGTTAAAACAATGAAGAAAGATTAATGAAACAGGAAATCGAAGTGAAACTTTTGGGAGAAAAAAGAATTTAACCTTAAACCTTAGCTGAAAATAAAATGGAACTAGAATACACAAAACCCTTAGAGATAACTCCTCCCAGAAGAATTGTCAAGCTGTGCTACCTGTGCAAATCAAGATTCCACACATACAAGAGATGCAAGATATATTTGGATAAACAGAGAAGAAACAGTGAAGAGATTTGGAGAGAACTTTCAAGAATTTATGTAGACAAGGATGGAAGAATATTTAGAAGGAGGCTTTTTCAAGGGAGTGCCAGAACTCCAAAAAAACTGGGAGTCCCGAACTTTTATTTTAAACCTCAAGGAACGAACTCTGGAGGTATGTATTGAAGGGGTTTAAAATCCCTGGAGATACGAACACTTTAATTTAGTATATTATTATTATTATATTTATTTTGATATAAACTTTTTATTAGGCTTAAGATAAATCAAACTCTGCTTTTTATTAAAATTTGGCTATTTTATTCTATTTTTCATTTTTTGTTTTATAATCTTACATAATTTTACATCTTTTCAAAGCTTGTTTTGAAGCAAAATTTCAAATTATCACAGATGCAATTTTTTAAGAAATCTTCTATTTAAGAATCTTTAAAAGTAATAGTAATTTCTAATACTTCAACTTTTATAGTTATTAAGTAAACTAAGTTGAAGTTTATATTTTCGAAAATGATAAGTTTAAATACTCATTGTCTTATTTCATCTTTAGGATAATATTCTTCCTTTTTTATAATGTATTTGACAATATTCTTTAGAAACTTCTATTGATAGTTCTAGATATGTTAACTGCCATTGGAATATACTTAGATAATTTTTATAATTTTCATTGTGTGAGTTAAGAGTTAATCTCGTTTCGGTGATTCAACTGGATATTTTAATTTCTAAAACTTGGATTTTTTCTAATTTAAGCAACTTAAATCTTTAATTTTTACATATAATCCTTCAATATTAATGATGGCTTTTATGTAAACAGAAAAGTCAGAATTACAAAAGAATAAAGAACAAATTCGAATTTGGAAATTTGGCTAGAGGAATTTGCTGTTTAAAAGAAAAGAGTTAAGAGGTTATGAAAATAAAAAATTTAAAAAGGTAGATAAATAGGAAAAAGGTTTTAAATCTATTAGAAATGCTAAATTATTTATAGAAACAACTAAATTTAGTTAAAAAAGTAATTTAATCTCAATTATTAAATCTAACAGAATATTCACAAAGGGACATTCTTATAAAGTAATAGAATATGAAATTATAAATTAATAATTGAAGAAGCAGAAAATTAGAAATTAAATGAATCTGAGAAACTAAGACAACAAAAGAAAAAAATTAACCTTTTAAAGATTAAAATCTACTAGAATGAAATACTATAACTTAAACTTAAACTTTATCTTAAATTTATTTTAGATATTCAAGAGTTAGAATAAAGAAAAAGATTAAGAATAATGAAGAATTATAATAAAATTGCTTGACATTAATGGATAATGGTATAAAGTTGTTTAAATATAAGGCATATTGTACTGAAAGCATAATCAAAAACTTGTAAAAACCTATGCAAAATCGAGCTGGGTATAAAAAGAAGAGACAGAAAGTTTCAAAATGTTTTAATTTTATTATCTTCAGAAACTGACTTAATTCTTTGTTTATTTTGCCTCTTCAATATTAAATTTATTGCCTCATTTTCACAATACATTTTATTCTACTTTAAACAGAAACTAAATTTAGGTGTTTTGAAGTATATTTCTAATATTTTAAGATGCACAGTTATTTAAAGTTAGCAATGATTTATCAGTAAAAATTAATTTTTAAGATAATGATACATAGTTAAATAGAAAAATTTTAATTAATTTAAGTTAGATTAAAGATATATAATAAGTAGGTTTAACATAATTAGCCAAAGCTAAATAAAAGATACTATCAGTTAGATTTTAAATAACGGCAAATTTATATCAACATCAACTATATTTTAAATAAAAGAAAAAATTTGATGTTAATGTAATTTTTAGTAGTAGTAATCAAATAATTTTAATAATAATAACGAATTATAGTGATACCACTTTTGTTGGGTTCATCACTTTTTAAAATTTTAATAGTTTGTTAAATTTTCCATTTACAGTTTTCTTTTGGATCATTTTCTTAAAGCACATATCTTGCTGTAGTGCGTTCTCCTCTCTTGATCATTGGAAACTAATTTCAATCGAGTTCCATTCCAAGCATTTATCGATTTCTTCTTTATTGTGTATTGCAATATCCATCAGTATTTCACTTCCAATATGCATTTTTTTCCTATATACGAGTCCTTCTGGAGTGCAGTATAAATTACTTATGGATTTCCATAACTTAAAGCTTCTAATTCTTATTTTTATTAAAGTTTTCAACATTATCTTAAAATATGTCCATATTTCCTGCAGTACCACCATTACTCTTTATTCTTTACTATAGTAATTTTTGCTGGTTATAGATTCGGTTCCACATCTATGGGATCATTAGTTGCTGTATTTTAAAAAATTAAGCTTTCAGTCAATTCCGTTAATTGATTTAATTTGGATTCTATTTGTTCAATTCTCAAAATTGACTGGTTGGGAATTTTCGTTTTTTTCGAATTTAGGTGCTTGACATTAGGTATACAATTTTTCCTTCTAGTTCTTATAATTTTCTTAAAAGTTTAAAATTCTCCTTTTGAATAACTTTGAGTTCTTGAAGAATATTTGTTGATCGTAAAACGAATGGGATGGATTCTGTTTAGAAGGGACTTATTGTAAAAAATTGTTTATTTTTTGTATATAATAAATGCAACGGAAATAAAAGATTAAAACTGATAAATATTTGAATCATAATAGAAAGAAAATATGAGACAAAATTGTAAAGCATTTCTATTAATAGTAAACTCAGTGATAATTTGATTGAAACTATTACAATTTTAGCAACCATCTATATAATAAAGAAGTCACTAGAGCAAAATAAATAGAACATTAGAGTTGGATTTAAACAAATTATGAGAATAAGTTAAAGTTATATAATTATTAGAAATAAATTACTTTAATTCTATAAAATTATAATATAAAAGAATTTATTAAAGTACATTTAAAATTATCCTATTAAATTGCATTATATATTTAGCTATTTTTATTTATAATTTTAAGTAATATACTCTTTTTACTTCTCTTGGAGTATTTACTCAAAGGAATACTTAATTTGGAAATTTATTGTTAACTAATCCTAGTCCAAGACTAAGATATTAACGAATTGAATTGTGCGTACCACAAGGGATAAGAATTAATTTGAGTTAATGATGTATATATTTTATTCCTAATGGTATTAGCTTTTGTATGTTTTTAAAGTTGAAATAAAAATTAAATTAATCTGCTTATTCAGATTCTATTGGATTGGGAAAAAACTCAATATTCTGTATATTAGGAGAATTATAAACTATATTTGAAGGAAATTTATCTTAATATCCTTCGTGAAGAGTATTTTATGCTATTTAAAACCTTACCTTCTTCTTTCAGTCCACTTAAAGAATAAATAATTAAATAACTTTGAAGCTTAATATGAGATATTTTAGAAAAGCAACTTTTTAGCAAATAGTAAACCTTTTTCGTACCTATAATTTAGTAGCAAGAGAATATTTTAAAGGTACTGTAAATTATTAGAACGAAATATTTCAGGTATTGAAAAAGGAAAAATAGTAAGGACATGCCTTCTTTATCAAGCTATTATTTGCAGTTTTAAGTAATTATCAACATAGTTGAGTGTTCAAATTCAATGTATGTCAAGTTCAACAAGGAATATATAACTATTTTAAAGTAAAATATTACTCTATAAACTTTCTAGAATAGACAAAAAAACATGTAATGTATTTTATAATCACCTCATTAGGTTTATCATCGGCACAAAGTAATTATTTTAGTCTTTGGAAATCAATAAAATGGTTTATCGAAACATGAAAAAAACCCATAACCATTATTAGCAATTTTAATCTTTTTACCAATATTAGCTATTTATAGTCTTTCTCATACTGTTAAAAATACCAAAATAACTAAAAATAAAGAAAAAATTAATAAAAAAAGAGTATTCTTTCATTTTAATGTATATAACTAGCATTAATTACAATCTAACATGTTAGTAAGTTTCATAGCTTTTTACCATTTATGGATTACCTACTTTACTTTATTCTTTCATTTAAAGATCTAAAACTTATTTTAGTAAATATGCTGATGCATTATTTAAGTTAATAGTTAGAAAATAAATCTCAGATTACTGGATGAAAAATGTGAAAGTATTATATAACTATTTGATTAAAAACTTGAAATAGAGCTAAATTATGAAGATAAGTTCATTTTATTATATTAAATTAAGAAGAGCAAGCAGGAGAGTTTGTATACTAAAACTCAGCTATTACTTTCCGAACGTCATCTGAATCCTTAACTTGCTCTAAAATTTTTTCAAGACGCTAAAACTCAATGTCATCTTTTTGTCCGAAGAAAGCTTTGATCGGCAAAACATTGTCTGAGTAAATAATTACCTGGTTGAAATTCAATGCTTTATGGATTATCATCAATGATAACTACATTATTCATATCCATAGTAACCTTGCGAAGATCTTTAATATACGATTAATCTCTTTTTTGAAAGCAATCCTGATATAAAAACTTACACTTCTGTAAAACTTCTTAGAAAAAAACTAATTGTAAGGATCTACATAAGTCAAAACAGTTTCGGCATAATCTTTCTAAGAGGACGTAAACAATACTACATCAAATATTTAGTTCATTTTATGTAAAAAGGCAGAACAAAAAGGACGTTTTAATACGAAAAAATCCAAACGCTCAATCTTCAAAATTGCATAATTTTCATTATCTGGTTTAAATGGAGAAACAAAAACAAGAGTATTATCTAAGTCAAGAGCTAAAATTTTTTGATGTTTCATTCTTTTTCTAGTCTTTCTTTTCTTGCAGAAAAAGATTAAGAGGACTTCATAAAAACCAGCTAGTAAGAAATAAAAAATAAAAAAAATCATTTTAATCCAATATCACAATCTTTCAAGTAGGGATATTATACAATGCCAAATCTTATTCCCCTTTGATATTTCTTCCTCTTCATTTATATTGCTAAAGTCATCTAAACTAGTCTCGTTACTTCTATTCTACCTATACTCCTTTTTTATTCTTAATTGCCCTTTTTTCATTGAATAATCATTCAAAAATAGAATAATAAATATGATTTATTAATCAATTATTGATTAAAATTTAGTTGATACTAAAATTAACCTTAGATAGAGTGCTTAAATACCTATTTAATAAAGGAATAGTCTTAGCAATCTACCTTTGTTAGGAATTTACAATTTATAGCATAGGCAAATTTAATTTCCTTCTATCTTTCTAGCCTTCAGAACATATAATTAATATTTTAATCAATTTTATAGCAGAATAATATAAATACTTTCATTAGCTTAAATATAAAGCTATATAGCTTAAGGAATTTTATACCTAATGATAGTCCAATCCTTTTTTACTTTTAAGCTAAGTTTTCTACTAATTTATGCTTCTAATTTATATCTATTAGCTGCTTTCATCAATATCAGCATCTTACTGTTTAATTAAATATTGCTAGCTGAGAATATTAATAAATAAAGATATTTAACTTGAAGAGAATCCATTTGGATAGTGTTATTGGAAGGGTGCTAGATAAATAAGATGCTAGTAAGGAACTTAGCATATAATGGCACTTATTAGCTATAATTTTTCTAAATCTGAAAAATATAAAATCATCTAAAACTGAAGGCAGATAAAAAAGTAGCTGTATTTTAGATATAGATTTAAAAATATTTCTAAACTAAATCAAAATATTTAAGTTAATTATCCAGCTATACGGTGGTTATTTAGAAACAAATGAAAAAGCAAAAAAAAATTTGTACTAAATGATTTAATAAAATTAGAAGTAAATTAATATTTATTAATTATATATGAGCAAATTTAGCACTTGTACGAATGCATTTATAATAAACAACTTTAACGTAAAAAATGAGCAATAAGTTCTGTTGTATTCTTGGATGAAATATTTTTAGATTTTCAACCTAAAAGCAAGAATATTTTATAGAAATAATTCCAGAGAGGAATATAATTATTAAGTACTTTCTTGGTCATCTTCTTTTATTAATTAAGATCTTCTGATGAATGAAATTAGCTTATCCACTAAAGTAAAAAAATAAGATATTGGTTCGTAATACTTTGAATGAAAATGTGGCTAATTATTTATACATAATTGATTAAATAAGCATTAAATTAATATTCTAGAAGAAAAATTTTAATTAACTATTCATTTTTTATTTGATAGAACTATAGATAAATGAAATTTCATCTCAGCTTCACTTAATAATCAGTGATGCTAAATTCAAGAAAAAGTGTTTCGGAAAGGGTAAGCAACTAACAAACTATTAATACTAAATGGAAATTGACAAAATTGAATTAAATTCGTATAGTTAATCCAGTATAATCAATCATGGAAATTAATATTGCTGAAATTCTTTAGAACTAAATTTTCTTTTCTAAGATTTCTTATATCATTTGCAATTACCTTAAAAGGCATTTCATATGTTCCCTTACCAGAACATTTTCAGGCTTTTTTTTTCTTAAAAATTTTCTTTATCTTTTTGGGAGATTCCTTTAACTCAGCATTCTTACTACCTTGAGATGATATTCATTCAGGATATCTGCTAAATCTACTTTTTGGTCTTTTTGGAGGGTAAAAGGGTCTCAAAAATTCACTTTTTGTTCTTTTTATTTGCTACAAGGATGTGAAAGTTTTGTTAGGAATCAAGTGTTCCCAAAATTTATTGAGATTGTCTGGACTTTTGATACATGGTTTAAAGGGTTTTCTTCGATATTTTTACTTCTATTGGACTCTATAGAGTTATGCTTCAGTAATCGACTTATATTGAGAAGGTATATATTCAGGATACTTTCCAAAAGTCAAATCAGGACTCATACAATTTCCTTTTTTTGCAGGCTGAGTGTAAAAATTTGGTTTTATCTTGATTATTTTCTTCTTAGAATTTCTAGATTCTGAAGTATAGTTCTCAACACTTTAGTTCAGCGTGCTTGATTCAGTTTGCCATTCGTAAAGTTTGTCCTTAAACTTACCGCAAGGTTTGAAAGGCTTTTTTCTTTTAAGTTTAAGATCATCAGGTAAAGTTTGAGATAAATCTTCAAAAAGAGCATTACTTTTACTTAAGTTGTCATAAGTTTGGTTCATAATTTTCTATTTTACTAGGTTTTGTTCTCTTTTATCTACTTATGAGAATCTAGCGATATTATAATCTATCATTGAACTATTAAAATAGGTTTAAGAAAAAAGTCCTTATCATGATTTCTTGTTTGAACCTGCGAGGAAGTTTTTAGGACCTGTTATTACTTTTTTCTTTCCTCCTACTACTTTATAAAGCTTAGGCTGTTCCTGTTCCTCTTAACGAAATCTTGAAGGAGTATAACTGAATAATCCAAAGCGTTGCTTTTATAGATTTTCATTGATATGAAAAACAGGCTCTTTTTTATTGCTTTATGGTTATAATTCTTCTTCTTCCATTTTTAATGTTTAAATATATTATTCATAGCTTTAAAGCTAATTCCTGTTTAACATACTCAGTCTATTAGATCGTTTAATCCAACTTCAAAAGAGCTTTAACGTTTTATTCTTACTCATCTTAATCAATAAATTTGTTAATTAGTGACTTTTAGGATAATAATCTTCTTTTAACTGTCTTATATCAAAGTAATAAAGGGATTTAAGATACAAGTTCAAAGGTAGGGATCAGATAAGACAACAGACTGTTTCAACTAATTATTATAAATAACTAATATACCTAAATATTATAGTTTACTATGCTAATGGTTATTGTATTGGGTTATAATTATCCTCTATCTTTTATCTTAGATGAAATAAGAAATGATACGTAAAATAGAGTAGTAATATTTATATTTTAATCTTATTTAAATCACCAATCCGTCTTTATATTTTATATCTAATATTCTACCTTATATAGGTTGAGAAATATTAGTATAATCAATACCATTTAATCAATTAAAGCTTAATATCTTAGTATGAGTAAGAAGATAGCGAAAGTCTTTTAATACAAGAAGAAGTATTAAAGGGATAAATATTTGAAGAAACGCTAAAAATGACTGAGAGTAGGAAGTATTTATATTGAACTTAAACGTGAAAAGCCAGCAAAAATAAGCAAAATTTTCATTAACTAATCAAATGTTATTAAGCGTAGTCCATGAGTAATTTAGACTAGGATTTATTGCTAATTCTTTCTCTTTCTACTCCATTAGTTAGGAATAGGTAAGTGAAAATTCGTTTACTTGATTGTGCTTGTATTATTTTCTGTATTTGAGTCACTAGAATGGAAGTAACTTTTCTTCTTCTTCTATCTGCCTTTTTTTGTCTTCTTCTCTGATTACAACTAACTTTTACTAAATTTAATTGAGCTTTATGTTTGCATCTTCAATTTCATTTCATATTTTATTATGAAGTTTATAGTCATCGTAGAATCTATAAATTTTACTAAGCTAGTTAAGCCGTTCAATTGAAGTTTTCATTTCTAAAGGGTTTCACTCTGGTTTTTAAGTTGATATCTCTTTCTTAGAGTTAACTTAGCTGCTATCTATTATCTTAAAATTTGATCTACCCTATGAATCAATTTTATTAATCCTTTTGTAAACCATAATGTTTTCAAATTTATCATATGCAGGAGAGTTGAAAAATACTTTTTTCTTATTATAGCATCTGTTCCTTTTAATTAACTTCTATAAGTTTTCCTTCATTGATGATACTGCAGCTGTTTTTATTAAGAACTTTACTTTATTAGGTTCTTTGACTTCTAATTTTAACATTTAAGGTTTCTAAGCATTTTATATTACTTTCTACTACAATATCACTCTTTTAGTCTTTTGCTTAAATAATGTCTTGGTCTATTTCCTTTTCCTCTCTACTAATCCAACTATAATATCAGGTCTCAATGCAGCATTAACTAATTACTTCTAAAGTGTGTTATCCAAGTTTTTTGTAGGGCTTCTTAAAATTTATAACTTCTCATCTTAAGGCTCTTCATATTTCTAAACATTCATTTTAGCAGACCTTGCACTAATAAAGTACCAATCTTCGTAGAAGTCTTATAAGAAATCTATAGTAACTTCGCTGTAGAAATTTAGCTTGTTGATAGAGGAAGCTCTCTTATTTAAAATTTAGATTATCATCTTTATTTACTCTGCTAGTTCTTAAGAATAGATATTGTTCTACTAAATCACGTCATATTCTCCATTTTTTAGATACTACTCTTTGATTAGATAAGGAGATATATGAGCCTGTTTTTATGAGCTTTCACTTAAGTTTGACTACATTGATTAAGATGATCTTGGGCTTTAAGATTCGCTTGCCTAAAAAGACAGATTTTTAGTCAGTTGATTCTTTTGATGTTTGTTATTTTGAATCTGATTAAGACTAGTTTCAAGCTTTGATAATGATTAGTTGATTTCGTATAAGCTTTTCTATTCTAATGATTCTAAAGTTTTCTCACTTGATACTTTAAAGCACACTAGCTTGTCTATATAGCTTTCCAATGTATTCTAAAGTTTATTCCTGCTTAAAGGCTTTGGGGAACATAATTTTGATGTTAAATCGAAATTGTTAAGCGGAATAGTTCTTCCTTAGTATTCCATCTTTTAAACTAACGCTTTAGAACTGATATTGTACTGAGTTACTTTGCTCTTTTTAAATAAAATCCTTTTTATTCCTACTTTGCCTGATCTAGGTGGAATAAACCTTTGCAGAATTTGAAAACTTTTTTCTTCTATTGGGGACATAAAATGAGCAGCATCTCTACATTCCTACTCAGTTTCTATCAAAGTTTCTTACAAGTCTAAATCCATATTCTCTTCTTTAATATAGTTCTTCATTATAAATAAAGGGTAACTAAAAAGTTAAGGGTGTGTTTTTCTTCTGCTTTCTAGATATTATTTACGCATTCTTTTAACTTCCTCAATAAAATGATTTAATACTAGATCTTCATTCTGAATTCTCTGTATTTTAATGTACTATTTTTGGTCATTCATGATCATTACTCACTTATCCATTGATTTAAATAAAGTTTCAGGAACTCTTAATTTAATCCTGGGTATTTTCTTCTGTAATCTGCACTCATTATAAATAGAAATAAGAGTGTTTTCTTCTAATGAATTGCTTTTAAAAATATGATTAAACTTTCCATCTGGATGAATATTATCAATGCAAGCATTTAACGAAATTCCAGCCTTTTTAACTTTAGCGATCTATGATATATAGTCTTTTTAAGCTTTCAACATCTCTACAAAGAGACTTTTTGGAAGCTTCTCAATTTTATCTTACTTGATATCTTCAGGTTCCTCTCTCCTTTAGCTAGGAACTCCTTTTTAGAGTTGTAAAATCTAGGCGAAATTAATATCTGTATTTTACATTATACCAATAATATTACCTTAAAATAACGTGTAATTAGTTTAAACCAGAATTCTTGTTTAAACAATAGTATTAATGTTTAAATGAATCTGCTTTACTCGTTCATTCCAATAATAGTATAATCAGCAAGAAAAACAGACAAGTAAGAAGATGCACTTCGTTCTTTAATAATGAATCAGCTTTATATAGTTTAATCCCTAGTCTTCATTATGCTTATGACTAACTTAGTAAATTTATTCTTTGTATTTGTTTAAATATTAATAAAGGTATAAAATATAGCTTGTACTACACACTTGCTTCGTAGAATCAATTGTATTCTTTAAAGGATTATGAACTAAATATATTTCATAAACAGCTCCTTATCTACATTTTATGCTATCATTTAGTTTTAAGGATAATTAACTCTAACATTTTGCCATTTTTTATAATTTTCAGGAGTAGCATAAATACTTATTTAACTATCTTCTCTTTACTCTCATAACATTTGCTTACGCATGATATTAATAAAGCCACTTTAGTTATAAAATATAGGAAATTCCAAATTATTTACTTAAACTTCAGTTTGCTAGCTCTCTTTATTATAATGCTCGCTTACATTCTATGGGATATACTATTATGCTTAATATAAAATTAATATGAACTGATTGAATAAATAAACTTCTTAGCTTACTACTTTGGATTTATTGAATATTGGGAGATGGGCTTATCAACCTAAAATATTGTATTATTTAGTGAATTCAAGTGGAAAAAGTAATGATAATATAAATTGCATAGACAGAATCAAACTACAAGGAAATGATTAATCTTAATTATAATTATCTTCTCTGCTTTAGAGACTATAGCAAACTTTATTGTTCTTCTTTTAAACTAAACAGATTAAAGCCTATCAACTTGTCATTTTTTCCCAACTAGAATAGTTGATATTAACTATACCTTTTGTCTATAAAAAGATGCTTCCATATAAAGCATTATAATATTTAAGGATTTATCATCATAATATATAATTGAGATACTAAATATAACTAAAACTTGCATAGGATAATAGCACTTTAAGATATATATTACGTACTTTAATAGGACTAGGAAATATGAGATTTGATAAAGAATTTATATTAGTTATAAGTTTTAATAGTAAAGGAAAAATATATCTTATAGCTCATGTAAACTGAACTAGTATTTTTTTCAGAGAGTTTGAATCAATTGGCTTAATCAAATATTCGTTAGCTCCTGACTAAATCGCCTTTTATCTATAGTAGTTCTCAGTATGTCCAGAAAGCATTACTATAGGTATTTGATACTCTTTTCCATTTTCTTTTTCCAGCTATCTAATCTCTTGTATTACTTCTACTCCTGTGATATCAATTAGCTCGTTATCCATGAAGATAAGATCGATATCATTATAATATTCCTTTACAAAAGAAATAGCGTCTCTTCCATTTTATATTGTTTAGCATTTAGCGTTCTAAAGTTACAAGATCATTTCTTTTACTGTATTCATACAAATTTCATCATCATCAACTAAAAGTATCTTCAAATTTTGATTAATTTTGTTATCCATGTTTTATCTACACAACTTTAATATTTTCTTAATCTGCTACTTCTATAACTTTATAGATATACAGTCAGTAATTTAGGGACATAGTGATTTCAGTCTTTTCGCGTCTTCACTATCATCGGCTAGTAAATAGATATCCATTTATAAGAAGTAGTTATCAGTTAAAAATTAGATGAATTCTATTCCATCCTGATCAATTAGATTCTTGTAAACCATTATTATTTTTATATCTTAACGATTATTCTACAGTATTTCGATAGCTTTTTCAGCTGACTCTGAAACTACAACAGAACATTTGAATTTATTGAACAATTATTAGATTTTTGTTTATGCACATTTGTTATGATGCACGAGCAGAATTTTCCAACCTTCGTATCTAGAAACTTCCTTTATTTACTGAAATTCAGTATCCATAGGTACATCTAACTTAACCTTTACAATAAAGGTTGTTCCTTCGTTAAGTTCACTTTCTATTTTAATCGTTCCATTCATTTCCCTTACTATCATTTAGGAAATTCAAAGTCCCAAGCCAGTACCGCCATATTTTTTGCTTATGCTTTTGTTAGCTTATTAAAATGGCTCAAACAGTTTAGTTTAGTTTTCTTTAGAAATACCACAACCAGTATCAGAAATTTTCAAAATCAAAGTTCCTTTAGTTTCATATCCATATTCATAAATAAGTTGCTAATGCTTCCTTTATTCCAAAACTTCGAAACTTTGGAATTATTTTTTAAATTTTGCACTTTATTTGACCTTCAAGTTTTAAGCCATAGCTGATGAAGGTTCATTATAATGATTCAAAGTATTCTTATCTTTTATCTTTGAGAGAAAATTAGAGGTTGCGTTCTTCTTCAATGAGCTCTTAGCATAATCATTTTGTCTTTCTTTTTGAGCTGATCAATTTACTAAGTGTTGCTTTTTGGTAGTTACCTTTCTAACCTATATTTTGCTTTTCATTTAGAGAGGGACACTACTCTCATCGGGTTCTCAGAAGGCATTTATTTTAACATACCCTACAGAGGTAAACTTAATCGCGTTACCAACCAAGTTCATTAAAACTTGGATTAAGCGTCTTGAGTCTACTCATAGAAACTTAGGTATTTTAGGACTTGCTGTTACCTCTAAATCGATGTTTTTATTGATTGCATTTCCTTTATTAATCTATACTATTTTCCTGAATAGCACTCGTATCTCTACTATTTCAGGATCAAGGTCAAACTTCTTTGACTCTATCTTTGCAGCATCTAAGATATTAGAAATCATGCCAAGAAGTATTTCTCCTGAATCTTTTGCGTTTTAAATTAGCTGGACTTTTCCTTGATCTAATTCCTTGACGGAGGATTCAATTAACTATAAGCTTCCAAGAACAGTATTGAGAGGATTGCGTAGTTCATGTGAAAGAGCAGCTATAAAATTGTTTTTAGCTTTCTTAGCTTCGTCCATTTCAATGAGAATCTCCTGTAGCAGCAGAAGATATTTCTGGTTCATTTTTTCATAATAAAAGGAAATTCCTGAAAGAATAAAAATGAGTACTTAGTATCTATAGGAGATCTGTCTAAAAAACTCAAAGTAGCAAGATCAATGCATATTGACAGTTTCGATCTCATTAGACTAATTAAGCTCTTATAGTTAGATTCTATCCTATAGTACTTAAAAGTTATATGCCATTGTTAATGAGCAGATAAATAACACTATAATCGATATTCTTCTTCTTCCTGTTAAAATGTTTACTAGTAAAGGTGCAAGACATAAGTAAAGAGTCATTGCGTGTAAAAATTCTGGATACTGTCTTGTGAATCAGAGAGTGGCATAGATTCAAATAGCTATTTATGTAAGTACAACAATCAAGGTATTATTGAATATTCTCATTTAAACTACAGGCATAAAAAATAAATATAAAGCTGACATTATCAAGAAAGGTAGAAAGTTATCTTTGTGCTATTCTGGAGCTCATTTTATTAAGAAACAAGCTAAAATTAATTTTAAGATGCCAAAAGCCTAAAAAACGCCAATGCAGAGCACGGCCCTTCTTTACTTATCTAGCTTAATAAGTATTTTATCGTCGTGAATGCCTTAGGTTACTCACTTCAAGCAATTATAGTGGTTTCCAAACAGCATTTTTTCAAACCTTCCTTATAAGTCCATATTCTCATTTTAAGCCATTTTATAATGTCCTTTCAATATAAAAAATACAGATAATATGATGCTTGAACTTATTTCAATTCCTATTTAAAATGATATTAGGCAATTATTGAATCTACTTACTTTTTATGCTTAACTAAAGACAATTACCTCTTAGTATATATGATTGCTATTCATTTTAAATCACACTAAATTTAATTAAGAATATTATATTTATATCAAGGTTTCAGCATGTCTACACTAAAAATTTTAACTAAGAAGTAGATTTCTCTACAAATTGAATATCAACAATAGACACACTTTTGAACGGTCAGGTAATTTTTAGCTTTTAAATAAAAAATTATGAATTATCTGATATTCCTTTAATCTATTTTACTAGATACTGCCAGTTACTTTCTTAAAGAAAGCCTAGTTAATAATTATTACTACAACTTGCTTTTTTGCAACTTTCTTATTTACTCTTATGCTACCTGATCTAGCTTATCTCATTTACATCACAATCTTATATTCAAACGCTCTTATATCGAAGTTTGAAGTAGTTTATAGAACTATAATGAATCTCTATTTTAAAAGGCAGTTTAAAGAAGCGGGGTATAAATTGGTAACAGTTTGAATAATTAAATAGAAGCATATTAAAAGGCTGACTAGAAGGATATAAGAATAAAGTTAAATTCTTAGAAATATTTATTAAATAAAATGATATCCAAAATGAATGAGGAAATCAATGAATTGCCATCTATTCATAAAATTATTACCCAAGTCCCTAGAGAATAAGATACTTAATAAAATAATAACTAGAATGGCTCTACCAAAAATATTCAGGCCAAGCCTTCTAAAATTTCTTAGGTTATTTAGTCATTATGTCAGTGCTTTCGACCTAAAGATAAGTCTAGTTAAGAGAACTCTGAAGTTTCTTGAAAATTGCCTGATATTAGTAAGAAAGGATTAAAAACTCTTGTACTTGATCTGGATGAAACGTTAGTTCATTCCAGTTTTCGTCCTATAAAGACACCTGATCTATTAATTCCAGTATAAATAGACTAAAACATTATTAGTGTGTATGTGCTGATAAGGCCTTGGGCTCATGAATTCATAAATTAAATGGCTAAATATTATGAAATTGTTATATTTACTGCCAGCTTAAGCAATTATGCTAATCCTTTGCTTGACTTGCTAGATGAAAAAAAAGTTATTTAGTATAGGCTTTTTAGAGAGCATTGTGTGATATTTCAAGGAAGCTTTGTAAAAGACTTGAGTAGATTGGGTAGAAACCTGAAAGACGTAATAATAGTAGACGTAAGTTTTTATAGATAGAACTCTCCTAATTCATATCGATTCTAGCCTTAAAACGCCATTCCTATAAAATCATGATATGATGATAGTCTAGATACTGAACTAAAGGAGTTGATGCCAATTTTAATTTAATTGAGCAAAGTAATTAATTATATAGATTGATGATGTGAGAAGTATTCTTTAAACTATTAACTGTAAATCAGAAAGGGAAATTAGCACTCCTAAAGAAAATGATGCCCTATTAAAGAAAAAAAATCAAAATGACGAAGGTATTTAGCCTTTAGGCTTCAGTCAAGGTACTTTCCTATTTAGAAATGCTTAACGATTCAATGGAAATATTCTACAGCCCGATGGAAAAACACATAACACACTAAGACAATTTAGACATTTCTGAAATTTTAATAGAAACTTAGGACTCAAAGTTATCAAGCATGAATAAAAGTTTTTGTACAGAATCAGGTAAATCTTTATAACTTTAGAGGTATTTAGAAGTAAAGTTGGAATAAATAGTCCTTCAAATAAAAACAAAAGGAATAATAAATTTTTTAAGCAACAAGACGAGAATGAATTTGTATGAAATGAATAATTTTATGGTATATCATGATTGTTATTCTAGTTTTAGATTTTTTTCACCTCAATTTTACTAATTTTTACTCTGAAAGCTTAAATTTATTGTTAGCTTTTAAATTTTTTAAATGATCTAAGGGCTAATAGACTTAAAATATATTTAATATATTCTTAAAATGATATTGCTAGTTACTTTGCTCTCTACTATATTTTTTAAATACTATTTAACTATTTATTTAATAATAGTTTCTGTTTCTCCTTTACTATAACTATGATCTTCTAAGTTATTATTTCAACTATAGTTGGCTTTTATATTTAGTGTTAATTCTTTATTATATTTTTAGTAAATTATACATTAAGCTATTCAATTTTATATTTATAAAGAAGGAAGCTTATTTTCTTCAAATTAGATTAAAAGATATGTCAGTTTATTTTAGATTTCCTTACTATGATCAATATTTTTTTGTTTTTCAAACTTAAAGTGCCTATTATCTATCTGATTTTGCCAATAATTTAATTAGTCTATTATTTTAATATTTGATTTTAAATTTAAATAATAGGCAATTTATTATTCAACTTTCAACAACTTATATATTTTACAAATTTTAGTCAAGCGAATTGGAATTTTTAGAAATGATTTAAATTATCTTATAACCTTCTTTCCATTATTAATCCATATTAATATTCATAAGCAATACCAATATATAATCTCTCTTTTTCTTATTTAAAAATATCTTTGAAATGTAAACTTAAATTTCAAGAAAGTTCAAATTAGTTAATTAGCTCTACAATTTAATTTAATTTTTGATTAATCAAGCATTTGGAAAATTTATTCCTGTAACTCTTTTTAATAACTATTTACTATCCATTTTATTTTAAAAGCCAGTAACATCAATATTAATTAATTTTTTCTTTAATGTATTAACTTAATGTCTTATTTAATTCTTTATCTAATATTAATCTTAGCTCTGCCTAATTAAGCTTTTAAATTACTATCTTTTAATTATCTCTTTAAATATGCCTAGTAAGCGCCTTTGCATATCTTTACTCACACCTTATTTAATACCCTGCCTTATGCTTGTTCTTAAATTGCTCTAGATAATAATCCTATCTACTTAGTTTATCAGTCTACTTTTACTTTTAAAAGAATAATATCATTTTGAAACTGTTAATTCAGCTCTATTACCTTTAAAAAGGAACCTCCTTATTCTATTTAAGTAATCCTAACAAGTAGAGCCAAAGAATGTTACTAAACTTAATAAAAGCTAATAAAAATATATCCTACCAAAAATAGCATCATCCTTAATATAGCCATTAGTAATAACTGCTATATTCGAAGCAATCTAACTGGAAGAATATTAAGCATCAAGCTTCAAAATATAAAATAATGTATTAAAAGAAAACTGAAAAACAGTTTCAAAAAGGCTGAGCAAAAACTAATAGAATAGACATGAATAATAATATAAATTAATATGTCTTTACTTTAATTCCAAATAGGCAATAAAACTATTTATTTACATCTTATTCATCAATCTTACTTTATTTATTGCTCATATTCTTCAATTTCTTTTTCTTCACTGCTTCAATTATCCAAATCATTCTACACTGTAGTAATTCCTCATTGCACTATAGAATTTCAATTATTTGTTCAATAGTTTTAAATAGAAGCTTTTAATTCTAAATTATATTACTTTTAAGTGCCTTTAAGTAGGAAAATTAAGAGTAAGGTAGCTTTGATTTATGTTAACATCTTTATTAAGTCGTATTTTTAAGTCTTGTAATTCCTAAATAAGATCTTACAGAGCTTCACATGATTCGATACGAATGAAGCTATCTAATTATCCATATATGCAAATCTCAGAGAGCTTAATTTTGAAGTGTCTTTGTCTTTGCTTAGAATAGACATTAGTTTAAAGCTAATAAAACTAGCCTTGCTAGTACTTCATTTAATGCAATAAAGGAATATTTGAATCAGTCATGGAATATCAGTTTATAAATATTGGGATTAAAGTTGAAAAACATAGCTAATTTTAAATAAATAGAACAAGATAAATTACTAAAAAGATGTCTAGAAGAATTAGCTATTATAATTTAATATAGTTGAGGAAACTGAGGTAATCTAAATAGCTTGAGGTAAATGATGTCTAAATTTAAGAGATTGAAACAATTAATAGGACTAATAGTTTTAAGACTATTAATTTTAGCTTCTAGTAGGAAAATATTGAAGAGTCTTTATAAGAAGGGGAAATTTCTTTTGCTGCTAATAGTGTTGTGAATGAAAGGATGAAAGAGAGAGATGCTAATCATAATAAGGTAGAGAAGGAGTGCGAATCATTTGAATCTGAAATTTCGAGTATTGAAGAAGAAAAGAAAGCTGAAACTTTTAAGACATTTGATTGAAATAAAAGATATAAATGATAAAGTAAAGATCAAAATGAATAAAGCTAAGAATAAAGTAAGCATACTTAGAAAGATACTGATGCAAAAGAAAACGTCTAAATGCTAAATACTAAATTTAGAGGAAAAAGTTTGAAAGAAGCAAATTAAAAAGAAAGTATAAAAACTTTTAAATAAAAATCTTATACAATCAGGGATATTTAGATTTAAACTAGTTTATCGGGATCTAAGCTGTCGAGATAATAGACCAAAAGAAAAGATTAATTTCAGGATTTTTTTAGTGTGCAAAAAGAGGTTTTTAAAATATTTGACTATAAAATGATTAACTAAAATTAAGTATAAAGCAGAATCTCAAATATCAAATTCAATAAGTTGAAATCATTAAAATAATCTTTCAAAACAAACAAGTAAAAATAATAATTTAACAACATCTTATAAACCACTTAAACGTATGAAACAACAGAAAGAGAAAATGTTGTAGAGGTATTGAAGAAAGTCAATTTAGATTGTCTTCCTAAAAAATTGTTTAACCTGGTTCCTAACTCATAAACAATAAAGTAGATGAAAAAAAAATTAGTAATTATTGATTTAGTGATAAGCATATTATCAATTATTATCATTATTCTGTCAATTTTAGATGTAAGTTTTACTAAATTAGAACGAAGAGACGTATCAAAGTAATTATCAAATTACTGCTATAAATTATGCTTACCAAAGCATAATTCTCTTGATATCTGTTGTGATTATATTTCTCACAGTTTAAATGTACTAACAAATACTCGAAATAAAAAAACAATTCCAAGTACTAGACTAGAGAACATCTTTATGGCAGTATAAGCCATTACTCTATTCTATGCTGGTTGAATGTTTTATACATTCAGCTATTAAGCTTCCTATCTAAATTTTGAATTAAAGCTTTACAATTACAGCGAGTGAAGATAAATATAAGCACTCAATAAATGACGTTATTTCAGTGTTTATCATGATACGTACTTATTGCTTCGTTAGGCTATTTTTTCTTTATCTTATGTTTAGACCTGATTTATTTAGAATTTTAGATCTGCTGAGGATAATAGAAAATGTCTTTTTTTACTTAAAGTTTAACATCAAAAAGAATCCAAAGCGATTCATTTTCTTTATTCTAATACTTACTGATTTTACTCTCAGTCCTATGGTTAGAATTTCTGAAAGAGCAGTTGACCCTGAAACGTATAATTATATCTAAACAGAGTGGTGACTTATTTGGTACACTATCACAACTATAGGCTATGGATGTATTAAGGTACATGTGACCTTTACTAAAGGAATTTTGTCTGTAGCTACGTGATGTGGAGTGAGTATTATAGGTCTTTTTACTGCCATTGGAGTAACTTAAATAAGCCAGATAAGTACTTCTCAAGCAGCTATACTACATTATGATAAATTCCATAAAGACATATAAATTTGCTAGTATACAGCAGCTCTATTTATTCAATCTTGATATAGGTGTCTTAAGACAAAAAAATCAAGCTGGTATTTTGCTTTCTGGGTAAAATACATGCTAAATGATGAATCTTTTTGACTAAAAAGGAACTATTTTACCAATAAGCATAACTTTATCCGATAGATGCATAGAATGAAATAATACGTTCTAAGCTAAGAATAGCAAATTATTAACTTTCAAGACATTGTGGATGAAGTAATTGAAATCAAAAGTCAGTACATTTAAATAGAAGAAAACATATTAGACTTACAGATCTTCAATGAGCAAATGGTCAAAACTTGTAACAAATGTCTCACTATGTTTAACTAAACCTCTAAGAATTTAAATTTTGGAAAGTAACTATTTAGCAACCAAGGCATTGAAGAGGAGACAGGAGAAGAAAGCACCAATATTACTTTACATTTAGATGAAAGTAGACCAAAAGCTAAAAAATAGTAAAAAAATCAACAAAAAATAAAAGAGACTTTAAAAGTAGAAAATAAAATATTCAATAAAATAACGAATTAGCTTAGATAAGTTATTAAATAAGGATAGTTGGATTATTTTAGATATAGAGGTTCAATATCAAAGCGAAAAGTTTTAAAAAATCGCTATTCAGTTTAAAACGAAAAAACGTTGGAAGAAAATTCCTAAAATTTCTTTAAATGATCTACTCTATACGATAATACTAAGAAAATAAGTATATAAAAGAATTAGGGATAATCTTCAAGGAAAATAACTGATGCCAAAAGACGTGGTGCAATATGAAA
Organism: Loxodes magnus; assembly: GCA_946699065.1. Classification (NCBI taxonomy): domain Eukaryota; phylum Ciliophora; class Karyorelictea; order Loxodida; family Loxodidae; genus Loxodes; species Loxodes magnus. Next base: position 693,008 of record CAMPDV010000008.1, on the reverse strand, counting down.
TGTGAATATGAATGAAGGAATTAAATAGATATTTTAGAATTAGATAAAGCAATAAAATAAAATGCAGACATTTGTTACTTCACTTCTATAACAGAAAATGATATAAGAAGAAGCAGCAAAAAACAATGTTATAGTTTAGCAATAATTAAAACAAATTCTTGATTCATAGGATTACTTCTTTTAATCCCTAAATAAATAAAAAAACACCAATACTGAAGAAAAGCCACCTGATTTAGATAAGAAAAGCAAAAAAATAAAGTAAAAAAGAAAAGAAGATGAAATTTAATTTAAAAAATCCTTTGAATAAAAGGAAAAAAGTTAAAAGAAAAGAAAAAAATAGCCTAAAAATAATCCGATTTATTAAACAACTGAAAGTACGAAATAGAGTACAATAATTGAAAGTAAAAGAAGTGCAACTGAAGCAAGCGACTCTTAGAACTCACAGGCAAATAAATCATCCGAAAAAGCTTAAGATTTTTAATTCAGTAAAATAAAGAAGAAAATACAGCATAAGATAGCTGAAGATCTTATTAGATTCAAATAAATTTTGCAGAAAGAAGTTGACGAGGGAATTGAATATGAAGATGATTAGCTATAGAATTGATATAAAGAAAAATTTGGTAATTATCTTTTAATTTTATCTTTTATTTCCCAACAAATCTTGCTGATAATTTCTTTATTTTAAATTAACTTACTTATAATCCTCCAATTTTCCATTAAATAGCAACAGAATAAAAGATAGAGTAAAACAGAAGTTTCTTAATTTAAATTATATTAAGATATTTTCTGATTACAACATAAACATTCCCTTCATTTTAGAATTACCAAAGTTTTATCTGGATGAAGTATGAAAATGTTTTTTAAATAATGAGATTAATTAAGGAGTTTCTTTATTATTTCTAATAATAATGCTTATTTAACACTATTATTTTTTCACTTTTTTAGAGCTCGTTAATCTAAATCTAGAATATAGCAAGTATTCATCCATTTACATTATAATTAGTCATTTAGAGTACTTTATTTAAATTTTAATAGACTATTTATATTATAATTACCTTTGAAATTTTAACTTTTGCATTGAAAAATTTTATCTTTATAGACAACACTTCATTCTTTCTTTAATTCCTAAAAACAAATAAATATATGCTAGCTAATTTTCTTATTAGTCTTTATTGAGTGATTTATAAAAACTAAGATAATATAATAACAAGCAGTAAGTATTCCATAAATTAGATTTTTAATAACAATGATAAGAATTCTTCCCTTTACTAATATATAGGACTGTAAAACTATCATTATGCATTGACCCTTAGTTACTTAAATGAAATAAAGCGCTACCTATTCATTTAAAATATATTCTTTGTCTGTTTTATCTTTAGCTATACCTATTAATTTTTTGATTCTTTCTCTTTATTTAAACAAATTAAATACTTAGTTATACTAATAGACTTATTAGCATCAGTGCTAATTGAACCTACTTAAAAAGATAGGGTAGAAGTATTCTTAGCTTATTATTATTTATAGTAGTTAGATGTAAAGGAAGCCAAAATAGGTTTTTATATATAAATGCTAAAGCTAGTAAGGCTTATTGCAAATAGAAAGGAAAGGAACTCTGTTTATTTATGCTCCATAGCTATCTCAAATGCTTTATTTTATTTATTTTCATATTTTTTTGATATAAATAATTGATTAATAGTATGATGAAACTCTCTTAAGAATAGCGATCATAAATTACGAGAATAAAATAGAGTTATTTTATAAAATTTAAGGTATGAAAGCTGTATGAACGCTTAAATCTTCTGATTACTAAATCTATATAAATGCTATATATTTATATTCGGTAAAAGATAACATTTAGTAGAGTTAACTGTTCATTCACTCTAATTGTAAGAACTAAATTTTAAATAATATTAATGGAGATACTCTTTAAGCTAAAGTCTATCCTTAAATAATTTACTAGCACAAATTCTGTTAAGGATTATTTATCTTTTTTAAGTAGAAAAGTAAAGCTTAGTTAATTTTTTTACTGAAGCCTAAAATAAAAAAAGCAAAAATATTAATGAATGGAAAGATAAGATAAAAGGATTATTTGGAAGTCAGAATTCTTAATTAAGCATAATTTCATAATTATACTTTAAACCATATAACAGAGACATAATATTTAGGCTATTATTTAATTATTATTCTATCATATATTAAGTCACTAGAGCTTTGCTAGAAAAAATCTAAATTATTAAATAGTGCTGCGTATTTTTGAGGTGCTACACGCACTTTAATCAAAGTTTTTTTTTAAAGAGTTTTATTATTTATTTTATGCTTAAAAGTTAATTTTTAAGAAAAATAATGTTTCAAGACACTTATATTTCTCTTAAAATATTTTTGTAAGAACTTCTGTCCATTAAATAAATAGCACTTTCATTATAAAAGTTTATTTAAGCTAATAAACTGATAATAAATGAAATTAGGCTTATTAGCTTTTTATCAATCCATTAATAAATATAAAACTCAAAGTAATAAAAGCAGGCAATTATATAAAAAAGTATAAGCTATATAAATAAAAGTGTGCGATATTTTCATTAGTAAAGTCCATTAACTTTCGCAATAAAATTTTAATAATCTATCAGTTATTAAGTAGATCTATAAGACTGCTTTAGAATGAAGAACAAATAAATTAACTTAATAAAAGTAAACTAATGGCTTTATTTCTCATTCTATAATTCTATTTAGATGAGGACTAAATCGTTATAACTTAATTATTGTTAATTTTATAGCATAGAGTTTTATATAAAACAAATATAGAATATATGAGTTCATCATAAGATAGATATGTATAGAGATAGAATCTTAAAAAGTAAAGCTAATTTATCTACCTATTTTCTAATTATTTTGGTAGGATAAAAGTGAGGTAAATGAATGATTATTTCTTAGTTTGATTGTATAATAAGAAATAAATCTAGCTTTCTTTAGTTTTCTCTTATATATTTAAACATATTTAATGCTCCAACTCTTTCATACATTTCTTTAGTGTACTTTTCATATCACAGAGGAATTTATTTTAAGCGCTTATTCTTTTTTATATTGATAAACAAAAGCAAAGATGCAAGATAAAAAAGAGAAATTTTTGGAAAGTAATAAAACTAATGAAATAGATGGAAGAATTGCTGGTTTAATGTGATATATTTGTAATGAACTAAGTAAATTAGACCTACTTATTGATTATATTTAATTTTAAGTTCTTTATATGCTAATCTATAGACATAATCTCAATATAGATCTTAAGTTTTATCAATACATAATTGGGTAAGAATATCAGTATTAGCACCTTTCAAAATATCCTATATAGTTATTGAAAGAGATTAACTCAAAACTTTTAAACTCTATCAAATATCCAGCTTAGCACTTTTAATTGAATAGATTTCAAAGCTAAGGTAATTAAAATAAAGAAATACTTAAATTATAAACTCCTATAATGAAGCTAAAAGCTGGTAAGTTATAAATACTTTAAATTGGATTAATTATAAAGTAATATAATTAGAATATATAACTAAGTTAGCTATTATCATACACATTGTTACTTACTCCCTGAATAATCCAACTTAAAATTAATTACTCTTAACACTTTATTATCTTAAATTTAAAAGCTAAGCTTATAATTATAAAAGGCTATATATTAGTATCTGAGAAATCATAAAGAACTATAATAAAGTCTATCAAAGCAAAGTTAGCAGAACTTAAACAATAAAGAAACAATTAATATAGAGATAATACCTTAAAACTAAGATCAAAAGACGATTTATTTGTAAGTAATAAAACTTCTCTATTACATTTCCTTAGTATCTTCTAATTATAAGCATAACTATTACAAATATTAGCTATTAGTTATCTCTATAATCAATAATTAAAATATTAATAAAATACTCTTATTATATGTAAGCTTATCGAGTATTTATAGTGGATCTAATCAATGGAAGGATACTAATTACTTATAATATATTAGTAAAATGTCAAGCATTTAAGATTCTAGCATCTATATAATAGCTTCTTAGCTTTAAAAGCAAAGTTATACTAAAGATCTGAAGTGCTATATCTAATTGATTAGAACCTAATTATTTGCTTAGAAGAAAATGTGTCATAAGCTTATTTTAGCAAGTGAAAGTTAGAATTAACTTAGGCTAATTTTTAAAGTTTAACTTAAAGCAAGGAAAATCCTGTAAGTAGCTATTTAAATAGGATAACTTAAGAAAAGAACTAATTTATTCCATTGGAAACGCTGTTTTTTGCTTTACTTCTATATTCTGACTTTGGAGATTGTTAAAACTAATAGCAATGAGTATCGTATAATTAGTTATTCAGATTAGTCTATTTACATATGGAAAATATTAGAGTGGGAATGAGTAAAATACAGGATATTGGAAAGTTAGGCAAATTACAAGAAGTAAAAGTAGAAGATTTGAAGGATAATGAAAACTGAGGAAGAAAGAGACTTAGTAATTCCTTGTTTGATGATTTATATTATTTGGTAAAACACTTTTTATCGTTTAAAATTATAAATGTCATCTTAAGAGTAATTAATCAAAGATTTACGAGCGGACTTAGAACTTAAACACTTAACAATAGAAAAGCTGCAAGAAACCATAGATGATTTGAGGGCTGAGGTTGCTCATGAGAAAGAAAAAAATGAAGAATTGACTAAATGACTGTCCATGCTTTCTTAACTCTCAACTGATTATTCTGGTACTCTTACTAGGGTTCATAAGAACTTAGAAGTGATAGATTAGCTTAGGGAGGAGAAATTTAGGCTTTAGAGAGATTTAATAAGTGAAAAAAAGAAAAGCAATGATTTAAAAATAGCATATGAAAATTTGAAAAAGCAAAGGCAAGAGGAAATGCGCGAGTACTAATTAAACGAGACTGGAAGATTACTTGTTGAAAAATCTCAATTACAGGAAACTGTTGATAATTTGGCCAAGGAAGTAGAAATGCTCTCTTCCAAAAATGATGACTACCTTAAGCTTTTCAAGCAAAAAGACTTCTTCGAATGCTATGAGCAGGCGTTGACGGAACTGAACGCATTAAGAGACTTATATGCTGATGCAGTTATACTAACTAAGAATTAGAATTACTATAGCTAGAATTAAAAAAATGACACTAGTGAACATATATTTTCTTGCAACAAACTGATGAAAAAAGATAAATATGAAACCTTTGTTGATTGAACTAATTGTTTTAAATATGAAACGTCTTGTGTTAATCTACTCTTTTTCTTAATATTCCTCATTATAACCAAACTCTTTCTAAACTTGCTCTCATATATCTTCTACTCTTTTTAAATTAATTTCTTTACTCTTAAGTTAAGTTAAAAGCTTTTTATCTTATAATTATAATTAAAAAAATTTAGGTCATATATGCTAAAACCTTTTTAACTATCACCTTTTATACGAAATATGAAAAAAAGAAAGTAAGAGATTTATTTGAAAATTTCTCTATTTAAGATCTATCTTTAGTCTAATTTTTAAATATAGATAGCTTAAATTAGCCTTATTCTTTCTAATATTCAATTAAATTTTAAATTATCGACTTACTCAAAAAGAAAGTTATCTCAATTTAGTAAATTTTGTCTAAGCTAACTTAATAAAATTAAATAGCTAAGCAGCTATTAGTGAGATTATTTAAAGTCTCTAATGTAATCAAACTCTAAGCTCAGCATGGCTAAACTATTCTACCTCATATAATTAAAATGAAAATAAGCTATTTTGCTTTCATTGGTTAAAGGAAGTGTATTAAGAAGATTTAAATAATAAAAAATAAAATTAAAAATTAATAAAAATTCTGTATCGCATACATAAGTAAGCTTTATTATGCTTTTCTCCTTGAATGGTGTTTCTTTCCATTTATACGATTGAATTGCTTATTCTTATTAATATACTCTAGTAAGTAAATATAATAATTAATCAAAAATTGCAAGATTTAAAAAGTCTAGCTTAAAGAGTACTATTAGTTCTAATCATTATGTTTTGGTGTAATTTTATTATAATTAACTTGAAGGAAATTTATTTAAATATTACTTATTAATTAATTAAACACTCGATAAGACTTACACTGTCAAATATTTAAAGCGAAGGCTCATTCTAATTAAAATAGTATTGGTCCAAGGCTAATTTAAGTTAAGGTATTATTCTGTCTACATACAAATAGAAGAAAGATTCTATTGAATGGTTTTGCATTTATATAGAACTAAATAAAATTAAATATTAAGCTAACTAATCATTGTGACTTGCAAATTAAATATTATAAGCTGTATTATTTAAAACTACGCATCGTGGTAATAAATATTAATAATTGAAGTTTATGTAAAAGAATAAATTATATAGTAATGTTTAGTTTGGAGGAAACTGCACGAAGATCTAAAATTAAACTTTTCTGTGAGTTACTTTTATTCTGCACGTTACAAACTCTTTGAGCTAACGGAAATAAAAGGCATTAAATCTCTTAGTTTTAAAATTATCTCTTTATTTAATTTATTTTACTCTTTGGTACTATTTTAATTTTTTAAATTCCAAGCTTACTACTCAAAGTGTTTACTTTGTTATTACTTTACCATTGATTTTGAGAATTATCTAGATTGTTTTGAGCCTAGAATAGGTTAAACTTCTTTAAATTTATACTTTTAGATTTAGTTTTATTTTTCTTCTCGTTATTTGATTTATTTCCTTTTTCAGTCTCATTTCTTTACGCAAGATTTCTTGATTAAGCAGATCGCTTAATAATCTATCTTTCTTAAGAACTTTTAGGTTTTTGATTCTACAATTTTTTTTCTTACTCATTTTAGCATCTATCTATTATTATGCTTAAATATGCGATATTTCTATCTGAAATTACTTTGCTTGCACTACTAGGCTTATTTATCTTTATTTTGCTTTAACTACTTTTTAAACTTGGTTTTATATTACTTTATCTAGAAATACTTTTGCACTAAATTTGTAGATCTTAGCTATTTTTTTGATTCTTAGGAGAGGATTTTTATGTTTGGCACTTTTAGTAAAGTCTAAGCTCAAATTAGCTAAAGTTTTTTCTATGAACGTGAATTTTTGGAACAGATCAAGCAGGAGCTCGTGATTTAACTATGTTAAATTTCGGATTATAATCTAATTTAACTATTTGCAAAACTTCATCTTAAAGCTAATTACTTTGATTGAGGTTTTTCCTTTCGCTATTACTTCTTTTTAAAATCCTTTTAGGATTTTAACTGCATTTCTTTTATTCCTTAGATTGGTTAGGGTCATAGTAGCAAGGTCCTATTTTATAATTTTCATGCTTGCTATGAAATTAAAAGTTTCGTTCTCTAACTTTGAAAGAAGAGGATTAAACTTTCTTAAATTTACTACTATTTAGAAATTAAGAAATCTTATTGTACTTTACTTCCAGTTGTTAAAGCTCGTCAATTTCATTCTAGTACTTCTTACCTTTGCCAAGTAGCAACTGCTTAATGATACCTGAATCCTAATTTATATTTAGTTGTGTTTATGTTGATTTACACTGATTTGCCATATTCAGTTCATTTTACATACTTAAGTTTAATGCTGCTTAAGGAGATTTTTTACCATAGTCTTCTATAAAGCTTTCATTCATTTTAGTTTAAGACTCTCTATATGAATTATTTAAGTTCTTTGAGAAAAAGCTTTACTAACTTTAATTTAACCTTCTTTGATCTCTCAAGGATTGAATTCTTCTTTATATATCTTACAAATTCTTTTTCAGGATAAACTTATACTACTTTTCATAGCTAATAGGTACTTATCTCTAGCTAGGCTATAGCTTCTATAACTTTTCTGAGTTTAACTAGCGGTTGACGAGTTCTTGCTTTAGATTAGGGAAATGATATTTGTTAATGATTTAGTCTAGCTATTATATACAAAAAGACTCTTCTTTACTCATTTACTTTTATCCCTTTAATTTAACTAGAAACTTATTATTTGCTGATTTCCCTTGCATCTTTAATCTTCATACCGTAATTCAGTCCTTTGAAGATGCTACTATGGAATGCTGACTTTTAATTTGGAATTATTCAAAGGATATAAAACTAGAAAGAGTTGAAATTTACTTTTAGAGAAACAAGCTCAACTATAAGCAATTTAACTAATTAAAGCCTAAAAGGCGTTAAATAGAGTAGTTAATAGTTTAGTTCTATTTAAACACAATAACTAGAAGCAAGGCGTTTTTGATATTATAGTGTAAAGATTACATTTTCTAAGTGGAATAAATAAAGAATCTTGATACTTTATATGTAACTGTAATTAGATATACTTCTAGTTTAATCATAATTTAGACTATTAACACAAACAATATTTAAGGTGCAAAAAGCTTCAGCTGCTTTTCCAATTTTAACCATAGGATTTATGAGTGTTTGACTAGCCTAATTAAAGGATCTTGCTTTAAAAATATAGAAATACTAGAAAGAAGATTTATGTCTTATAAATATTTAATCTTACTCTATTTTTATAATCTAATTATAATATAAAATAATTAAATTCCTTATTTTATATATCTATACATAGAACCTTCACATGTAGTACAAATATTTTATTAGCAAAGTATGTAGTTGAGATCCTCAACGAAAAGCCGTAAATGATGTATTTAAATAAATCTTTAATAATGTAGAAATGATTATTCTAAAAGAGGAAAAGAGGTTTAAAATATAGGAATCATTCATATATTTATATATTTAAGCTAGTTAATAAATTCCTAATACTTTCATTTATCGTTCTTCTTCTCTAGTCTTATTGTCAAGTTTGTAGCAGAGGTAACGATATATTCGAATTTATCTAAGATAAGTTGTAATTGTTCATTCAACTAAGCAGGTGTTGGTAAGCTTTTTAGTTTAATTGTCTTAATGAATGCATTTTTGTACTGTTTTACTAAAATATGTGCGGCATCAATTTCGTATACAGAATCACCAACACATAGTATATTTGTAATGGAATCTCTATTAAATTTATTGGATAAATCTAAAAAGGCTTGCTTCTTTCACTCTGCCTAATCATCAGGGAATTCTTATTCGTATTAACTTCTCGCGGAAATTATTGTTACTTTTTCTAAGAGACTTGATAGCTATGGAATTCAAAACTTAGTAGACTCTTCAACTCATCCCCAAGTAGCATTGGTAATTATGAACACCTTCCCAAAGTTAATAGACTCCGTTAAAAGGCTTTAAACTTTACCCACTAATTATTCTAACTGAGTTTAGATTATAGGATCTGTTAAATCTTGCTCTTGATCAAGCAAGAAGGAGGTGCAAAGCAAAGTGTCATCCCAGTCATAAATCAAAATTTACTGCGATTAAGGTTGTTTATTAGAAGGAGTTAGCCAAATATTTTAATTGGCTATCTTCTGCAAGTACTATAACCTAATTTAATCATTCGATTTCTTATTAATTTAATTCATTTCATAGCATTCTTCTTCAGCAATAGTTTCATAGGTTTCTTCAATGTTAACACCTTTTATATTATAGATATATAGGTTTTTGTCAGTTTATTTGGGCTTCTATATTTGAAGCTATTCTTTTAACTTCGTATGCTAAATAACTCCTACTTTTCTAAAATACTCAGATCTAAAGTTATTGATAATCTGCTTGGAGTGAATTTTACACTAGAAATGCTTGTTTTTTACTTTGCAACTGCATTAATCTTATTAAGGCTCTTGCTTATTTTCAGATTTCGCTGCTTCGTTGACTTGAGGTTAGTTTTTAGAGTTTCCCATTAAACTTAAAATATAGAAATACAAAATAAACCCTATTTTAATATAAAGCTAACTAAAATAAACTTATTAATCTTGGATTCTTATATGGATTATTTATTATCCTAGCCTTTCAATACCTTTTAATGGTCTTGAAACAAGATCTTCCTTTAAAAGCAGGAAGAAAAATCATATTCAACATATTTTAAAGCTAAAATTGAACACAATAAAAAATAACAAGTAAGAAAGTAATTAGAAGCTAGAGAACTGAGGTAAAAGCAACTCTCTATTTATGAGGTAAAAATATTAAAGTTTGACATTCTTTTAAAGCATTTGCTTCTTAAACTTTTTTACTAAACTATTACCTTTAAACTCCCTTAATTATAAGTTTATTACTACTATTAAACCTTTCCTTTAGTTTTAATAATGTAATATTGCTATATCCTTTAACTGCTTTAATCTACTATAAATTTTAACTTTATAATTTAGATTTCCATTACAATTATATTAAGTAACAAATCTGATATCCCAGCATTTGGTTACTAAGCAGAGTTATTTTAGTAAGGCAATTTATTTTAAAATTAGATAGAGCATTTGAGAGTTTAAATTAATATAATTAGATTAAGCCTTCAAGATACTTAATACTAAATTCCTCATTTTCTTAGTAATTATTTAATAAAGTAAGAGTACTATTCTGTCTATTCCTTCTTATACTATTAACTTAGCTAATAAGGAAAAACAAGTGCCTCTGTATTATAATTAAAGGCTTTGAATAATATTCTTTCTTTTATATATTTCTTATAGAGTTTCTGATTCCTTTCAATTGATTGATAATATAATCTCAGTTTATAATACTTAAGCTTAACTTAAAGTATAATAAAGTGTTAAATTCCAAGTAAGGATAGAAGACTAGAAATGTAAAATAGATTTCATATTTTAAAAATGAAAAGGCATTAAAACAACTCTCTTGAGAGTTTATTAGGAAACTCTAACAAATTGCAGTTAATTAAGAGCTACAAAAACTTCTAAACTCATATAGATTTAGAGTGCGAAAGAACTAAAAATATTGTGAGGAACTCTCTAAGCGATCTATTAGATATTCCTAATAGCTTGGAGTTCCTTTATAATGAACAGTTTTTGGATTAGTTAACTCTTGTAATTCGCTAGATTTATAAGCGATATTTCTAGCTGGAACTTAGCTAGAAATACTCCACATTTACTAAGCATTTGTTCTTTCTATTTTAGAGCATATGTGAGTAGATTATTAATGAATAGCATCAAATTTACGATGATTACAAATATGGAAAATTACAGAAAAATCAGGAAACCCCATCAAGGAGTAACTTAAATAAAGATAAACTTATTTAAAACGACTAAAAAGTCAAATTTGAGTCTGAATTAAACAAAAGAAGCTAAAACTAGCAGTCAGCTGAAAATATTAATCATATGAGCAAGAATTCTTCTCTTTAGCTTGATAAGCAGAATATCAGCATCAATTTATAGATTGGTAACTAAAATTATCAATAAAAGCCATTAAACAAAATTGAGGAATCTGAATAGTAAAACTTGTCGAATTCTATTTAGAATTCTCCTAAATAAGCTTAGTATTAAAAAAGTATGAAGAAGGTTATAAATAGAAATACTTCTTGGCAAAAGATAGACATTGTAGAGCCTGAAAATCAAGTAAGCTTTAAAGTTTAAATAGTTAGAAATTTTTTCAACTGGAAATGCATGCATCTTTAGCTAATCACCAAGATTTGATAAGAAAAGAGAACCAAGTCCTGGTCCTTGTGACTACAATGTTGAAAGAGGAATAAAAGCCACTAAGATAAACAGCCCTGCTTTTTAAATTTCTTAGCAATAGCGCAAATTTGATTAATTTAATCACACTGTAAATAACCCAGGTCCTCAAGCTTATAATCCCTCTATAAGATTTAAGTCAAAATGAAAGTATAACAATTGATAACTATTGCTTATAGAACTATATTTAATAGCATATCTTATGATATTTACCAAAAAGTATGTACTTAATAAAAATTGAGATGCATATTATATAAAACCCTCTTATGTATATTAATTAAATATGTATCATTTTTAATATGCATTGAGTAAAGATAGCCAATAATATGGTATATTAAAATATTCTAAATATTGTTATTTCTTATTTAAGATTAAATCTTTTTAAAGTAACTACTAAGTTAAAAATGAAAAATAACTACTTTTACTTATTTTAATTTAAAATAATAAAGAATTATTTATAGAAGTATAATTATTCCCTCCCAATTGCTTAAAATTACTTATAAGATTTTTGCTTGGAGTAAATATATTAAGTGTCCCACTAATAATAGGATTTAAAAAATTTAGAAATGCACTTAGTAAAAAAGTAGATTTATAACTTTGAATAGTAAGTTTCAATTATAGGATTTCTTGATTTATATTACATTTAAATTATAAATTTTATATCTAAATGTTTTAAAAAGACATTAAAAGATATAAGAGCATATGGATTTTAATTGTTTTTAAGTCAATCTATCAACAAAATATTTCTTTGGTTGTATTTTTAGATTTTAATCTAAATTATACGTAAATAAATAAGTAAATTATTATCTTATTCTTATTTCTAATTTAGTAATAAGGTATACATTTATCTAACTACTAACTAGCGTATTTCTTATTCCAATCTCAAAAAATACTAATTAGTGCTTAAAATAATGAGTCATCATTGTTCTTTTTTTTCTTAAACAACTAAAGATAAGTTCCTTTTTATTTCCTTAGGCAAATATTATTAGGTAAATAAAAAATAGTTCATCAGCAACAATCAGCAGGAACTTTGAATGAATAGTTTACATTTGTTACTATAAATAATATAAAAATAACTTATTTAGAAATTTATTTCGTAATTTTGTTTTTTGCTTTAGAAATAATCTAATTATTTTTACTCTTTGAAGCAGCTTTTAAATAAATTATAAGTATTTCTAAGTAATTAAATAAGAGTTTATTAAACTATTAAAAGCATAGATATATCTAATAATAAAAATATCTAATTCATTTGTTGATTAAAATGCTTAAATCAAGAAGAATTATTTATATTTTTAGGTTTTTTTATAAGTTTTATTAAGGTATGATTATTTACTAAATTTTTAAGGTTTTATTGCTTTTTTCTCTTAATGAATAGCTTATTATAAATAGATTTTGACTATAAACTAAATTAAAAATATTTCAATTTTAGTCTATTATAATAATCAATTAAATTAATCTGCTTTTATTAAATCATCACAGCTTTTAAGATTAGATTTTTTATAGAGTCTTATATTTCCAGTCTTCAGTTGCTTCACGTTTTTAAATTATCTAGTAATGCTAACCATTTAAAATCAGGAGATTTTATTTATCTCTAGAAATATTAAGAATTTGCAAATTATCAAGCTTATTCATTAACAAATTTGAATAGTAAATTTAAAATTAACTCATAAAGAAGTAATAATTAGCTTGCAAATTATAGAACACATTATATAAGTAAGTTACTATGATTAATAGAATGACAAAGTATAATTAAAGGAATGGAGTCTGCTAAATTTCTATTTTTGTGTTTATTCTTCCGATCCTTAGAAAATTCCCTAATTAGATCCAATTTCTTGAAAGAAACGTATCTGGAAATTATCAAGTTTCAATAAATGCTTGAAGTATGATAATTCCTGTTTGGAAGAACTAATTAGAAGAATATCAACGTTATATCCATCAATTGGAAATTAAAAAATGTTAAAAGTAGTTTAAGTTAGATCATTCTGTCTTGTACTTAAATTACCAAAAAGGAAATAACTTTAAATAGAAGAGCATAAATAATACTAAAAGACTTCATAATGATAAAATTAGAAATTTAGTCTTGATGTTTAAATAACTAATAAATATAAGGAAATTTATCTACCTAGTCTCTAAATTTTTAATTATAGAATAATTTAATTAAAAGGCACCATTTTTTAAATAAAAAACTAATTTCTTACTTTAATCTCTAAAGTCTAAAATATCACATCATAAACAGAAAATGATTTTAATACTTCAAAATTAAATAATGCTAACCTTTATTATTTAGCATAGTCTTTATTATAATTTTTATTAAATAATTAAAAACTAAGCTAATAATGGCTTTAATCATTAATAGCTTATTTAAATATTAAGATAACTAAACTGTGAAAGTAAAAGTTTAATTATAGATTTGGACAATTATATCTAAATATAATGAAAGTCCTTAACTTAAAAACAGTTCAGCGTTAGAAAGAAACAGTTAATTTTAGAAAATGTTTAATTAATATTATTTTCAAATATTTTAAACTTCCTATAATGTATACTTACTTTAACTTTAAAAATGCATTCCTAAATTAATCCATAGTGATTCAATCAAGAAGAACCTAATTCTGGAATATATACTAGTCCAAGTGGAGATTGTTTTAATGGTTATTTTGTGGATGGATAGCAATAAAGAAAAGATGTTCAAAAGTATTATAAGGTAAGTGAAAATGAAATTAACTTTAATATGAATATGCTTATCTAAATGGAAATTGCTATTAGGGTAATTTTCTAAGCTATAATTCCAGGAAAGCAACTTATAAATTTAAAATTAAAAAAGGATTTTATTAAATTAAAAAATAATAAAAGCATATAATTTCTTGTATAAATTGAAGGATAAAGATTTTAATTTCAAATAATAAATATATAAAATCTAAATTTTTAAATAGCTAAATTTTTATAAGATAATCTTTAAACTAATAAATTGAAAGCAATAATGTTTTGAGACTTTAGACTTAAACTAAATCCAATTTTGGCTTATTCAACTTTAAATGACCTGTAAATTTAAATTTAAGGTAATTAAAATTAATAAATATCATATTTTCCTTTTGATGTAAGTGTATATTAAACAGATTTTGAAAAGTGAATAAATATAAACTTATTTTTTCATCTTAAATACTTAATTTATCAATAGAAAGATACAGTGATGATGTTTCATATGTAAGGAGCTTGGTATTAAGCAGCTAAAAATAATTGAATATCTATAAGTCTAAAACTTAGGAATAGATCCATTCTATTTTATCAAAGTTTACGAAAGAATTTAAATAACTATTAAGTAATTATAGAAACGACATATGTTCTATCTAGAAAATATGTATGTATTAAAAATTTATCATAACAATTTTATCTATTTTTATTCTATAATTTAAATGCACAAGTTAACTTCACGAAAATAGAGAATTTCTGCTACAAAACTAAACTTTAAATCTTAATTAAACGCTAATTTTTCTACCAAAATTAGGTTTTCTATTGATAAGAATTAGAAAATAAATAATAATCCTTATAGATTTTAATTTTCCTATTTAACTTAAATTGATTTATATTATTTTTCTTATTTTATTTACTTTTATTAAAATTTTTTGCTTATTTTTCGTATTTATTGCATATATAGTTACGTAATTATTTCAAATTAAGTGTGTTAACTACGTGTAAGTCATTTAAAAGAAAATCTTTTTTATTGTTGTAAAATGAAATCTTTGCTAGTAATATTTGCTTTAGTAACCTTTTCAACTGCTGTTGATGTAACTTTCTTGAGATAACTTCATTAAGAATTAGGAGATGTATTGAAGTAGTATGATTCATAACTATAAGACTCTGTTGCATTCACTGACTGTGGAGGAGCTTCAATGACTGCTACCTCACTCAATGTAAGCCCATGGCCAATAAAAGCTGGTGCAAATGAAAATGTAGTTATTACTGGTAATGCTAGGGCAGCTTTCACTATCACTAAGGGATTACTTGATGTTATTTTTAGTGGCACAACTATTTTTGAGGATAAACTTGCTTTTTCTGGATCATGTGCTAGTGGAACAACTTGCAGTATCACTTCAGTACTTCCTATGCCCTCTATGATTCCACCAGGAACTTATGATTTAAAACTCCATTTGAAAGACAGCACTGACAAGGAACATGTATGTCTTCTTTTCAGAGCTAAAATCTGATCAAAAACATTTTAAGTTTATCATCTCTAAATTAAACAGTTTCCATTTCTTATTTCATCAATTAATCCTAAAATATTAACTAATCTTTACTTTATTTAAACTAATACTTGCAAAAGCAGCCTTATTATGCTTCTAAGCAAATTATACTCTTTAAGAAAATAGTTTAAGATATACTTCAATATGGAAAGTAAATAAATTTATTAGATGATTAAGCGTTAATTAGCATTCATTATGACTAGCTTTGAATTATCTTATTCTTAATAAGTTATTTAATATGTAGAATAATAAATTAACACATCTTTAAGGGATTTTTCATTTAACTCAGTTATTAAAGATATCTACTTAACTTAACTCCTCCTTCATAAAATATTAGTCTATTAAGGATAAGTGCAGCATTAATACTTTAAACTACTATAATAAGTATACTATAATATCTTTAATCGCCAATTAATCTTTAACGTCAAATATAAATGGATTAACAGGTAGTTTTCTTATAGGTTGTTGTATGAAATTAAATGTGAAAGTTATTACTACTAAGAGCAAAATTCAAATTTCTTACTTGCAAGAATTTCTAAAAGTAAAAAGGCAATTTGTTATAAGAACTGCAAAGCAACTAAAATGAAGAAATTAAATAATCACATTACATATATCCTATCATAATCTCAATCAAATTATTATAAAATAGCTATTATATTGAAATTTTAGTATAGTTTAAGAATGTTAACCATACTTATCTTTAATTGCATAATAGCTTCTTATCTGTCACTTTTACTAAGTTCAGTTAATAAGAGTTTTATAAGCTCTAATAAGATAAGAAAACATAACATAGCAAACTGCTAAAAATCCAGTTAAGAATCTTAATTATATTTATTGAAAACTACTACCAATATTTAATCTCCGCATTTGGCGATAATTAATTATTTCAAAGTGATGTTCTTTATCAAATACGTAAAAATAGATAAAAATACAAATAAATAAAGTTAATTGATTAACTATATTAAAGTACTTTGAACTATAAACTCTAGTAATATAAACAAAAAATTAATTAGAACTAAAACTTAAAATTAAGATTAAATACCGATAATTTGAAATAATTTAGTGAAATTTTATTTAATTAATAAGTTTTAGTAAAGCAATTTTAAATTATAAACTTATTAAATTTAATCTTAGGCTTTACTGGTTATACCAAGCTTAGAACTTCAAGACTTACTTTGAATAATTAAGATATTTTTCTGTCTTTGTAATGATTTCAAATCTTAATCACTTTAAAATTAAAAATTAATGTGATTTACATAATAATACATTTCCTATTCTTGATTAGAGTAGAGTTAAACATTTTCTATTAAGAGAATTCTAATAATCCTTAAAATTAAAGATAATTTAAATCAATAAGAAGACTCCTAATCAAAAATCTTGAATGAACTGAAAGAATAACTTAAGAAGTTGAAAATTTTTAAGCAAAAGGAATTTAAATAGTTTGATGAATAACTTAACAATAATTTGGGTAACTTCCTTTGATTGAGAATATTAATATAAATATAGTTTATTAAATAAAGTTATTTTAGAAGTAAGGTAAAAATCTATACTTATTCCTATAAATGAAATTTATTTCTTATTTCTATATAAATTATGAAAAATAACTCTGGAATTTTTTGTTAAACAAATTTTCATCTCTCAAG
Source organism: Loxodes magnus (assembly GCA_946699065.1). Taxonomy (NCBI): domain Eukaryota; phylum Ciliophora; class Karyorelictea; order Loxodida; family Loxodidae; genus Loxodes; species Loxodes magnus. Next base: position 675,595 of record CAMPDV010000008.1, on the reverse strand, counting down.
TGATTAATAATAGCACTAATATCTAAAGATCTAAATCTAAAATTATAAAGAAAACTTTAATTTTTACAAATGATATTCAAGTGAGAAAGATTCTTATAAATAAAGCTTAGCTTAATAAATGAGATTAATGGCTATATTAAAAAATTATTTGATTTAAATCAGTTACATAATCAATAAAAAGAAATAAGGTATATAATTTATGATATAAGTACTACTCCATTCTTTAATATAACCATCTGCTTCATTATATAAGTTTAGCCCTATAATAGAAATAATTTCTGAGTTTTTTTAGTAAAATTCTATTAATTTTTCTGATCTTCTATTTGAAGTAGTCGAAGGAAGGAATTTATATTTTTATTAATTTTAATAAATTTATTATAGGTTTATTTAAACAAACGCTTAGAATCTTTTTTATAAATAAATAATAAATAAATAAATTTGATTATAGAGCGCGTAGCACTCTCGTTGGTGCGCAGCTCTTTTAAAAAAATGTTTCATACTGACAAGAATGTTTATTACTGATAAAATTATCAGATACTGGTAGACCTTGTTCAATACTGGTATAATTATTCAGTACTGATAAAAATGTTCAATACTGATATAATTTTAGAATACTCGTAATCTTTAATACTTGCTGGAGGCCCAAGGACATGGCAGGATTGTGTCTCATTGTATCACCAAAGCAGAGGACGACATGTGTCAATTATGGGTACTTAAATTCCCCACCTCTGATGAAGCTCGCAATATTATTTCTTTTTCGTTCCAGAATTAAAAATAAACGAAACCAGTGCCTAAGGTCTAAGAATCTTATGTCTCGAGGTCAAACCAAAGTAGAGGAAGACATAAAGTCGATTATGGGTACTTAACTTCCCCAACCTCTGATGAAGATGACCTTGTTGTTCACCTTCGAACAACTATGGCGGTTTTAAAAATAATATATAATAATAATCTTAATATTTTTGATATATGCAAAAAGCTAATAATCCTATAGGAAATAAATATTCTCAATTTATATTTCTTGAATCGATCTTTTTATTTTTTCCATTTTATATCTCAGAATCTTCTTGAGTCTTTCAACTTCTTTAAATTTCTGATTTATGAGGTTTTCATACAAAATTCTTGTTTTCTTAAAACTTCTTGATAATTTTGAAAAGTTTCGTTTTAAAGTTAATTTAAATCTCTATTGGGACTTAAATTTTTGCGGATAATTAATATAATACTATATATCTAAATATAATATTTGATGCATTTAGATCCACTTTCCTTCATATCATTTAGTCTAGAAATATATATAATTTATTATTTAAAACATAAAAGAAACTTTTCCTTTTTTGCTAAATTCTTTTTTAAGTCTGTATAATGTATATTTTCTTTATTGATAGTTTTTGCTTTTATAATTCTAATGAACTTGTAAATTAAAATCAATCTTTGTTTATTGATTAATTTATAACTGAGATTCTAATAAATGATATAAAGAGCTTAAATTTTTTAGAATAAGTGTCATATGATTATTTCCTGTCATATGATTATTTCCTGCCATATGATAAATTATTACACTAGAATGGATTTTAATGACTTAATTTGTTTTATGTCTCTTTGTGATATATTTAATATTCAAATTTCTTCTATTATACTTATTTAATCTTATATTACACCTTTCTTTAAATGTTTTTTCATTTTAGTTAATAATTCTTTGTATTTGATTATTACTCTTAAAAATTTAAAATTATCTACTTTTAAGCGTATTATGCTTAGATTCAATTACTAATTTAAAAATAAGCATCTCTACTCTATATCTTTCTGATTAAAGAATGTTCTTATAATTAACTAGTTAGATCTTTAATTTAAGTTAATTTCCTTTAATTATTTCTAATTAGGAATCATTTAATGTTTGCTCTTTTTTACTTAATATTTGTTTTTATTTATTTATTTATTTTTTGTTTAACCTCTTTACAGCTTAGCTTTATACTATATAATTCACCATTCTATAAAGTTATTTTAATGAAACCAATAAATGCAGGATAAAAAGGATTAATTGTATCATTTCCTTTTACTCTTTTAATTATCTATTCATTTTTAAATGTAATCAATCAACCCATAACTTTTAGTCTTTCCTTTTGCCTATAACTTGAGTGTTCATTATTATTTATACTTAGAAAAACTCTATAGAAGTGCACTAACAGAAAGATGCTAAGAAATTCATTATTTAGTATTATTATCTCAAGAAATTAAAAGCTTAATCATTAATCTAGAACATTATATAAAGTAAGACGCTTAGCAAGCTTAAACTTTATTAGAGGAACTTACATATTATACACTATTTATAATTATAAACATTTTCTTTTTAACTATTCTGCTTAGAAAGCAAGGAAATAAATGAACTTAAGTAGAAGTATCAACTACGATTTAAAGGATAAATTTACTTTAGAAGACTTATAGCATCTTATTTATTTAGGCTATTTACAAAAATTTAAACATTAACTAGCTTTACACTTGCGAGAATACGCTCTTACTATAATTAAACAGCAAAATATCAACAGTTAATTAAGAATCGCTTTAAATTGAACTGCACCTAATCTTAAGATTTATGTCCATAATACTAATTTTTTTAGACTAACTTTAAGTTAAAGTGAGTAAAATGACTAATAATAAAGATATCTCTAAGACATTAGATATATGATATCTTTGCATCTTCAAGAATAATGAAAACATATAAAATAAAAAATAAACTATAAGTATAGTAATGACTAAGTATATTTAAAATTATTATAAATATTTAAATTACCCAATAACTTATTAATTATATCTAAAATTTATTCTTCAAGTAAAATTATTTCTTTAAGCTATTATTACTACATTTTCTTCTTTTTATATTATTTAGTCAAATATAGAATTTAAGCATTTGAAGAAAGTTAAAATCTTAAGAGTTGCTCAACCAAATTATCTAGTTAAAATTTTGAAATAGTATGAGAATCATGAAAAAAGATTTTAGAGGATATAAAATATATCAAAACAGCCTATTCATATAATATAAGGCATGCTTAAAGTTTTCACAGTTATTCCTATAAAGTATAAACAGCAATTTTAAGAAAATCTAGTTATTTCCTCAAATCAAGTTTAATATATTTCAATATTATTGATAATTTAACTACAGAAAATATAAGTTTTATTTTACATTTTTCTACACCTTATTATTAGAAATCTAGACTAAATCTTTATAACAGTCTAATAAACAACTTAGTAAGACAAAATTTATAATGTCTATTTAAGATCTTTATATAAAAAAAGTTAAAAGTTAAAAAGCTTTTTTAAAACCTTAGTAGTCAGCCATCTGACCTATTCTATCAGCTTGTCTCCATTAGTTTGTCTTGAATTTCTACTAGGCTTAGTTAGGCGGTGTAGCACTTCATTAGCGCACCATCCTTTAATATTCGGAATAGTTTTCATCTTGCATGTAGCGTTCCTAATTATTTCTCCAAGGATCAAGATTTGAATTAAATAATTTTTTTCTATAAATTTTTCCGCTTTATGTTGGATATATCCTAAATAGTTTTCTAAAAATATCTTATTTATTCTTTCTTTAAATTTCGCTTAGTTAGTAGCAGTATTTTCATTGGTGTTATTTATTCCACAAATAGCATTTTATTCTTCTTTTAAACTATTATTCCTGTAACACTTATTTAATTTAAATTTACTACTTATTTTAAATAAGCGTTTACTGTTTATTTTAATTTTAGGCTTCATTTTCTATTTCCATAGGATCTGATTAATTCTGTTAAATTGAAAATGGCGTAACCTGAATTTATTATTAAATTTAAAGAATTCTTTGTTCCAGTGTGTTTTCTATTTCTTTTGATGATTAATATTGTTTCTCAAGTAAAGACGTTATTAGTTTTTCTAATTTTTCTACTTTATCAGTGAGGTATCTATTTTTAAACATAAACTCTTTTAATGACTTAGATAATATTTCTATTTGAGTTTGTATCGGAAGTTTTTTTAGTTCTGGATTTCCAAATGGTTAATGTTCGTCATATCAATCATATTTCTCACTTTCACTCATTGTAATTATTTCGCTTTTTTATTTTTTAGAGAATTTTCCAGTTTAAATGTTTTGTTCAAAGTTCTGTTATTTCTTAGAAGCCATTTTATATATATTTATTTATTTATAATAAAGTTCTTAATCTTTAGATATCTTAATTAAGTCCTCTTTCATTCATTTTTTTTTCATTATCTCTAATTTTTTCTTCAGCTTACAATCGTAATTTTTTCTTATAACTATGCGCTAAAATTCACATCTCTTAATTCTTTAAATTTCTCTTTTTCCTGTAAAGCCAATATTTCTTATCAAATAAATTTATTAGAAATTTTAAATTTTCTCTTTACATTTCATAAATTAAAGATTAATATTATACATTTTCTAGCTATAATTAAGAACAATAAAGAATTAAATAAATTCTTATAAGTTTATAAAATATTGGTTGCTTATCAAAATGCTTGCAAACTATTATAATAACTGAAATACAAAAAATTTGCGTAAAATTAAACATATAAAACTTTTATTTAAAAAAATATAAAAATAATAAGTTTATAAAATTTACTACTATCTTGTTCTAAAATTTAATTTTAAATCTCAATTTAGATTAAATAATATTATTATAAATTATATATAGCTTGTTGTTTTCGTAGGTATTTTAGCCACTTTTTCACAGACCTCAAAAGTTTTCTGAGACTTAAAATCTATTTTCTTTGATAATTTTAATTAATATTTTACTTTATCTTTTGTTGTCTTCACTTTCTTTGTAAATATTAATATGCTTTATGTAATAGACTTATCTTTGCTAATTACTGCATGTCTTTTATTGTAATCCCCTTAATTAACTTTTATATTGTTGCTTAATTTTCATTGCTTCTTCCTTTTCCTTTTTAGTAATTTTCTGCATATATTTGAAATATTTTATATTTTATGTAAAACTCTTCTTGAAATGCAAAATATTTTCTTTACATCCTTGCTTTAATTCTTTAGATCTTTATTACCTCTTATTTATCGCATAAATCCTTTACTGTAACATTTCGTTTCGTTTAGTTTTAAAGTCATTGCTATTTCTATACTGCTCTCTTTTATTTCTTTATCTTATTCTTTTAATTTTAACAATAGTTAAAAATCTATTTTTTAGCTTTATTACAAAGTCCAAAAATATTTAGATTTCGCTTTAGAGACAAGAGTTTTAGTTTGATCCTTTATGTTTACAAAGGTTTTCCATTATTTGCTGTTTTCCTATTTAAGTCTCTTAAATAAAGTTAAATATTTTTTAACTATTTACTCAATAATTTTTTATAAAGCTGAGATGAACTTAGAGATCTCTTAGTGTAAGACTAATTTAGCTTATTTTCTAGACTTTTCCGCAAAGGTAGGAGTTAGTAAGTTGCTTTTTATTCTTTTATTCCAATCTCAAATATTATAAATACTACTGATTTTAAGCTTATGCAAATCTTTTTCTCAAACCTATTAACATCTAAAATGTATATATTTAAAATATTAAAATAAAAATAAAGAGTGGTTCAAAAGATTGATTAAGCCTAGTTTAAGCTAAATAAGAATAAATTTATTAAATAAGCAATTAGAAGTTAATAGCCTTAATATATAAAGATGTAGATAAACTAAACTTACATCATACTATTTATTAGATAGCTGTTTAAATAATGAATCTCTAATTAAATTAATAAATCTAATACTCTTATATAGTACTTACTAGTTTAGAACCTAAATAAATAGTTTACTAGCATTCATTTTAATAATTATTCTTAGGAAATAAATATATAAAATCTAACTAAAACCTACTAGCAAATAAAATGATATAATATACTTTCTGATTGTGATTTATTTATTTAAATGTATGCATAGTGCTTTATATTCAAATTTAATTATAAATAAAGCATTTTACTTTCCCTGCACTGCTACTGTTTAGTTTATAATTTTCATTTTCATCTTTATTTATACTTATTTGTCCAGGAAGCTTCTACTTACTTTTCTTGACTACTTAAATCCTTTTTAAAACATCCCATTTAACTTAATTTTTGAGAAAATTTTAAAACCTTGGTAAGTTACTGAAGAACCATCAATAAGATTATGTAAATTCAATTAAATACATTATAATACTTGTAATTTATAGTAATAAGCCAAAGAACTTATGAATGCTGAAATAAATCTAAAGATTCAATGATTCTATGTGCATAGAAGTGGGAAGAGATGATATAGAGAGCATAGTAAGGATGCTAAATAAAGGACTAAAGGAGTTTTCATATTATTAATAAATAAAGCAAAATAGTTAAATAGCAATCACTATGTAAAATAAGTTAAGTTTTGAAAGCGAGCTTAGAAAGTATAGAAATTTGACCTAGTCTTAAATTAAGAAGAACTTTAACATTAATGCTAATACAAGAATCAGCTTTGAGGATAAGATAATGAACTCGCCAGGAAAAAAAAACACTGAATCTACCAGAACACCTGAAAGTGAAAAGGAAAACTAGGAAAGAATTTTTTCTGACTAGAGTGAAGCAAGTAGTAGAACGTCTAAATAGTCATTCAGCAAGCAAAATACTAAGAAAAGCAAAGAGAAGTAAAATAAAGTGACTTCACAAACTTAAAGCAAACACAATAATTTAATATAAAGCTAAAAGACTAGAATGACAGGAAGTGCTAGAAGAACTTAATCGAATGATTCTGACTTTTACGGCACACAATCTCCATAAGAATTCAAGAGAAACATAAGTTAATAGTCTTTTACTCAATAAAATGATTTAATAGTAGATATCATCAAGAGTACTAAAACATAAAAGGAAGACAATAACGAACAGTTCTACTAAAAAAAATATATAGATCTTAAGAATATTCATAAATCTTGCTAGCAAGAATTCTAGATTTAATAAAAGACTATAGACAGCTTAAAAGAGTAAAATATTAAGCTTAAGATGCTAAATAAAAGTTTATAGAAGTAGTTAGAAAATTAGAAAAACAAGCAGGAAAAGGAAGATTTTAATAGAAAAATTTAAGATTTAGTTAATTAAAAGAAAAAGATAAACATTCAGAACTAAGCAAGCCTGAAAGAAAGCAAAGCTATTATCTAGAATTAGGTTGAAAGTAAGTTAGCGGAAAAGCTTTAACTTAGTAAATAGAAATGTATTTAACTTTAGTAAGAACTCCTTAAAATTAAAGAAGAAAACAACAAATTGAAGCATTTGAAGAGTTAAACATCTGAAAATTGTCTAGAGTCCTCAAGTTTAGCTGAGCAGTTAATATGTCTAAGATCAGATTTAGATCGATCTCATTCTTAATGTCTTAGACTGATAAGATCAAATATGTCAAACAATCTGAGCAGCTATGTTAAAGGAATTGCTATTAGACAAGATTCATTTTCCAAAAACAATTCTTTAGTAAGTAGTTTTGAAAGTAAAGAGACATTCTCCAACTACTAAAACTAAGAGAATGAAGAAAATGATAATTTATTCGATGTTTTAAGACAGTATGGAATGGATCTCCATAAAAGTCCCTAGAAATTATGATTTATTTAATTGCTTCCATATTAATTAAATAATTTTATCTTCATACTTTTATTTATTATCAAACTACTCTTATAGCATTAAGTTATACTAATTATAAAGCTGATTATTACAAATCAATCCAATTAAAATATGATAAATGAAAATATACTCTTTAATCTAGTGATACATGCTCAAGCTTAGTATTTATTCAGTTTTGTATCAAAATGAGTTAAATTTATTGAAGTTCGACAGATATTGTAAATATGCTTTGATCATTTTGTAAATAATTAGATTTAAAAAGTTAAATTTAAATTCATTCTTCTTCTTCCATTCCTCCCCCCATCCAACCTAAATCAACTGCCTGTATTTAAATCTTACTGTGCAATTTTTAATGGCATATAGAAGCTTTTCTTTCAATACTTCCTTTTTAGAATAGCGAGGTAGAATGAGAGTAAAGAAACATGTTGCAGCTGAAGGTAATTCCTCATTACTGTTTGATCCTTTAACTATATTGAATTTTTGTTCGGTTCCACCAGTAGGAAGTCGTGATCTTCCCCATGCAAATCTTAAAAATAATCTTCTTTCGCCAGGGGTTATTTCTTCAAGAACTTCCCAAAGGAATTTGATAGTGAGTTCAGTTTCTCTGTATCCCTTATAAGAAGCCATTTCTTTAAGAACATTGATATCTATATCTGGCTCACCACATACTTTAAGTTCAACTTATTTCCACGTAAACAAATTAAGAGTGGATAACGGAACAATTGATGATATTCCTTATCTTATCCACTAATATATTTCCTTTCCTTCATTCAATCTATAATTTATCACAAGCTCTTAAAATTTCTGAAATAAAAGCTTACCTAAGCATTTTAGTAAGTTAACTTAATATTTTTTCCTCCAGGAACCAATTCTACAATATTGCCAGCTGTATCTTTTGTAGTGAACGTATCATCGGCAAAAGTTTAATCAAACTCTTACTGGCTTATTCCTTCCATACTTTTAAGCATATCTGTTGTTTAGCAGATGGCTTCATCTACACCTCTGAGGTCTTCTTTTGTTATATCATGCGACAGAGTTAAATGTTTTCAGAATAAAGGTGGAAGATATAGATTTAAATGGTTTTTAGTTCTAATAGAAATGCCAAACAACTTACCAAGACATATTCACATCTCTCTTTAAGCAATAGTAGTTGCATTTGGATTTACCATTCAATGATCTCTATTTTATCCGATATTATTTTTTTAATTAGGATTAGGAACAAATAATGGAAGGAATGAAGACATTAGTTCTTCGGACAACATACTTAACATTTCATTATATGGACCGTTTCCATCCTCAATACCTTCATGCATATACCCAGTTATCCAAACTCTTTCAGAATCTCTTAAATCTTTATTAGATTTCTTTTGCAAGATTCTAGTTAATTATCCAAAGCATGAAAAGATACCTTAATTATCGCACTTTCCTTTTTACTTCATTATTCCAGCTTTTATTCTATCAACTCGAACACTAAATCTCTAGTTAGAATTAGTTTTCAGCAAAATTTCTTCGAATATTTTCCTTTTATTAGCCTCAAAGAGATAATTTCTTGCCTTAATAAACGTACTTTATAGAAGAGATAAGTTTTCTCTGATATCCAGATTTATATATCTGATAAGGCTTTCTATTGCCAAATTTAGATCTTGCAAGAAACAGAATCTCTCTCTAAGCTCTTCAGTTGTAAACCCTTCAAGCATGGAATAAGTTATAAAATCTTATTTTTTTGGCTTGAATTCTTCTAGTTTCATCCTTGTAGGTTCCTTTTTTATTTTGAACGCAATTGAATCTAAAAATTGCACAAGCTAGAAGTCAATCTAAGACAGGTATCTTTTGATATGTCTATTTTAGAAATCAATCCATTTTTGCTTGTGCTTGATAGCGAGTTATTCTAATATTCTTACCTTCTACTCAAGAGAATAGCAAGGAGTAACTTTTAATTTATAACCCCACAAGTTTGATTTTTCCTTGTCACACTTTCGTTTGAATCCAATCAAATCTATATCTTCAGGAATTTAAGGATTTTATAAGAGTTTTATAAAAGCAGCAATTCCTTTAGCCTTGACAGATATTTTAAGCTACTGTGATGGTAATAGAGATGAAATTTCTTTTTGGCCGTTAATGTAAAAGGAGCATACAGAATTTTGAGAATCGTAGAATATTCCAAATTTATCCTTTTCCCCAAATTTCCTTTTCTTGGTTTAAGTTTAACTTATTTCGACTAATCCTTGAGAGTCATAACATGCTTCTATATGTTCACCATCAACCATCTAAAAGGTCAAGTTTTCAATTTTATTAAGTTTGAGGATTTCGAACTCTATATAATATTACCCTTTATCTAGTATCATCTCAAGTTATTATGGTTTTTCACTGATTAAAATTGCAATAATCAGGTCCTCTGATAACTTGTTTGGCTCTTCAGGTTTACTCCACTTTACTTATTTGCTCAGAGAGTATCCAGGATTAACCGGGAAATGATAGTAAGCACGTTCTCCTGTAATTATTATATCAGAAAATCCTTTCTTTTTTACTTCTGGAAAAGCAGTGATTTAACAGCCCTATTAATCAATTGAAATATAAGGTCTCAAGCTTGCTATTTAAGTTTAAAATGTATGCTTTATTTCTCCGTTAATGCTGAAAGCAACTGTTTTTAAATTAAAATCCATAGTCATTGTTATTTTATCATCCTTTCCAAATTTAGGAATATTAACTTATGGAGAGTTTCGAGAAAATACTCTTCCAAAACTGTAAATGCTATAGTGATCAATATCATTATAATCTAGAATTAACCCTCTTAAAGGTAAAGTTTTATTACTATCATAGCATCCTATAAATATAAAGTAGTTATTTGACTCATCTATATGAAAATCTATCGTCATTTTTTCCTCGCTATAAGCTTCTGACCATATAGCTGTTTATATGTTGTTGCTTCTTATAGATTTGACTGTTCTATTTGAATTAGATAGTTCTAATCCAGATGTCATTTACTCAGGATTAAACCCACAGTCTATTTAACTCTTTCTATCAATTTCAAAGATTTTTCCTCCATGCATTTCTTTTGTGAATAAAATAATTTCTTATTCTTCAAAGGACGTTTTATCATCAAATTCTACTTTTAAGCTCTTAGCTCCTTTAAAGTTAATTTCTTTAGTATCTACTTTTTTAGTATAAGGATGCTTGCTTTCTCTAGTTATATCATAAGAAATGTTATGTCTCTTTTAAAAGAAGTTAAACAAAAACCCTCTAAACAAAAGATCTCTTTCGACTATGCTCCTAGTTAATTAAAATGATTCTTTCTATTCGCATCAGTCTTTTTCTGCCAAATTCAAGTGAATTAAGAACTCTACCATTGACTATAGCAAATTTGATTTGTTTACTTTATCATCAAACTAATTTAGTTTCAGTAATTCGTTCTAAATTAGTTCTAGAAAACTCTCAGTATGAAAACCTTCAACCTTGCAATCAGTAATATGCAGCAAGGTTCCAATGTTTTATAAAGCTCTGCATTTATAGCAGATTTCTACATCTTTATAGAGTAAGCCAGCAAGAGAATACAGAAGAATAGGGTTTGCAATGGCTTTTTGTAATAGCTGATTTTATATATTTTCGAGGATTAGGAAGACGAAGTCTAAATCAGGCTTGAAAGAAATTAAGTTTCCTTAGTTCTAATTTGACTTTCTTGCATATTCTCCCAAAACCGTAAACTAGTATCCCCAACGTCCATGGTCTTCTCTCCAAGGAGGACATTCTGGCTTGAAATACATATAAATAGTATCTTATTCTACTTCAAAATTATTGAAACTACCCTATTAGCAGCTTATTATCATATCTTCTCTCCCTGGCTTTTTATAAAAAACCAAAGAATGTGAATTTTAGTTGTCTAAGTCACATTTAGAGTTAAAAGTAATAACTAGCCTAGAAGCTCCTGGAATTGAAATTACTTCATCAACAGTCGTATTGCATTCATAAGGATGTTTGCTTTCTATTATAAGTTCCTTTCCCTCAACAATTTCTTGAGTTTTTTAAACCAGTAAATGCATTGATAGTTTCTTAGAAAGCTCTAATGCAACTTCTAAATTTTCATTGAGTGCTTTAAAAATGATAGAATCCTTTTTTAAATCTTTTCCAAATAATTCCAGTATCTTCATTAGAGTTTTAGGAGTTTTAACAAAGCTTTAATCATATGGAAGAAGGTTAAGAATTGCCTTTTTGAAGGATTTTACGTGGAGCTGAATCATATAGATTTGTAGTTCTTATCTAAGCTCTACTAACTATAGCGTTTTAAACCTTTTTTACTCTTTCTCTTGCTTCTTTTCTCTTTCTTTCACTTTTTCTTCATTCATTTCGTCTTTGAACTCGTCAATTAAACCGAAATTTGATTTTTCTAGCAAAGTATAAGCTAGACGCATGCCTGGCACTCCAAATAAATCAATGGCAGTTTTATAAATAATGAAATACTCATTTTCATTATCTACTATCTTAAAATCTTTTCCCTGAAAACATACAACTTTGAATCCAGGAGGTACTGAAAGAGTATCCATGTCTTTAGGTTTGCATAAATAGCATATTTCTGTTAATGCCTTTTCTTTAGACTAAGTACTTTGGTAATATATCTTTCCTCCTTCTTAATGTATATCTCCTAAGAAAGTTAATCCTTTTTCATCCTCTTCTTCTATTTTAATTGACACTCCACTAATAAAAGTTTTACTTGTTTAAAGAGAGAATGCTCTTTTGTAAGCCAAGTAGTGTAAGTCATCTAGTTCTAATAAACTATTGTCCTCGTAGAGTTTTATAGGCTCAAACTCAGGTTCTATTTCTTCTTATTTACTATAGATCTTTAATTCAGTGATTGGATTTTCAAAGTCTTTAGGAAATTGATTTCCTTCCCAAGTTTAGTTAAAGAGAGTGTCTAATCCTTGCTAAAGGTCCTTGCAATCTTAGATTCTTTCGATTGGAGCGCCAGTAGATCTAAGGATTTTAATAATACTGAAGTCATATTTTCTATTTTATTGCTCATACCTTATTCTTTTCTCCTCTTCTTAATTAGCTTACTTCTTTTATTCTTCTTCCTACTTCTTTTATATCTGCATTTATGAAATTTCAGGTAAATTTTCTGGAGCTTCTCCTTTATAAGCTATTAATCCTATTAAATCTCCTCTTGCTACTCCACTTACTGCAAACTAGAAATCACAAATCTAAATTCCGTTATAAATATTGGAAACTTTAGTTTCAACTTTAAAGGGTAAATTTTCTCCTATCACTTCAATGCAGCCGTTAGCGTTTAAAACGAATCTTACACTTAACACAAATTCATTTTTTTCAAACTTCGCTATTTCCTATTTTTTATTATTCTCAATATAAAAAACTTTATATTACTCATCGTTAGAAACTATAATTCCAATGCTTTCTAAATAGAATGCTACATAATCTCCAGGTTCTTCAATTAAACCAGAGATCATTACCCTTAGAGTAATAATCTCTTATAGTTATTTCAATTGTTTAAAGATTGATTTGTTCAATTCATATCCTATACTTATCTCACTTGCTGTCTTTTCATTAGAAACAATTTACAGTTTTCCGTAATTATCTTAAACCATTGTTGCTTTCTAAGTTGAGTCTTTCTTTGTGAAAAGAGTATCTTTTATTTTCTTTAAGCGATATATAATCTAAGAGTCTGCTTTTTTCTATGCATCTTCTTACTCTTCCTTGATACCAACTTGGATTTCTTTATTGATTTATTTCTACTTTTCGTATATTTGCTCTTTCAAAAACAAAAGGTTTTGATTATAGTTCAGTATCTCTTCGTCAACATTCTTATAATCAATCACTGACTAAACCACATTTTGCATCAATTTTTAGAGTTTATAGTTAAAGGGAATTCTAGTTACCGAGAATATCTAACTCAATTTTATTTTGGCTAGAATACTGAATTCTTGTAAAGAGGCAGACACATCATTGTTAAGCCTAACGTATAATTCGCTAAGTGTATCTAAAACTTGCTCTAGTTGCAATTCCTAAATTTGATTGAGTTATTTAGCTATTCCATCAACTTGATTGTATAGCTATTCCTTTGTTTAATCTACTAATTCTCCCTACATAAAGAAAAGTCTTTTCTCATCATTATCTATGTTTAGAATTATAGTCTACTAGCCATTGCATAAAGTTTCTGAAAGAGGATGTTCCCATTATTCTATATCATACTATCCTGAAAGAACAGTTAAGGCTCCAATAATTATAATTTAATTAATTATAGAGTCGTAATGCTGTAGACAAGTCTGTAGTTGGATGTTTATACTTTATAGTATTTTACGCTATAAATTTTTCTCAGTGAAAAGAAACTTTAGAATGTCTTAAGCTTCTTTAGAATATAATTTTGCCTATTCTTAGCTTTGAATTTTTATTTGTCCAAACTTTTCTAAGTGAATACATGGATAGAGTCCACTTAAGCATAGTAGTACCACCATGAAATGCTAAGTATTTAGCTGGTTATTGAACATCTCATTTAGCTTCTATTTAGAGATTTATTCCCAGACAGTCTGGATACTTTCAAATGCTAGTGTCTATCTAAGAATTACTTGCATTATTTTACTAGCTAATATCTACACCTAAGCTGAGCATCCATATAAAAAATGGAGTAACAGATTACTACAAAAGTCATAGTTAGCAAGAATCTTTCTAAAGTTCTTGCTGTTGCAATTCATATAAATAATTCATAAGAAAGACTCAGTTAAAAGTGCTGTTGTGGATTGCTATTTATGAACTGTTTTATTAACTTCTTCTTATAGCCATTTCTCAAGATTTAGCAGATATGGATGAGTATTGCAAATATTTAGAGAAATTTCATCAAATTTTCCTTACTTTTTCTGCTAAATTTTGTTTCTTCTATATATCATGAATCTGAAAAGATCAAGTCTATTATTCTCATCAAGTCATATTTTTTTAATAGCTTATTTTTCCTCAAGGCCTTACTACAGCTTTTCATTAGGATATCTTTTATATCCAAACTCTCTTTTCCACTCTTTTAGATCTTACTTAAGAATGCTACCTTTTTACTCTTTCTCTTTTTCTTAGGCTATACAGGCTGTAAGTAAAGAGTCTATAAACACTTGTGTATTAGGCATTTATTCCTTCTAATTTTGATCCTTTTAATCGAATTATTCACTTGAGAAATCTACTTTTAGTATTTCTATTGATTTAAGATCTTCAACAAAGTTCTAATTTACTTGCTCCCATTAAAGTGATTAGCTTAAGAAATCGATAAATGTTTCTTGTATTTAAGTCTTAATAGGTATATTAGTTGACCAGTTTGGCTCAGCTGAAGCGGTACAACTGTATATAACTAACTTAAGAAGCCTCCAAGAAGCTTTCCTTAAGTTCTATCTTCTAGAATCCATCACTTCTTTAAATATATTTTCAGGTACTTCAAACAAATCTTTATAATCAGTATAATCACATTACAAGTATAATCCATTTTTTATTTCCACTCCTTTTTCTCCACTAATCTTAATCTAAGTTAAATACTTAAGTCCTTCTTATTCTTAATCTCTTTTAATGCAAATATATTTTTGCTAATTTTCCGAGACAGCGTCTTCTAAAATATTCTCTTAAATGACTTCATATCCTTAAGGTGCTTCAGTTCCATGTTAAATAATAATCAAGTCAGTAATAGGTAATTGAGCTTTTTAGCCCTTTATAAACTTTAAAGCTAATTTGACAGTTTCAACGTCTCCTTCTTAATTCCCTTTGCTTTCTTCTAAAGACTCTTATAATTCGCCTTCAAGTCTATTTTGTAGACTTAGACTGAAAATGTTTTAATCCTCAGAATAAATTTCACTTTCTTTAAGAATTTTGATACTTGTAACCAAATTCTTTATACTGAATTATTTATTTTAAAGTACTTCTTCTATTTATCCTTTGCTCCATCTTAGTAACTAGTGACAGAACTAGGCTAATCTTGTTTCTATCAAAAAATTAGCATCTAGGGAGTGAAAGGGATAAGAAAGAGATTCGATAGTTTTGATCATACTTACATCTTGTTTCAGATTAAGTTCTTATACTTCAATCACTTCTATTTGAAGCTATTTATAGACTTAGAAAAATGCCTTCCTTAAGATTTGCTATAGCTTTTAATCAACTCCGTTTAAGTCGAAACAGAAATGGAATTTGCTGAATTCTCCTTAATCTTAAGTTTTATGTTTAAGATAGAAAGAATCATTGAAAGCCTTTGATACCAAGGATCTATTTTCCTCAGGATTGTCATGCAAAATTTTTCCTAAAATGATCAAACCAATTATCCTACTGAGAGCTAAGTCTCTTTTCTCTTTTAGGTTTTAGATTATTTTCTGTATATCATCTTATGAAGTAACGAATTCAATAACTTGCTGAGCAATTTTTGATTCTGGAGTCTTATCTGATTGAATTATTTTCTCTTTTGAGTCTGATTTTATTTAATTTACTAAGTTTCTTAGTCTTTGAATTCCTTTTTACTGTGATCCTAAATTCATCCATCGTTTGACAGGACTTTTTCCTCCCTCTGTTATTATCTGCTTTTATATTTCCAAAGGAATTTAGGTAACAGGTGCAGAAATAGTTTTAGTAAGTTAGATTTGAGGTAATTCTAGTGCTTCCTTTTTCTATAATCCCATCTAAGAAACCACCTGTTGGAACTTGCTTCCCAGTAATATTTTACATTTTTAGATTATTTCTTCTTGAATTTTTTGATTTAAATCTTCAGTTGTGTTAGGATTTTCTTACTACATCTTTTACTTTCTTAATGATATAATTTATCTTATTTTATTACTGAACTTTAGAAGATTTTTCACCTCTTCACTTGTACTATATGTTTCAATTTGTTCTACCAAGTCGCAATAAAGTACTAAAACACAAAAGATTGCCTTTTCAGCTCTTTCTCCAGATAGTCTTGTATGAACTGCTCCTGCACACTACTTTCTTAAATCATCAAACCACATATCATGCATTTCAGACCCAAGGAATTCTTCTATAAAATCGACTTCGGAAAAAGTAAATCTATTAGATTTAGCAAAGGATGTAAACTACTCTAAATAACTTTCTAGAGTTGGTGTGGTAACTTAAGGCTCTTATCTTTTGTTCAAACTTGTAGTTGTTCTTTTAAGCTAAGGACCTGACATTCTTCTCTTTTATTAAGAAAACAATCTATCTTAGTCTTAAAGTATCTGTTAACCTAATTATGTTAACTCTGAGCATATTTAATTGCCTCCTTACAAGAAAATGGACAAAGTATTATCGTTAATTCCATCAGTAATAAAAGGATTAGTGAGGCTTTTGCACTAAGATGTTGGAGTATATTAATAAGATATCATCAGTTTACAAATTTAGGTTATACTAAATGGCAATGCTTGCTCTAATCTTGCTAGTCAATTATATTTTTTCAGTTCCTGCTCGATTGTAGCTTCAATTTCTATTTTATACCCCCAATAATGAGTCGAACCATCAGATACAAATTTAAAATGCAAAATTTGTACATCTTATAAGGCAAATTCCTTTTCCCACTAAACTTCACCTTAGAACTTTTAAATAGGTTCTCCTTCCTCTTCCTTATTAGTTCATAGTGACAAATAATCATATTAATTTTCAGTTTTGCAATTTTTGTCAAACTTAAAAACTATTTTTTTTGCTGCTTTTATATACTCAATAGTATGTGTTTCACTTGCATTGTCCTTATAAGGATGTTCACTCTCTATTTTGCTAAACCTGTTTGTTAAATCAGTTTATATCACAAAATCTCTGGGAAACTTCAAAGATTTCATAAGAACGTAAATTTCTAGGATATAAGATAAAGCTTTAGCACTTTGATTAATCTCACTGTTGCATAATTGAAACGAGTAAAAGCATTCAGTCATTACCTTATTAATAAAAGTACTTTCTAATAAGTTTATAACCTCCAATATAGTTTGATTTTACTATATACTTCTTATTTTTTTAAGTACTTCTAGAAAGGCTTCTAAAAGCTTTTGAAGGTAGTTATCCAAAATTATCTTACTATCATCAAAATTTCTATAGTTTATGTTAAAAATAGCTCTTCCTAGTGTTAATAGTTATTCTGTTAAATTTGGACAGTTCCAAGGTTAATTTTCGAGCAATGTAATGGCGTGTTGTTTATTGAAGTCAATTAAGCTTTAAGTATAAGCAATGATAGAATTTTTATTTACTTCCTTTTGCTCCTTTAAATTATCTTGCTCTTTTTCCTTTTACTTCTTCTCCTCCTCTTCTTTTTTCTTCTACTCTTCAGTCTTCTTTTTCTCATCTTTACTTTTAGTCTCCTCTTCCTTTCTACTTATCTTGAAAATAGGGAAAAAAAAGGTTAAAAATCTGCAATGATGCAGAATTAGTTTTGGATATTCTTAATTCAAATCCAAATTTCTAATCTTGTCAGTAATAAATTTTATTTGATCAATTTATTAGGAAACTGCGTCAAAGTTATGAGCTAGAAGCAAACTAGTTTCTTATTGGATAACTTAGGTTCCTTATGTTAATAGTTTATCTATCATTTGTATCATATTATTCCTAAATTCCTGCTTGAAGTGAGACTCTTTTTCATTTAGGTTCATTAACTTTATACAAAATAAATGATTCTTCAAAATTATTAGAGAACATACTGATATTGCCTCATTTTCTAGGCTCATATCCTCAAGCGAACTTAAAAGATATTCCCAAGTTTTCTCGTGGTAATGTATATTCACACCTTGATATCTTTACATCTTCAGATTTTTATCGAATTTACCAGATGGAGGCTTATCTAGGTTGTACTATTTTAGTTTAGTTTGGCCACTTTTAGCCAAGCAAGCGAACATTAAGATTGCATATTAGCGACATGTTAAAGGAACTTACTATTAGTTCTATTATTAATTATACTCTTGCCTTTCGAGTACTTTATCTATATAGCTTTTTTCTTCTTCAGGTATTGGTTTTTCTTCCTCTTATTTAACTTCTTTTTTTTCTACTTTTTTCTCTTCTTTCTTTTACTTTTCATTCTTGCTTTTCTCCTTTGCCTCTTCTTTTTTCTCTTCCTCTGTTTTATCTTCTTCATTTTTCTCTTTTTAATTATAAAGATCAGGATACTCTCGCTTAAAAATTTCCTTTAAATCATCAGGAACGTAACATTCATCTGAAATTTCTATCTTGCCAAATCCATTAAAGCAAACAGCAACTTTAACTTCGGATGGTATTTGAGTTTGCTTTTCTCCTATTTTGACATTATTTTTGTACCACTAGAAGCTTTTTTCTTTCATATTAATGTAAATTCCTATTTTATCATTATTACCAAAATATCCTTCTTCACATTCAATTTATTATTTGTTAGCGTACATATGGCCAGATCCTGAATAACTCCATGATCTCTCATTATCAGTTAATTGTTTAGTTCAGTCTTAGAAATTTGAATCTACCAAAGCTATTACAACCTTATTGGATTAGGAAAATTTTATGATAAATTCGATAAAGTGAAGACCTTCAAATATTTCTTATTATAAAGGTATGCTTAAGTTTTCCTTATCTGTAGAGCTCGAAGCAACTCTTCCTTCTTAGGTAACTTTTATTTTTTCATGCTCAACAGTATCATCGAATAAATATTGAATCTTACCCTTTTCCTTGCTTAACTTCAGGTTTTTAAGCTCCTATATATATCTCATTATTTGTTGGGGAACAGGAGCTTCACCTCTTTTGAGTAAGTACTTTCCTATAAATAATCCACTTGGAAGATCCTAGCGAGCAAGCATCAACCCTAAAGCAGGTTATAAAGCAACTTCAGAATCTTAGCAAGGAATTTTGTTATCCAAAATATCTCCAAACAAGTTGGCAATTTTGTTCAAAGTATCTTAAATTTCAGGAATTTCTTAAATTCCCTTAAGTTGTAAATTCTGTAGTTAGTCCAGCACTTTAGAAGCTGTGATGCAAATCTTTTAAGATGCCATAGGTTATTGCAAAGTTTCAAGTAAATCTACTAAAGACTTAACTCCAAAATTAAGACCACATTTGACTGCAGGATGAACTAATACCTTTTTAGTATTATGTTCAGTCTTCTTCTGCTTAAGGTATGAAATGATTTTATTTTCTTCTTCCTTAATAGCTTTATGCACTTCTACTATTACTTGTATTCTATGCTAAACTCCTATTTACTAGTCTTCTTTGTTTGATTTATCTTTTACTCTATTCAAAAGAGCAATCTCTTCCATCAAGCTTTGCTTAAGATTTTCATGTCTCTTACATTTATCTTAATATCCCTTTTCATTCTATAAAAAGGCAAAAGCAATTTCATTATCCTTAGTAGACTTATGAGCTTTTTGGAGTTTTTCTTCTGTAACATTATCTTCGGAGCTGAAATCTTTGATTAATTTGAAGAGATTGATATCTTCTCAAATATCAGTATTCAAAATTTAAGGTCCTTACTTACTTCCTTTTGCTCCCATTTATAATTTATTAATTAAAGCCAATCATTAATTTAAGCTCTTGGTTAAATACCCTTATTTCCTTATCTCCTTAGGTTTATTTTTCTTAAACTTGCTTATTTATTATACAGCTAGCCTTATATCTCGTATAAGACCCTTTTAGTATTCAATCTTATAGATCTTAAGTAACTAGGACCATTATTTTGAAGCTATCTTCTATAATTTAAATAACACTAGATTGATGCTAGTTAAGAGATAAAGAGGATAAAAGTTAAATAAGGCTAATAACTCTAAAGCAGGTATAGTATAAAGGACATTTATGGGATGTTTCTAAATAAGATAGAAATGAAAATCTTAGATATAAAGTTAAAGTTCCCTTTTATACAGATATGCAGCTATATTCAGTTTCCTTAATTAAGCAAGTAAAATTAGTTCTAATAATACCCTTTATAAATATAAAGCTACTTAGATTTAAGCTATACCTATAACTATAAATTTGAGTCTCTTTAGTTTATACTTTTAGCAGTAGCATCTTCTTTACTTTTTTATCAGATTTTGCATATCAGCAATAAATAGCATAATCTCCTGATCAGTTTAGTGTTTAGAAACTTATTTTTGCTTAGAGTTGAAAGTTTAGAATATATAAAATAGAGTTAAAACTGAAAAGAGTGAATATGCAACAGAGAATAAATAGCAATTACAGCTAAATCTTTAATACTCAGATATCTTACACTCTATCTTTATAGTCTTTTATTAATTTAAAAAACGCATTTAGATAAGCTTAAATAATAAGGAAGTAAAATAGAGGCAGAAAAGGGTAAAATATCTAATATCTTATAAGTATTTCTTAGCTATAGTTAAAAATGGAATCTTACTAGCAGATTAAGTTTAAGAATTAGAGATCGTAGATATTTACACAAACCTAGTCATAAGAAACCTTAAATTCAAGCTACAAATAACAGTTTTCTGATATAAAGTCTGCTGCTTAGCAAAATCTTAAGAAAATGATCTTAAATAATAAAAATGCAACTGGTAAATAAAAGTTTGCGTATGTTCCTGAATCAAGAGGGTTTATAGAAGTGATAGGATTTGAGAATAATCAAGCAAAGCAGGAGCCTGTCAAGTATTTATTTAATTATTTTGTATAGGAAAAAGAAGGAAAATATTTTTGTACCTTAGTTTGATGATCTTAATGCTACCTAAAGAAAGTTACTAGAAGTCTATGGAATTGTTGTAGATCCAAGTTTCAGATACAATGATTAATAAGAAAAGTAAGAAATACCTAAAAGATCTAAATCTGCCGTCAGAAGTACTTCAGATATCAGAAGGTACTTATAAGCTCCTTTGAAGGCATATGAAAGTGAAAACCATAAAGAAAGGTTTTTTTAAAGTCTACATTAATCATAAGTATTTGGCGATCCTCAGTAATAGCCAATTATAAGTGAAACTTGGTAAGAAACAAATAAGAAAGAGACTTAAAAAAGAGTCCAGCATTAGAATGAAAAAAACTATTCTAGTCTATTTGGGAGGGAATTTGATAAGCCTGTTGTATCGTAATAAAAGGAAATCAAATAAAATCCTCTAATTTCGCATATCTCAGATTGAATGGAAGCTGGTTTTAATGCTAAAATTGATTATAAAGATCAAGATACAGCTAAGCAAAAGCACTTAAGAAACATTTATGGAATTCCTAAAGGAAATAGCATAAATATGCAGTAACAAAATAAGGAAGAAAATGAAAGACCATGAGATTCTTCTTAAGTTTAGTAAAATCCCGTCAATGTTTACGAATTCGAAGTATCAAATCTCCCAGAAAACATTGACCACGCTTAAATAAGAAAATTGTTACCAAAAAATGTAGCTCTTGTAGATATTTAGTCCAGAAATAATAATCATATTAACTAAACTAACGAAGTTTAGGCAAAAATAGTAGTAAGATGTGCTACATAAAATAATGACCATGCTTAAGAATAATTTAAGCTAAACTTAATAGATTAAGGCATTGAAATATAATAATAGGCAAAAACTAACAACTTTGAAAAAATTTAACCTGCAAATGCAAAATGAGAACAATTCGATAGCTCAAAGTTTAGTAAAAATAACTATGATCCTGATTAATAGAAGTTTAAGTAACTTAGTAGTAGTGGTGTACTATTTGGAAATAATGAATATGTTGGTAAAATAAGCGAATAGTGAATGAAGAAAGATTATATCTAAGGCATGTAAGATAATCGTGAATATCAGCAAGTTGTGATTAATCAGACTTATTTAAAACTTAACGACAAGCCAGAAAATGAAAAAGATTAAAATAAAGCTTAAGTACCAAATATATGGTAAAGTTAGGCTTCAGAAAAACAAAGAAGAGGTTTAAAGAGTACTTCGTTGTACGAAGGAAGCACAACTTCAAGAGATAAATATAAGAAGATGTTGCTGGAACCCTCTAAAAATCTAAGAGATTAGTAGTTAAGAGTTACAGGGTAATTTTTAATATACAGAGGATCTCCTTTTTGTAAGCTATCAAGAAGAAAATGAACATGATCTTTAATCATTAAATTACTATATATTTTTGAATCAATTCTTTAAAGAGGCAATTAAAAATATCATCTAAATATCATTTATATTTTGAATATCAACTAAGAAACATCTACTCATAAGAACAGTCATAATTGAGTATGAATGATAATATAAAAGTAGCTATCAAAAACATAATTACAGTATTAGATTGTTATCTTAAATAAAATTCAAATAATTTAATTGCCAATTTTTAGATTAAGCTCATTAGATATTTCTTGTCAGTTAGCCAATAAGAGTAAGTTCAATTAAAATATATAAATACCTACTCTTTTCTTACCATACTAAACTATTAAAATTATTTAATTTATTAATTAACTCTTAGAAGATTTTTCCATTCTATTCGTAAAGGGAGAAGCATAGTAAGATTAAAAGAGATAGATAGAATGGAAGAAATTAAAATGTTAAAAGAATTTAAAGTTAAAGTTAGATTCAAAGATCCACACCGAACTTTTTCTCATATAAATTTCTGGGATAAGTGAATAACTCAGTAGAATTAAGAGGTCTGAATTTATCGTCATTGTAGATATAATCCCAGTCTATCGTTTTAGCGGTTCCTAATTTATAGGCAAGATCGTAATAGTTGGATCTAGTTCCTGGAAGTTCACATTCTGACATAATTTTACATTCCATTGCATCAACGAAAGTCATATAAGATCCAAAAGTGGCTGAGATCATTTTTGCTTTCTAAAGTTATTCTTCTTCAAATATATTTTTATCTAAAGGATGCTTTTTAGCTACTTTTTTTGGAGGTTCTTATCCGTATTTTAGATCTTGTCTCAGTTGTACATTTAAATCACTAGGATCTATCATTTTAATTGTAATAATTTTGATTAAAAGATGGAGAAATTTCTATAAAGGAAAGGAGAATTTAAACTAATCTCAGAACATAAATCATTAGTCTATTTTATTAAAATTACAATTTCTATTTATGATGTAAACATTAACCTTTTTATTATCTCTTTTTGAAAACTTTTTATTTTTGTCATTTATTAAAGCACTCATTAAGCTCCCATGCCTCTTGCTTTTCATTACTGTTTTAAATTAGACAGTAAGGAGCTTTAGTAATCTGATCAAAATTTCTTTCTTCTTTCTTCTTGCTTTTTTCTTTTCCAATTAATATAATAATAGACTATGAAAAATAAGATCCACAAGGTTTTTGTTTATTAATTTGATTATTAAATTGATACATCTTTGATTGGCTTAAAAAGATTATAAAATGTAGTTATTCATAATGAAATTAAATAAAAGCTTCTTCCTAATAAAATACTATTTACAATAGCATTTGGTTAACTACTTAGCTAGTCTATCTATTCTTATTCTACATAATGGGTTTTATTTTTAAAATCTAGATTATATTTGGATTATATAGTGGATAATTAAGGTATCTTTCAACTACTTTAGATTATAAATTTAAAGCTAAACTAACTTAAATAGATAAATCATTGGTATCTATTATATAAAGACGCTAGAATATGGGAAATGCTCTGTGTAGTGAAGGAGAGTAAATTAAGTGCTGCTTAGCTGAAGATTTTTAAACATAATAAAGCTGGTAAGAAGAAATTTCTTTCTAGAAGTAGAGTTAGGAAAAATGATTCTAGGAGTTCGTTTGAGAAAATAAGTAAGATTAGTAGCAAAAAAACTCTTAGATAGCATCACCTGCAACTAGCAAATTCTTAAGTAAAGAATAAATGTATGAAGATGGTAGATATTCAGGCTCTTAATAAATAAGATTAAGCTAAAAACCTATTTTGAAAATCAATAGTTTCAATGATTTCGTAAATGATAAAAGCATAATCAATCAAGATTATAACTGATGCTACTTAGATCCATAGAAGATAAACCTAAAAATAAATCAAAAATTATTAAGTTAGGTAAAAGTTCAAGAAGGAGAATGGCTTGAACATATTAAGTAATCTAGGTCATAGCAAATCTAATGTGATATTAACATATTGCAGGACAAATGTTAAAAGAATAAAAATCCAAGTTCTAAGAAAAAAACCTTTTACAGTTTTAACGACACTAACTATCAGAGTGAAATTAATATTTTTAAAAAGGCTATGGATAGAAATGAAAATATCTTTACAATTAAGCTCTAATGATATGCATAACAAGAAACATATGCTTAAATTAATTAAAAAACTTAATAATTATCTCTATATTCAAAAATTTTAATAAAGTAAGCATAACGCTAGAAATAAAGCTTAATTGATAAGACAATTAGAATGCTGGCATATTAAATAACTTTGAGTATTCTGAATCTTCTTACTTTAAATGAATATTTAAGTAAATTATTATAAATATTAAAAGGGTACGCTATTAAATAGAGTTAGATATAACTTATAATGCTTTCTTTTAATAAATCTTTTTTGAAGAAACCATCACTTAACTTTATTTGCAAGTTTATAAGAAACATATTAAAAATTTTAATCATATTATAGGGATATTTTAGTTAAACGCCAGATTAGATCACAAATCCACATAAAGCTACTTTTAATAAGTAAACATAAATAGCCATAATAATAGAGTATAGTTAAATATGATATTTATTTCCCATTAATAATAAGTTTTATTTTAACTAAAAGTTTAAGTATGAAGATTATAATTTAAATCAGATGATTCATTTATTTAACTTTATAATGTCATTCCTTTTATCTCACCTTGCTTCTTCTCTTCTTCTATCTTACTATCGATTCTCAAAAGCATATTTCACATTAAATATGTTATTTAAGGTAAATATAATAGATTATAAAGAGTTAGGCTTTAATAACCATTTAATAAAATTATACAATTTTACTATAAATGATACTATAGTATAACTAAGCTTATTCTTTTACTCTACCCATCATCCTTATATTAGCCTATAGCACTTACATACCTTTAAGCTAGTAATCTACTTGATAGATAAA
Organism: Loxodes magnus; assembly: GCA_946699065.1. Taxonomy (NCBI): domain Eukaryota; phylum Ciliophora; class Karyorelictea; order Loxodida; family Loxodidae; genus Loxodes; species Loxodes magnus. The sequence continues at coordinate 650,115 of CAMPDV010000008.1, read as the reverse complement.
CTTGCTTGAATTTAAAATTTTTTAACAGGGGAAATATAAAATTAGTTAGTAGCTAGATTTTAATAAGTATTAATTTGGTAATTTAATAACTTAGGAAGGAAATTCTATTAAAAACAAGCCTTAAAAACTTAAATAATCTGCTTATTAAGTTAAGCAAGTTAAATACTACTACTTAGGTATAAATATCAAATTCTATAACGCTTAGAAGCTAAAAATATAGTTCCATAAAAGTAGCTAAAGTTGCTAATGGCAAGATAAAGTTGAGGTGTACAAAATTATAAAGAATGATAAGTACTTATAGACTTACATGAATAAGTAGAATGGGTAACTAATAATAAAGGCTTCAAATAAGCAACCAATTTATTAGTTTTTAATTTCTAAATTTTAGCAATCAAAATATGTCGTAAAAGATAAAATCAGCTTCAGGAGATGTTGCTATTGTAACAGTTGATCCGAGGTAATTTTTAATAATAGAAGGCCTGCTACTTCCGAAGTAAATAAACGTTTATAATAATTAGAAGAAAAAATAAGAAATAATTATAAGGGGGTGATAGTTGATTCTGCTAATAGGCCAGGTCTTTAACTTTGCACAAAGACTTCTTATTAAGTATTTTTTTTATTCAGATTCTTTCCAACGAACTTGAATATATATTTGCTGAACTTGCTAAATAACTTTCTGGTTGTCAAGAGGGAGTTATTTTTTTACCAATAAACAATGAATAACTTCTTATAGAGCCTCCTCCTGATAACTGCTATAAAAAGGGAAACTTTATGAATTAAAGTTTGCTATAATACAGAATTTACAAGACAGAGGCTAGGCTTGTAAGGTCCATTTTAGAATCAGCCAATTTCACTTATACTGATAGCCATCTTTGGAATATTCTATGAGTAAATGGAGTAGCAAAGGATTACCTATATGAAGGTTTAAATGAATTCCAAAGGATAAATCATTTTCCTAATTCAACTCAATTAACGCATAAGGACAAAATGGTTAGAAATATCATTAACATGCAAGAAAGATTTGGTAAGGAAAATTTCTATATCATTCCTGATTCTTTTCTGTTGCCAGATGAATTTACAGAATTTTACTCTCAATTTAATAAAGAAAAATGTGTATGGATTGTAAAGCCAAATACAGGGGCTAGAGGAAATGGAATATATTTGGTAGATACTTTCTAAGAAGTACCAGTTGATGAGCTTTGTGTAATATCGAAGTATATTGCTAATCCTTTGCTTATAAATGGACTAAAGTTTGATATCAGAATTTATGTGGTAGTTACTTCTTATGAACCTTTAAAAATCTATGTTTATAAAGAGGGATTAGCTAGGTTTGCCTCTGAAAGCTATATAGACGAAGCCAACAAAACGAACCGATACGCCCATTTAACTAACTATTCGGTTAATAAGAAAAATGAACGTTTTATTTAGAACTAGGATATCTAACATGATGACTAGGGGCATAAATGAAGTTTAAGTGCTTTGTGCAGACATTTAGAGGCTGCTGGAATTGATGTTTCTCTTATGTGAGGTAGAATATACGATTTGATTATTAAGTCTATAATTAGTGCTGAGCATCATATTTATGGATCTACCAAAAAGTTAGTTAGCCATAGAAACAATTGCTTTGAGTTGTTTGGATATGATGTTCTGATTGACTCAGAACTTAAACCATGATTATTAGAAATTAACCTATCACCTGCTCTGAGTACTGATAGTCCTCTAGATCTGCATATAAAAGCTGGTTTATTAGCGGATACTTTTACTTTAGTTGGAATTCATCCTTTTGACAAAAGAAAAGATGGAGAAAACAAAGCTAGGATTCGACTTAAAGCTTGAATGAGGATCTAAAATCCCTAAGCAAAATAAGAGTCATAAAATTCAAGAAAGCTAAAGGAAATGATAATGGATATACTTCTAGAGCAAAAAAGGTCTTGGAATTTTATAAGAATTTACCCAAGTAAAGGAAGCAATTATTACGATAAGTTCTTTCTATAAAAGAGGCATTTTAATTAAATAGTGTATAAAGCGCTTTATGTAGACTGTCATTAAGATTTTGCAGTTGCAGAGGAAAGTAAAGTTAATTAATAATAGTCATTATAGCCTGAGTAGGTAAACAAGTCGTTCGGTAATGCTTAAATTACCTTTCAAACTGAAATTAAGCAAAAGTAAACTACTTGAGTTGAAGGTTAGTTCAGATGCACTACAGTTCAACCCTGCAAGCGCTCCAATAAAAATTAAAACGTTAATGAGAAAAAAGAGCAACCTAAAACTGAAAGTTAGTAAGAAGTTCATATAAGATCATAGTCATAAGCAGGTCATAAGCTTAGCAAAAAAAATACAATAAGATATTGCACAAACTGTAATTAAAATAAAGCTAGCGAGCCATCTGAATGCTGTGATCAATGCTCAGAAGCTTTGCATGGATTTTAGGAATAATAAATAAAAACTGATCCTAATAGTTAAGAAGATTAAGTAAAGCTAAGTATAGATGATGTAATAATAGAATATCTTTAAAGACTCATTTAAATATTAAAGCAGATGAAGCAAAATTCCATAAAAGAAAAATGGCAAATCATGTTGAATAAATTTGTCTATAGTGAAGTATGAAACCTTGACAATTAATTAATTGGATGCTAAACTATATGATAGAAACTGGATCTTAGATTGAGCTAGCTTAGAGAGAAGAAAAGACACTTGTACAAGATGAAGAGATTAAATTATGAAAAGCACGATTAATTAAAAACGCAAGTCTTAAGGAATTACAATCCTAAATAGTTAGAAGAAATGCTGAGAGAGTAAAGGCAAGGAACATATTAAGAAGCAATAGAGTCAATAATAAATGATTAAGGAATCCTTAGTTTGATGCTTCAAAGTATCTATTCTTCTAAAAGCGCTAGAAAGTATTCTACAAGTACAAAGGCCGAAGAAGAAGATGAACATAATGAAAGCTACATAGCCTAGCAGAACATGGAGAAAATTTATAACTAAAAATTTGCCACAAGCTAAAATGCATAACGAAATACGAAGTAAAAGTAAGAAAAGATAAATGGAAATAATTAATTTTTTAGGAACAAGTAGAAAGAAGCAATTAGGAGATCTAATACTAGAAGTCATCTAAAAGCTCCTTATTAATAATGTTTTAATAAATAAATTTGCTATTTAGTAACAATTATTTAAGTTAACTACAAGCATATAATTAAATAGCCATTAGAATGCAACATTCAAAACTAATCATTTAATTAACAATCTACTTACATTATAAAGTTTAATTACTTTATTTGCTTATTAACTTAATCGTTCTTTTGAATAAAAATACTATGATAAAGGCTTCGTTGATAATATGAATGTTCGATTTAGCAAAGAAATCCAGGAATGCTTATAATAGATAAAGTTATAAAGGAAATAGAATGAAGTATTATAAGAGATCAGTACTAGCTTTATGAAGCCAAGGTAGTTAGAAATAAGCTGAGTAATTAAATATATAATTGTAAAATTTTAGAATTTATTGGTCAATTAGTATATAAATAGTCATATATGTCATTTTCCATAAATTAATAGGAGGAGATATTAATTACTGAGGTTAATAGTGAAGAAAGTATACCATTATCTAGCATTACTTCAGATGATGAGAAGCTAAAAGAGATAATGGACACTTTATTCAATGATGAGGATGAAGAGTCTTTATAAATCCTTTAGGCAGGATCAGAATAAATTGGAAGGAAAAGCTTAAATAAGAGTAGATCTAATTCAAGGAACAGTAATTATTTCCAAGTTGGCTCAGACCAAAAACCAAAGTCCAGTATGTTGAAAACTAAAAAGAAGTCTCTTCATTTGTAACTTAATGACAACTAATAGTAAAATGAAGATAAAAAAGTGAAAATTGTTATTACTCCTACTTGCAATTCATCTGAAAAGAAAAATTTAAATAAACCGTTTTTAGATTATGGTAGATAATAGAGTCACAAGCAAACAGTTGAATATTAGCGCACATAGGAATAATTCAAGGAGGAAGTAAAAGAAATTAAAAATAAATTGGGATATGAATACAGTGTATAAAGTTCTAGAAGTTCCAGAAGTTAAAACCTTGCACCTGAAAATCTTTTAGACAATCAATAAAAACCTAGGAGAGAATTTTCTTTTATGAACACTAGACGCAGCGCGGAAGTTGACGCTAACTAAAAGCAAGCATAGAATACTCAAAGTTGTGATTCAGCTGATCAATTATTTCCAAGTTTTCATCAATTCTCTAAAAAAATCTCAATTCAGCAGCAGTTTGGAGATCTACCCAAGCAAGAAGATTTTATTTGCGGGTGTATCACATAATAGAAAGTAGAAGAAAATGAAGAGTAGACAGACATTTGTACTATTTTGTGAAACTCCTAATTAATTATAAGACCTTAACTTTTAGTATCTTCTTCAAACTCTCATTAATTAGTCACGAACATAAATAATCACATAGCTTAGCAGTAGATTCTAGCTATATAATATAAAATATCAGAAAAGGCAATTTATAGCAAATCTAAACAAGCTTTAAATGCATAGTCAGCATATCTCAGTTACTATCATATGGAAATTAGTTTCTTTTAAAAGTCCTTTATGAAATTTATTTAGTTACCTTAAAATTATGTTACCACAAGATTGCTACAAGAAGATTTCTAGTGGTATTTCAAAAGCATGAGTCCTATTTAAGCAGGTAATTTGCTGTAGATTGAAAAGCAAGTCTAGTCAGAATTAATAGAGAAGTATAAAGATAGAGGAAATACCTGATAAAATATAGATTCGTAATTAAGAAACCTTCTAGTTCTATATTACTATTACTAATTAACTACTTAGTAAAGGAAATTATTTTTGCTAAAACGGAGATGTAGTTAATGCTTTAGCTGCATTATAGAAATTTGATAAGCTGGTTACATAATTAGAAAAGCATAAAGGGGATTATATAATACAATATAAAATCTAGTTATGAGAGCTCTAAAGCAAGTAGACAGATGTTTAAAAAGTAATAACGTAGCTTAAAGAATATATTCAGCTATAAAAATACTCTCTTAAAAAAATGTTCATTCCTGAAAAAATCATAACCACTTTTATTTAATATGCAGAAGAAAATACCAAAAAGGATCTAGAATTTTGTGGAATTATTTGTGGGAAGCTAGAAGGTAAAAATTATATAGCTAGTACTTTGATTATACCTTAATAAAAATTTACTCCTGTCTAATGTGAAATGATTGATGAACTGTAAATTCTAAAGACATGTAATAAATAAAAATTACTAGTGTTAGGTTGAATCCATACTCATCCAGCTTTCAAGTTATTTTTATCACCAACTGATATCCACACTCAATATTCATATTAAGCTTTATTACCTGAAGCTGTCGCAATAGTTTATTCAGGAGTAGAAAAAAGTTACGCAATTTTCAAGTTAAGCCAGCAAGGAATGCAGGAAATTGGTAAATGCTAGAGAGACTAGTGCAAGCATGGATAGTCTCTTTATGAAACAACATTTCATGTAGAATTGAATAAAGCTAAAAAACTAAAGGTAATAGATCTAAGATGATTACTTTAAATACTTCTGATATACATCTAACTATCTAATTTATGCATTACTATGCTTTAACTATACTTTGCTTACTTCACTATCTATCTAACGCTTATTTTTTAGATCATACTATATATGCAGATTATCTTAACCTCCATTTAGTATTAAAGCGTAAGTCTTTCAGTAATAGTAATTGAGGTAAATAGTATAATTAGAGTGCATTATTGAAAGATATCTTTCTGGATATTGTATAAAGATTAACTATATTGTGAAATAGAATTGCTCTTCTATTACTAAAACTACAATATGTAGAGCAAATTAATTTAAAAAGCTATATTAACTAAACTTAAACCTAGAAACTAATTCAAATCATAATTAAATAAAGAGCTACTTAGAGTAATAACTATAATAGATAAAGGCTTATAGTAGAAAAATCTAAGCTTAGCTCACTTATTAAAGTAAAATAATCTATTTACTAAAATATCTTCCAAAGTTAAAGTCTTAACATTATAAGAAAGTAACAAATAGCTGAATCTATAATCTAGTAGATATAATATAATTTGATAAGCGAACATATAACAGTCCTAGAATTTATAAATTAAACTTACATTAAATTATGGAAGAAAAGCTACTAAAATGAATAAGAAATATAAAGATTATATACTAAAATAATTAAAAAAGCTGATTATTATAAAAGGATATTAATTTATAAAAAGGTAAGTTTGAAAAATAGAATTAATTAACTTTAAAAAGCTTAAAAGGTTGATAAAATGTAGTAACAGTAACATAATATTAAAGCATTAGCTTATAAACCTACTTACTATATAATACATTTTGAAAATTAAGTTATTTATAAAAGGAAATGCATATATTAAGATATATAAATATAGCTGTGAAATACTATAAATATACAAGTCAAAGCTTTAATAAAAGCAGAAGAGGATTAAAAGTTCTACTATATCATTAATATTTAAAAGTTAGTATTATTAGAATAAATAGACTCTCCATGATTAATAAAACAAGTATTTGGAAGAAGGCTAAAAGTCTGGATTTTATTTATGCTAATCTTGGGTGATTTGAATTTTAAAAATTTCTACTAATTACAGTTCAAGTCCTTAAAAATAGTTATAGTTTACGTTAAAATGTCGAAAAAACTAAATAAAAGGAAAGATTCTCCTGAGGAAAGGAGAGTAAGAATTAAAGAAAGTTATGAAAGCCCAGTAAGTATTACTTTACAGTTATCTTAGCAAAACATGTAGAAGAGTAAATTTGAAGAGCAGTTATTGCTATAAGATCTAGAAAATGTAGCATACACATAAGCTTAAAGCTTGGAAAGTCTTATTAAACATGAATAATAATTTGAAGGAAGCAAAAACTCTGAATACTTGCGAAAGTAGTTAGCTGAATCAGAATAAAGGGAATAAAAATTAAAGCTACATATAGAGGAACTAGCCAAGAATTTTGATATGTTCATAGCTGATAATAATAAAGACTTGGATAGAGAAACCTATAAATTTCAAGATCTGCAAAAGAAGTTTTAAGTTATGAACGATGAATATTAAAAAAAACTGGCAAGCTAGCAAAAAAATATTTAGGATTTATAGGAACAAAATTTATAACTAAGAACATTATTCAGCAAATCAGAAACAGAATAAGCTTCCTCGTTAAATCCTTAAAAGAGATCGCAAGCTGAAAGAATAAAAGAAATGTTTGATTTGAAGGATATTAAATAAGCTTCTATTTGCTGGAAGCGTCAGGGATATTGCCTTCTTGATTAAGATGTTCTTAGTAGTTTCAATTTTCTTAGATAAGTTGTAATATATAAAGACTTAGAACTGGAAGAAGCGACATAAAAAAAGATTCCTAGCTCATTACTTAAAAACTCTAAGTAAACAAATCTTTAGAAGACAATTAAAGAAAAATAAGAAGAGATTGACATCTTAAGAGATACATTGCTAGGAGATGGTAAAACCAAAGAAGCTTAATTAGAAATAATTGAACTAAAGAATTAAGTTTAGCTTAGAGATTAGGATATTCTAGAGCTTTTAAATGAATTTGAATAAATAAAATAGCAACTAGATGAGGCAGTTGAAAGCATAACTAAGAAGGAATAAGAATTACAAAATACCAAAGAATAGCTTCAGAGATTTTATATGCAACAGTATCAAGATACTAATATTGAATTTCCAGTAAAAATAATAATGGAAAAAGATGATAAAATAAATGAGTTAGAGCTAATGGTTTAATCTCTAAACATCTAAATTTAGTCCTTAACAATTGATTTTTAAAACTTGCAAGATTTGAAGAAAGAAAACCAATTTATTAAGGATAAACTATAGTAAGAAGAAAAAGCTCATAATAAGACTCTCGCTATTGTGACTTCGAAACATGCTGCTAATGATCAAATTTGTAGAGCAATGAAATAAGAATTGAGCCATTATTTAATGAGACTAAGAAAGACGGAATAGCAAGTCTAAGAAATTATGAGAGACAAAGAAAGGCTTCAATAAGAGTTAAAAGAAGAGTATGAAAAGAAGCAAAAAGCATTGACTACACTAAAAGATGTGCAAGATAAAGATGAGGAATATGAACTTGAGTTGGAAAGAACGTAAGGAATGCTAGATCTAAAGGAGAATAAACTACAGGCAATCATTCTTTAAAATAAGAACTAAGATTAATAGTTAAAAGAGCTAAAAGAGCAACTAGAAAACTATTAAACAAGCTATCAAAGAGAAACCAATTAGATTAAGATAGATTATGAAGAATAATTATAAAAGCAGCATCTGGAATTACGAGCTCAATAAGAAAAAATTATTGAATTTACAACTGAAAATACTAAAATTAAAATGGATTCATAAAAGAATGAAAAAGAGATAGAAAATCTTAAGAAATTGACTTAAGATTGTGAAGTTGTTAAGAAAGAACACTCTAAATTGAAGGAGGAATTCCAGGATAAGAAAAAGTAGCAATAGAACTAAATATTATAACTAGAAGAGTAGCTTTAGACTGCAAAAACGTAGCATAGCAATGTTTTAGAAGAACTCAGTAAAACAAAAACTGAGCTAAAAGAACTTATGAAAGTAAAAGAAACACTTTCCTCTAAATTGAAGCAATCACAAGAAGATTTTAATACCAAAATTAAGTAATTTGAATTAGAACAAAAATTGCTAAAATAATCCTAGAAGGAAAAAGAAAATCTTATCTAGCATTTGAATAAAGAACTACTTGCTATTTAAACCATGAACCAATAACTAAATTCAGAATTAACTTAGAGCAAAGAAATAGAAAGTTAAAATATAAAGGAGAAAACAGAGTTGAAAAAAGAGAATGAAAAAATACTTAAGCAACTTTAGGAGAATGTAAAGGAAAAAATTAAAGCTGAAAACAAAGTTTCTGAATTCAAAGAACACTTTAAGCAGTAAGAGATATAACTACAGGACTTAGAATAGCAAAAATAATATGTGGGAAATGAAATAGATAAAGTTAGTTAATTTAAAAATTCTTAAATTAGCTAATTAAAAGCTTAGGCTACCAGATTAGATTCCCTTTTAAGCTAGCACTAAAAGAAAGAGAGTGCTTTATAAAATGAAATACATCAGCTGCATGTTCTAATATCAGACAAAGAATAGCTAAACTTAAAGTTAAGAGAGGAATTAACTAGGCTTTAAACTGACCTTAAAAGATACCAGAAGGAAGGAGAACATAAAATAAGTAACTTATAGTAAGAAAATCAGAATCTGCTTATCAAATTAGAAGAATTAAGACTTGCCTCTTAATAGATTTTGATGGATACATCTTGCAGTGGAGATAAGATGAAATAGGTAATTGAAGTTGAGTCGATTAGACTTTAAAATTTAAGCTAGAGCAATAAGAGTTTGCATACTAAGTTATAGTAATAGAAGCAGATAATTGATGTACTTTATGATTAAATCCAAAATATTTATTAAGAGTGACTTAAATCTAATTAAGGAAATATTACCTTTGATATTAATGAACTAAATTAAACTTATGATATCAATGAAGACTAAGATTAAATAAAGATCCGATAAATAAAGAATTACATCAATAGGATCGTATAGGAATCTAAAATTTAGACAGAAAGAGTCAGAAAAATAAAGAAGTAGGAAGAAATAAATACATAATCATAGAAAATCTATAAGCCTAATGATGAAAACGTAATCTAAGAAGCTAGAAGGTTGATTGACTAAATTAACTAAATATTAGGAAACTAGGAAAACATTCCAGAAAGTAAAGTTGACTAATGTTGCTATATCATTTTATAACTAGTTTAGGATAGAATTTAGTTACTCACTGATAATATGTAGTTAAGAAAGAGGGAAATAGATCTTTAATTTGGATCGTCTTTGAATCACTCTTCTGAATGGCAGGTATAGAAATGGAAAGAAAGTAACGAATAAATAGCAAACATAAGAATGGAATAAATAGAATAAACAAAGCATCTATAACAACTAATCAATGAGAAAGTTTCTGAAATTAGTCAGTTGAAATAAATAATATAGGATGTTAATTGCAAAAATGCTGAATTATAGAAATCTGTTAATTGGTCATAGTAAAATGTTAGAAAATATGAGGATCAATAATAATAATTAGAAAAAGAATGCGAACTATTAAAGGAGTCAAGAAATGAGCTTGAGCTAAATATATAATAAATGTTTAAGGAACTTGAAATTTTGTGCAATGAACTTAATAGAAAATACGGATTTAATATTCAAAATCCTTTAAGTATGAATTTATCCTTTTTTACTAGTTAACTAATCACTTTTATTTAATAGAAAATTACTCATAATAAGGATTATGACTATAAAGAAAGATTTGCTAATTTGAAATAAATTGAGCTGGAAAATGAGTTAATGCAGCTTAAAAAAGAAAAGGAACATTATGAATAGCTAGCAGGAGATTTTGGAGGTTCCTTATAGTAGATGGCTTTACAACTAGAGAAAGAAAAGGAACAAAGCTTCTAGCTTAAAGAAGAAGTGGTTGTCAGAAATAAAGTATAGCCTTATTCAAGATAAGTAGAAGAAATAGAAAGGCTTCATAAACTTATTTAAGACTATAAGCTGACATTAGATTAAATGTCTTAATAGAATATTGAACTACACGCTAAATTACTTAATGTGGATTAACTAGAATATAGCTCCAGCTCGTCAAAGAAAAAATTTGAGCTCTTAGAGAAAAGGAAAAAAGCTTTAAAAGACATCTAAACTTGCGTAAAAAGCAATAAGCCAATTGATCCTTCTTTGAGAGAATACATCTTGAATATTAGCAATGAACTTAATCTTCTAGAATTATGAAGTAACTATTTATTTAATTTCTCTAATCTATTTTAATCTACTATTTTTTCTTCAATCACTTAATTACTTATGTTTATGTACTAAACTTTTACATACTTTTATCGTTATTCTTCTACTTTCTTATATTAATCAAAACTCTTCAGAATATATCTTTCTTAATAGATAGCTAGATTAGTAATTAATTAAAGTAAATTTAATTTTAAAATAAGACAAACAATAAAATACTTATATCATTTATTTTTATTTATATTAAGCTGAATAAACTATTTTAGTTTATTTCTAGCTGATTACCATTTTTTTCATTAAATATAATTGAATATTTCTATTTTTAATTCTTTTACTTTCCTTTAATCTTTAAATATTTGATTCTGTCCATATTCATATATAATTAATTAAATATTGTAATAGTGCTAGATATTTTAATATAATTAGCTGTAGAAGTAATTATACTTAATATATATCCAAACTAAGTGTTTATCCTTTTTCGCTTTGACTTTTTGCTTTTAAATAATTTCAATTTATATAATCTTCAGTTAAATATTTTAATTTATATATATTTTTAGCTTTGAAAGTATTTTATTTAAAGCTAAACTTAAACTTTTATATTTGCTGATGTTTTATATTATCTGAATTGCTTCTTTCAATTAAAGATTTTTTAATTTATGTATATTTAATCGTAAAATATTAACCTTCTTACATCTAGTTTTAAACTTTTTACTAAAATAATTCCCTCAAATCATTATAATAAGTATATTCCATTATATAACTAAATTTATCTACACTTGCAATATTGGTTGGCAACTAGATAATGATGGTCTTTGAACTAATTTCAAAAGTTATAAGATTGAGCTTTAATTTTATAAATTAAAAAAAGTGTTATTTTAATTACTTATTAAGCTTTAAAAATTATATTTCTTGGAAATGTTATATATTTAGAAATATTAAGTATATTAGCTATTGAGGAGAATCTTCAATTGCAGTCTTATCAAATTTGTGTGTGATTCTTTATTTGATATGTTTACTAAGCATGCTAAGACTGCTATTAATTTCTTTTTTCTTAAATAAGCATCTTAATAAGTAGCCATCTGATTAAAATAATTGTAGTTGTGATATTCTTTTCTTTTTTCATTTGCAAAATATTTCCTTTTAGTGAATTATACTAATCAATGTTTTCTTTTCTGATTTTATTAAGAATTTAAAGTAACTATAAGCTATAATGTGTTTAAAGTGAAATCAATTCAGGTTTATGTAACATATTCATTAAGGATAAACCCATCATTTAAAAAGCTCTTAGGTCAGTAAGAATGTTTATCTCAATTTTATTTAATATAGAAGCTGCTCCAGTTAAATAGTTCATTGTTCTAATTCTCCTCTATTTCCTACTTTGTGTAAAAAAAATTCCTATAAGGACTATTAAGTCTTAAGTTGACATATTTTAATGTCTCGACAATTAAAGCAAAATTTTTCATAGCAACTAGATAATTAGAATTTGCTTTGATAAAGCAGTTCATAGGTCATCTTTGCTATGTTGTAGTTTCCTATTATGTGACTTGCTATTTCTACGAAATCGGTATGCCATAGATTTTTAATAGGGTTCTATATTTATATTTCTTTTAAAGAACAAAGTTTTAGAAATGTTATGCTAAAGTAAGCTTATTTAATATTTTACTTGTTCATATATTAAAGCCTACATATATTTTAAGATTAAGATATAACAATTAAATCATTAGCCATTCTCTGTAATCAATACTGTTATTAAATTTGTTAAACTTAAATCCTATAATTAACTTTCTAAATGACGAATTATCTTATTATTACCTTTAGCAGATTCAAGGGAGTTTCCTCAAATTAATCCGTTGTTAATTAGAATTTTCTCAATTATATTCCATCTAAAATAATAGTCCATTAATATTTGCTTTATTTCTCACTTATAGCAGCAGTATTAGCCACTTAAGGTATATTCATATCTATTATGAAGAATTTAAAATAAATTAGTGAAAGAAGTTGAAATAAGGAAACTAATCTATTTATTACTTATAATGAATAGCTAAACTATTAAAAGTAAATTAAGTATCTTAAGTTAGTAATAATATATTCCTTATTCTAGAGAGATTATAAGTATCCCTTCACTTTAACTAATTAGTTACATTATCTAGAAAACATGCTTTTATATGTTTAAGATATATAAAATTTAAATTCCTGGATATTGAATATGCATAAGTCATTGCTATAGTAATTATTATACTTTAGTGTCTTTAAGTTTATTTCTATTTTATTATTCCAAGTTAAAGAAAGTTAAGAAATTTGATATTTTCAACTTAATAGGCAAAAATATAGTTATGATAGATAACCAGGGCATAGTTTCCATGAGTTTAAATAAGCTTACAAGAAAGTAAGAAAAACAGAGGAAGTGTAAGATCTATTTAACTATAACTTGTATCTTTCTTATATTTCATTAGATTAAATCCTTAATAATGCTTCTCTTATTTCTAAAAGTAGCACTGATAGAAATAACTACAACTCATTGCAATAGAATAATTTTATGATTACTCTAAAAATAAGCTTAGAAGCATAGAGATGATTACTTAATATAACCTTAAAGATAGATATTATAAAGTGTTTGATGAATGCAGCTAGTGTATTATAATATATTAATAGCAAATATAATAGTGATTACTTGGGTCAATTATTTACATTGGCTGTAAAGGATAAAAAATACAATTTTTACATATCTTTATTTTTAATTTCTTGGAGATATAATTTAGAAAATATCATCCGTCATATTACTTGTAAAAGCTTCAAACATAATGTAATTTTTATATGTTGCATTATTATTCTAAGTACCAATTCTAGATAATTAAGAACTGATATTATAAAGAAAGAAATTATCAACTTCAACTATAACTAAAAAGTTGGATAGTAAAGAAATAGTAACCTCTACATTAATAAAAAAGCTTTAAGATGCCTAGAGTACCTTTAATGCTTTACTAATAAACTGGCAAGATTTAAATAAAAAGCATTAATGAATAGACTAAAAATTATAATACACACTAATCTAATATAGAAGCTTAAAGGTTCATAAAGAATAAGCCAATTAATTATAAAAATTTATATTGAAATAAAATAAGCTTTGATTTATGGCTTAGATCATTACTATATTTAATGAAAGATAAAATATTAATAATTTAATTAATTATTGCATCTTAAAGAATAGGTATTTGAATTTAGGATATTATATCATAAATAACATAAGCTTATTAATACGATTTTATAGAGTAAATAAATAGCTTTAGGGAAATAAGAGCAAGCTAGTTTATTGAGTTGTTTGATTAAGAGATCTAGATATATGATTTAAAGAAAGTACCATATAGGAAATTTAAGTATTTGTACATATCTAACATTTTTCTAGTTTTGCTAACTATAAAAATTTAACTTATAAAAATGTAGAGTGTTGAGACTGAAGCAAAACTAGCAAAACTCTTTATTAATATAGCAGAAGCAGAAAGATCAGTAGAAGTTGCTCGCTAAGTCTTATGTGAGCATTCTGATTTCGAACCTTATAGCGCCTTCAGAAAGATGGACAGAATGAACTAAGGCTATCTTACTGTAGATGATTTAGATGAGTTCTTACGCAGGAACAGCGTGCCATGCACAGTAAGAGATGTACATAACTTATTACGCTTATATGATGTGAATAAAAATGGAAGGCTTAGTTACACTGAATTTATGAATGCAGCTTTAACAGCAACTAACCTAGCTTTGAGAAATCTAGCTACTCAAAGATAAAGCATTCCTGCTTATATGTTCCCTTATGATGTTGAAGTCTCATTAGCTAGAGTATTTTAACGTGAACTAGACTCATTAAGAACTCTAGAATTAACCAAATAAGATTTAGTGAACAGATATGATTTTAATTTGTTAGATGCTTTCCGAATGGTAGATACAAATCACAGTGGTTACATTACAACTTAGGAATTGACAAATTTTTTAAGAAGAAATGGCTATTTACCATATGATGAAGACATAAGTGATATTATGAGAAGATTTGATAGAGATGGTGACTAAATGATTTCATATAACGAGTTTGTTGAAACTGTTTTGCCATCTGAGCCATACGAAAAGGTACTGTAAAGACCATCCACTATTGAATCATCAATCTATACTGCTCCTCCATCTCTTTATTCTTCCACTAATTTAAAATATAGACCAGATTACTATGATCCACGCTACCACGATTCTTACTGGTATAGATATCGAACTTGGGATCCTTATTGGTAGAAATCCTCTCTAGATGATTATAACTATTGGAGTAATTTAAGGTTAAGACAGAAAATAAGGGAGGAAGAAGATAATCTAAGAAGAAGCATTTATACAAGTCCTAGAAGAGCTTATAGTCCTGTTAGATCTTCATACAATTTAGATCCTTTGAGACAAAGCAGATTAGAAAGAACTGCATCACCAGTTAAGTAAAGTCTTATATATGAATCTCCTTTGAAAAGATCAACTTTTAGTCCTAAAAAATATGAAAGCCCAAGGAAATACGAAAGTCCGAGAAAATATGAAAGTCCTTCAAAGGCTTAGTTGATTAGGAATCCTGAAAAATTAAGTACTTCTTCCTTTAGAAGATCTTCACCAAATAAAAGATCAGCCGTCATTTCTGAGGAAGAGATGATTAGGGTCTTTTAGTAGTAAATTTAGCTGGATAGAGAACTTGAACTTTTGAGATAGGATTTATCTCTCCGCGCTGATTTTAATTTGATGGACGCATTCAAGTATTTCGATTTAACATCTAAAAATTACTTGACAGATAGAGATATTGAAAGAACTCTTGCAGACTTTGGAATTTATCCTACAATGGATGAGTTAGATTTATTCTTCAGAAAATATGACCAAGACAATGATGCCAGATTGAGATACTCTGATTTCTGTGAAATCTTCACTCCAAAACAAAGCGAATATGCAAAACTGATGAGCAATAGAGCAGCTTTAAGTTCAAACTCTATTGTGAGAGAATAAGGAAAATACATTTTCTCTCTAGAATCTTAGGCTGTATTAACTAAAATGCTTAGAATGCACTTAGAGGTTGAATTGAACAGTGAAAAAATGAGACAAAGACTAACAAGAAATCCTGAATTTAACAGCCACGATGTATTCCTAGCTTTGGATAAAAATGGAAATGGATATATTACTTTGGATGAGGTAATCTTTCTATACAGTTCCGTTAAACCTTATAAGACCATGGAATTTATCCTACTGAAAGAGAGCTGATAGGACTAATTAGCAGATATGACAAAAACAAGGACGGTAGAGTATCTTATAGTGAGTTTATGCAAGAAATAACTCCTAAAATCGGAGGTTCATTGGTTTAACACTTTATTTAATTATCAACTTAATGATATCTTTATTTCACTTAATAGTAATAACTATGCTACTGTTCTCTAAGTACTATACTTGAATTATATATGAGATATTAAGTATCATTTTATTAATAAAATTAAATATTTACATTAACTAAGCTCATACTTATGAAAAAGTAAACCAATAAGGAAAGCTAATCATTGACATGTCAATTCTATAAAAATAAATACTCTTTTATCTATAATTTGCAAACTAAGTTGCTTTGCCTTTAATAAGTTAGTTACTTAATCTAGTTCCTTGATAGCCATAAAGCTAGGTTTATTTAAGTAGACTATTATTATATCTTAATTGCTAAGATTGTATATCTTAGCAATATAAAGCAAGATAAAATTAGTATATAAATATGCTCTATAAAAGATATAGTAGTCTCTTATAAAGATATGTATAGATATCTTAAATATTACCATATTAGCTTCATTGCTTACCTATACTGATACTATTTAAAAATACTTTTCATTATTTGTAATTATCTAGTAGAGCTAGGGATATTATCACTCCTACTAAATTTTTAATTCATAAAAAAGGTTTAAAGTTATAGTTCTACCTTAATAGATTAATAGTTACATTATAGAATTGTATGCTAAAGTATTAAAATTAAAGGAAAGAAGGAAGTAAGAAATCTAAATAGATACTTAAACGTTAAATGATAAACTATCCCTCATATGATATCACTAACTTTTAGGTAAGCAATAATATAAATTTAAAAAGATTGGATTAACTAATAGTTAATAACTAGTTATTTGAGACAATAACATGATAATCTAACCGATATAATCTGGTATTTTTTATTTACATAAACAGTTTTCTAGCATAATATACAACTTAAGGTATATTTTAATTGAAGCAATCTAAATAGCAGCTATTATTCTATTTTCTCAATATAAGCCTAATTTCTTTAATATATCTTTATTACTTCTAAGGGTGGAAATTAAAAGTAAGAATTGGAAAAGTTAACATTTTGAAGGAAAGATAGTATCTTCTGCTAATAAATTAAGTATTAGATACCTTGAATCTATTTATTAATTACCTTCACTTATTTTCATCTTTTTGTATAAAATTGTTTCTATTTGTCAATCAGTTTAGTTAACTATTACCATAAAAAGAAATCCTAAACAAATATAAATTAGTTAAAATAGAAATGGAAGTATAACTTACTAATTCTCGAAGCTTCTAAAGATCGAAATAAGTTTTCTTTAAATAAAAAAGCAGAAGAGTTTAAATATCTTATACGTGTATCCTAATTTAAATAACCAAGGAGAGAGGAAGAATAAAATGAAGCGATAGATATTAACTTTACTAATTGTTTTCGGTGTTATGTTTGCTCAGGAAACAACTGAGCCTGATTAGAGCGCCTCAGAAACTCACGAATTTAGAGCAGATGTTGCACGTTTGATGGATATTATAATTAACTCCTTGTATACTCACAAAGAAGTCTTTTTAAGAGAACTGATTTCTAATGCAAGTGATGCCCTTGATAAGATTAAGTATAACTCTCTTATTTAATAAGATGCTCCAAATCCCGGTACTTTAGAAATTAAGATTGAATTAGACAAAGAAAATAAAATAATTTCAATAGCAGACACTGGTATTGGCATGACAAAGGATCATTTAATAAAATACTTAGGATCTGTAGCTAAATCCGGAACTACCCAATTTATTGAAGCAATCACATAATCACAAGGAGATATGAATCTTATTGGCCAATTTGGTGTTGGTTTCTACTCAGTTTTTCTTGCTGCTGACAGAGTTGATGTAATTAGTAAGCATGATGAAGATAACTAGTATATTTGGACATCAAGTGCAGGTGGTACTTTCACAGTTTATTAAGATCCTTAGGGAAATACTTTAGGAAGAGGAACAAAAGTAAGACTTCACCTTAAATAAGACGCTGAAGAATTCTTAGAGGATGAAAATGTAGAAAAGATAATTGAAAAGTATAGTATGTTCATTAACTATCCCATCTATATGTGGAATAGTAAAACTGTTGATAAAGAAGTAGATCTTACAGAAGAAGAATTAGCAGAGTAAGAAGCAGCACAAGAAACTACTGAACCTGAATAATTCCCAGAAGGCACTCCTCCAGAAGATATGCCACAAGAAGAAAAACCCCCAAAAAAGAAAACAAAAACAGTAAGAGAAGAAGAATGGGATTGAGAATTAATCAATGACTAAAAACCAATTTGGATGCGTCCTAAGGAAGAAATAACTAAATAAGAGTACAATGACTTCTATAAAGCACTAACTAATGACTACTAAGATCCTTTAAGCTTTGAACATTTTACAGCTGAAGGTGAAATCATGTTTAAAGCTCTCTTATTTGTACCTACCCAAGCTCCTGCAGATATTTTCTAAGATTATCAGACTAAAAAAGCAGGAATAAAACTATATGTCAGAAGAGTTCTAATTTCAGAAGAATTCGAAGATTTAGTACCTAGATACATGAGCTTCTTAAAAGGAGTTATCGATTCAGACGATTTACCTTTGAATGTTGCTCGTGAAAATTTGTAGTAATAGAAGGTAATAAAACTAATTGGAAAGAAATTAGCAAGAAAAGCAATCTAAATGATTAAAGACATTACTGAGCCAGAAAAAGTTGAAGAAAACCCTGAAAAGCCAGTTGAAGAAATGACTGAAGAAGAAAAAGAAGTCTGGGAAAAAGAACTAGAGAATAAACGAAAAGAAAATCAAGATAAAGCTAAAAAAAATTATGAAACTTTCTGGAAAGAATTTGGAAAGAATATAAAACTGGGAGTTATTGAGGATGCACCCAACAGAGCAAAACTAGCTAAATTACTTAGATTTTTCAGCACAAAAGAAATAGATAAATTGTCAAGTTTAGATGAATATATGGAAAGAATGAAAGAAGACTAGAAAGAAATTTATTACATTGCTGGAACAGATAAAAATACTCTTGATAAAAGTCCTCTTATTCAAAGAGCAAAGAAATTAGGCTTTGAAGTATTCTTGCTAGAAGATCCTATTGATGAATATACTTTAACTCATTTATAAGAATATGAAGGATTAAAATTAGCGAACGCCGCTAAAAGTGATACAAGATTTGGAGAGAGTGAAGCAAAGAAAGAAGTAAAACTAAAAGAAATGTATAGACCTCTCACTAAATATTTAAAAGAGACTTTATCAAACGAAGTAGATAAGGTCTAAATTTCTTCAAAGTTAGAAACAATTCCTTTCGCAGTTACTACGGGAGATCAAGGTTGGACTGCGAATATGGAAAGAATTTAGAGAGCTCAGGCATTGGGAGGTTAAGCAAGAGGATGGGATCATATGAAAGCGAAAAGAACTTTAGAAATAAATCCTTCTCATCCTATTGTGAAGTAGATGCTAAAAACAGTTGAAAACAAGGAGGAAGACAAAGCTTTAGAGTAATCAGCCAAATTACTATATTTCTCTGCTCTTATGTAATCTGGTTTCGTTCTTAATGATCCTTCATCCTTATCAGATATGGTTCAAAATCTTATCTCAACAAGTATGGGCGTTGATAACGAACCCATTGAAGAACCTTACATTGAACCTGAACCAGAAGAGTAATAAGCAGAGGAAGATTTAACAGATTCATCCTAAAAAGATTAAGAATCATCCTATTAAGAAGGTCAAGGCGAGTATGTTTCAGGAGAAAGTGAAACTCAAGATATAGATAAAATATTAGAGCAGTAGAAGTAGGATCTTTGATAGAATTCAAATTCATAAAGACTTAAATAAATCTAATATAAAATATTTTATTTTACCTTCCCTTTATATTCTTTATCTACTTAAATAACTATATTAATATCTCATACTCTATTCAAAAATTAGAGTGAAGATATTTAAAGATAACTTTAGAAAGCGCAAAAGTATAAAATATACAGATAAAATGGAATAATACAAAAGAAACAAATTTGCTTAAGAAATAAAACTGAGATAGATTTGTTGCTATCTAGTATTAAATAGTGTTACCATAATTAAAGGACTTTAGAAGCTTAGTGGTATAATTAAATTATAGAGGGATAAAATGATAGATATATAGCTTTATTTAAATATTATTTACATTTTTGCCTAATTTAAAAATTGTAAAATGAGCTCTAAATTAGATTTAGGAGATGCAGCAGTTTTTGAATTCTAAGGTGGCAGTAGAAAATCTAAGAAAAGATTAAAACTCCCTCAGCCAACTCCCTTTAAATACTACTCTTTCGCTAACAAAATTCCACATCCAGCAGAATTCCTTACGTTTAATGAGTATGCAAGCGAATTTTAATTTCCACAAGGAATACTTCAGCATAAGCAGCTATCATATGTAGAAATATAAGATTTTGTATTTGAAGCTAATAAGAGTTTGAGTCCTTTTTGGAAATAAGGGAATAAATACGTAAAATTAAATAAGATTCCCATATATTCACTGTTAATTGGGTTTATTATGATTATTTTATCATTTGAGTCAATTAATTTAACTATATCTGGTATATTGATAGAGTTCCTAGCAGCTCTAGGACTTTATATTTTGCTATATAAAAGATTGTAGTTTGAAAAGTATGTTTTAGATGGCGAAGCTAAAATTAAATTGGCAGAGTTATGTTAAGAATGGAATTTAAAAAAGCTTATTACTAGAGGAATAAAGCTACGTCCAGGACCTCTTTGTGCTTGAATAGAATTTTGGGATTATAGAGGGTAAAGATTATAGTTCATTGAAGAGAGAATGAAGAAATAGTAAGATACTAGTGATGAAAATGAGCAATAAAGGCTAGCACTGGAGATTTTAGATGAAGTAAAAAGATCTTCAAAAATAAGATTACTTAGCAATGTAATTTCCTATATAGGTTAAACTAGAATCTATCATAGAAGCTGATAATGAAGCAGATCCACCAAATCCTAGATAAACTCTTCATAAAAATGAAAATTAAAAATTACCTTTTACGAGGAACAGATCTATTTCTAGAAGAATAGATAAAGCAATTCAAAATATAACCAAAAAATAAGAGTCTCAAGAAAGTTAGAAAAATGACTCTTTTAAAACATAACTAGAACAGTCTTCTTCTGCAAATAAAGACAAATTTGATTGATTATTTTTACCTTTTTAATTAAAAAGAGATTAAATAACTTTACGCTCTTTATTAGGTTCAATCAATTTAATCAAATTTTATCTAAAATAGGCCTCTCGAATAAGACAATCTTATTTTCTCCAATTTAAAATGATTCAGATTCAAGTAACAGAAATAAAAATTAAATTTAAAAATAAAAGAAAGTCATAAAAATGAAGAAAATATGACTAATAATAAGATATTTACTCTAAATCTACTTCAAAATAAATAGATTGAGCATATAAACATTATCTAATTTTCTTTCAATGTATTTCATATTTTTGTTTAGAAAATATTCATTTTATGCTGCTTATTTAAATACTTTTTATCAAACATAAGATAAATATAAAAGTATTTTAGCATTAATCATTTAAAAAAATAGCTTATATGAGACCTATAGAAGATTGTTCAAGCATATTAATACTATTTTTAAATCTAAATATTTAAAAGCAGCTTAACAGTATAAGAGTTAAGAAATTTAACTAAGATTACAGAGCAAAGGTTCTCAAGTTTATTTAAATATTAATTTGATCATAATACTAAATGACTTTATATTAACCCTTTTTTATGGATATTCAAATTTATCTTTAGCAATTAAAAATTATGTTTCTACTCTTACTTTTCTAGAGATCTTTTAGTTAAAGCTAAAGTTAAGTTTAACAATTTTATATTTAGTCTCCAAATAAAAATATACCTATATTAGAGTAAGTTATATAACTATTATTACTCATGCATAATTCTAGATATTTATTTTAAATCTAGAAATTGTTAGTAAAGAGTAGAAAGGCAATACTAGATAAACTATTATATACTAAAATCTAGTATTACCTAACTGAAAATATTTAATCTACATTTGCTAAATAACAAGTCAAATATTTAGAATATTGAAGTTAGCTTAGCTTAAGAATCTAGTATAATGCAGTATTTTCTAAACTAATATATTTAATAAGCACTTAGCATAAAATACCTTTGCTATTAACAGAATTAATATAATAAATTACTTGACTATAAAAACTATAAAGGCTTAATCAGATAATAACTTCTGCTTTAAATGATAAAGGTTACTACATCTGTAGCTATCTTTTAAACAATAATCTAATATATTTAATACTTCAAATTTTTATTTAAAAAATCTATTATTAGATCTAGTAAACTGAAGCCTAAGGATAAAAGTTTTAAAATTAATTAAGAAGATAAAAATATGGCTATTGAGTATATTTATATATTTGGCTAGATTTTAATTATTTATTTTATGTTTGGCTTACTCTAAATATTATGAATATTTATCTCCATTTAGACTGATTAGTTTAGTTAATTATTTATTTTAAATTACTTATAGTCTGCAAAGTTTAATTTACTGATATATAATAGCAAATTAATATGATTTTACATCCAAATATTTTAATAGCTTGG
Source organism: Loxodes magnus (assembly GCA_946699065.1). Taxonomy (NCBI): domain Eukaryota; phylum Ciliophora; class Karyorelictea; order Loxodida; family Loxodidae; genus Loxodes; species Loxodes magnus. The sequence goes on along the minus strand of CAMPDV010000008.1, from coordinate 627,364 downwards.
ATAAAAATGATAAACATTTTCCGAGTGAGGTAGTTTTATTTATATCTCCTTTATTTGCTTTTTCATAAAATAGTATACCAAAGAGGATTGTTATGAACCTAGTGACTCATAACTCTAGACTTGATAGTCTTCTATCGTAGATTATATTATACCTCATCTTTTATATTGATTACTTTGATTATTGTTAGTTATGCTTGTTGCTTTAATTTAAGGAGATTAATAATTCTTATAAAATGAATACATTTTAGACTTTTATTTTGTAAATCGTACTCGTTTTTATTCTCCTCTTGACCTGGATTCCATTTGTTTCAGCTGATATAGAAGAGATAGAACGAATTAGATCACAAACTTAGAAGGAAATTGACGAAAGAATAAGAGAAGCAAGAGAAAGGATTGCTAGAGTTTAGGAAGAAGCTCGTAAGAGTGTTGAAGAATCTTTAAAAAGATCTTAGGAGAATTTTCCTGATTTAAATCTAGACTATGAAAAAAGAATGCAATAGCATGAAGAATATATGAGAAACCTAAGGGAAAGATTAGATAAAGAAAGAGAAACAGGAAGAGGTGATGATTGGAGAGAGGAAGCTTAGAAAAGAATATAAGAACTAAAAGATAGAGCTAAAAGAGATGGATTTGATCCTGATAGTAATTTTTTTATACAGAGGAAATGAGAGATAGAGAACTAAGATTCAAAGATCGTCCAAATAGATTTTCGGATTTGGATGAAGATTAAATAGTTGAAATAAATGATAATGACAAGGATGATTCATTATCACCAAATCAAAAAATTTAAAAAAGAAGAAAAAGAACTCCATCGCGTAAAAACTCTGATGGGTCCGATTTTGAAGAATCTTCAGATTCAGATATTGATTCTTGAGGAGAGGAAATGAGAAGAAGACATCCAGATATTGATTTCAAGGATTATCCAGGCGCTGCTGAAAGAGAAGAAATGAGAAAAAGACATATGGAAGATATGGAAAAGATGCGTTCAAGCTATCCTGAAAGACCTGATTCAGAATGGTTCGAAAAAATGAGAAAAGAGAGAGAAGAATAGTTTAATAAAGAACGAGAGGAAAGAAGAAAACGATTTGAGGATGATGACTTGACTTGGGAATAGAGAGCTGAAAAAATGAGGGAGGAAATGAGAAAATAGAGAAGCCGCGACTTATGAGTATAAACTTCTTTATTTTATCTTCTCTTTTGATACTTCATTTCTTTTAAAAACTTTAGAATTCTTAAGTATAAAATCGCCATCTAAACACTTTCATTAATGTAATCAACCTAATATTGTCTTAAAAAAACTACTTCGATCTTTTCTAAGTTATCTTATGTTATGAGATATTCCTTAACTTTTGAAGGATAAACTAGCATAAAATAAAGAATATACTAATGTGGTTATTAATGCTTCGTGAAAGACAATTTTGAAGATAAAGTAGATATAAAAATTCCTATATTGATTATTTATACTTGAAGGTTAAAATGAATGCAATATTTTCCAATGTATTTAAAATATAAACTATAATGCATTTTTAGTAGCAATTTGTATCTTTAATAAAATATACTTAAATCAAAGAAAAACTTATTTAGTTTCTAATAATTGATAAAAAGGAAGCTACTCAAATTAAATAATTTTGATTTAATTCTATTTTTATAAAGATAAGTTAAGATATATAAAGTACTAAATAAGGAAGTTCTAAATCTATAATTACAAATTTAAGATAAAACTAGGAAAGATAAATAAGCAGTAATAATTGCTAAAATTATATAATTAAAGATATAGAAATGTTAATAACATGATCAAAACGGCGAAAATCTTGGAGAGTAATGATTTTCATAACTAAGACAAATTTTTAGATGAAAAAGCAAAATATGTATAAATTAAGATAAAAAAAATTAGCTTAGTTATAAATAAAATTTGAAGGATTAAAAATATAATTCACATAAAATCTTATTGTAATAAAATAGATTGGATATACACTATATCCAATACATTTAAAACTTATTGGTGGAGAAACTAATTTGCAAAAATAAATTAATATTTCCTTAATAATTAACTTTAATACTTAATATTTTAGATCCTATACCTAAATACTTCTAATTTGGTTAAATTAGAAATTGTTTGCAAATTTTCAATTAAAATTAAATCAAAAAGAATAAAATTATCATTATAACTCAAATTCTAAATTTTTATCTATTTTTAATGAATTTAATAGAAAAGCAAGATATACAAATTTAAATACTAAAACGAAATTTAGATCAATTCTTGTTTAAGTTTTCTTTTATATTTCTTTAAAATTGTCTAGATTTAATCAAACCTTATTTTCTCCACTGTTTTAAAAGGATTTTACTAAGCCCTCATCTTATCCTTTACAGAGAGCCTATCTTTAAAACTATTATTTAACTTTAATCACTAAAATTTTATTTACTAACTCTTAAAGATCTTTTAGTAAACTTCTCTGACTCCTTTACTCAAAAACTTCATTTATGAATGCAGTCTTTTTTCGTTCTTCTGTTCTTCTGTTCTTCTTACAAAATTAGAATTGAAATTGGTTATAAATTTATTCTGAGGCAAATAAGAGAAAAATATTTAAATTATTCAGCAAGATGTCTTGATGTAAATAGGGTTTCCTTTTTATAACAATCTTTTAATGAAATTTACTTCTATTAATGTTTACTTATTAAATGCTTTTACTTTTATTGCTTATTTTTGTCTAAATTCTAAAGATATCATTAAGAACTGGCTATCCCATTTATATATTTAAGCAAATTTAACTATTAATATACTAAATAGCAATTTTAAGTACCTGTTGTATTTTACTAGATTCTAACAACGAAAATATTATAATATTTGAAAGGCAATGAATGCCAATGGATTTATAATAAGATAGAATAATTTTAATAAATAGCATCTTTCTCCTCATTAATCTAATTTAAGCATAATTTAGAACTATGTAATTTAAAAGCCAAAAGCTCAAGCTTTAATATTTATCTATGAGTAAATTATAATAGTTATTTAAAAATTAATTATACAGTATAAAATTTAATATATACTATGATTAAGTGATAATAGGAATATAGCTAATTCTTATCAAAATCAATCTTTAAATTTTCCACTTAGCACAGACAAATTTATGATTGCTTATATTTATTTTTTGACTGATAATAGAGCTAAAGTATAATGAATATTTTAAAATATATTAAAATTATAGGTTGATGAATTAACAAATAAAATTCATATCTATTTTCAGGTTAATTATGCTTATTTTATTACCTTTTGGTTTTTTATAAGTATTTTTAGTAGTTTTTCATATGTCACTAGTATAAAAATTTAGATACTTCATGATTATAAGTAGAAAAAGAGATTTTTATTTTGTTTTTTTTTTGAGAAATTTAAAAAATTAGTTAGAGTAAATTAAAGGTAGTTCTTCACATTTATTTTTGGTGCTTTTTCCCTCGTTGAACTGGCTTTTCCACCAAACATAATATTCTTTTTCCTAATTTTATGTTCAGCTTATAACTATTTCATTTCTCTCTTCCTTTTAGCTTCCTCTCTCACTTTTTAAATGGTTAAGTAATTCCTTTCTTTCGCTTTTTCCATAGTCTAATAAGCATTTTAAAGCTTTTATTTGTCAATTGAGCTGAATGACCTCATTCCTAATATATCCTGAGATGGCATAGTTAAAAATTAATTGATTAATTGGTTCTTTTAGATTGAAGTTATACTTACTCTTCTCCTTTAGTTGTTTAATGGCTTTCCAATTTTCATTTCTTTAATGAATTAATTCATCCAGTAATAAGCTTTTTAATCAAAAGATTTTTTTACTTTAGGATAAGTTCCTTCACCAATATTCCATACAGTCAAATCTTCTCTAATTATATCAACATCTTTCTCCTCTTCTAGAGATTTCTATTCTATTTTAGAGGCTAAATTTTGAAAGACAATTTTAGATTCTTCATCTTCTTGTTAATCCTAATCATAATCTTATTTTTAATCTTAACCTTAATCTTAAATTATCTGATCATTATGAATTTAAAATTTAATTTATTTCTTTTTTTGCTATTTATTGACATCTATTTAAGAAAAAGTTCTAAAAGACTTTCTTGTAATTGATGACTTATTTTCTTGCTCTTTCTAAGAAGTTGCGATAGTATTAGACTTAGAAATCTGATAGATATCTTAGGAAGTTGAAAATTGATTAAATAAATTAGCTTAATTTGATCCTTCTGGAGTATCAAAAGTGGAAAATGCGTTATTTAAATTCGAATTAGGAGTTTTTAGCTCAGTTGTTGTAGGAATTTCGTTGATTGATAATTGCATATTGCGACGTGGTTAAATAAACGTTTCTTTAAACTTAAGTTTAGGCAACTATATCTCTTTTATTTACTCAATTTGCTCTTTCTCCATAATTTATTAGACATGTGCTTGAAATGTTGAATTTCTTGCGTGATTTATTCTTTTATACTTCTATTGACTTGGAGAAGTATTTTAACTATTTTTGGATTAAGTAGTAGCTAACATATCGTTATTTACATCCTTCTTGCTTGTTTCTTTTGATAAAGAAATTTGTAAAAAAACCTATTTTTCAGAATCATTTTATTAAGCTTGGTTGGCATTCTCAATTGAGTTTTCATTTGTAGAAGGAATTGCTTGAGAAAGATCTAGGTTTTTATGAAAAATAGTGTCTAAAGTTTCTTCATCTATTTAGTAAGGACTTTGCTATTCAGATTATTAATCATTTAAGGAGACTTTAGAAGTATGAAGACTTTTCGCTATTCTGTTCATTTTATAAGAATTTTCTTTATTAGATTGATTATTTATGAAAAAATTCACTTTCTTCTAGCTCTAATTGCCTGTTTAATTCAGAACTATCTATTTTATTTGAGGATCTGCATCTTTATTTAGTTTTTTCAGTTGTTGAATCAACTGTTTATTAGACATTGAGCTAAATTTTGGTGAAACTTCATAAAAATTTTCGTCATATTTGACATCTTCGTTTTCAGGATAAGCAACAAAATTTTCAGCTACGTTTTGATTTGTAATCTTGATATTTCTAAATTTCTTTTCAATTATTTCGTATTCGCTATCTGGCCGCTTATGCAATTCGTTTAACTTTCCTAAATCATAGTTTGCGTGATGGAACTACCATCCACCTAAAGTGGGTCCATCTTTTTAGTTGTCAATACGAGTGAGAACCCTATTATTAACAGGTCCATCTTTCTTTGTTGTCGTATCTGTTTTACATCGAGCTCTCTAACTAAACTAAAGAGCTTCTTAACGGCTTGATCCTTGCTATCTCAAAGTCATATAAACAAAAGCATCAAATGGCTTAACATCAAAGTTAGCATTCTAAATCTTCCTACAATTAAAAGCAAAATCAAATTTTTATATTTTCTATTTTTCTAATCTTTACTTTGGCCTTGTAATATTATAAGGAGCTCCAATTATCTAATATCAGTTTCCTAAGTTTTCCTCATATTCATAATTAGGAACTTCTCTTAAAAAATACCTTTCATGATCTATTTCTATATTTTTTTCCTATGTTGGTGAAGCAGGTAGAGAAAAAGAAGGAATATGAGTATCTAATGTTGAGAGTCTTCCACCTGATGCAGTATGCTTCCTTCAATAGCTAAAAAGGGGCATTTACGTTTTCATCAAATAATTTTCATACTTCTAAATTTCCTTATCTTCTGATCTTTACAATCACTATTCGAATTTAAGTTAATCTATAATATTCTTTCTTTACTATGTTTAGCATATTCGCATTTTATTGTACTTTGACTTTTGTTACATGTTTTCAAGTTTTTCTTGGAATTAATTTCTCTTCTTCAAGTTAGTTTGTTATAATTTTTCCTAAAGTAAAGTTAACTAATCTTAATAATTTTATTGCAGCTTGTCAATGTTTTATTTGAAAATGGGTAAGTATTTTTAACTTTTCTACCCTATTTGATTTAGCTTATCTAAGTCAGCTTTCGCTTTATTTTCTTCAAACTTCTTAAACTTTTCATCTATAGAATTCTTAAGACTCTAGCTATTCCATTAGTGCTCTATATTCAATAAATTTCTTTTAATTCCAGCCTATTGAGTTTTCACTTTTCTGAAAGTTTTAGGATCGAGTTTATCATTCTCCTACAGAATCCACAAGTTATTTTCAAGTTTATTGAGTTAATTCTAGTAGGAATCATACTTATATTTTAATTTTTCCATTTAATTAGAATTGGCTAATTCTTACTTTTATCACTAAACGTTTATTTCTACCTTAATTTAACTTTATTACCTTAAGATTAGCTTGTCTCAAGTATTAGTTCTAATATTGAAACTGCTTTACTTAGAAGTAGATTTATAATATTTAAACAGTGCTAATTATTGTTTTAGTCAGATTATACTTTTAATATTAGGGACTAGTAAGAGGAACTAGTAAGAGGAACTAGTAAGTCTAGATGTAATATTTTATACAAGTGATCACCTTTTATAGCTTATACTTAATGTTATGCTTTTGAGTTATATATAAATAATACTCTATAAGGATAATTTCATAAAAGGGCTCGTTTAGGAATTAATAAAATCACATTTACATTAAAAAAATTATTTTTTTCTGTGATATCTAATAAAAGAAAAACTACACTGAAACAAATTTAAGTTTAGTTTAAAAAAACGAAGCTATAAAAGATTAAAAGAGTAAAACAGTAAAGAAAGTAAAAATTTAACTTCTTAAATAATAAATAAATCTATTTACAACAGGATTTGTCTTGTAATAAGCTCTATATCCTATTTAAGCAAGATCATGAAGGCATTAGTAATTTACTATTTATGCGAATTATATAAATAATATATTTCTTTTGAGATCTATATAACTATAAATGAAATCTAATGCTAGTTTTTATTTAATATGCTGAGATAATTCTTATTTTATATGTTGAATAGATAAAATATATCAAGCTCCTTATTATTTTTCTCTTTTCATATTTTTCTCTATTTTTGCTTCTTAATTTAGGATTAAATAATTTAAATGATGTAGATTTATGTAAGATAAAGGTTTAAATAGACTAAATTAATACACTTTAATAACTTAGTAAATTCAGAAATTTATACTATTTTTCAATTTGTTGTGTTATTTAGAGTTTAAGTTATGTTTCTTTTTTGTTTCTATAAAGAGTGTCTATGTATTAAAGGTTACTATATGAAATATACAACAAAGCAGATTTAAATAATTAGATTTAATTGAAATTAAAAGCTTAATAAATAGCAAAGAATAATAAGGAGTTCATATTAGTTTGAGCTTTTAAATACAAGTGCAATAAAACGTTTTAAGGAATAAAAGAAAATAGTGAATAGCAATTAAAAGATGTATTAGATAAATATTTAACTATATATACCAAATTGTAGGTAATGATATGATAATATTTTTATTTTAAAATAAAGTTTATTTTCTAAGAGTTACTTCAACTTGTAATACAATCACTCTATTTTCATCATTTATCTACCTAAACTATATCTTCAACTATCTAACTACCTTTTGACGTGTTTATGTCTTCAAGCTTAATTTCTTATTGTTTAATATTGAATTTCTTTATATTAGAATAGCATCCTCACAAACGGAAATTCCTAAGAAATACTAAGAGTAAACTTTTGATAATTGTAAAGGCAAAGTATAACAAAAACCCTTTAGTTGATATATTTACTAATAAGATGCAGGCTTAATGAGCAAATAATTTAGACGTTTGAAGAAAGCTAAAAATATACGAATAAAAGGAATTTAGACTATTAAATTTAATTTATCTAAGATTAAAAAATGGCATGGGTAAATACACCTAAGTCAAAATAGCTGATAACGATGCCATTCGTAACAGATACTATTATTGACTGAAATAAGAATGTTCCTTTACTATATTCTTAAGACTTTAATCTTCCTTAGTTTCCCCAAAAGCCTCCTGAAAGAACACAGATATATAGAAATCTATATGGGCCTACTTTTGGAAAGTGATCGGGAGGAGTAGTTCCTGGCTATATTAAAGTAGAAGAAAATTGCGTGAGATACTTATGCAAAGGATTTCAAAAATTCAAGAGAGGCTAAGATCCAAGTAGATATCATCCTAAGGTTCATTACAAATTTGAATTTGAAAATGAGGAGGAAAAACTATAGCAAATAAAAAAAGCGACCTAGATACAATAAGAGTATGCCGAAAGATATAACGTTTTTAAGAATCAATATAGAATTGCTTATGATGAAATATTCGATGAATTTTTCCTTGAAGTAGATCTTTGACATTACTTTAGAAACGGAATGTTCTGATGTGATATTAATGATGCTCTAGAAATTTTCAAATTTAATTGATACCTTGACTTGATTAAATTTAAAAAAAATGAAAGAGAATGGTATAAGTATATAATTTATAGACATGATAGTGTCAATAATAAAAAAATTCAGTTATAACAGTAAATTAGAAATCTTATTGATGCTGATGAGCAGGACATTTAGTCAGCTTATAAAGATTTTCAACCTAAAGATTGGAATATCTTAAATCAGAGGAGGAAAAACATGTATTTTTAAATAAAATATTAATAATTATTATAAACAGTCTCTAATCTAGCAACTCTACTCCAGAGATTACTTATTTCATGTCATTGTATAAAATTCTGGTTTAAATAGTTTTTTATTTATAGCTTAATAAGATCTTTTTAAATACAATTTCATTTTTATATGAAAGTTATAAATAAAATCTCTAACGGATAAAATTTTTATCCAGCAATAAAAATAAAATTACGTTAATAAGCTTTTAAGTATTAAAATTTATTTAATAGATGAAGGTATTCTTTACTAATATAATAAAATATTATTATCTAGAGTTTAGTTAATTAATTAGCTTGCTTATTATTTATTCAAAAGCATATTTTCAAAGTTTAAAAATATCCTTTACGATTCATCTTGATTTAATAACTTGGAATAATTTAATTAAATTTTGAATCTATATTAAGACATAATTAAAATCAACCATATAAGAAAGAATATTTATTTCAATTAAGCATTCTTTAGCTGCTCTAATATAAAGTTCTTTTAGATCAAAAATTATTCTGCTAATTTTTCAGATAGGCATGTTTTTACTTTTAGCTGAAGTTTTAGATAAAAAATGTATAAATTTTAAAACTTAAGATTTATTTTTCGGAAAAAATTAAAAAAGTAGATGATCCAAATAATCGGTAAAACATAGGTAAATGGGAAATTTAAGTACATTGTACATTAGTAGTCTGATACTTTTATAAAGATAACTTTACTAAATGATTGTAATAATTTTATAATAAAATAGTAAAAATAATACAATCTATTATCTAAGGATTCATTAGCTATAAAGATATCAAATTTTTATTTTCATCATTATGATTTTTTATTCTCCGTGATGAAATTTAAATTTAAATATACTCTTAGTCTGTTAACTTGGTTCTGAAGAAAGATTATATTTAAATTGATTGATAATTAAATAAATCCCTAAAAGTTTGCTAAGTTGATAATTTTATAGTTTAATGTTATTTATCTTGTGCATAAATAAAATATTTTGATTTGTTATAAAAGAAATTTTAAAATTTTAATCCTATCTATATAATGTTTGCCATGCTATTGCAAATATTTGATATCTAAACAAAATTAAATTAGATAATAAGCATTTATAAATAAACCTTGAAACTATCAGATTATTTCATTAGCATTGCTATTATTATAATTATCTAAATTAGTAGATCCAAGTGTCTAAATTTCATTTTTCTTTGATTTTCTGTGCTTATTAAATTTGATTTAGCTAGATAATGCAATAAATTCTTAAAATTAGTTTATAATTGTAATCTTTTTAAATTCACATTATCAATGTTTAGTTATAGATGTCCTAGTGCCATACATTATATAGAACTTAACATGATTTAAATACTTAAATCGCTGTGATTTAGACTAAGTTCTATATAAGATTATTAAAAAAACAATATACTTTATTTAGTAAAATTATTGATAATTACTGTTAAATTAATTTCTAGCTTCTTAATTAAATAGTTTCAGCCTGGATAGTTTATACTATCTTCCAAACTAAGTAGATATAAAGTAATAAATATGAAAGGTAATTAAATATTATTGCTTTAATTATTAAATTATTAATAGAATAACATTTGCTTAAAACTATTTAATCCCATATGCTAGTATATTCAAATACTCTATTAAAGAAGCTTATAACTATAATTCTTTTCTTTATAATAATTATTTTCTTCATTTTTTCTTTTGATAAATCATTAAATTTGGATAAGTAAATTTTAAATAGTTCAGTCACTCAATAGATTTAAATTAACATTTTAAAGTAAAAAAAAGAATTAAAAAGAATAGAAATGATATCAATATAATGAAAGTAAGACTTATAAAAGCTTAGTTGCATAGCTAATTAAAATGAGAAATGAAGGTTAATTAAGAGTATCAAAAAATAGTTTGACATTATAATTTATAAGACTAAAAATGGAAAATCCTAAAAATGGCTTTTAAATTTATTCACTTTCTCCTGGAAGTATTGCTATTTTGCAAGAGAGTTTTCCTCTAGTGGCTCCTGTTTAGAAGATTTAAAGAATTGCGAGAATATCCCCAAACCACAAAATTAAGTAGACATATGATACTTAGACTTTTAACTGGAATTATAAGATATATTCATCCAAAAGCGGGCAATATAGTTTGCTAAAACCTTCTAAAGTTCTAGTTTAAAATGAATCTCCTACAAACAAAATTTTGGAAAAGATGTTTAGAGAATCAAAGAGACAAATTGCTGACTTCTAGCGCTCTAAAACACAAAGAAGCCTTTTTAAGAATTCTAGAGCATAAAATTTTCTTTTATCTACCTAAAATAAATTTACAATGTCAGGAAGTTTAAAAGAGCATTTCTAATCTGATGCAACTTTTGAAAAAAATTAAGAATCAATTTAAAACCATAAGCATTTAAGTTTACCTAAAATTAAAAAAAAGATGAACATTATACTGCAGAAAGCAGAAGATGCCTTAAAAGAATCACCAAAGATGATTATCTAGTAAATAGAAAAAGACTAGCAAAAGATATAAAACAAACTATAAGATCTCTTTAAAGGAATGGATAAAAGTACAAAATGAGTATAGTAGGACCATCACAAGAATAATAAAAGCTGTTAACAAGATAATTTAGTAATAACTAAAAGATAAATTAAGCAACTACGCAAGGATATTAAGAAAGATTTGTAGAAGCTATCGTTTAACGAAAAACTTAAGTGAGTTAATTATTTTTGAATTATTTTTAAATGTCTTTTATCTATAGACTTATCTAATGCCCAATATCTTTTAACAAAACTTGCTTCAATTCTAATATTAAGGATAATAACTTCATGTGCAACAATGTGATTAAATAAAAAGCATTAAATTTTGTACTTATTAGTATTTATTTAAAATCTAATTAAAATTTATTAACTAACTAGATAATATTAGCAGAAAAAGAACTAATGTAACTATTTTTGGATATTTAGTTAATCATTTAAGTGTTAAATCAAATTAATAATTTACTTAAAGGAAATATCTGGCAATAAAAAATAGATTATCAAACATAATAATTATATTAAATATATTAGAAATATATAATATAATTATTAGGAGTTTAGACTACAAATAATGCTCATACTTTCTAATTTAAATTTTAGCATTTTAAACAATATAACTTTCCAAAGCTTTTACTTATACTTTAAAATTTATATGGTATAATTACTTTTAATATTTAAAATTTATCTCTATTTAGTCCTAATTTTATAAGCATTTGGCTTAATAGAAATTAATATAATAGTTTTCTAATTAAACGTTCTTGATTATTACTTTATTTATCAACTATTATTCACTTAAATATTATTTGAATAAGTTCTTTTAACTTAATAATTAGCATCATTACCAATAAATTTATTTATTTTAATAATTATTATCTTTTAAATATTTTATCTCAAGCTAAAAATGAACTTAGTGCAAATAAAGAGATTAAAAAATTGATTTTAATTAATTAAAAAAGAATATATCCATTCCTATTTAGCACGTTCAACTCAATTTCCTCATATAATTAGAAGTTATATTGGTTATCTCTATCAAAACTATTAATTTTAAATTTAATATTCTGTTAGATTTTAGATATTAGTTAATATGCAGAAATAAAATTTAAATTAAGCCCTTTAGATATAAAAAAAATGGATTAATCTCTTCGACTCTCAAAAAATTAACTTAGAAACATAAAGAGAAAAGCAGCAAAAGAAATTTAGAAAAAATAATAACAATAGGAGGAGTCAAGCTCTTCTTCAGAAGGTAAAGTTATGGTAGGATAAATAGAGATAAGTTAACCTAAAAACGAAACTAATCAAAAACTTTAAATTTAATTAGACCAAATGTAAAAAGTAATCTCAAATTATGAAGAAACAACTTACAACTTAGGCGAAAAAATACGGGAACTAATGAGTAACATAGAAGATTAGAACAACGAATTACTAATACTTAGAAGATAACTTATTTGTAGCAAATTAATAACGGAAGAATAACTCTGAACTTAATCATAATAAAATTTTAAATACGACACAAAAATGGAAATAGAAAAAATACCAATAGAATTAAAAACAGAATTGAATCCAGAAAAAGAAATGATTGCTACAAGTTTCATTAAAAGATTAGAAAATATAGAAAATAAATTATCATAAAAAAGAACGAAATAAAGACAATAGTACAAACTTTGTTGATGTTGCAAATCAAATCGACATATTTTAAAAAACTGTTGATAATGAAAGAAAATAAACGAATAAGAGCAGAAAAGAACATGGAGACAACTCAATAAACTATGAATAACTCCAACAGGGATCTACAAATAAAAACTTTTTGCAAGACCACTTGAACGGTTACAGTGGTAACCTTCCACTTAATAAAAAGGTCGTGGATCACACCCACGTTAAAAAAACTGTCCGCAGGAACTGGTTGCAATTCCAGAGAATGCAAAACTCTACTAACTTTAAGTATATTATTATTATTATTATTAAGCCCTTTAAATTTTGTGGTATATACAGCCATTAAAATACATAAAGCTTTTCTATATCAAAGAATTTTAACATATGATATGGTTCAACTATTGATTGTTATATAAACTTAATAATGCTTATTTAATTATCTAGATTCAAGGAAATTTTAGAAATTTTATTTATATTTTTAGTAATTAGACTTAGTTAGGATAAAATAACGGTATAGTTGTAATTAATGAATAATAGTTTTAAACATTTTTTATAAAGATAGAGTAAGCTAAAAATATAATAAGAGTGAAAGTTCTAAGAGATAAAGTTGATATTTATTGATTTTTAATTTATATAGGTATAAGTAAATTTTCTTATTACTTAGCTAAATAAATATAACTAATTATTTAATAAGACTAATAGTAAGATAAGTTATTTATAAGCTTTATGCTAATACCTGAATTTAGGCTGTGTTGATGGATTTTTTGGATATTAAAATAACTAAAAGTAAAAATTTAAATTAATGTACATAAAATTAAAAATGTATTTATCAGATACTTCAGGCTTCATACTAAATATTTGATGCTAAAACAATACCCTATCTTTGGTTGGAGTAAGCATTACTTCTCTATTATAATTTATCGCTTAATGAAGATTCCAAATTTTCTTTAGAAGTATTATAATTTTCTTTAAAATCACTTCCACTAATATCTTTTATATACTGAGCTAGTTTATTCGCTTGTTATTACCATTAATTTGCAAGTTGCTCATTTGCTATTACCGCATCATATGCTTCTTGATACTTCTTTTGCAATTCGCTCCTTTCTTAGTTGATCAAATTAAGTTTATTTTCATAATCTTAAATTTCTTATAAATGTTAGTTTACTTGAGAAACTTGCTTTTGATATTCAGTTTGAAGATTCTCATAATTCTAATTCATTTATTTGCAGTTACTATCCTATTATTCCTTTTCTTATTATATTTCATTGAATTTCTTTATCAAGTTTTTACTCTTTTCGCAAAGATTATTTCACTTTTATCTCTTGATATCAATTTCAAGGTTTAATATTTTTTCTTTCATATCCTTTTAGTTGTAAATCTGCTTAATTTAACCCTCTCGTATTAAAATATAAGTATCTTTGTATTAAATAATCTATCTTAAAATATTTATTTTGTCTTCCATCATTTCTTACTATTACTTCATAATATCTTTGCATTCTTAGTTAAATTGTTTAAGGGTGCTCATATTTTTGTTAAGGTCTGCATTTTATTCTTATAGCAGATTTATCTAATCTTAGAGTTCTTAAATAGATTTTTACGAGAAATTTATTGGGGATAGATTAGCGTCTTAGCAGACTTTCATTCTTTCATATTTAGCATTTTACTCATTTTCAAGCTATTTTTAAATAATTTCCTTTTGCTATTACTCGTTGATTTAATTAGTAATTAGCTATCTGTTTTTTTCATTGACTTCATCTAGCATTTTCTGCATATTTGATATTTCTTTTTGATAATCTTGCACAGCATCTTAAAATTATTGCTTATATGTCTCATTCTGCTTTACTTCCGCTTAGAGTTTTTCATTAAGTTCCATGACTCTTACTTGTTGCTATGTAAAATAAATCTACTATTACTAATCAAGTTGGCTTTTCAGAATTTCACATTCCTTATAAAATTCCTCTTCTTTATACCTTAGTTTTAGTTCTAAATTTTCGCTTTACTATTTCCAGTGTTCCTCAAGTTGCTTTAACTGTTCTATTTCTCTTACTTATCTTTCATTTTCCTATGTTTAAAAAACAGATTAAGTTCTTTATTTAGTAATTTCATTCTGCAATGATTACACTTAGAATTTAAGATTTTGGATTAAGTTTTCCTTTTCGACTATTACATCTTTATTAGATTTATCTATATTTTTGAAAATCTCTAAGTCACTTTTAGTCTATTTTAGTTATATTTCAAGTTCTTTTATTTACTTAGACTAAACTCTTACTTCTTGTTCTTTATAACTTAACGAAGTTTGGAGTTCTTCAAGAAATTTATCATTTTAATTATTTTAGCTTTGCAGAGAAGAAAAGTCTTAAGCCGTTTATTAGTTTTTGTTCTTTCAAATAGTGAAGTATAAGTGTTAAGCTACTTCTTTAAGATTATGTATTTTTTGCATGGATATTAAGTAGTCTCTGTTTTTATAATGCAAGCTTGCATCATTCTTGCAATTGGCTAGAAATATTACTTGCTAGTACTAAACTTATTCAAAGCTCTTTATAAACTCACTAATAAAACTATCTTCTATTTTACTACTAAAAGACCCTTAATCTCCAAATTAGATAACTTGAGCTAGTTAGTTCAACGAACTTTTAGTAAAACGACCTTCTAAAAGCGAAATCGTTTATTGATTGAAAGTTATTTAAGCGAAGATTGAGTCATAATTGCAGAGACTTTTATTTCTAAATTCAATAAAACTGCTGAATAGCTAATTAGCATCGAAATTTTGAAAGACTTGAGATTTTATATCCTATTTTTGGAAGTACATAATGCTTAATACTATCTGATTTTCTACGATTCTATTTTACTTTTCGAGTAAGCTCATTAGAGTCTAATAGATTAACCCAGAATCTCCAGTGATTAAGTCACTTCTATTTAGTGATATTAATATCTTGCTCTCATACTTCTAAATTGCATTTTCTAGAAAATAGCTGAAAATTGATTAAGAATCTTAGTCTTCAGAAACGAAATCAAATTAGAATATTTCTTCTTTTATCTCTTCATCCGTTTCTATCTTGCTTCCTAGTTCTAATTAACTAGCATTTGGAGATTTCATTTACTTCTTGGGTAGAGGAGACTTTGGAGCTAATTTTTAGGCTTTGGAGATTGGAGATTTTGATCTTTATTAATTTTCAATCCTACCTTCCTTAACTCGACTTTGAACACCCTTCACATTACTTTTTTCCTAGAGCTGCTAATAAGTTTACACTTCTATTTAAGATAAAAGAATTATCTAGTTTTTAGATTGAGTTTTCAAGCATGGAGTTTAAATATCTTCGTTAGTATTTTAACATACTCTAATGCAAGTTTATAGTAAGTCGCTTTGAAACATTATTTTACTCCTTTCGAAATTCCTTAAATATTTGAAAATACCGCGAATTTTTGAATAAATTTTCAAATATTTTAAATAAGATTTTTATTCAAATTAACGCTTAATAAAAACTAATTTGTATAGTATATTTGATGATCTTCATATCCTTAAAGCTAACTGCAGCTAATATATAATGGCATTTATAAATAAATTTATTACTTAAACTTATGATTATCTTTTAAAGCCTAATTAGCTATACTATTATTAAAAATATAAAAATTAACTTGTAAGCATTCCAATTTAAAATTTCTTAGATTTATACCTTATCACTTGTATAAGCTTTTTGAATTAAAAGTACTAGTCTAGGAAGTATCGATCTTCTTTGTCATTATAATATTTATTAAATCCTTACTTTTGGCTAAATAAACCGGATTTGTTCTATTTTTATAATTTATATTAATTAAGGGTTTGTATTGTAAGTAATGCATGTGATGATTCTCATTATATTGTATTAAGAAAGTTATATCTTTGAACTGCTACGTTCTTCTTTGATGGCCTTGATTAATGACACTATTATTTAGATATAATTGAGAAATTTGAATTTGATAAGCTTAATAATATGTGATATTAGGAATTAATAGAAGATATATAAGCTGGAGGCTTAGATAAAGTTCTATAGGTATTTAGTTTGAAGATTGCTAATTTTAATTTTAATATAATAAAATGGTAGAGCTTAACCTATCAGCTGAAGTGACTCCAGCTTATGAATACTCTTAAGAAGAAACATTCAGTTCTTTCCTACATAGTGTCAAAGCAAATAAGGACTGCGCAGCCGTCAAGAAAATTTTCAATAACTGTAGAAGCACTCCTCTCGGTAAAGTAGTTGACCCAAGTCTTTGCTAGCCACATGCTGAAGCTCTTATTTCTTGCTATAATTTTATTCGACTTGGAGGATGCAACTCAGAATTTAGATCTGCTCTTGACTGCTTGAAATAAAATGGAGATAATCAGTCTGGATGTGAAAACTTTATCGATGGGTATGCTAATTGCAAACTTGATTCAGTAGCAAAGTTTGCTGATTACCAATGAAATTTAAATAAACCTTTTTAATAAAAGTTTTAATATTCTAATTTACTTTGACATTCACTAACTAGATGCTACTACCTGCTCTCTATTTATCAAATATTGCTACTCTCTGCTTTAATCACTTTAGGCATCAATTATTATTCTTTTATCTATCTAATTAATTTCTTTAGAAAGTATAATTAAAAATAGAATGGCAACTTTACAAATTCCAATAAACAAGTAGATGTAATATACTATTACCTTAGGCTAATAAGTCTATCTAACACAAGATGCGATAATTATAAGCCTTTCTAAAGATATAATGGACATACTAGTTATATAGTTTTTACCTGCTTCTATTAATTCCTTTATAAAACAATTTGTTAGTTTTTTAATGTTGATAAGTTATATAGTTCTTAACTATTCTGTAATTGTTTGAGTTAAAATTATTAAAAACTAATTTAAAAGGTTATTGAAAGTTCTTAAAAAGGATTAATGAATAAAATAATAAATTTATGAAATAGCACTAGCATTAAATAATTTTCAAAAATAAAGATAAAATATTGCTAAGAATATTAGCTTACTTATGCCTACCTCTATTATTTAGTAGAGGTATGTTATGAAATAAAAGAAAAGTATGCTTATGATTGCATAAAGATTCTTATTTTCATCCTTTGAAATAGAACCTATTTATTATTAACTAGATAGTTACTCAATAATAATTTTAAGCATACTATATTATACTTTAGTTTATTAATAATCATAAGTAGGTTATATTTTAAAGTACTGCTGATATAATTATATTTATATAAGTAGACGTAAAGATAACCTCAGAAGCTTAGATAGTAATAACTAGAACAATTTAAGGTTTGGACATAGTTATATAGAGAAACAATAGAAAGAAAGTTATTAAACTATTAATAAATTTAGTTCAGTTATATTCATCAATGAGCATGGAATTTCTTACTAAGTGCTCCATCAGGAATAAACTACCGTTTTCATTAGGCTCAAGCCATCTTTCTGTATTCTTTGTATTAATTTTAAAATCTGATGTATCGATATCAAAGCCTCTTAGAACTGCTTGTAAAATATCGGGTCTATTAACCTATCCTTCTCTTAGAAGAACAAGAATTTAATCTTGCAAGTTTCTTCCTATAAATGTGAAATTAGCTGCTTAAAAGTGTGTTTCGTAATTAAGCTTTGATTCTTTTTCATTAACTGGCTCTGAATTTAATCCCCTTTGAGGCTCTAGCATTTATTTATCTGCAGAAAGCAAGTTTAATTCACTAATTGGTATCCAAGCAACATAGCGAGTGTTGTTTAGATTAGAAGTTTCGACCCTCAAAATTGTTCCTCCTCTTAGTAAGGAAAGATTTGTAATATGGAATTGTAATCCCCATATATATTCAAAGTGCAAATATCCAGCAAGTAATGGTGCCACTAGAAAAACATTATTATATTGCCAAATTAACTAAAATGGATTCATAAAATACAAATAGAGCATCCAAGGAGCACTAAAGTGCCATAGGCAATATGGATATCTAGTTAATGGCTTTATATGTGTAAATACGTTGCAATTGTAAAGACAAAGTTCACCTCTTCTGTCAAATTCAATTGGGGTTTCAGGCTTAAAAACTTAAGTATCTTAAGGAACACTTTCATGCTTATTAAGCACAAATTATCTGAAATCATTGTAAGGAGCATTTCCTTTATAAATATAGTGCTCCTTAAAAGTTGATAGAGTTGTATTGAAGCGTATTGCTCTTCTTATCAACATTTTTAATTTTAATAAATAAAATATCTCAACGCTATGGAGTTTTCAATCTCTTCATTATCATAAAAATCTACCTTTACCTTCCAAAGTAGATACTTGGTCTAATTAAGTTTATTACTAGTTCTTCTCCAATTTTAAATAGCTTTTTCAGCTTAATATTTGTAATTAAAAATTTATTTAACTACTAGCTTAAAATGTAATTTTACTATTAATGTTAATGTTTAATATCTTAGTATTGCAATCTTCTAAGTCTCAAATATATACTATATAAGAAAAATACATAATAGACTAAAGCTTTTTAATAAACGAGATATTTAATATATAAATCTCAATTTAAAATGTATTAATTTAATATTACCTTTATTTTATAGTTAAAGGCTATTTAAATTTTTATAAATTTCTATTATTATAAATATAATCATTATTATTTATTAAGTGAGCTATCATAATAGGAGTATAATTCAGTTTTATTCCATCAATAATTATAATAATATTAATTCTTTCATCTAAAAGTGTAATCTTTTTTCTTTCTCTTAGTTTTCAAAAATTCCAGTTTTATAATTTATATTGACGTTGAATTCTTCGACTATATTTATAAAACTGATTACAATTCCACTCCATCTATCTAACTTGTATACAATCTTATTATAGACTCTATAGCTATTTATTTTAATCTTTTTAATTCTCTTCAAGTTCATAATACTCTTATCTTTTGAGTCTTTTGAAGAAAAATCAGTGTTTTTTGATGTTGGAAGAGATGCAATATGAACATTTGCTTATCTTCTATTTATGTTTTTGCTTCGAAGAATCAATTTCTCAGCTTTTTCAATATTTTTATTCGATTTTTAATTTCGCTTAATCATTTATTTAAGTACTCATGATATTAATTATAGTAAGTCCAGCAATTCTTATATTTCTCAGTCGAGTTGAGCTAAGATTAGCACCACAATTTTTCTTCTGTTAATACTTTAGTTAGAGTAAGTTGTTTTCATAAGTAGTTACTAAATTGAGTTTCTCAATATACGTTAGGAGTTCTCTTATTCTCTCTTAAAAATTGTAGTTTAACTCATACTTGTGTAGAGAATTTTCTTCATTAGAAAGTATTGCTAAGACAGGGAAAAATCTCCCATTAGATTATTGAAGTGCTATCTTAATTTTCTTGTAATCATTTTACTCGATTCGATAATAAAGATTCTTATGTTTTTCTTTTTCTTCTAGTTTTGCTAATCTCCTAACTTTTTTTGTTGGGTTTTTGATGCTTATATCTTCATTTTCCCACGTTTTAAAATTTTTGAATCTTTAATTAAAAGCTAAGCGCTCAGAAATCACTTGCAAGTAAATGCTTATGCAATTTACTTACAATATAAGGCTTTTATTTTTATATTACAAAATGAATTACAAGTATGATATACAAGGTATGGCTTATATATTTTAAAAATACAATATCCTAATAGAAAAAGAATAAAGATTTCTAATTTACTTTTATTTAATATAATACATATTTCAAATGTAACTCTATAGTGAAGAGTAGAAAAAGGTATTTTCAAATATTTAGTTTGCTTGTTTTCATATAATAATTGGAATAAAGGAGATATTAAATCAAATAAAGATTAAGTTATTTTTTCCTTTTTTTTCATCATGATAAAATCAAAATAAACTAAACTTGTCTCTTACATCTAAAAATATCGTGTTTTAGTGATAAGCAAGCCATCTTATTTTAGTTAATTTATAGATTTATATACTATTATTTTTAAGCTATTACTATAAACTAATTCATATAAACTTCTTGATTCATAGTGGCTATTGAGGTGCTTTAAAGCCTTATAAATGAGTGTCAATCTAAATTTAATAAAGGTTATTTAAGATTTAACCTAATTTTAGTTACTTCAAAATAAGTTCAAATTAACAAGAGTTATCATTCATATAAAAAATGGAAAATTGCGTTGTAAAAGCTGAATAGTCGATTCACCTTTTTAGAAACTAAAATAGAAGTGCCATGTTGGAAGGTGACTTAAGAAAATAAATGCGATTATCACATATAATCAAGCTCCTCTTCCAAGTTAAAGTGATGGTGGAACAGGACAAACATAATAATTGGGGAATGATTATAAGTAAATATTTTAAAATTAAATAGAATAAATGAAGTCTAAAACTTCTCAATAAAAAGAAACTATTTATAATCAAAGTTTGTAAATAAGAGAACTGATGAACAATAATTATTTTTGGAATAATTAATTACCGATTTTAAGAAAATAACTCATAAAAAATAAATTAGTAACTGAAGAATAGTTATCAAGATAAACTTAAACAAGGACCAATCAATGGAATTAGAAAAAATTCCAGCACAGATAAAAAAGAAGAAATCCCAGAATTAAAATTTTTAGATTAGAATTTAATCAAAAGAATAGAAAAGATAGAAAGCAAGATATTTACAAAAATTAATATAGATAAGAAATAAAGCAATATTGATATTGCTAATCAAGATTTCATTAACTAAGAAAGGGCATTACCTAAAGAAAACTGAATGAAAAAGAGCAAAAAAGAATATGGAAATAGATTAACAATTTATGGACTACATAAATAGGCATTTAAAGAGAAAAATATTTGTTGGATCAAATGATAACCAATAATAGTAACATTCCACTTAATCGAGAAGGTCATGATATCCATTTCTGATGAGAAAATGTTATCTTGTACCTGAGATCCTAAAGAAATTTAAGCCTTCTTTTTTCGCTTAGTTTATAATAAAAATAATTAACAAGAACTATACATATTCTATTAGGAAAGTCAATCTTTTACTTCTCTTTCAGAAAATCATAATTGACTAGTATAATAGTAAGGGTAGATAGCTTTATTACTGAGTTATAATAAAATTTACTATTTATAAAATAAAATGGAAAATCAAGAAAAAGGTAGAATACTCTATTCTTAAATTGACTTAAGTGAGTTTTTCAGAATGAGATAATGGAATAAAAATACATTCAAAAAATTAAGAAATTATAGTAAATTTAAATCTTAACAAAAATAGTTTTATTTGATTGCTAGAATGTTAAACTAAAAAAATATGAACTTTAAAATCCAACTCGATGTAAAAGGAAGGGAAATTAAGAGACACTGGCACTAGAAGAAATTGCAAAATTTAAATATAATATATTATTTAAGAGAAAGCAAAAGTGAAACAAAAAGAAAATTTAACATTATATAAAATATTCTATACATCTATTAGTATAATCTTTATAAGAAAGAAATTTAGAGAATGAAATTACTACAAATTTGATAGAAGCAAACGAAAAGTATAAAAATTTATACAAACAGACAAGCCGGATTTGTAAACGCTAATGTTAAAGATGAATGTAAATTAATTTGTAATTAAATATCTAATAGAAGTTCATATAATCAAATAAGAAAGAAAAATATGAAACTAAGTGATAAACAGAAGTAGTAGCTTATCCATCTTCTTTGTCTTTATATATTAACTTTCTCCAGATTAACTTCAAATATGAAGTTTACAAACCTTTCATTTTCATCTATAATTATTACAGTTATCCCATACTTTGCAATCATTCACTTCGATATAGTTTATCTTAAGTCATACAATAAATTTACATAAAGGATTTATCTTCTGTGCTTTTTCTATTCTTATTCTCTTTGAAAAATCACAGTTTCTTACCATGTATACTTATCTTGAAATATCGCCACCCCTTGAGTCTCTTCCGATTTTTACTGCAAGTTAGAGTTTAATGTTCAACTTCCACAGAATTACTAAGAGCAATTTAAGGATAAAGTAATTTATTTCTTTCTTTTAGAGTTTTGAAAACAATCAAGCAAGATAATTTTTTGTTGAGATCTTGGCTTCGTTCAAAATTTATTAATTTTCGAAATTTTATTTTTCATTACTCAGCATGCATTTTTCTAAAATCATTTAAGATTTTTAATCAAATTTATCTGAGAATTGAGAAATACATTTAGACTTTAGCTTTCCTTTATACATAGTAAATTAATAAGATATTTAAAAGATAAAAATATATGTCAGGATTCGTAACAGGATTCTTCATGGTTCCAAAAAGCCAGAAGTTAACGATATCCAAGAAAGACTAGGAACAAGAAAAGGATGAGTCTCCCACCTCTGAAGTAAAACTTAGGAAATAGGCTAAAAATAAAATGCGCTCGGAAGTCTCGAATCTCACCACATATAGTAAATAAGATACGATTAGCTGATTAAAGTGGTGTTGGATCTCCAGTAAGAGATTAAAAAGTTGAAGTAAGATAATAAGAAGTTAATGGAAAAACTTGAACTTTCAGAGAAAATAGAATTGAGACTTACGACCTAAGAAAGAGACCTTAGCACATTTTGAAACATTTAATAAAACTAGAATAATTAATCATAATACTAACAATAGAAGTAGAAAGAACTGTTCAACAAAATAGAAAAAATGGAAGAAAACCAACAAAAATTGCAGCGTTAAATAGACCTAAAAGTATAAGGAAGTGATCAAATGATAATCGAAGGAGAAAATAACTAAAGATTTAAGCCTAAAAGAGAATCAAAAAGATGTAATTATTGTAACTCTCAAAGAAAAGATGCTAGAAATTTCAAAATTTAAATAAGAATGCTGAAGCACAAAAAGAAGTTGGAGAATAGAAAGAAGATACAACATCAACTAAAATTAAAAGAGAAAGAGAAAGAGAAAGATTTTATTTAAATAAATTTGGAAAAATACACGAGATCAAAGATTCAATCATTATCTAGGCAAATGGATACCTCAGTGCCTGTATGCATAGCAAGGAGAAAATCTGTAGAGGTAAAGTTTTATATTTAGAATCTAGGTTGGCTGGAAAAAGGTTGAAATACCTCAAAGAATGCTAAACATTTAATTTTGTATTTATATTTTAGATATTTGAAAATATAGCTTAAAAGAACTTTCATAATTTATGTGTATATAAATAAATTGTCTAAAATATTATAAAAAAATTATAATAGAAAATTTTAAAATAAAGTTGAATTAAAATTAAATATATGTATAATTTAGTCTTTTTATATATGGAAGCTGAATTTCAATCATCATAGCCTTATTTAAGCTTCTGCAAATACTTAATAATCTCAATTTGGAATTAAAGAACTTACTGCTAAATTTATTCTTATCAACTGTTTAAAAATAATTATATTTTATCAATCTTTATCTGTTTATTAGATGGATTGCAATTGTAGATAGTTAGGTAAGATAATTTTTTTTATTTCTAATGTTTATGTTTTTATTTTCCAATTTACAGTAGGATTGCAAGAAAGTATACCTAAATTTTTGAGGAAATTCCGTGAAAAAGGACTTCTATATCAGATTCATATAAGACTAAGAAGTTTCTTGAATATTATTAGCATTTATAGACTTATAAAAAACTGAATCATATAAAAAATATTTAGCTAATAACTTGCTTCACTCTTTTCTTTCGATTTAGATTAATGAAAGCTATTATATAATATTTTTTAGATTAAGCTTAATTATAATAAAATCTAACTGATATTGCTAGATTATAGAAGCATATTCAACTTTTATATATCTTTAAAATTAATATAATACAGATAAATGTTTAGACTTACATTAAAAAGGACAAACTTGTCTAGCTTCTATATTTGTTTTTAATTTTAATTTAAGAAATTTAAAACTAGTTATACTGAAGACACTCTATCTTATCTTAAAGTATAAGCATATATAGAAAACTATTTACAATTATTACATCTATAAAGAATCTTTCAAGTTTTAAATGGTTGAATTTATTACTATAAAAGTTTACTATTTTCAATTTTATAAGCACTTGAATATACTAAGACTTTTAGCTTTATTATATTAAATTTAACTTAAAAGTTAGGAAATAAAAAATTTACTATTTAATACTTAGACTAAGTTACTTTGCTCTAGAAATGAATTAAGATATAAAGGAAATTGAATCTAATTATTGAGTGAGAACTAAAACGTAATTATTTACAAGAAGAAAAATTAGATGCTATTTATGATTTATAAATGAATCAGCTTTATTTCTGGTATTCGAAATAATTAAGCAATAATTGATGAAGTAAATATAAATAAATTTAAGTATTAATTAAATATTTTATTATATTATATCACATCATTTAGATTGTAGAATCTTATCTTTAGTGAAATTATCTTGCTAAGCTCTGAAATAAGAAATAAAAAAACTTTAAAAATTAAAATTTGATTGAAGAATGTAAATTTACTGAAGATTCAAAATATGATATATAAGAATTTAGTTAGAACACATAATTAGAAACTTCAGAGGATTAAACATATGTAAAAATTAAAGAAGCAGCCTGTATAGAATTAACCCTTTTTAACAATTTACAAAGTAGATTATTTAAAATATAAAGTACTCAAATTTAGTTGCATTTTATTTAACAACAGTCATATATGTTCTTCATCTATATAAATAAACCTATAAAAGATTTGTAAATATTCTTTAAATTTTAAAAGGAATAGTTTTAAGCTTTATTAAAAGTAATTCAGATAAATTTAAGTTTTCAATAGAAATTAATTTTAAGCACAGATACAAGGATATTGCTAACTTAAAGCATAGCTCATTTTTATCTTTATAATTTAAACATCTTATTGCTATAATCATAAAAAACCAGGTATTTTATAGAGCATCAAAAAAAGGGTTCTATAATTTAGTTTTATATTCAGCAAAGATAGAAAATCTCATAATTGTATGTTAAAAAAGAAAATCTGGAAAGCTTAATTGAATGCTTAAAAATAGAAATACGATAAATAAAAAATGATAAAGTTGAGATTCGATAATGTAAATTAAGATTATGCAAATCCTTTATAGTTTTAATTATTTAGGAAATATAATTAAGTTTGATCTTTTTTCATTTAAAATAAAAAAGAACATAAAGCTGTTTTACCGTAAAAACGTTTAGAATTTTTTAAGAAATTATAGAACTTTTATAGAAAAAGAAGGAAAACTTTAGGCAAACAAATTTTTTTTTAAATTTATATTTAGAAGAGATAGATAATAATAATAAATAAATAAAAAGATATGCTTTAATATCTATTTATTCATTATAATAAATTATATAAAAATCTCCAAGCTAAAAAACCTAATTAAAATGAGAGGTAATAATATTTTAAGATTTTCATATTTGAAGTAGAACTTAGTTTTTAAAAGAAAAAGCTATCTTAAGCAATTTATCAAAAATAATGCTAAAGTTACTAACTTATTGTTCTCAAAATTATATCATAAATTTTTTGCTTTCAAAAATTATAAAAGAAGATTTACTCTAAAGAATTAAATAGAAGAAGAATTTAAATTAAAGGACATTAATATAATTTTAAATTAAAATTCACTAAAGCAAAGATACTCTTCTTAAAATATATCGCTTATAAAAATTAAAAATAGATTGCTATTTTGAAAAAATGTAATTGATTAAAGATTGTGATTAAAATAATTGTTTATGACAAAGAAATAACTTTTAATAAAAATAATTAAATTACTCTTTTAATATTATTTCATATAATTATTTAGAATTTTATGACCATTTTTATTATTTCTCCATATTCGAAACAAAAACGAAAATAACATTAACAAATCATTTTAAGTTCATTAAACTTCTTCACTACTCTAAGGAAAGCCATGATTTTCTCTTGCAAAAGTTAAGATAGTTTTGCTTATAAATAACTTTTTTTTGTTTTTATTTTTTTTCTTTACAACTACCTTAGCTAAATCTAAATTTTATTCTGATTCTTAAATTTTACCTTCTTCTTCTTCATTTAGTGCATTATCTTCATTTTAGATAATATCTTTTTCTGTGCTATTAGCTCCTTTAACTTTAAAATGTTAATACTAAATTAAAATATTACTTTTTTTTAAATAGGACTATCGTTAATCAGAGTTGACATGTGAACGGTAGAATACCTATGAGAGATTTACATTCTACTGTCACATCATAATAAATTTTCGTTAGTACTAATCTTTAGTTTATCATCTATTCTTTCAGATGTAGATTTTTCATATATATTCTGCACTTTTTAGGCTTCGTTTCGTATATCATATATGAATTTCTAGCTTTAAATTTATTTCTTTCTTTTAATTCAATTTCTAAATTTTCTATAAAGATTAAAAATCATATTAATATATATTATAATAATGCACACCAAAGTAATACTAAATGATGTCCAAACTACAAATTAGCTAATGCTGATAGCTGCCTGGGTTCATTTCATACTTAAAGTTCTGCCATTTTAATCATTAGAAACTGCTACAAAATAAAAATTAAAAGAGTATAAAACTTGAACTCATATTTCTTAAAGTATTTGAGCAAGATTCATCCATTTGGATTTAAATGGCCTCACTTTTAGTATATAAATGAGTTGTAATTAGCTAATAATAATACAAAGTACTATTTAAAGGTACTAAACACTCCATTCTATTGAAATTAATATCAGTGATAGTAGTAATCTTCTAGTCAAAAATAAGGGATAAAAAAGAAAGGCCTTTCTTTCAGGTTTTAACTCATCAAAAATAGAAAAAAATTTTTCTTTGTGATCTTTGAGCTTATCAGTTTATTAGACTTCAGTCAAATTATTATTGAATAGTTTAAAAAAGTTTCTTTATCATTAAAAAAGCAATACTATCATTACAACTTAAACAATCTAAATAAAAAACTTACTAAGCTAATAAAAGCGGTTACAGAACTTATGGCATCAAATTTGGTTTCGAAGTTTAGATTTGTAATTTGGATAATCTAAGAGAAGCCAATCTAAAGGGAAAATAGGAAATATAGAGAAATTTGCAATCTATAATGTAAATATTTTTTCCTTATTTTAATCAAAATGTTTACCCTTTTTATATACTTTTCTATCATAAAAAGGATAAAATCTAGTTAAAAGACTGCTAAAATAATAATTATTTATAAAAGACCATTTGAAAGAAAGGAGTAGCTTTAATACCCAAGCAACAGTAGATATTCATTATCATCCATTTTATTTTTTGATCAAATGGTTCATCTTTTTTGAAGTTCTTTTAATGTATCAAAGTTTTGAGAAAAATAATAGGCAGCTAATAAATCCGTTCTTTCTACTTTAATGTAAGCACTTGTTTAAAATAATTCTTGAGCTAGCATAAAAGTAAATCAGTTTCCAGATGATGCACTTTAAGGAGAAACAGCTAAAGAACTCATTGCACTTGCAGCACTTAAATCAGACTAAAAGGATAAAGCATCTAATGCCTATTATTCGTTATCAGAAATGTTAAAACTATTAATGTCTATTTAATCTTAAGAAACCGAAGAAGACTATTCAATCTCTTTCTCATCGTTATCTCATTCTTCTGTCTTCATTTCGCAATAATTGTTTTCCGTTAAAATAAAAGGATACTCACAAGAATAGCATAAAGTACCGTTTAAAGAGCAAATTTCGCAATTAGATATTATTTAATTACAAGGTTCGCAAATTTTTATGTTTAAATGATCTTACTCGGAAGGTAAGCAACTCTCCTAACAAGAGTTCTAGGATAAAAATAAATTTTGACATTCTAAACATGCGTTAGAATTACATTTAGTACAATCTTTATGAATTTATGAGCATGATATGCATTAGTCCTAATATAAAAAAAAACTATCAACACAAGACAAGCATAATCCTGAGGTAGTTTCACATTGATCGCAATTTAAAACTAAATCACTACAATTTCTACATATTCCATCTTTATCAACATCTTACTGAGAATTAGTACAATTAGCTTAGCAAATATTGGAAATGAGAACAAAAGGATTATTACAGGATGCACATATAGTCGAACTAGAACAAGTAGAGCACTAAGAATCTATTAGACTACATGGATAGCATTTATAATTGTTTCCTACATAAAAACCTATGTCACATTGAAAACACTGTAAACCATTTAACGAGCACTAAATACATTTTGGAAGTACAACATTACAATCTAAGCATATTCCATCACTATCGCTATCTTATTAATAACTTGTACAGTTAGCTTAGCAGGTATTCGAAAAAAGAATAAATGGATTATTGCAAGCAGTACAGTCCATAGAATTTGAACATTAAGCACATTATATATCTACGCTTTAGCAAGAATAGCATAAGTAATCTACACCAACATAATAACCTGATTCGCATTAAGTACATTATTGACCATCCAAAGTGCATTATATACATTTGGCAAGTAAGATATTGCAATTTTAGCATAATCTATTATTATTTGCTGATATTATAAAGGGATTGAAGCAAGATGTGCATATCGTAGAATTTGAACAAGTTGCACACTAAGAATCTATATCTTAGCAAGAATGACATAAGTAATCTAAGCCAACGTAATAGCCTGCATTGCATTAAGTACATACTTAACCATCCAAAGTACATTATATACAATTGAAAAGAGCAACATTGCAATTTTCACATATTCCATCATTATTACTATCTTATTGATATCTTGTACAATTTGCTTAACAAACATTCTAAACTAGAATAAAAGGACTATTACAAGATTAGCATATTGTAGAACTGGAGCAAGCCGCACATTATAAATCAATACTTGAACAAGAATGGCATTTGTAATCAAAGTTCAAGTATCAGCCTGAATCACATTAAGTACATTGCTAACCATCCAAAGTACATTATTTACAATTGAAAAGAGCAACATTGCAATCTAGGCATATTCCATCGTTATTGCTATCTTGTTGGTAACTTGTACAATCTGCCTAACAGGTATTCGAAACGAGAGTAAAAGGGTGATTACAAGCAGTACAGTCCATAGAATTTGAACATTAAGCACATTATATATCTATGCTTGAACAAGAATGGCATTTGTAATCCACACCAACGTAATAACCTGTATTGCATTAAGTACATTGCTAACCATCCAAAGTACATTATATACAATTAGGAAGTACAATATTACAATCTAGGCATATTCCATCGTTATTGTTATCTTGTTGGTAACTTGTACAATCTGCCTAACAGGTATTTGAAACAAGAGTAAAAGGATTGTTGCAAGATGTGCATGCTGTTGAATCGAAACAATTCGAACATTATATATCAATACTAGAACAAGAATGGCATTTGTAATCCACACCAACGTAATAACCTGTATTGCATTAAGTACATTGCTAACCATCCAAAGTACATTATATACAATTAGGAAGTACAATATTACAATCTAGGCATATTCCATCGTTATTGCTATCTTGTTGGTAACTTGTACAATCTGCCTAACAGGTATTCGAAACAAGAGTAAAAGGATTGTTGCAAGATGTGCATGCTGTTGAATCGAAACAATTCGAACATTATATATCAATACTTGAGCAAGAATGGCATTTGTAATCCACACCAACGTAATAACCTGTATTGCATTAAGTACATTGCTAACCATCCAAAGTACATTATATACAATTAGGAAGTACAATATTACAATCTAGGCATATTCCATCACTATCGCTATCTTATTAATAACTTGTACAGTTAGCTTAGCAGGTATTCGAAAAAAGAATAAATGGATTATTGCAAGCAGTACAGCCCATAGAATTTGAACATTAAGCACATTATATATCTATGCTTGAACAAGAATAGCATAAGTAATCTACACCAGCGTAATAATCTGATTCGCATTAAGTACATTGCTAACCGTCCAAAGTACATTATATACAATTAGGAAGTACAATATTACAATCTAGGCATATTCCATCGTTATTGCTATCTTGTTGGTAACTTGTACAATCTGCCTAACAGGTATTCGAAACGAGAGTAAAAGGGTGATTACAAGCAGTACAGTCCATAGAATTTGAACATTAAGCACATTATATATCTATGCTTGAACAAGAATAGCATAAGTAATCTACACCAGCATAATAATCTGATTCGCATTAAGTACATTGCTAACCATCCAAAGTACATTATATACAATTAGGAAGTACAATATTACAATCTAGGCATATTCCATCGTTATTGCTATCTTGTTGGTAACTTGTACAATCTGCCTAACAGGTATTCGAAACGAGAGTAAAAGGGTGATTACAAGCAGTACAGTCCATAGAATTTGAACATTAAGCACATTATATATCTATGCTTGAACAAGAATAGCATAAGTAATCTACACCAGCATAATAATCTGATTCGCATTAAGTACATTGCTAACCATCCAAAGTACATTATATACAATTAGGAAGTACAATATTACAATCTAGGCATATTCCATCGTTATTGCTATCTTGTTGGTAACTTGTACAATCTGCCTAACAGGTATTCGAAACGAGAGTAAAAGGGTGATTACAAGCAGTACAGTCCATAGAATTTGAACATTAAGCACATTATATATCTATGCTTGAACAAGAATAGCATAAGTAATCTACACCAGCATAATAATCTGATTCGCATTAAGTACATTGCTAACCATCCAAAGTACATTATATACAATTAGGAAGTACAATATTACAATCTAGGCATATTCCATCGTTATTGCTATCTTGTTGGTAACTTGTACAATCTGCCTAACAGGTATTCGAAACGAGAGTAAAAGGGTGATTACAAGCAGTACAGTCCATAGAATTTGAACATTAAGCACATTATATATCTATGCTTGAACAAGAATGGCATTTGTAATCCACACCAACGTAATAATCTGATTCGCATTAAGTACATTGCTAACCATCCAAAGTACATTATATACAATTAGGAAGTACAATATTACAATCTAGGCATATTCCATCGTTATTGCTATCTTGTTGGTAACTTGTACAATCTGCCTAACAGGTATTTGAAACAAGAGTAAAAGGATTGTTGCAAGATGTGCATGTAAGTCCATCACTGCATGTTTAGCAATTGTCTAATGTTACAAAACATTATTAACATTAAAATGGATTTTAATTTGAATTTCAAGAATCTGAGTTGCATTTACACTCATGAGTAACTTAATCCAAATATTAATCTGATCTACAAGTTCAGCAATTATTTATTCCAGTTCCTTGGCAAGCTAAACAATTTAAATTGCATGAAGTTACGCAACTAGAAATTTCTGGAGTTGTACAGTATCCAGATGTACATGACATAACGCAAGGACTATTTTGGGCAAGACCCTCAAATTATGCTTATGTGAATTGTTGATCTTATCCTCAAAACTTTAAATCTTAAATTTTTCCTATTAAATTATTTGAGTTTTGATCATTACCAATTGTGATCTCATAGCTCTAATCTAAATTTTATCAAACTGTTGGAGAGGTTTTAGTTTAGCAAGAAATAGATTATTATTAATACAGATACTCTGAGGTGCATCACTAAATGCTCGGCGAATTATTTTTCTAAAATAAATGGAAATATCATTTTAAGCAGGTTCATGTTGGATTTACTAAAGTTAGCTTTGATGATGGATTATTTATTTATTCTAAATTTTATAGGCTTAATATATAAAATGTTCCATAGGTCAAAGAATTTACTCCGTTACTAAAGGATACAAAGCTATAATATTTCCCGTTCGTGCATTACTCTTATTTAATTCAGCCTGTAATCGCTCATGAAGCCTAGGAATTTAAAGCAGGATCGTATCCCAACGAAACAAAAGTTAATTATAGACTATTTGAACCAGAAAATTGAACGGAAGTGCTCTAACTAGTCAATTAATAGCTTGTGCAAGATGCTTATCAAACAATGAACATTATGCTCATTAATTTCATCTTTTATAAAAAATTGCTTAATTGCTTATTTAAATTAACCTAACGAAAAAACCAAACTCTGCTTAAGATCATAAATTTACTCAATTTACATTGAAAACAATTTAGTTAAAACTTTATTTATTTAATACTTTCAGCTAACGAAGTTTTGAAGAAAGTTAAGCAGATTCGTTTTTATTTTATAAAAAGGGCACAGATGCATGCAATTTTTTGCTTAATAATATAAATATCCAGAACATCTAAATGTAAATAATAGCAGTATGTAAGTCCCTAAATTCTTCTTAAAATGGGAGAAAATACCTATGCAAATTTACAACTAAATTCCCATATTTATAGACATTTAATATCCTATTTAGCTTGATATATAAAGTTATTGCAATGGTTATGATTTATTTTTGCTATTTTAAGGCATATACAAATATTAATATTAATAAGCGCGAAGAAATAATTAATTGTCTCTAAAAAAATTCCAGCTAATTTGACTTCATTTAATCTCTTACTAACTTGAGAGTTAGCAAGTTTTAAGTAAAATTACGATAAAAAAGATTAGTCTAAAATTAAGCTAGGAAAAATAGTTAAAAAAGACTTGTTGCAAATAATAAAAAATATATAAAACTAAGCTAGATAAGTAGGCATCTAAACTTTAAAATCGAGCTAACATTAATTAAAAAATATCTATATTAAGGATATTTGCTACTCTAATTTAAAATAAACTGAATGTATTAAATTAAATATCAATTTTAAATAAATTTAGAAAGATATTTCATTGGTGAAATTTTACTTGATATGAAAGTCAGATTAATTATGAAGATTAAATGATTTATGAATAAGAAAAATATAGTCGCTATAACTAATTAAGTTTTCAAGAAATTTTCTTCTAGGTAGTGATTTAATTCGAAAGTATATTACAAAGTTAAAAACTTTTTATGCTTCATCTATCAATTTTTCATTAAAATTAACTCGCAACTAAAGCATTGCACATTGATAGAAATTAAATTGTAAAATAATTTGGATATAATAAAGTTAAAATAAAAGAAAAAATTAAAACATTTCCTATATTTTATTAGTTTGTTCTATGATTTATATAAAATTAAATTAAGCATACTTAAATCTTAACTTATAATCATTCATTTAATCTTCACATTATGTATAAACCTTTTCTCATTTATATTTTATTAATATTCTTAAATTATATAAATTAACTTAAAAATTGCAACATATGATGAAATAGCTTTTAATCTCAAGTAGTTAGAGTGACTATATATATAGATAGATTAATTATTTCGCAATATTTTACTTCACTGAAGCATATTAAGATTTATATGATTTATTCAACTAATTTTCAGTCTTAGTTTAAACAATTTACCTTATAAGAAGTACTTTAATAATTTATAATAAAATTGTAAAAGTCAATTGTTAATAGATCAAATCTAATTAAGCTTTTTCTTAATTTTCCTTTTACTTAGTAGATATTCTATTATTAAATAGCAGCAAGCAGTTTGTATTTTTTAATTTAATTAATTGAATAATTGGGAAATTTTTCAACTAAATAATCAGTCTTTTCCAAAAAAATGAAATTGAATGCTTAGAACTTTAGTGATTATTGTTACGCTATTTGATACATATGTATAATTTAGTAATAAGGAATATATTTTATAGATATGTAAATTGTTCTTTATAAGTCTTTCTTTCTCTATATTTACAAGCTAAATATTAAACAATTTTGCTATTTTTACATTTTTTAAAGAAGCTCTCCTTTCTTTCTTTCGAATGTTTCCCATCTTTATTTTTTATTTTTTTATATATATTAAAATTAAGAAATTTATAAATTTATCTACCAGATTTCTCAATTTCTTAAATAACTCTTATTTTTTCCGTATCCTTACTCTTAGTGGTTTCTTACATTGAACAATTTTAGTTGAATTATTATATCGTTATTTTCGCTTATCTACATCTAGAGTTTTAAAAAGAATCTGAAAAAGCAAAAAATTTGACTTATATTGCTATAGCTTTGTTATTAAGGGTTAAAATCAAAATTTCACAGTTTCTAAAAATTTGAGAAATTGTAACTTGAAATGATTTTATAATTAATCAGAAAGAAGAATTGTATACAAGATTCATTTATAATCTTTTTAATATTTTCTTTCTATACTTAAATTATAATTCTCATTAAAAGGAATTTTAATAATTTATGAGTATTAGCTCTTATACTTCGGTGATTGTGAATTTTATAATTGAAAGACCAATCTTTTACATATATGTTCTAGAGCTAAATATATAAAACTATTTAAAGACTTCCCTCAATTTTGTATACCCATTATATTAGATATAATTAGCTTTAAAAAGATCATAAAGCAATTAATCTTAACTTTAATAAATATTAACTTAAACTTGCTTTAGGTATAAATTTAATATTTTGTATTCTTAGTTATCTTTCTAATTTATTTAAATTCTTTTATTTGAAAGATTAAGAGACAACAATTAAAATAGAATTAGTTGATAAAATTTCATTCTTAAAATATTAATTAAAATTGATTGCTCGAATGTAAGTTTTATAAATTTGAAGTAGAGATTATCTTTATTTGTTATAATAGATATTTTAAAACATTTTTGAGGATAAAACTTCAGTATAGCTTTATTTCTAATTTCTTATTTATTCAACTTAATATCATTTCATTTTACTTATATCCTTATTTCAATTCTTATTCTTTTACTTTTACTATTTTATCTATTTTTATGTTGTGAAATAAATAATTTTAAATATCTAAACAATCAGTTTATGGATAAATCCAGCCATATAAATTTAAAAAATTAGATAAATGTTTATTATATTTTATTATAAATATTTAGAACTTATAAGTTTATCTAGATGCTTTACTCTTATAGTTCTAAATTAATACCATTATCAATATTATAATTGTTTTAGTTTCATATTCAATTTTAGCTATTTTTATATTTTTAAATACTTTTATCTAATATTTGCTCTAATTGCTTTTCATATAATTCAATTTATAGTTTTTAAGTATCTTTAAATTAAAATTAGAGGTTTCTGGCTGGTTTATGTAAGACTAATCTCTTCTAAATAATTGAGGATTAATTAGAATATTAAAGTAATAAACAGTTAATAATCTTAAATATATAAATAATTTAAGAACTTCTTAAGTTTAACTAAAGAATGTAATTTAATTATATATCTAATTATTATTTACTACTTGGAATGCTAGTTTTCTTAATACTTTAGTAAATAAAGTAGTCACTATATATCCTTAAGTATCCCCTTTTATTATTACATTTAACCTATGATTATGTTGTTATTTAGTGAAATACTTCAGCTAAAGATAGACTTGGAATGTTTAAATATCTATAAGATTTCTTCTTTAATATAATTGTTTTCTCCTATTTACTTTATACCTAGTACTTTATACTTTTAATAAAGGCATATTTATTAAATAAGAATAAATAATAGAATGCTATAATGAAGGATATAAGCTAGTTATAATTAGGTTAATTTTACTATGATATAATAATACAAGCCCTACACTTTACAATTCTTAATAGCTTTAGATTTTTAATAATAAATATCTAACTAACAATTAGGTATAATATTTAATGCTAAATAGATTTTAAGGCTTAAAATAATGAAATAAAAAGATATTCTTTAGATATAGAGGATTTTATATTTACTCCTATATAAAGTTATTAATTATTAAAATAAGCTTGGGTATCCTCTATTTATAATGTGAAAGATATTCATACTTTCTTAAAGCTCACTTGGATACTCTATAAAAAGAGTTTCCTTAAATTCTTTCATTATTCAACTAAGGAATTGAAACTTAACAAGAAATATAAAAGAAAAAGATAAATTTAGTATATTAAAGTAATTGATCTAAAGGTTAAGGATACTTAGCTTAATTGATAAAGAATCTCTATTACGTAATAATTTCATCTTATTCTTCCTAAGATTAATACTAAGTTTCTTAACTTGGGTATTTTAATAATAATTATTAAAATTATTAAAGCAAACATAATCTATTATTATACTACCTACATTTTAGATATAGCAAGCTATTATTTTATGAAAATATTAAAAGAAGCTTTCAGATTTAAGAAATCATAAAAGAGCAATTGAGTTACTTACAATTTTCAAAAAAAGTAAAACGAGAAAATCCTACGTAAAATTGATTTTCCTTAATTAATTAAAATTAGATATCTTTTATTACCTATATCTAATTTTCTTATTTAATAATTGAAAAATTCTAAATTTAATGGAAAGATTGAGAATTAACTAAGTTTTAAGTAGTTAAGCATTTTAACAGAATAAAAGTATATAAGACATTGTATTTATTCAATGATATATTAAATTAAATTTTAACTAAAAGAGTTTTTTGATGTACTTAATTGCAAGAATTGCTTCTGTCAATTATAGAGTAAGTAAATGTTTTTAAATTATTTTTTAAGATTATGTTGATCTCTTCATTCTTTTTGAATTAGTTCTTCTTTCACCAATGATATTTAAAAAGATTTTTTTTAATAATTTAAGCTTATATAATAGTAAAGCTTTTATTCTTAAAATTAGATTATGCTTTTATCTAAATATATTACTGTTATAAGTACCTTATTAGTTAAGATTTTACTTATTATTTGAAAATCTTTAGCTTTCACTAAAGAAGTATTTTATAGTCTTGTGATTTTCTTCTTAAACGAGTTATTTCTACTTTTTTATTAATTTAAGGATAAGAAAATTGATCTTAGATTTAGAGCAAAACTATTAAAGAAGAAAGTATATAAAACTGATGAAAAAGTAATTAAACTAAAGAATAAGTAAGTTAAAGATTTTTAATTAAACTAAAAACTCTAAAGTTCTTAATCAATTTCTGTCAGAATAGTCATAATTTACACAAACTCTTATTCTTTTAAAAATTCCTTTAAAACTATTTTTAATTTAACAATTCTAAATTATTTACACTGCTGTTCATCCTATACTATTTTATTGTAATATACTGAGAATATAGAACTATTAATGAACTTACTTATGTGCGCTAATTAATAAATAAAAAGTTAGATTTCTAATTGGCTATTCACTAGAATTTTAACTTAATGAACTATTAATATCCTTTGATTTTATAAGATTCGCTCTAAGTTTTTTATTTCTTCTTATTACAAAATTAAATAATATTAGCATGGCTTTAAGACTTTTTATAAGTTATACTCTATACTCATGCAATTTATTAAAATATAAACTATATTCAAAATATTTTATCTTTTTATATATCTATCTTATTAACTTTATACTTATTAATAAAAAATAAGCAAACAAAGCTATAAAACTAATTAAAGTTCTAAATTTAAGCTACTAGAGAAATTACCTCAAAAATATTAAGTTTGATTTAATTTATTATTCTAGTTCATTCTAATTTTGTATCTTTGCTTATACATAAGTAAGCTTAATAAATGAACTAGCTAGTTAATTATTAGATGGAAAATATACTAATAAGTTATGTATTAGATTTATTAAAAATTAACTATCAATTAATAAATTGATTGCCTTTACTTTCCCTAATACACTTTAATGGACTTATTTAAAGGGAAATTATAGAATTAAATAATGAGATTAATTAGTAACTCTTTAGCCTTATTAAAGAACTTAGTAGCTTGCAAATGTAATCATATCATAAAATTTCTTTTTTAACTTGAGATAGAAAATAAAAAGTAGAAATTTAGTAGTTTTATCATAGAGAAGTTGATAAATGATTGTCTTTGAAGATTTAAAATTAAAAATTAAAATATTCATTCACCTAAGCTTTGGACTTTGAGAAGTGGCTGCGTTAGTACCGAAAAAGAATCTATTATCTATATTTAATCCAAAAATATTTTGCTCCTAAATTGAATCTTCTGCATTTTTTTCTTATTTTCCAGTGCTAATGAAGTTGAATAAATCATTTATACAATTATCATTCCAAACATCTTATTCCTACATTGTTATTTAATTATCCTAATCCACATGAGGCAATAAAATTCCAGGAGGAATTGGAACGTCAGCAGGATCAAAAGCATCTTCTTGCCATTCTTTAGACAAATTTTTCAGTATCTTTCGTTTTCTATAGCGGCTTATGGAATATTTGAGGTCTCTTCTATGTTTACTTAGCATTGAATTATAAAATTTATATTTAAATAAGAATTTTAAGATATTTGCAATTTAATTAATTCTCAGCTTACAATCTTAAGATAACCCATATGATAAAATTCCTTCTTAGCATAGATCATTATAAAAGTTTTGAAAGATATATTCTTTATTTATTTATAATCTAATAAACTTGCTAAGAATCTTTCATTAATCACATCTCTTCTTACAGTTTAATGAAAGAAACATATCTTAGTTAATTTAAGAGTTTATTACAATCTTTAATATCTCACAAGCAATCGATATTTATAAAAATTGGTTTTAAGATTATTAACGTAAAGATTCATTTCTAATTTGTTAAAAATAAAAGTAGGAAATTATTAGTATTTATTTAGAAAGGGCTAATAGATTAAGTTTTATTTGCTTAAAAACTATACTAGATTAGATTTCCCTTTGAAGTAATATTTTATTTTTACCTTATACAAATTTATTCAAAGAATTAGCACTTTTAGTATAATTATTTTTAGAACTTAATAGTTAATAAAAGCAGTGATATGCTATTTCTCTCTATTTAATGTAATAGTTACTTCTTAAGGCATGTTTATCATCCTTAAGAAATTTAAAATAAGTAAGAATATAAAAATTATAATGCTAAAATTTATTCAGTTTACTCTTGGAGTGCTTTCGATATACTCACTATTTTCTTGCTTAACTTATCGAGGAGTTTCGCATAGAATTTAATCTTGAGAGATATGACCAATCTCCTAGGTTTATTAGAGAACTTCTCTATCACTTGAATATAAGTCTTATTCTGCTTAGCTAGAATTATCCTAGAACTATTCTCTTTGGCTACTGGCTAAATTACTCTAATTTAAAAAATCCAATTTTTATTAAGCATCATTATGTAATCCTGAGTATATATTTTCTTAAAGATTCTAAGTTTCCTCTAGTTAATTTTCGGATTAATTGAACTATTAGGTAACTTATAATTCTTCATTCTCATCACTATTGGTCATTTGCACTTCCTCTATAAGTTATATCTTTGGAGCTAAAACTATATCTGTTTGAAATTCCAGTTCATTTTGTTTTGTGTCCTATAAATCTATAAATCCTTCATCAGGAATTTAACTTATATCGTTTAGTGTGCTTTAATTTATCTCAGCTAGATTATCTTGATCTTAAATTTATCTATGATTATTAAAGATTTGAGATTAAATGATTTGCTCAGAAATATCTTGACTACATCCTGTTTTTTGTAATAGATCTCTAGTTTCTTGCAAACAGTTAGTTTTCAATTCTTCAAGATAATTCTCATATTACTTTAGCTAATCTATTTCAATCTCACACGTTCTGCTTTAATAGTCACTTGATTCTTAGCAATTTTAATAAGCTTAAGTCTGACAAATTTTAATTCATTTTTCGTATATAGCATTGTTAATCTAGTTGTCAAGACAGTCTATAAGTTCGTAATGCTTCCAAGGGTTTTTATACTAAAAATTGATCAAGAAAAATAGAGTTGATGATAAGCTTTGATGAGTTGAGTTGATATACAAAGATATTTTGTGCTATATATCTAAAGGAATCCATAATGAGAGAAAATTATCATTTATTATATCATGGAAAAGCTTTCTCCCTTCTAAAGCCTTTTAATATCTTTCATGGTCTTTATAATTATTTAATAGCTCTTTTCCACATTTCTTCAAACCTAAAAAATCCAGTTTTATTTAAAGCGGAAACGAATCGATTTATTCATAGTAGTACATTCTATCTTATTTCGATTTAATTTCTGTACCATTTAACAATCTTTAGTATAATTAACATTTTTCTTCCCAGTTTAATTTGTCGAATAACTAATCTTAAATCTAGGAATTTCAATTATTTTCTTAAAGATCACATTTCTTGCTTTCAAAAATGATTTCTACATCGCGAAGTTTATCAATTTGCTTGAAAAATTGAATAACTACTTAAAAGTTGAAAACAGTATTTTGTAGTATGTTTATTTACTGCTAGAATGTTAATATTGGAAGCATATTTTTGTTCTCATCAGGCTATCCCAGTAAAAATACAAGTTTATCTTCTAGTTTAAGCTCTTTTCAAAGTAAGAATCTAATTTAGTTCATATATAAGTTTTTTTGCTCCAACTACGAAGCTTCAAATAGATTCCCTGAAATTAAGAAGTCGTCGTATTATTCTTTATTTTAGCAGATATAGCCTATGGTTAATGAATTCCATAACTTTATTCTCTGTTCAATGTCGTCATTTTAAGCCCATATTTATCATTTTTCTTAATCTGATGAATTTATAAACGTTAATTACTACTTATCTAATATATCTTCAATATTGCTTTCAAAATTTTCGAAATAGCATTTTTGCTTTAGAAGATTCTATTGAAACTAGTAAGAGTTTTCTTGCTAATTGCTAGAAAACTTAGAGAAATTTCATCTATTAAATGTTCGATTTTTTATTTTCTAATCTAGCTTATCAACCCAAAATCCTATTCTACCTTAGTCAAAATAAATTTTTTAAGATATTTCTCCCTCATCTTTCGGTAGATAGAATTGCAACTATTTTGGAATAAATTAGACTGCTCTATCACCAGTTTCTATTGCTCCAAAAAAGTGAACTAATCATTAAAGAACTTACTTAAACTATCTTTTGACTATTTTACATAAGAGACATTTTTTTGGGTATTAATCAAATGAGTTATCTTGGACTGAATATTTTTAGATTTAAAAAGTTTGGACAGCATCTTATTTCACCATGTGTTTTTCTAAAATATCAATAACTTACTTTTTTATCATCTTTCTTGTTTGAATATTCGAAATATCAGAGCTGAAACCTTCCTATTAATATATATTTTATCAGATACAAGAAGCTTTTCTTGTCTTTTTCTTAGTAGACTGTATTTGTTTTAGTCTCCACATAAGTGGTGAAAACAACTAAAGATTAAAATCTTACTGGAGTAAAATAGACTTCTTATTACCATAAACATTACAAAGATAAAGAAGAGTACAAACATCCATGCTATTATAGGATCTGTTTGAGCCATTTATGAAAAGGGCATTTTTCCTAGCATCATTTATAATGATGTAATGAAACTTACTCCCATATTTTGAAATTCGTATATTTTATATCCCATTCCTAAGTGACCTATGATAGCAAATGCGAATAATAGAATCAAAAGCATTAACACAAAGAAAATTAATGTTAGCAGGCCTGTTAAAATGAAATCTGGAAGTAAGGACATTTTTTTGGAAAAGCTAAAATATTAGATAAGTCTGATTCATATTAAAAGGCAGCAAATAGATGTTAGAAAATTAAAATTGTTTTGCTTTTTACTCAATTCATAAAAATCTCCTATACTAGATATTGAAGAAATTGGATTTGAGGGAAATTCTTTAAGTATTAAATCATCAGTCATAACAAAAGAAATGATAATAACAACAAGCCACATGGATATTATATGTCCAAAGTTAACTAAATTGTTTTCAGTGAAAAGGTATTAAACAGCTACACTTTGAAGATTCTATAATATACTTTTTAACCAATTACCAAACCTTGTAATTATCAAAAGAGGAACCATAGCTATTTTTTTAAGCTCTTTATTTTTTTAATTTTTATTTAAGCTTTATATGTATTAAATATTTCTAGAAAGTTTAGCTTTCAAAGTCAGCTATTTTAATTTCATTTTATACTTTTTTCCTTATATTAGCTATTTTCAGTTTTGCTTTCATATTAGTTTGATTTTTTTTACCTCTTAGTAAGTAAAAAATAGAATAAACATAGCAAAGATAATTCCTAAGATTACTTGCTAAACATATTTGCCTCCAAAAGAAGGATCGATTACAACATGCTTAGTATTAAAGCCTTTTGTAAGTCTTCCATTAGGCTGATTACAAAAATATATATTGTGTCAAAGAAAATGATTGTCACGTTTGTGCCAAGTTATAAATTCAAAGGATAAAACAGCTGAATATTAATCAAAAATTTAAAAATCGATGATTTCCCTTAAATTTGCTATAGATAGATTAATATTTCTATCGAAATAAAGAACAAATCCTCCTCTTTTATAGACAGTTTCTTTGCTATTTGGTTTTACGTAAAGGAAATTTTTTCCTTTTCAAATGTTATTATCCTCTTCTCCTTATATAACATTGGCAGGAACTATTCAATCATCTCCAACAAACTTGTTGATTATATCTTCGGAAGAATCGTAATCATTATTATTTAATTTCATCT
This sequence comes from Loxodes magnus, assembly GCA_946699065.1. Lineage (NCBI taxonomy): Eukaryota > Ciliophora > Karyorelictea > Loxodida > Loxodidae > Loxodes > Loxodes magnus. The sequence continues at coordinate 584,396 of CAMPDV010000008.1, read as the reverse complement.
ATCTAAAAGTAACCCTTATAGTAGGATTTCCATATAGGAATTCATTTTTGATTAATTAATTTCATTAGTAAAATCTTCCAAACAAAACCACAAAAATTCAATCATACATTTGGTCTAACTCTTCTATATCAAAAAATGTTTTCAAATTTTCATCGCAATTCTTTAAATCATTTAACTCGCAAAAAGTCTGCTTTTTCAGTGTTGTGCTTAGGACTTTTCTATAATAGTAATTCTAAATATAAAAATCTTACTTTTTATACTCCTATTATATTTATAACTAACGTTAGGAAGATAGCTACGAAAATTATGAAGAGAGCAAACATAACTAAATTATGGAAAAGCCATTTGATATCTTTTTATTTCCTGAGTTGATTTTGTTTTCATTTTAAGTTCTTAATTTCATTTTTAAGGATATATTGTTGCAAAATTTGATTCATTTGCTCCCTTGTTACTAAATCCTAGTTCTTTACCTTTAAACATAGTTCGAATAGGCCTACATTGCTTATATTTTATATTAGCGTCTTTTTTCTTGACTAGGTCTCTTGATATGCTATGGTATACTCTAATTTATTTCTTCTGTATATTAAGGCTTCAAAAAAATTGTTTAAATCAATAAAATTTCATGTAGAGTAATTTTGTGAAACTTTCGCATTTCAATAATCTAAGGGCATTCGAGGTCAATCTTCGACAGATTTGATTGCAACTGTTTGTTAATTACCATTGTAACCCTCTTTACTTTTGGCTCTAAAATGATGACTTAGTGAATTTTAAAGTAACTCTATTTAATCATCAATCCAACCATATTCCAAAATTTCATATTCAGACTCTTTATTAGGAGGCTAAGTACAAAATATAAAATGCTGTCATTTTTGTCTAGTTTAGTTAGCATTTTCAGCTAACATTTAAGATTTTCCTTTAATAACTTTTTCTTGAGTAACTTTAATCTGATCGTAGAAAGACATTATGATAGTGATGAAGAACAAATTCAGCACAAAGCTAAATATAAATCCAAAACAAATGAACAAGATAAAAGTGGCTCAAAAATCATCAGGGTAAATATATTTATATTCCCCTTCTTCATTTTACTACTTAAAATATCCCAATGAAGCTTTAAACAAAGTGAAAAAAGATTCCATCATGTTTCCAAAGTTTACTCGAGAAAAGAACAGAATATGCACTACAATAGTGAAAGTTATTATCAAAACACACCAAATCACAAAAAAGTTAAAAATGTCGCTCTTTGCTTTGTTAACTGTCGTAAATAATATCGCAAATGAAGGAAACTTGAATTGCATTATGTTCAATATTCTGATGCAAATAACGAGAAGAGCGAATGAACTGACTCTTATGAAAATTCTGAAACTTTTTGCATAAACGCACAATCAGTCAAAATCATCTACTGATTTAATTGGAAGCTTAAAATCTTATCTAAAAATAAATAAAAATTACGATTTAAATATAACTAGATCAGCATATATTGAAAAGGCAGTTAATAGTAGAACGAAAAAGACAATAACTAGCATATCATCTAAGTTAAAATGAAATTTATTGGTTTCGTAGTAAAGTCTACAATTATCAATAAAAGCGCTTATTATTTAGATAAAGGTAAAAAATAGTCCTATTATTAAAAGAACTCCAAAAAGCATCTCAAAAGTATTAGTTACAGACATCCTAATAATAAAAAAACTTACTTTTCAAAGTGATCTGCGAAAGTTCCCTAATTAAATTACTTTATGTCAATAACTCCGGGCCATTCTTGAATGAAGAATAGAACATAATACATTGTGCATCTTAAATTAGCATTGTAAAAAAATATTTCTATAGTCAGAGAGCCGAAATCACTTGACCAAAATCAAGATGATTTATCCATATTGTCAAATTTATCCATTGCTTCCTCGAATGTTAAGTTTGAATAGAAAAATTCAATATATCCACCAGCCTGGTTAAAGCCTTTATCGCTTTAATACTTGTATTAAGAAACGTTTGATGGAAGTTAATCAAATTATTGAGATTATTAATTTCTATTTTAATTATTTTCGTCTTGAGTAGCTTAATTATCCTGAAGATATCTATCAGGAAATTAATTTCAATATTTCTAGTTTTGCTAAAATCAATTTTTAGAATCTAATCTTTATAACCTTCTTTTATTAGAATGTTCTGGTGGAGGAGGAGGAATTACTCCAGCGCCTGCAAGATTCTTGATGAGTCAATCCATATCGTAATTTTCATAAAGCAATAAATCATAATCTTGAGTATATCAATTTTTATCTTTATTTGCCATAGTATAAGCTATTCAATTAAAATCTCTTCAAAATTCCTTTTTAGATAACCTATCATCTTTCAATTACTTATAAATATCAGTGTAATTTGTATTATTTCTATCATCTATTTTATAGGCATCTTGGGGCTTAGGAATTGGTCTCTTTAATTCATAGCTATTTTCCTTGTAAGCATTCATAACATCGAAGGATTTCTTTTTTTCCTTGAGTATTTAATTAATATTGGAGTCAGTAATTGAATCCTTGTCATACTTCTTTAAGCTAAACCTCATTCCTAAATATCTTGTGTATTTTAAGAAAGAGTAACTGCTGGTATAAATATTTTAAATTACACTAGTCTTAACAAACTCTTTTACTTTATCCATATTAGGATGATCAAAATCATTTAAGTCAAATGCTTCTTAAATAGCTTGTGTTACCCAGGCTTGCTTGGATACTTAATTAATGGTAAAGAGAAGAAAAAGGAAAAAGAAGGAAATTAAAACAATAGAGTTAATACCTCTTACATTTATCTCCAATCCTTCTGATAATAAATCCTCTTATTTTGCTTTTTTATGCATATTCTATACTCTTTCCACTTCAAGATACATTTCTCTATCTCAATTGCTTTTATCTTTCAAAATCATTTCAACATCAACTTCAACTTACTACTCCCTGAAAATAATTTCATTTTCTTCATTTTTCTATTAAGCTTAATCATTGCTATCAAGTTCAACTATATCGTTTGTTTATAAATCATTCTTATTTTGCTCTTGATTCTGCATTGAAAAGTTATTTTCTTAGTTAATTTGAAGTTAGTTAAAAACGATTAAATAAGAAACAACTATTCGTTTTTCAAAACAATTTTTAGAAGTTCTTTAAAACATCTATGCGTATAAGTGCTTATTTAATTAAACTTTATATATCAATCAATACCAATAACGCCTAATATATTCAAACTATTCAATATAACTTTAGTTATTCCCCTTATTCAAACTAAGGAACTTCTTTAATTATTAATAATTGTGATTATTCATCCTTTACATTACAATGCTTATGCATAAATAACATGCTTATATTATGCTAGTGTGAATGCATAAGAATATATCTTAGTATTGCTCTACTTACTTTAACTTAATTAGCTTACTAATTTACTTTTCATGTTTTCATATTTCTTATTTTTCCTCTCATTTACCTGTTATTATCTCTTTATTCCTTATAGCTCTATTAGCTTATTCTAAACCTATTTTATATCAATTAATATACATTTCCAACTATCTAATCCAAGAGATATTAAAAGAATATAAAGAGAAAAGCATTTAATAGGACATAAATAGGTAGGTATTGGAGTAATATAAGTGTAAGATAAAAATAAGGAGACTAATAGTAAATAAGTAGATATTTAGAGGCAATTAAACAGTTTAATAAAAATGTAGAACACTTAAACTAAAGACAATTCTTTATTGCTTCCTTATGAACAACAACTACATAATAGAAGAATTGAATTAGCCTCCTAAAGAGGACGTTTAGGATCTGACTCTTAAGCTATTATTGCTTCCAAGGAAATTTTTTTAAATTCAGTAAAGCAATAAGAATAGTAAAACTTAAATCTGCAGCTTGCGAGAACTGAATCCTTTACTTAAGAAACTATTACAGATAGCTAAAAATTAGAATTCGAGATTATTGATCTGAAAATAAATATGATGACTCCTTAAAATTAATTAAAAGAGGAAAAATATCCAAAGCAATTTAGAAATAGGAAGGGGAAATGAAAAAGCGAAGATTTTGGTAGCAAAAAAGGTTTTTTGATTAAAAGGCAAAACAATGACAGATATTTAAAGGACGAAAATCATGAAAAGTAGTCTTAAAATATGTGCGTTTAAACTTCAATTGAGTCAGAAAGACAAAACTCTAGAGAACATATAAACATTTAGAGCTTCAATGATTTTAGGAAATAAAACGAAATAATTTACAAAGACTATGAAGACTCAGAAAGCGATATAAATAAATCAAGAGAAGAAAATTAAAAGGAAAAAGTATACGAGATTATTAACTGTTAAAGTGAAAGGAAACATTTATTAGAATCTGACATTTAAAATCAAAAAAAATTAGAGAATTAAAAGGAAAATTAAGAAATATTAAGTAGAAAATAAGAGGAAATTAAAAATAGTTGTGACGAGAACAATGAAAGATAAAATTAGCAAAGTGATTAGGAAATAAAAGAAAAAAACAGAAATAGAAAACAAAAATAAAAATAAAAAGTTGAAATTAAAAGCTAATTATTTGAGCAATTTTAAATAGAAAAAGATTTACTGTAGAAAAGTTAAGATTTTGATTCAAAAATAAAGACAAATTTATAGTTAAAGCAAAAATATCAGCCTTAGGAATGAAGCTCATTTGTTTAGAAATCACATTATTTATCTTCTTAAAATTTTTTCAAATCCGATCAGAAGCAACATACCTCCATCTTTACTGAAGGAAGGAAAAGCTATTCCAATAGAATTCGATCTTTAAGTCCTTCCTCAATAAATAAAAATGCCCTAGAGATTTCGGAAAAGCTTATGAAAGACGCAGAGGAGAGAAAATTAAGAATATAAAAGTATTTTTAAGTAAAGTAGCAAGAAGAAATAAAAGAAGTAATAGAAATTCAAAAAGACTCTCCGGTCTTTTAAAAATTTATGAGCAAAAAGAAATAGCAAGAACTTACTTAAAAGCTACTTAAAGATGCTGAATAGAGAATAAAATGAAAGTAAGAAAAAGCAAGAGAAAAGTAAGAAAAAGAGGAAAAAGAAGCTGTTTAGCTTAGCCAATAAAAATTTATAGGAATGAGATCATAGAAACTTGCAGAAATAAGATATGCAAAATAAGATGAAAATGACATTGTTGATACTCTGATGAAATTATAGTGTAAAATTAAGAATCAAAATAAGGAGGATGCTGGAAAAAGTAGTTAAATTAGGAAGTAAACTAAGGAAAAAAAAAGAAGTCAATCTTTCAGCAATCAAAATAAATTAGTTAAATCTATTAAATAATCCCCTAGAAAATTCTTATAACTGGAGACAGATAACACAATTAACTCTGAATAGATTTTCAGAGAAGAATCTTAAACAAGTTACGGAATGCTAAGGCATAGCTATTAACTAAATAAGAGTAACTTTTCGCAATAAAGTATGAGATAAAAAATGGATTTATAGCTAAATATACTTAAAATGATTCAAAAAGAGTAGCTGAATCGATAAACTTCCAAGACAAAACTCAAAAGAGAAGAAATTCAAAAAATGCTACAAAGACTTTACGAAAAGCCTAAACTAGAGCAAATAAGCAGCGTAAATCATTCTCCAAACACTAAATTTTTTGCATCTTCCACAAAATGGATGAGTTAAACCCAAACAGTCAAGTTTTCAACGCCAAGAGAAAAGTCGAATACAATAAATTTGACTAACTGTAAATAAAAAACATTCAGTAACAAAAGTTCATACTTAAAGAAAATAAAAGATGCTAATTCAACTAGGTGCAATTCATAAAAATAGCTAGTTACAATAAAAGATGATATTTTGAGCAGGTAGACTTAACTTGAATGAAGCAGTAGAAAATAAAATGAATAAAAAGAAACTATTAAACAATAGTTGTAATAGATGAAATAGAATACTAAACCTAATTTAAGTTAAATAAAAAATTTAAAAATTATAAAGCATATTCAACCTATGCAAAATAAAGACCTTTAAAAGAATGGATAATATACAAGTTAAAACTTGCAATTATAGAAAAGGAGCCTCTTTAAAAGCCTCAAAAAAGTTGAGTTGACTACTAAAATTGTCCAAGAAAATGGATAAAAGCCTACCATAGATATTATATAGGAACTATAAAAAACTTTAAAATCTAAATCTTAGAAAAAGCAAAAGCAAACTTAAAGCAAAACTACTAGAAATATCAAGTAGAAAATAAAAGAATTTGGAAAACTAAATAAAGTAAACACCGTTCAAGAATAAAAAAACTAAAATAGAATTTAAAATAACAGTTTAAATATAATTATAACTAGCTTTATTTAAATAAATTTCAATTCTTCTAACAGCATAAGATAATTTATCTATTATTATACTTTTTTAATTATTTAAGTATATCATTTTAATTAAAAAAATATAAACAGATATGATCTTATCTTATTAAAACTAAACTAGCATAGTTTATAGTTCTTAATATGTACATCATATAAATATCTTTCTTCCTATATAGAAATCTAATAAATAAGCATCCAATACATTTCTAAATTTTTAATATTATAAAGACTGGAAATCTTCCTTTAATTATATAAATCTCTAAGTTAACTCTATATCATTTGTTTTCTTAAAAATTAAAAGAGATTCATAGTGTAAGAAATAAAAAAGTAATTATTTATCATTATAATGAATGATATAGAAATAATATTACATAGATGATCTTATATCTGATTATATCAAGAATATTCATCTTGTAGTAGAAATTTATTAAGAACAAATATCAAATATAAAATCTTAAATATTAAAATGATGTAGTTCTATGTAAAAAGTTTATACTTAAGATTATGTTTGTAATATTATACATAGATTCTAATTTACTTAGCTATTAATATATTACTAAATCTAATTAACTAAATAAGCTAACTCAGATAGAAAATAAATTATTAAGTACCAAATATATAAATGTACTATATACTCTTATATATTAAATTGTGATTTGGTTTTTATTTTTTGGAGGAGAAAATTAAGTTAATAAATTAAGAAATCTAGAATAGTTTTTTTAACTTAGATAGTTATAAAATTCTATATTTGGAATTAAAATAATCTTATGAACTTAAAATATTTGACCTTATTTTTTAATTAATTTTTTGTTTGTAGTATTTATCAAAGAAGCAACAAAACGAAAGCTAGTAGAGCTTGCAATAAGCTGCTGCTATCATTTTTTGGCTTTTGCTAGTCTTCGGAAGATTCACTATTCTTGCTACCATAAGCAATATCATACATGAAACTTTAAGAAATTGAAGGGTCGTAATAGACAGAATTTTCGCCGAAATTAGGAATCCTTACTTCAACTTATCAGTAGTTTTCCTAAATTACTTTGATATCCATTTTCTCATAATTATTATCTTAAAGCTTTAGACCAATGTAAGGAAAATTAACCAAGAAATCACCATAGTATAATTATAAGTAATTTTAATAATTATCAGGATAATCATCTCCATCATATTAGGAATAGTTATAATAAGGATCTTCGGGCTTTGTATTATTATCATATTGTGTAGGTGGTGCAGGATTTTCCTCTCCAGAACTAGAGAAATTTTTTTGCAAGAATCTATTTTAACCTGGATCTCCTGAACTTTAACTTGAATTTCATTCCGTATAATTCTAATAATCTCCATTTGTAGAATTACTCCATGAATAATATTCTTTAAAGTCAATTCTCCAAATAATCTCATTTTCTTTATTGTCAAATTACCAATCTTATATATTCAGGTTAATTTTAAATGATCCTTCTTATACCCAAATTGCTTGATTATTAATTTTGTACTCTCCACCTTCTTAGAATAGAAGAATTTCAACATCCCCATGGAAAACACTTCTGTCATTATTTTCACTATCAAAGTCACAGTCATTGCAGCTGTATAAAATTTGTTCGACTTTTGAAAGATTTCCATCAGTTTTTTCTAAGATAATTATATTTTTAGAAACTTTTAATCCTTTATTTAATTACCAATTTAATTCTTTCTTTGTGTTTGATTCCTCTAAACTCGCAACGTTAACAGTCAATATTTCGCATTCATCGCAACCATATCTTTGAATATAGAAAATTGGCTATGTTTTTCCTCTCTATATCTAGAATGCAAGAGTAGATTCAGTAACATTCTCATCTTGGCTTGAAACTAACTAAACCGCTAAGACACATATCAATATAACGAACTTGCTTGGTTCCATTTATAAAAAATGAGAGCGTTTTTCTTTAAATACTAGATAGATGGTTATATTAAAAAATTATAATGTAATTAAATATTTTAAATCTAATTATTAATAACTTCAAGAAGCTACCTTAATAAATTAAGTTATTTCAGAATTTTTAAAACTAATAAATATTGTCATTTTCATCAATATCTCAGTATAAATAGGCTTTTCTGACTGAGATCACAAATTAAAATAAATGCTCTAACTTATTCTTGTTGTGTGATTAAAATTAAATATGCAATAAATTAAAATATAAAACATTCTTTATTTTTTTCATTACCATGAGAGTCTTGAAATATTTTATTTTTCTTTTAATTATTTTACAAATTATTTTTGGAGGTTTTTACATCTATCTAGTTTTATTGCAGGATTTCTAATTATTTTCCCTTTCCTACTTTTTCACTTCATCCTTCTTTGCTCAGTTTGTTTAAAGCTTAAGTTTCTCTTGCAAGTTTAAGCATATCATACTAATTAAGTTACTTTTTATCTAAATTTTGTGAATTTCTTGCTTGGTTGAATGTGTAAAATGACTTTTAAGAATTTGAATGAAACATATGAGGAGTTTAAGATTGATATTCTTTTAAAACTTCGCTTTAGTTGAGTTTAACCTTATCTCATTAATAAGAACCTTCATAAGTCATTAATATTTCTCCTTATCTATAATCTAACTCTTTTTTGTTGTCTGATAAACTTTTTTAAAATTCAGAATCTAAATGCTCCCCCTATTCTCCCTATTCTCAGTTTTCGTTCTCAATAACTTTAGAAGTTTCTATTTTTTTTTATTAATTTTCAGAGTAGAAGCTATTAGGTATTTTAAATTCAAAAATATCTTCTTCGTCTTAATATCTTTCAAGGAGAAGTTCTTAAATAGAATTTTCTTCTTGTTAAGTACAATCAAAATCTTCTAAATCCTCTTTATCTTTCTTAAGCTACTAAATTTCAATTTCTTATTCCCTTATAAATAAATCTTGCTTTTAGATCTATTTAATAAGCTATTAATTTTATTTCTATGTCTCTTTTAAATTTTACTAAAGTTTTTTGTTCTTTGAGTTTAAAGTTGTGTTTAAAGTCAATATTTACTAGCACTCGTTTTTTAGATCTTAAAAGCTTTTGATTTAGTTTTATTATTAGCCTATTAGTCATTATAACTCTTCTATTTATTTTTTAAGCTCTTTTGTATAAAGCATTAAGTATTAAACACAGTTATGATTTTCAAAATCATGCTTGCTATATTCAGCCTCACAGTTCTTGCAATGGATATATCAAAATTTGCATATATCCTCGTGATTTTTTATATGTTCCACTTTGAGAATCTTTTTACATCCTTTGCTACTAAAATTGCATTTCAATTATAAGTTTAACAGTTATTTTCTCAATATAGCATGCAATTTAACGTATGGTGGCCTTTCACAATTTTATATTGGACATTTATTTTCATTCTCCTTTAGACTGGTTTATAAGCAAGGCTGGCAAAATACACTTTCACATTAAGAGCAAGTTTAAGGATCTTCTAGCACTTTCTTACATAACGAGCATATAAAACTTTCAGGAATTTTATCTATAAACCTTTCTATATCATATCCCATTTTAATTCTTATATCTGTTATTTAATTCAACTAAAAGGATTCTAATTATTCTTATTTAGGACTTCATTTACTTCTAATAAGGTATTGCAGTGAATCGCAACCTTTTAGATATAAAGGTTAGATAGAATGTATAGTAATAAATTAAGTTTTATTTAGAATTTTAATTTATCTTTTAATAGCTCCAAGTTGCCATTTAACTAATTATAAGTGTCTTCCTTTAATTCCTATATTTTAACTTTCATCTCTTCTTATATCCAACATCACTTAATTCACCCTGTAAAATCAAATTAAAATCAGCTCTCTATTTCAAAAATATAATGTAAGATTTTAATCCTTTAAAATAAAGGAAATGGAATAAGATGTTAGGAGATAAGGGTTAAAATGCTTTAGAATTAGAGTGGCTTTAACTTGCTTAAAAATTGGTTAAATACTTATGTTTAGCAACTATAGTTTTACAACTATCTAATACAAGCTCAGAGTTTAAATTAAAAGTATAATAGCATAGTAGTGTTATTTTAAATCTTATAATTAGCATATATTTCATATATTTAAGTTATTATTATAGTTTAACTTATCCTATCTCTTTTAATTACTTAGTTGTTTTAAATAGTCTAAGTAGAAGCAACTGTCAATAAAATTATAAACAAATAGCTTATTTTAATTGCATTTCATAGCTTTTATTTAAGGAATTAAGAAGCAAATATAGAGATAAAAATGATATCACTATATTTGTAAATGCCTAATTTAAAGTTAATTATAGCTAGAGTATAAAAGAAATGCTTAAAGTTGGTTATATATAATTAAGAGTTTCATTCCTTTTTGATATAGAATCTATAATTAAATAGTAATTGATAAAGATATAAAGATACTAAAATTGTAAGTATTATAATATATAAATCAAGAAATATTTATAGGAATAAGAATTTAGCTTAAAAAAGTAATGAAGTTAGTTAATTTTGAATAAATAATTACGAAGAAATATTAGGTTGCTTTTCATAAAATACAATTAGATAATTATCACTTATTAAGCAAATAGTTTAAGGTTTGAACTTTGATTAATATTTAGGCTACAAAAATTTTAAATATAAAAGTACTGATATTTTTCATGATTTTTCCAACTATATCATTAACCAGAAAGCTAGTTTTATCTTTTTGATAATTTTCTATTGGCCTTCTTAAAATATTAATTCATAATCTTAACGTTCAGTTAATTTTTAATTTATAAGAATGCTTAAAGAGTTTCTAATTTTAAGATAAAACGAATGTTTGATTAATAGTAGTAATATAATATATAAGATAATAGTAGATTTATATAAATTATTATTTATTGTATATTGGTATGAATATCTATTTCCTTTCTTAATATTATTTAATTAAAGTTAACATCATTTAGTTTTAATTATTTATATTATATTTTATTATTATATTCATATAAGGTAAAAACATCGTCAAGTTTTAGGTTAGTACCTGTTATTATTCTTTATGCTTAGATAGAAATGCTTGTTATAATTAGAATATATAAGTTTATAAAAATAAGTATTATTAGTTAGATTAACAATCCTACCCTTGATTAGTTTATATCCTTTAACTTAAGTTTTTAGCTTCTTTATTACTATGCAATAAGGCTGCTCAATAATGTTACATAACTATAAATTTAAGAAATTTCCTGTTTAAAATTTATCATCTAGGACTAAAATTAATAGCATCGCTTAAAAGTTGCTTTCAATCACCATTATCTCAACAGTGGGGATAATAGAAGTATATAAAATATAAGCAATAACTATATTTAAATCATAGATATTAATTATAGCTTTCATATAGTTATGGCTTAGTATGCTAATAAATTCTAGTTATTGGTATCTAGTTCTAAAGCAAAGAATTTCAATACTCTATACATTTTTATTAATAAGCTAGAACAATAAAGTTACTGTTAAAATTTGTTTAGAGGCCTCAAGTTATAAAATTTATAAGGAATAAAATTGCTTTTACTTAATGCTTTTAAAGATTGTGGAATTCAATTATGTTAAGTTAATTCATTTTAAGTACTCAACTGTTAGTGGAAGAAAGCCATCTTAATGAATTATTTTATTATTTTGGTTATAATAAGCAAGAAACCTAATAAAATCTGGTATGTTAAAGAATTTGAAAAGACATATTTATTTTCTTTAAAAGTTTTAAATTTTTACAAGAATCTGTCCGATCTTCCATATTTATATTATCAAATCAGTCAATTATAAAAAATGACTGATCAACCCAAAGATCTAGAAACTCAACTTATCTAAAATAAAGACAAAAACTATGATCCTCCAGACTGCGATTTAACTTTCGTCTTTAAGATTGATGAAAAATACAAGACATAGAAATTAGAAAAGGACGAAATCGATCAAATTTAATAAGATGTCAATATTAAAAAATCACATTCTGGTGACTCTAAAAAGTGGGAAGTTTGGCAATAGCTTTAAGAAGACTTTTTGAGCATTCTTAAAGTAAAGTGCAAACTAGATGTAGAGAAACATACAACTGATGAACATGTGTTTTTGAAAATAAATGCTAAAGAAGAAGTTCTTGAAGAAGAAGCTCATAGAATTTCTTATAAACTTAGAATGCATAATGAAATAGATAACGGTGGAATGGCTTAGAATTGTCCTCCTTATGCTAAGATTGATAAACAATTTTACATTGAAAAAGATAAAAAAAAATTGTTTTAAGTTTATGAAAATGGAAGGACTCGTTTTAGATAAGTAGACAGAGTTAGATTAATAACTTCTTTAGTTGGGAGATTTGTTAATATTCCATAGGCAGTCAAATATGATTTATTTACATCTTTTGTTCCAAAAGATCTAGAAAAAGAAAAATAACTTGCCTCGCAAATTTTAACATGTAATCCTTTTAAATCTCAACCAGTAGAAGATATTAGAAATTATTTTGGAGAGCAAGTAGCTCTATACTTCAGTTGGTGTGATCATTTATATAAATACTTGATGTTCCCAGCTATTTTAGGATTAATAGCTACAATATTGATGAGCTATTACGATGGATTACCTATTTCATAATAGAGAAAAGTTGCAGATGCGTAATCAGAAGAAGAAAAAGCAGTAATAATAGATAATAAAAGAAATGCTAACATTGTTGCTTTAATCTTTTCTTCTCTTGTTGCTATTTGGTCTATTTGTTTCTTAGAGTTCTGGAAACGTAAATAAGCTCACTTGTCAATGGATTGGGGTATGGATGATTTTGAAGAAGAAGAATAGCCAAGACCAGAATTTTATGGTGAACTAGTAACAAGCCCAGTTAATGGAAAAAAAGAAAAAGCATTCCCAAAAGGAAAAAGAAAGGTTAGATAAGTGATTGGATTAATTTTAGCATTTACATTTGTTTTCGTTACGATTGCCATTGTTGGTGCCATTTTCTTCTATAGGAGCTAGCTATCTTTATCAAGAGAACTGTCAGACGATGAGAAGAAAAACGTACCTTTGTTTGCAGCTTTTGCAAATGCAATATAAATCAAAGTGATGAACTTCGTTTACGAAAAAGTAGCAGCCTGTGCAAATGACTGGGAAAACCATTAAACTTAAACCGAATATGAAGATGCCCTATATGGAAAAATATTTGCTTTCTAGTTTGTAAACTCCTTTATTGCTCTTTACTATATGGCATTCTTAAAGTAATCTTGGGAAGGATGTAAAATGGATAGTTGCACAGCTGAACTTGGATTTTAGTTGTTCATTCTTTTTGCAACCTTTATAGGAATGAATGCAGTTGAAATTGGAATTCCATTCATCAAGAAATGGAGATCTGAAAGCCAATAAAAAGAAAATTTAGACTAGTTAGAAACTGAAGCTGATATGGGAGATACAGAAGTTTAGGGAGATTATTAGGAACTTATGATCTGCTTTGGCTATCTTACTTTATTCGCTTCTAGCTTACCTATAGCTCCATTATTGGCTTTGCTTGCAGTTGGAATTGAAATTAAAGTCGATGGATATAAATATTTAAGACTTGTAAAGAGAACATATCCAGATGGTGCTGCTGATATTGGAATATGGCAATCTATACTCCATTTTATGGCAATTGCTGCTGTCGTAACAAATATAGCTCTAATAATGCTAACAGATAATAAATTTGAGTTTTCTAACGATATAGCAGGAAAAGAAACTCAATGGGGACTTTTTGTTGTAATCGAGCACTTTGTTTTGCTTTTAATTTATGTAGTTGAAGAAGCTGTACCAGATGAACCTGATGAAGTCGCTGATATGAAAAAGAGACACAAGCATTTAATCAATTAGAAATACTTGGATATTGTTGAAGATTAGGGAGATGATGAGGAAGAAGTAAAGAAATGAGAGAAAATTTATTAACTTTTTCAATTAATATCACTTAATCTAACTATCTAAATTGCTTAATACTCATTAACTTTTCCAAACAAATAGAATAGTTTCTTTACTCTATTAAATTATAATGCAAATAAAGCAATTTTAACCTTCTCTTTTGAATCAGAATATGAAGTAATTTGATTAAAAGGTTTAGATTGGAATAATTTAAGTGTAATTTATTTAAAGTCTGAAAACAGTTATGAACTGTTTAATATTTCTACAAAGTCATTCATAATTCAGATGCTTTTAGAGTAATTTAAAGCATTTAGATTTAATTTTAATAGATCTTAGTTTAATAAAATGCGTCAATAGTGTATTAATAGAGAATCACTAAAGGAATGAGTTTATTTGAATAAATTGAATATTCTTTAGTTTTAAGATTTAACTTAAAAAGAAAGCTTTAAAAATTAATATTAGTATGCTTATTTTCTTGCCATTATCAAACACCAAAACAGTAATAAGAAAGCACGCAAAGCTCCATAATACAAATAGCTAATAGAGCTGTTCCATATCCACTTTTGCTAAGCTCTGTTTATTATAGTTGCTATCCTTGTAAAGTAAACTTATGCTAAGACTGAAGAGTTCTAAATAAAAACATGAATAAGCAGCAATTTTAAAACATCCAAGCAGGATAAAATAGCACTTTTCCTCCAACTATAGTGAAAAATTAAATAAAGCACAAATTCACGAATTTGTAGGAAATAGTAGAAAGAATATCAAATACAGGAACATGAATTCCAGAAAGATAAAAAGCTACATACGAAACTAGCAATTCCAAGCATGAAGATAGCAAGACAGTTGAAAACCTTATTCCTAATTATTCAGGACTAAAATTCTATTCTAATCCTTCTTAAATCGCTTTTAGCAGGATAAATATAGTAAAAGCCATAAAAGGAATATATAAATCAGGCGCTAATCCATCTTGCTTAGGAGGCAGAGCTTCTCCATCCTTATTTATATATCTCTCCCAATTGTTTTGAAAAGGAAACAAAACTAATTTACATTTATTCAAAATGAATCGGTTAGAAACATCAAAATATTATCTCAAACTAAAGAAATTTTATTCAATGCTGTTTTATATTGTCTTATGAGATGGCAATGATGTTGGATTAACAGGTGTGGCTGCTATAGGTTTAGTATTTTCACTACTTGAGGTTGAAAGACTAAAGATATCTTAGGGAAACAATTGCTTTTGTTGTTAAAGCTTCATTTATATTTAAATATTCAATTAAAATTAAATTAGCTTTAATTGTCATAGCACCTCAGAAACTTGACTAATTAAATTTAATTAAATTAATAAACAAATTTCAAGCTTAAAGTCTCAAAGATATTAAATTTTAATTATTTGTTTAAAAAATTTAATCTCCTTTCTGGTGCGAAAATAAAGAAGTTTAATTAATAAGATGTTTTAGAGCTTATTAAATTTAATAATATTCTGACTTTATTCTCATATAATAAGGTCTAATTTACATATTATATTTAAAGAATATATTTCATTATTAATTAATTTACATTAATTGTCTATTAAGCACTTTTAGTAAATCATAGAGCAATTTTTCTAATTTAATTACTCTAGCAAAATGATATCTATGAGACAATTAAGTAATTCTAATTTAGCTTTCTCAGAAAGTAAACTCAATAAATATAAAATTTGTTTCCAGATAACTTTGTTTCCTTAATTTTTTGATTATGCTTTATCTTTTAAAATATTTAAAAATTAATAAAATCAATAGACGATAATTTTAATCTTAAGTTAATAATAATTAACTATGAGAAGCAATATATAATAGTTTAAGCTCTATCATTTATAGACAGAAACTTTCTGCATTCTTTTATTAAAATCTTTTAGAAACTTATTAAGCTTTCTATATAAAGAATGAGCTTCTTAATTGCTTATTGGTTTCTATTTAATAAATAGTTTATTTCTTCTAATTAGCATTTATTTTTGCTTAATTTACATATTGATGCTAGATTAAATGATCTCATGCCTTTAGATTATTTTAGCTAGTCTTCTTGATTTAAAGTTAAAGAAAGTTTTTGATTTAATGAAAAGTGAAAATAGAAGTTCATTGCATAGTCTGCATTTTAAATAAAAAAGGATTTAAGATAATTAGATGTTTTTAGCTTTGGCACTTTTTTGCTTAAAAAACTCATAAGTAATAAAAATAAGCACTCCTCCAGGAAGTATTTCGTCCAAGAATTTAAACAAAATGACTAGTTTGTTTTAAAATCTATATAGTTGCTTACTTATTAGTTTGCTAAACAAACTATTTGAGATACTTTAAGAAATTACTAGCAAGAGTTAAATTCTCTCACTGCTCACATATTAAAATGAATATCAATTCTCATTCTTACTGTCACAAAATTAGCTTAGTAGCATTTTATTTTTAAAATAAATTAGGATCTGTAAACTCTATTATCCCTTCAGTTTTTTCTATCTTTTTATTGTCTTTAGGTATTAAAGGCGAAGTAAATATACTGAAGTCAATATTAGAAATTTATTCAGTGTAGGATTATTTTAAGTTATTGTATATCTGAACTTATTGGGAATGCTCTTCTATAACTCTTTTTATTATTTTCTATTATATTGCAAAACGTAGACTATCATTTGCTTCAGGCTCGTAAAAGTTAGCGAAATGAATTTCTGACTTTGTATCACATAGAATAATGCCATATACCATCTTTATATTTAATACTTTAACCTTTTTATCTAGTTATTACTACTGTAAGATACAAGCTATTATACTATCAATTTTAGAGTCCACTTAAAATATATTAGCTCATTCTCAAGTTGATTTACAATAATTCCTAACTAATTAATGTTAAAAATGACTTAATATAAGATATAGAGCGATAAAACTTATTTTAAAGAAAAGATTATACATTAAATAGCTTTATATGCTTAAACTAAATAAGTCTAATAAATAGCAAGAAAATAAATGACCATTTTTAATTTCTTGTTGCTAAAGAAAATAGCAGCTTAGATACTAAAGATATTTAATTCTATTAATAATGGAACTCTTTTTATCTTCTCATCTATTAATTAGCTATTGTATCTTAGTTCATGTAAGCATATTATGCAGAAACCTAACTAAAATCTGAAGTTTAGATTGCAATTAGTAAAATAGAAGTTACTGAATGACTAATTAAGTAATATACTAGCAAAATATTAAATATTACTCTTATATTTAGTATTCTACATTAGTGTAATCATATTTGCTACCTTTATTATATAAAACCATTTATGCTTATTTAGTTTGAAACTGCATAATATCACTAACTATTTGCAAAGCTATCAGTAAACATCACATTAAAATGGTTTTTATAATTTAGAAATGTTAAGTTTTGGAATTAATGGACAGACTAAAAAAATAAATATATACCTGAATGATAGAAAAAAAACACCCACTAAGCAATAAGAAAAGCATAGAAATGAATAAAATAAAGAATCAGAATCCAATAATTTTAGTCCTTTTCATTAAGTTAGAAGGAATCTTTCATAATGTAGATCAGCAGCTAACATTCATAGAACATAGGGATGTTAAACAGAAAGTGCGAGTAATGACAAAAATTTTATAGAATAATACATCAAAAAAAGATAGAAATCAAAAGATAGAAAAAGATGTTTAGTTGATCTTAAGTATTATAGCATATATTTGGAAGAAAATCCTGCAAAATAGTAATGAAGCTAAAGAACTAGCAGTTCTAATTAAATGAGGAAGAAAAAAATTTATTAAAGATAAGTTTCAAGTCCTAAGGTAAAAAGCATCGAAAATTGCTACTTTAACTTGGATATGCCTAATGAAAGCCTCTAAAATCAGCATACAAAAACTAGTTCTAATAAGTTACCAACTCTTAATACAATTTAAAATTGAGACAATAAACAACAGTAATAGTTCTTAAAAAATCAATCTAGCCAGTAAGTAAAATTAAATTTTCTGAAATAAAATATCGATGACAATTATTCAGATTTAATTGAATTCTATAACTAAATGACAGATAGAAATTTATATGAAACAAACTAAAAAAAATTTGATTAAAACTAAAAGACATATTCTCAAATCTAATTACCATCCTAAGCTGTTAAGAATAAACTATATTAAAAGAGTGAGCATGCATTGAAAAAAATAAGAAAATATAAGCTGAAACTAACATAGAAAGAATTTGGATAAAACATTAATTAATACTAAGTAATTTATTTTCTTATATTAATTCTTTAATCTAGTGATTATATTAATTTCATCTATTTGTATTTATGTTTCTTTGTTTATAACCTTTTAATATTTTTATAAGATATAATCCGATAGAATGTGAATTTTTAAATATTGGGTTTAAGTAAACTAAAATTTAGAATTTAAATAACAATTATTTTATTAAAGTATACTTAGATATTGAAATCTACGTAAAATTGAAATTAGAATTATTAGTAATGATTATATCCTATTATTTTTCTTTGTTAAGATTTCCCTCTTTTTTCATTTACTTATTTATATTATCAAAATATTTAACCTTAAAGATTTAACGCTTAATTAATTATGCAAAATCCAATTTAGGAGATAATATCTAAATATAATTTCGTAAACAATTATCTTAACATTTATTTTATTAAATTTGTAAGATAAACAGTTTTTATTAATATTAGTTTGCTTGTTTATTTTTCAAAACTAAGATGCTTTTCTTTTTATCTTATAAGTATTTAATTAAATCTCTTTCTAAAGCTTAGTAAATAATAAATTTTAATAATTCTAAGATAAAAACTACTTAAAGAATATTGAATATTAATTCTAAAATAAATTTAGATAGTAAGTATTTTAAAAGTTAAAAATGTTATAATAGAATAAATAAGCGAATATAGAATTAGATAATTCTATGCTTTAATAAACTATTAAATGTGAAAAAGTTAACATAAAAGTAATCATTCTTATACTATTTCATTATCTTTATTTGCTCATTTTCTTTCCCATAAAGGAATAAAACGTCTAGAAGAGTTAACTACTTCGTCTTTTTATTTTATATTTGACTATTCCTCTCTACTATTTTGTTGGTTGACTTAATTATTGTTGTTTCCTTACTTTTCTAATTTTCAAATATGATTTTTTTGCACGACATTTTATTGATTCTTCTAATGCTAGTTTTCAAATATAGAAAACAAACTTTAGCTAGCTTAATTATCATGATTAGTTGTTTTATTAATTAAGCTTTCTTTGTTTCTTTAATGCTGTTCCATAGTAATTATCTCTTTTCGACTACCTTATCTTGAAATTTAGTTTTCGTTAAGATTTTTTAACTTTATATCAATGGTATCATTAATTTAGCGCTTATAATCTTCAATTTTTTTATCAAAAATTTTAAAGTTAATTACGAATTTTTTCATATACTAAAACCCATAACATTATAGATTATTGTTTTGCTACCTCACTACTTTATTTTCTTATTATAACTATTAGATTTAAGCAACTTACTTTTAGTTTTCTTATAATTATTCTTCAACTTTACTTCTCAATAGACTTAAATTCTCTTACTATTAATTCATTTAAATTTGTATATTTTGATATTTATCACTTCAAGTCTAATTTTGTTCCTTCTATATTTTGAATTCATTTTCAAGTAGCTTTAGCTCTGCTTTTAGTTCGCATAATATTTTTTCTTAGTGGACATTTTTCTAAATAATATTATTTAGTTCATTCTGTATTTAACTATACTCTTAGTTAGCTTAAGGACAAATCTAGAATTTTTTTATATTTTCTACTTGAATATATTGCTATGCATTTTGAAGACTTTATCTGAAATTTTCTTTTTCTATCACTAGATATTCTATTTTTTACTCTAGAAGTCTTAATCTTTATTCTTAGTTTCTATTTGGATCAACTGATCTATGCATGCCTAGATTTGAGTTGAAATCGGTTTTGACAGCAATAGCAGAAAATTTTAGAACATTAATGTTTTCTTCAAAATCTTCTACAGTAGGATTTATGTTAACTATCATATTAATTCTACTCTATTACTCAAATATTTATTAAAATATCCTTGTTAGTTTGCAATCTCTATAAGGAATATGTCCTGCTCCACATTTAATGCTCTCAATACATCTTTTCAAATTTGTCAATGATTTATTAATATGGTTAGCTTCACTCTATCTATCCTTGTTTTGCAAGTTAGTTCTGTATGATCTCTCTGCTCCTGCTAGGTCTACAATTGCTAAAGTTTAGTTATTAAAATTGAGCTGTAGAATTGTATGACTCCTTGAGCTTAATTAATTAAGAGAAGTTTCAGCAGTTTTGCGTTATGAAAGTCCATAATCAATCAGATCATGTGATTCCTATTTAGAACTAATTTTCTTTTCAGTTATATTTTGAATGACAGTTTCACCAGAAGACGAAGTAAAGACTTATAAAGGTTCTCTCTTTTAAGATAAGAGATCAAAAATGTTATCATTATATATTTCAAAGAAATTTAAGCCAAAAGTACAATTAATCTTACTAAAAATCATCTCTAAAGTTCTATAAACAATTCCTTGATTTTATTTAGTTCCCATCATTGTAAATGTTTTTCCTGCGTTAGTAACTCCATAACAGAAAATTAGTCCACTAGATTAGCTCTCCAAAAAATTTTGAACAAATTGATGTGCCGCTCTATTATACACTTCTTGCTGGTTATCTCCTATTTTAAAAATATGGTCAAAAGTAAATTGCTTTAAAGGCAGCTTTCCTTTAAAATTAGGAGGATTTTCAAGCTCTAATATATTAGTTTCCTTTTCATGGTAATAATTCTATTTTTATTCACTACTAGGAGGTCTAAATCTACAAAATACTTAGAAGGTTTTATTTTCATGCTTAGTGGATTTGAATTTTTTGGAAAAAGGTTCATGCAAGTGTTCTAGACTTCGTTTACCTTTACAACTCATTCTAAGATAATTTTAATACTCTTAATTTATTTAAAGATATGTATCTTAATTAAATTCAAATTCCTTGCTATTCAAGTTTATCATTATATCAGCAGAATATCATTAATCTCTTTATAAAGCTTTATACAGTTTACTAATTCTATTAATCTAGGATTTAGAGTAAGATTTAATAGTTTATGAAACTATCAAAAGATACTATTTAATTAGCAGCTAATATGCTTAGGGTTTAAGCTTTAAGATATAGAGTGATCCTTTATCATAGGCACTAAGCTATTATTAAAGGGTAATATTAGTAGCTTATATATAATTTTATTTAGTTAGCGAGCATAAATGTGACTGTAACATATTTATTAGCATAATATCTTAACAAATATTTAGGTAATTAAATATTAGTACATTCAAGTAAAAGCAATGAGGAATGTATATAGATATTGAAATAAACTATTTGAACAAAATTCGTTTATTAACATTAGTAGACAAATAATGCCAATAATTTAAGGATCATTGCACTCATATAGAAAAATAAGTTTATATTTACCTATAAAATAAAAATTAATATAGCAGATTAAAAATACTACTTAAGATAAAAGGACAAAGAAACATAAAGTGAAAGCTTAAAATTAAAAACTAGAGCAATTTAAATTAAAAGCAAATCAGAAATTATTGTTTTATAAATTTGGTTTCATAAATTTCAGATTACTAACTGCCCAGGTATATAATTTACAAGTATCAAGTCATCGATGTTCCATGGAACGACAACTCAATACAGTTATTATAATTTTTGTTGAATCTTTTAAATTTGCTGCTGTGCATAAACAAGGGCCAGCAGAACTTGTAACTCCAGTTTTGATGCCGACAAAACTTCCATATCCTAGTAACTTATTAGTATTTTCTCAAGTTTATTATCTCATAATTCCTGTTTTAGCATTTAATATATTGCAGTTATAACTTTTGCATTTAACTAATTAACGTAAATCTTTATCTTACATAAATAAGTAAGCCAGTTTACAGATATCTTCAGCTGAAGATTTATTGCTTTTGTTAGAAAGACCATGAACATTTGCAAAATGAGTTCTTTGCAATCCTAAAGTTTTAGCCCATATATTCATATGATTTATAAAAGCTTAGATTGGAAGTTTTTTCTTATCTTCTTCGCAATTACTCATTTTCTGTATTAATTTGCCAAATTTGTAGCTTAAACAAACTGCTGCGTCGTTACCACTAGGGAGAAGCAGCCCATGCAAAAGGTCTCAAACTGAATATTGCTCTCCTTCTTTAATTTAAGCAGATGTACCAGAGATTCCTTAGGCTAACCTAGGTACTTCAATAACTGTATTAAAATCAATTAATCCAGAGTTTTTAGTGATTTGCATAACTAAGTATGCAGTCATTATTTTTGTAAGGGAAGCAATTTCTCTTTTTTCATTTCCATGTTTATTGAAAGTCACTTATCCATTTTATCCATCTAAAATAGCTCATGCAAGCGAAGTAACTGAAGGTGGATTGAAAGATAATTGATGCATGGATTTCAAAATTTGAGATTTCTATCTTGGTTTATTTTTTTAAGCTGGAGAACTCTAAGGTAAAGGTTTGAGTCTGACAGATCTTGACTACTAATCTTTTTACTACTAGGTACATGAATTAGGACGATGCTATCCAGCCTTTTTGCTAACAATTTTTAGATCTTTATATTTCTCATATGAATTTTACTTTTGCATGGTATATCTTAGTGTAAAATTAAAGCTAATTTAATTAATTTTCTTCTAAAGTCTAAATTAAATCTATCTAAATCACAAGTCTTTTAAAACTTAAGTTTAAAGTTCTTTATAACTAGAAGTATGTAATTAATATGTGCAGAAGCATTTTAAATAATAAGAGAAATAGGATAATTAATGTGAAATAATTATGATAAATTGAGTATGTTCACGTTGTCATTACATCTAAACAAACCACGCAGCAAATCAAAATGCCCAAAATAATAAAAGGCCAAGTAAATACTACGATAAAGATTTATAAAATGACATGCAGATAATTGTAAATTTCACAATAGGCTTCTTCTTATATGTACCAAATTAAGATCCCTCCTCTTACTAATCAAGCAAGTGTACCTAGAGCAAATAAAATTGGAAGAACTCTATTATCTCTTGACCATTTTAAACTCAGCGTTACAAAAAACCCAGTACTTACG
The DNA here is from genome assembly GCA_946699065.1 of Loxodes magnus. Classification (NCBI taxonomy): domain Eukaryota; phylum Ciliophora; class Karyorelictea; order Loxodida; family Loxodidae; genus Loxodes; species Loxodes magnus. The sequence continues at coordinate 561,115 of CAMPDV010000008.1, read as the reverse complement.
AAAATTCAGATCAAAATTCATGTAAAAGTCTAGCGACATTCGCCTTCAAGACTTTGCATTAATACTGCCATAATTAAGTTGCAAATAATGACAACAATTCCTGAGGTAATGAATACATATTTCAGACCTCTAGATCTCTTAGTTTCATCCTTATTTTAGATTCCCATTTTTTATTAAATTAAACGAATATTAATAATCTTTTCAAGGAAAAGCCTTGCTAAACGAGTTTAATTATCACTTATATACAACTATTTCATTAAATAATCGCTATTACTTGAATGGTTACCCATAATAAGAGCAAATTATTTTAAATAACTAGCCTTTAGTTAAATTATTAATCCATATCCTTTATTTATACTCTTTTAAATACCTGTCTTGCATAGCTCTATGACTAGAAATCTTTAATATGCTTTTTTAATAAGTTTAGCTATAAATTAAGATATAAGCCTAATATAAATGCTTTATACATCAGTCAATGTTTCTAATATGCTATTAATTAATTAGAATTGCTTATTTCAAATATAGATAAGGAATATTAAAGGATTGCAACTATGCTGTTAATCGGTAACTTATTGATATGCTTATCTATTAGCATCATCTATTGGACTGCATATTATTTGATGCTGAGCTTTTTATCTAATTTCTTCATCCTTTAAGTCTACTAATCATTTCTTACCACTATTACTTTATTTAACTATAAAAATTGAAAGTGACCAAGTATTTATTATTATTAGCTGGAAATACAAGAATGAGATAAATTAGAGTAGAATTATGGTTTAAAAATACTGTTTTTGGCAGTTAAAATGCTTAATGATATAAATAATGCCTTAAGCTAATAAATAAATAGAATTGTTTACTATTTATCTAATTATAATCTCGATAGCTAATACTCTACTCAGTCACTCCTTAACACTACCTTAAAATACTTCATCCAGTAATAACTATTTTAGTTACTACTATCAATTTAAAGTCTTTAGATATTTTCTAAAGTAATATCTCTTATAAAATTATATTAAACTAATTATCTTTATAAAACCATAGCAATTTTATATTAAAGCAACGAATTTTTAAGCTTTGAGTATTAGCATTTGCTTAATAAATTAGACATAGGAAGAATGTATTTATTACTATATATTAAACTTATAAACTTTTAATTATTCATAAAGGGAAACTAGTTTGCTTCTAAAAGAAAGTGTTATGATTGATATAAACCTGCTAATGATATATTTCATGCTAACATCTTCATAAATTTGCTAATATTTAATTAATATTTTCTGTTTTCCTTGGTTTAATAAAGAGTAATTATCCTGCTTTACTAATTTCATAAAATAAAGAATCTCAAGTAACTATTTTAAGGAGGTTAAGGATAAATAGTTGACTTAAGGCAAATTATATTAATATACGAGAAGTGTTATTTAATTACCATATAATAGACATTTCTAGTATTAGCATTATTAGTTGGAATTACAATTAATACTATCTAACGAATTTCTTATTAATATTTCACTATTTTAGCATGATGCTTCATAAGTTAAGGGGTTTTAATATCATATGGTTTTATATTTTCTGCTGGAAAAATAATTTTACTAAGAATTTACTGAATTAAAGGAAATCAAAGTAGGTATTTAATTTAATGAGTATTATAGTATTAGAAGCTGAAATAAGAAATGCCTTTGTTTTAAGTACTCTTTCTCTATAAAAATGTTACTTTATAAATAGCTTATTTTTAATATATAATCATCTTAAATAGTTTGGAAAAGCTAAGTATAAGATAAGCTTATTTAAAATAATGTAACTTAAGTTAAGGTAATACAAACTAATTTTAATGGTAAAGTATATTAGGAAAAATTAATTTTATTTGATCACTTTAAATAATTATAGGGTAGTTTTGATAAGCTTAAGCTACTTTTAAGACGAAATTTTCAAAAGGTATAATAAAAAAATTAATCAATCAATACTAAAGGAAACTTTAGAATTTGAACCAATATACTCATTAGAATAAGAGATGCTTGATAAGTTATTTTTTCTTGGTGAGCTTGGAATTTATCTAAAGGAGAATTTGACCCACGAACTTCCACTTTAAATTTGCTCAATCTCATCTAAAATTTCTTTTTCTGTATATCCAGATTCCTTAATACCAATCCAAAATTAAATTCATTCATCCAAATTTATCTTTAGACTATCAATTTTCTTTTTGCTCTTAGTTACCTTTCCAAAGCTTTGAAACATTGCGAGTGTATTTACATATGCATAATTTGAATTAAATCACTACATAGAAATTTTACCTTTAGGGCATCATTAAAGTCAATTGACATAGAATTATCTTTATCCATTTTTGCGAAGATGCTTATTATTTTGCATTTTAATTCATTCGACAGTTCCTATTTAGAGTTTTTACTCCCCATTTTTAAAATATAACAAGTTTGGATTTTTAATTGAATAAGGGATTATTTGGATATTAGTTTGCAACTCTCTTTGTTTTACTTTTTATCTTTTTATATAAGCTTTCAAATTAGGAGCTTTACTTTTCTTATGGTTAGTTAAAGACTCAGTTACATTCATAAAAACTTCGCAGTATTCATAAAAATGATTTTTCCTATTAGCATTTAGTAGTGCATTACCTTATAAATAAGTTCTTTAAAATACTTTAAGTATAATTAATGCTAAAAGCAATATCCAAAGTAAAAGGCAGAATAAATATAATATTCAGAGTGAATAAAAGCCTTTTCTAATTATTTTATATCCTAAAGCATTATATTTTAAGTACTAGAGAATAATCTTTTTATCTTCTATTATAATAAAGATGGTACCTTAATGCATCTAAAATTATAATGCACTTCAATACTTTAATCAAGGAAATTGTATTATTTTAATAATTCTAAGCAAACTTTATGTTTCTACTTATTATGAATGAAATAGATCTATAAGTATATTATACTTGTCTTACTCATGAGAGATATATGTATATTAGTACTTTTTTATAGTTACTTTTGATAGAAGGATAAATAAAATGTATCTTATTATAAATGATTATGCTTTCAAGATTTATACAATTTAGTATTTTCCTCCTTTTGCTTGATATATCTGTTATAGCAAAAAAGTAAAAGGCAATGCTATCATAATATGCATATAGCAAAGTAAAAATAAATATTAAATGGCCTTAGTAATGATTGCTGCAATCAATTATAATGATTTATGCTTAAAGAAGGATATAAGGAATAAGAATTATAAAGATAATAGATATTAAATAGAAATTAACTGGCATAAGAAATTTAGCTATTAATGCTTTGTATTGCTTATTATACGGATATACAACTAATACTTAAAAGTTACTATACTTTTAACATAATTATATCTTAAATTTATTAAGCTAAGTCAGATTGCTAATATGAATAATTTATTAAACTTAGTAGAGTATGGTAGCAAAAAGTCTGAAGGAAAATAATAATTATAATTTAATTAAAGGAAAATAATCATAAGTATGAAATAATAGCAAAGTAAAGCAATTCCAAATTAACTAATTTAAATATAAGGATGTTTTAAAAGTATTTCTATATTATCCTAATAAACATTTTAAGCTTTCATTCCTTTCTCTTAAGTCTGTCAACTATTCTATAAAATCTATATTCCTAAAATCGTAAGATTCTTTTTTAAATAATTTATGGCAAATTATTTGATACTAATATTTAAATTAATAAGTAAACCAATTAGACAAAAGAGAGATATTATTTATTATAGACAAAAAAGTGAAAAATTGATTGAAAGATTTCTTGAATAACTTGTTTAGTTAAAATAATAATAGCCTAGTAAATTAAATCTTTAATGCCTTAATTCTATTTATTTTGACTAAAATTAGGAAATTTTATTAAATAATAAGATAAATTATTAATAATTGAAGATTAAAACATTTGAGATAACAATTTATTATTAAATAAGTAAGTTTAGTGTTTACTGAGGTTTGGTAGATATTCTACTATATATTTTAGGACTTTTCAAAGATATAAGAATAACTTTTGGAGTCTCAATTTAGTTTAAAGATCCTATTGGATTTTGTTAACTTTAGCTACTTTTTACTTTTATTTGCTTTTTGAGGATTTTTTTTTTATTTTTATTAGGTTTAAGTTTATATTTTTAACTCTTATTTTCAGAAAACACTACATCACTTGTTTTTTCAGGATTTAAAGTCCTTGAATTTTGTTTTTGCTGCTATTTGGTTTAAATTCTTTAATCTTTTTTATCTATTAAGATTTTTGATTATGCACATTTTACTATTAAATTCTTTATTCTTTCAGTCATTGGCCTTGGTGTTACTTTTTATTCCTTTTCGAAAACTTTTTAGATTTTAGTATAATTTTATAAAAATTTGCTAACAGGAGTGTGGCTAACATTTTTATGTCTAATATTAGGTTTCGGAACTAGATTTGGATTGTTATCATAAGTTCTTTGTGTAATAATTTCAGACTCTTAAGTTTTGCTTAATTATTCAGTATTAAATTCACTTAAATTTTTATTGTCATTTGGTATTTTATGTTTCTAGTTAGTTATATTTTAAAAGCACTATTCTATTTTTTTAGGGATTTTAGATTATAGAGCTTATGTTCTTGGTTGCATTGATTTTCTTTATTAGTATATTAAAAAATTTTCTTTCAATTTAGTAATATGATTCTGGGTTATAAAATGCTAAGTAGTTTTTGATCTTTTCTTTTATGACCCTTGAAACATCATCTAATTTTTAAAGCTCGTAGTAATTTTCTAGCCTTAAGGAGTTCGACTTTGTCATTTGATCTTTTCAGTTTCTGGACTTTGTCTTACGCTTAATTGAACTTGACTAGTTTGTGTTATTTAATGATTAAAAGACTCTTGCTAAATAGCAATATTTTTTTCTTCTATCTGTTTGGATTCGAATTATGTGCTATGATCTTCTTTTGATTCTTAAATAAAATTTTCCAAACTGATAAGATAAGGCTCTGACGAGCAGTCAACTAGGTGGTCGTTGAGGAGTAAAACTAGATTCCAATATATTTTAGGATATGTTTGCCTTAACAGTTCGTTTTCTATCCAAGTTTCTCCAAGTTTCTACTTTTATTGTTAAGATATTTCATTCAGTTCTTATTTTAAGAAAGTAGGAGACATATATTCATATACAGCTATTTCATCAGGTTCAAGCTAAAATTTGCTTTGATTTATTTTGAAATAAGGAGTAAATTTTTATCCACAGAATGTACATTCGCAATGTGAAAACGCATTAGCAGAGAATCCCTTTCGTATATTCCAGAAAGACAACAACTACTTGCAAAAAACGCATGCACTGCTAACTTGACTTACTCCTTTAACACAGCTAAAAACGCTATAATCATTCAAATTTAGTTTCCCTAGGAAATAGTTCATACCTTTATCTTAAGCCATAATTTTTTGAAATAGCTTCATAAGTTAAGCTTTCTACTCTATTAAATTATTTTCGCTTTTACCTAAAAATTTGTTATAAACAAATCTATGCTTCTTTTCAGTTCTATAATCAGCATTGAAAGTTGGTGCTATAATTAACTTTTGCGGAATGAATTAGGTTAATTAAGCATTATGCAGATCATCTTTCGAAAATCGATCTATAAGATCATAAAAATTCTGGGCATTCTGTTCATTTTTATATACTTAAGAGGAAAAATTAGTAATTTGCTGAGTTTCAAATAATTGGTTATAAAAGTCATAGTCAATTTCAGGAAAGTTTTGGATAATTTTTTTATCAATTCTACCATTAATTTAAATAAAGTTCTAGAAGTTCTTAAGTGCTTTTCCCCAAAACTAAAGGAATAGTGATTTTACAACTGCTTCATTGAAATACTCTTCCTAACTACCAAGCACTTCGCTTTAACTATATGCTTTGTGAGATGATGACTTATTATGCTTATTAGAAGTAATTTTAACTTTGGGATTTGAAAATTAGGTTAACTCTTCGTGCTGTCTGTTCAATTTCACATTTTCCATTAATTTCTTCCTAAAGTTCTTGAGAACATGGCTAGGAAGTTTAGGTAAGTTTTATTCTTTTTGCTTTATTTAATTATTTAGATATATCTAATCTTTATTGATGTCTACAATTACTATGTTCTCATCATTTATTTAAGGAAGATTAGTATCACATCAGCCTAAAATAAAAGGTAGTGGAAAATCGAAAAGATCCACAAAAGGTAAAATGGGAATTAGAGGGTGACATCATTCTAGAGGCCACAGCAATTTGCTGATACTTATAGCTACTATAGTTAGTAAAGCTTTATCTGTGCTTAATAGTATTATTTTCTATTCAGTTACAGCACAGGCAAATAATGTCAGAATGTTATTTATTGAGAGACAGCGAAATAAAATCCTAAGTGTAAAGTCCATGTGCAAGAAATGGCTACTTATACTAAATAAGTACTATTTTACTTGAAATTGAATTTCAACCAATTCATTATTCGAAGGTGATATCGGTATATCACTTATCATGTAGTCAACAAGCTTAATCTAAATTTATTCTGAACTTTCGTTTCATAAAATGAATAATAAAGTTCGGAAAAGTTCATAGAAAGGAAATTGAGAAATTAGCACTAAGCTTTAGTGGTTGTGCGTCAAACAGCCTGCGTAAAGTCTAGTTCCAGTCTAAAGTGTTAAAATCTAAACGTAAAATTCGGTTTATGGCGTTTCAGAACTGAAAAACTAAGATAAATAAAAATACCTTTGGCAAAATATCAGGTTTGGGCTCAATATTTTCTCAATTTTGTTCTGGAAACTTGAGAGATATTTTATTATGCTGAAATTTATAAAAATATTCAATTACTCTATTCATATTTTAACTACTAATATGAAAATAAAATTATACTAATTAAATGTGTTTCTAGCTTATTAGTAAATGCGCTTTTACTAATTATGTGAAGTTAATTTCTACTAATAATTTCCTTCATTATTCTTACTTTTATTTATAAATCTCTAAAAAATAATCTAATCCATGATTGCTAAATCTATAAGGGAAAGAAAATATTAATCGTAATTAGTTATTAGTGAATATTAAATTTTCCTAACCTATAGTTATTAGTTTAAGCAGAGATTGTATAAAACTTTCCACAAAGTTATTAAAACCCCTTATTTCTCTTAAATTTGATATTTACTCATAAATTATCTTTTTCTATTGTTGTCTTTATTTACTAAAAATATAACTAAATGTTGATTATAAAGTATGTTATTAATTAAGTTGATATATAAATGAAAATCTTAAAAGATTGTATTAATATGATTTGTATATTTCTTAAAGCAATAAAATAGTAAATTTTAAATTACTTTATTATTTAGATTAGCAGTTGAGGTAATTAAGAAAATAAATGTAAAGCTAATAATTAAAAATGAATATTGCTAGTATTCTTTATTCTAGCTTAATTAGTTTTTTTCTAAATTAATGTTTTTTATTGTTAATAGTCATGTTTTTATAATATATTATATTGCTTTTGCTTGGAGTTTTCATCTTTTAATAATCTAGTGAAGAGATTATTTAGTATTCCATATAAAATCACTTTTTAATCAACTATAGCTTTTAAGCAATTTTAAATCAATCAACTATTGTTAATTTTAAAAAGCAGAAGTATTTGTATTTATTGTCTCTCTTTAGTATTATTAGTCTCAGCTCTTAGTTTGAATATGTAATCTATTAAGGAAACTATTATAAGCGCATATTTAGGAGATAAACTGATTTATTAAACTAGCAAATATTATTATTAAAAGCTGCTTTGCTTGGAATTTTTGAGACTTAAATGATAGACTTATATTAAAATAAAAAAGCTAGCTATATTCAAATAAATACTTTAAATTAGTCCTTTGTTAATTCTAATTTTATAATATCAACTGTTCTTTAAATTATCTCTGCTTAATTAATTAAATCATTTTTCAAGTTTCAATTGAGTTAATTAGTTAGAGTTAACTAATCAACAATGAATAGCACATAATAAAGTAAAATTATTTACTAAGCCATTCACTTACGTCTTTTTGATGATAATGTTGATTTTATTGATAAACTAAAATAACCTATTCTTTAATGAACTTAGTGCACTTAAAGGGGTATTTAATAATTCTGAATAGAGATATTAATATAGAATCAAATAATTTAGAATTATTTGTTTCTATTATATAAATGCAGCTATATATCTACTATGTATTATCTCTTTCTATTTCTTTATAACTAACTTCCTTACTATTTTCAGCTTTATTCATTCATAATACTTTTATTGTCTTTACCAGGACGATGACATAAGTGAAATTATTCTATCCTCCTTTAATCGATTTTATGCCTTCCTTAAATCTAAATAAAATGTGTCCAGTTATCTAACTATCTTAAACTTTTATTTCACCAAAGCTGTAAAATAAGATAAAGCTAAAATATTAGTAATTTAGATCTTTAAGCAATTAAATAAATTAGATTGATAACATCAAAAGTTTAATTAAAGTACTAATAGATAAGATAAAGCTTAATTAGGATTTTATCTAAGAGCTATAGCTTTATTATATCTATCCTTACCTTTATCTACTCTTTCTTATTTCAAATTCACTTATCAATTTTATTATTTTGTCTCTGTAATTCTTGATAAATGATAATAAGTAATTCTATTTCTTCCAAATATAAATAAAGCATCTAGATTTTACTAATTTGCTGTTATAAAGGCACCTAGTTTTAGTTAGTAAGTTTATTAAACAGAATAGAGAAAAGGCTCTATAGCTTTATATTATAGGAATAAATAGATATCTTTAGTTAAAGCATTCAAACTATACCTTCTTTTCTATTTATCAGCTTTAATTTAAAACTTACCGCTATTTTCCTTGAAACTAAACTTAATAAGGTTCTTATAAATGATTCAAACCAAAGAAGAGGTTTCTAAAAAGTGATAATAGCAATAAAATATAAAAGTTAAGAGTTATGTAACTGTAAAAGAATAAAATGAAGACTTAATGGAAGTAAAGCATTTAATAGCAATTGATAATCTTAAAGCACTCTATCATATTTTAAACTATTAAGGTAGATAATATCAATATATCAAGTAATATTAGCGCATACTAATTAGCTAAGATAAAATATCCTTAGTCTAAGTACTATAAGTTATCTCTAATGCTTTCTTTACTTCTTTCTACTTATAAAAATAAGTATTATTTACTATTAAATTTTCCTTTTTCTCTGTACTTTTAATCTAATGATACTTATATTCATATAAAATAGTCTTTACTTTTGTGTCTTTATTTTCTTAATAAATCCTTCAGTTAATTCTAAATCCTTAAAGATAAATAAAACTATTTATAGTTAGATAATTTTCGAAGTAATGGGTTATTAAAAGTTTTTCTGACGAAGTAAAAAGATTGATGCATAGTAATAAAACAAAGCTAGCTGTAAAACAAGTAAATTATAAATATGATAACAGATGATTTTAATAGTCTTGATATAATTTGATTGAGATAGTATTAATGAAGCATTTATTAAAGGAAATTTAGTAAAATAGGAATATGCTTTTAATATCTGTAATGTAAAAGCGTAAATCTAACATCTAATTAATTATTAATGCTAATTTGAGTAATTATATGAACTTAGCTTAATGACTGCTATTTTTAGAAGTAATATTAGTTAAATATAAATCTGTATTTGGTAAGAGTTAGAAAGATTCTTACTTAATTGAGTTATTTTTTATATAAATTAAGTTAAAAGTTAATTCATGTATCTTGGTGGAAAGAATTGGTCAGTTAAGTCATCGAGAGTTCCTCCGAATCTTTTTTCTAGTTTTTCAGGGGGAATAAATGTTCTTAGCTTTTCTTGATAATTTTCCTTTATAATATTTATTTTCATGATTGTAACATCGTGAAGGAATATTTTTATTAATGATCAGATTGTCTCAACTGATTTAGGTACATTAATAACATAACTTCTAAATAGACAAGAAGGATAATGAGTTCCTACTTTCTTGTTAACATCACTTATTAGAGGAACTATTTTTTTAAGCTTAACATCGGCACAATCTGTTATTAAGCATCAAGATTCGCATTTTCCAGGAATAAATAAGTTCTATTTTGCCCATTCGCAAAGAAAAATAAGGGTCTCAAAGAGACCTTCTTAAGAAATTCCACTGTCAATAAATTTTTTAATAGATATTATCCAAACAGGGTGAAATTTAACAGTCCTACCACAGAAATATGAAAAACCAACATTCTGTATTATAAAACATTACTAGAAAAGGTTGAACTCTTTCTAATTATATTGGCAAGCAGTTCGCTCTTCACTAGATATATTTTTGTAACGCTTTTAATGCATCACTCTTATTTCAATTTTCGCTTTCCATAAATCTTATTGGTAATCCTCATTCATCATCCGCCCATTAAGGAAGTTAAATTTTTTTTTCCTTAACTTTTTATCTGAACTTTAGTAGCTATTCTTGCTCAAATTAGTCAAGCTGTTAATTGACGTATAAAAGCCTATGGCCCTTTTTTAAGGAAAATCATTTTATATCTTCACTTTAAGGAATAAAAGCTTCGCATGCAGAAGGGTAATTTTCTCTATTTATCACTTATTATTGCGATTCCATTATTTTTAATCTCAGTAGTGAAATGTAGAAATGGCAAAAATGGAATTTAAGGAAATTTTTAATTATAAAAATGTCAACTTAAAAGAGAAGCCAGTCTAAGCCTCATTAAGCTACTATCAAATCAAGGGAAAAATAAGCAAGATTTAATAAAGATATTGAAATTAGAAAGCTAAACTCTAGATCTGATTCGTTTAATAACAAAGGAATATTTCCCTTCAAATAAAGAGCCCCTACTAGCCATAAAATTATTCCTAGTTCATCTGAAATCTTACATTAGCATAGGCTTAGCTTAGACGGAAACATTGCTTCCTCAAATTCAGTTCTTGCCTAAGATAATTTCAAACCTTATTAAAAAGCTAATTAATATGAGGAATTAAAAATACAGCAATAAAAGAAATAAACGCCCTAGAAGTAGAGAAACTTGAATAAATCTCATAAGGAGCCTAAATTAATAGACTACTTAAATTAAGTATCAAACAATAACATCTAAAGTGGATTTTCCATTAATAAAGTCAAGCTTCCTAAACTAGAAGAAACTCATAAAAATAATAAGAAGCTTGCTCCTAACTCTATTTAAAGTAATCAAATTCTACTTCCTAATAGAATAGAGTAACGGGTACATTCATTTGATTCCAGAGCTCCTGGACTAATTACGTTGACAAATTAAAGTCCTTCAAGGTAGAAAAGCAGAAATTAGTCTGTGAATGAATTATACTAATTAAAATAGAAACCTTAAGCTTCTAATTTTGTAACTGTACCAAAGATTACATCAATAGCATAAAATCATTTGAATGCCCTCGCCTAAATGTAGAACTAAAGCTAAAATAATTAGACTCCGTATATAATTCCAAATGTTATGTAATAAATAGCTAAGAAGTCAAAAACAGGATAGATTTCAAATAGACCTAAAAAAAATAACCAAGATAATCATTTTGAAATTTTTGACTTTGTAGAATAAAAGAATATGATATTTCTATCAGTTATGGATGGACATGGCATCCATGGACATGATGTTAGTGATTATATAAAGCGGAATCTTCCTTATCATATAGAAAACTTAATTCCGGCAAAAGTTAAGAAAGCTGGATATCCATATGAAGAATAAGAAAAAGAAGTAATAAAGAAATGTATTACAGAAGGATTTAAGAAAACTAATTAAGAGCTTAATAATGGATAAATCGATATCTCTTTTTCTGGATCTACTTGTGTCACAGTTATGATTAGAGGATCTCTTCTCATATGTTCGAACGTAGGAGACTCAAGAGCAATCATGTGCAGAAAAGCAAAAAACTCTTGATAAAGCATAGCCTTAAGTAGAGATCATAAACCTGATGATAAATAAGAATAAGCTAGAATAATTAAGAATGGAGGAAGAGTTGATCCTTTCAAAGGTAAAAATATTAAATAAAGATTAAAACGGAGATCCTATAGGTCCAGCAAGAGTTTGACTTAAGAATGAAAATGCTCCTGGATTAGCGATGTCGAGATCTCTAGGAGACGCTGTTGCAGCTTAAGTAGGAGTTATTTCTGAGCCAGGTATTAATTTTTATATAGAAATTCTTGAATTTGAAATAACTCCAGATGATAAGTTTATTGTACTTGCAAGTGATGGAGTTTGAGAATTTATTGATAATGATGAAGTAAGAAATTAAATATAGTGCATGAGAATGATAATTCCCTTTTATGAGCAAAACAATGCCATGGCAGCATGTGATAAAGTAGTAAAAGAAAGTGTAGCAAATTGGAAGCGAGTAAAAATTAACAATTTAGGAAGATGATGTTGTTGATGATATAACTATTCTTATAATGTTTTTGAGTCAAGAATACTACAACAAATGATTAAAACTTCTATTTTATTTAACTTTTTTCTCAACTAAGCCCTTATTATTGTATTTTAGAGTTAATAAATTGATAAAACTCTCTTTTTCTTTTGAATATTTCTCTAAATTACTTCCAATTTGGAACTAAAAATTACAAAACTAAAGATAAAAAGTTTTTTCTGTCTTTATTCAAAATCTTTCTACTTTGCCTTTCAAAATGATATTTTTAATTTAATTTTTATTAAATAACTTTAATAACTCAATAAGATTAGTTTTAATACAGTTCCTTTATCTATGCTTTAAATATTTGCATTTTACATTTATTAAGAAATTTCATTTCATTCTGTTTTTCCTTCACAATACTATTTATAGATAGCGGAAAAACTTACATTTGCTTTTAGTATTTTTCTTATATAAGACTGAGAGAAATAAGCATTTGGCTATTAATTGTTTCAACTTACTATGAATTTAAACTTTAATTACTAGCTATTAGCTTTTATAAATAATCTCAAACTTTTAAATTATCTAGCTCTAATCCTTCTTAAATGCGCACTAATTGTGAAACAAATTTAGATTCTTGTGATTAAAGATGACCGGAAAACTTATTTTTGCATACAAAGTAGAAATAGTTAATTTTTTAATTAATTATATAGCTTAAAAGAAACGCATATCTAAGAATGAAAATAATTTACTTAACTCTTAATACAATAAAGAATAAATGAACCAATAACTAAATATAAAGGATCTTCTAAGAATCAAATTAAACTATAGTATAAATTAAATACCATGCTTTTATTTAATCCAATCCTCCTAATTTTTATTATTAATTGCAGCAAAGAATATGCAATAGTTTATAACTATATAAGAACAGCTCATCTACTATGCTTGAATCTTATGATTTAATTTTATAAACTAAACTATTAGAAGTTATTTATATGGAGAATATGGAAGAAAGAATAAGCTATAAGCTTACTGTTGTATAAACATGGCTGCTTCAAATATACTCTATCATGTGTATAAATAGGTTTTAATGCTGCTATGATTGTGCAGCTTAACGATGGTAGAGTAAGATTGTATATGATTAGAAATAAAAGCTGTGAGAGTTATAATTGAAAATAAATTAAAGTGTAACTATTAAGTTTAAATTGATATATGAATTAAATTTGAATTGTTTTTAATAAATATGAGAAAGTTGATTTTGTAACTGATCTTCCTCTCAATTGTTGGCTTTGCCTTACAAGACCCTTTTCCTCGAAGGATTACATACTGTGATGAAGGATGATATCCAGATCCAATAGTTCCTTCCTCTTCCAATGGCGCTGCTGTTGCAACATACACATTCTATTTAAAATTTGACTAACTATTGGAAAAAACTATCTAAGTGTTTGTAGATTTTCCAAGCGAGTATTCTTTTTCTGCTAAATCTTACACAGCTACTTAAATAGGAAATTCATAATGCTACACATTTACTACTTCAGGAATCACTAATCCTAGTGCTTACTCTTCAACAGGCTCTTTTGCTCTTTGAACCAAAAATGCTGGAGGACAGCTAGAAGACGTGAATTGAAATTTTGCAACCTTGGGCTTTGGAGCGCAGCTAAGTGAATTGTCGTCAGCAACAGTCCGATTCTTCACACCTTTAGACAAAGATAACGTAGAAAATTAGAGCGCTATGAAAAACTTAATACTAGAAAAATCAATTCTTGAGGTTTAAATTGTCTTGAGTAAACCCATGTATTGGGGAGATAATTTCTACATAACTGTTTCTGATAAATTCGATTTATCAACTGTCACTCATGTAAAATCAGTATTCATGGGATAAGGAAGTGGATACTAACAGTATTCTGAGTGAACTCGAAACGAAATAAAAAGTGTTTATTAGCAAGAAAGTGATGATTCATACAAAATAGATTTCTAAATAAAAGGACAAACAATAAATATTTATGGCTTAGCTAATAATCTAGACCCTAGGAGTTCTAATAAAAATATGAAATATGCAGTTTTCAGAATTTATAATGCTACTAATCCACAAGCGAAATTCATCAAAAGTCAGCTAGCTTTTGATATATGGACTTAAAGATATACTTATGAGGGAGGACCTGTATATAAATATGAATCAAAGCATGTTACTTTTTCTAGTGATTTAAAAACAGGAATTCCGTTCGATTTTGGATGTGATTTAACGAATAAAGACAAATATGTGAAGTACATAAATCAAAAATAAGTCCCTAATGGCCTTAATGTTTTTATTACCTTTTCTTTTCAATTAGAGCATCCAGTCCTAGCTGGAGGTAGGATTGATATAAAATTGAAAGGAATGCAATAAAGTACAGGGATTTAAGCAGATACCGACCACTTAATTTACGTAACTGGTTTGTTACCTCAAGCTGGTTATAATTATGTCAGTGCTTCATTTGTTTCGTCTGATTCTATTTAAATAAGTAATTTCGCCTCTACTGCCAATGGACCAAAAATCTATCTTATTACTTAGGTAAGAGCAGAATCACAAGGATGCTTTTCTTCTATAGTATCATATATAGATTAAGGAGTAACTAAAATTGATGAGAAACTATCTATAGCTACAGGAACTCCAATAACAATAGGAACTTAACAACTATATGGAGGAAGTGACTTCAGTTGGACATGAAATGAAGGAGGAACTGCAGGAACAGCAACATCCTTTAAAATGACATCTTAATCTGCTTTTAGTACTTAAATGGATACTATAAAGGATGATGTTGTAGAATTAATAGAAATAACTTATAACAGCAACAGTGATATGTATTATTTTGAAGAAGAAGGTTCTTAACTTTTAATAACTTCTGATAATCATCTAAGCTCTTAAATAAAAAATTATTATACTGCTTCTAAAGCATAGGCTGGTGATGGAGTCTTATCCTTTGAAAGAAAAAATGTTGGCGGTAGTAATAGAGCTTGGACTAGTTATTATATCACTTAATTGAAAGACATAAAGGATCCAGTTTCATCTTCCATATAATCCTCAACACCTAGATATCCAGCTTACACTCCTAATAATCATTATTATGAAATTTGTGCCTTTTAGTTAGATCCTGATACTTTATTATGGGTTGCATGGAACTGTGCCTTCAAAAATGTTAATTACGCAACATAAGAAAACGACGGAGATTAAAGATGTCTTGATGAGTGTTTTTCTCTCAAACCAATAGGTAATTAGCATGAAGGCGGATGGGATGCATTAATATGGAAAGTTAAAATTCCAACTAGAGCATAAGATGAAGTTTACTATGAAAATATGTTAACATGGGATTTTGAAATTCCAGCTTCAAAACAAAGTGAAACAGTAGAAATGTAAATTAACTGTGACAGCTCTCAAAGTTATTTCTCAAGTTCAACTTTTGGATTAGATTCCACATCGGCATCTGACTATCCAGTTGATATATCAGAATTTGGAAATAGAAAAAATAGTTATTAAGGAAGTGTAACTATGAGTGTTTCTAACTATATAGCAACAATAATATATGATGATACATACAATCCTGATTAAGATGGACAACAGAATGTTTATTGAGGATTATTTCCCGTAGTAACTAAATAAGTAACGAGCCACGTATCAGCTTTGAGTTGCTCAGCTGTATTTGTTTGGACTGATGCTACTGGATTTTCTCGCACAATTTTAAAATTAGGCTAGCTTTCATCGTCATCTTCTAATAATGGACCTCTTTATATATGAGAATCCTCAGTTCCCTATCGTGATTATTATACTGATAATGATAAAGCTTACATGAACTGGAATATGATAGATTGGGAGTTAGATAGTGGTAGATATTCTGATATTATGGTTACTCAAAGAATGAAATATGGTATGGGAACAGATAGCTGATGCATTATTCAAATCCCTTATCTATTTACTTGGTTTGACGGAGTATCAGAGTTAATTTCTTAAAGATCCTCTTCTTCGAGAGGAGGTAATTTGACTTATATCAATTTTTGGGAAATGCAAAAGCAAGGGTAATCTTATACCACTTAATTAGTAATTGCATATCATGATGAAGATGTTTGGCCAACTTGGACAAATGATGTAGAAATCTTAGATATTCTAGGACCTTTTGGAGAGCAACTTGACTATACACTTGCAAATGACGGATTTAAGTTATATATGGCATGTGGAAATGATTGGGATGAAGGAGAAGCAGGAAAAACTTATAATTCAATCCTAATTACCCCATATCAAGAAGGATTTTATGGCGCTACATTTAAAGAAAATTCAGTAGATGAAAGAAAAGTAGTGGACTTCAAGGCTAATTTCTACTTATATGGAGATAGGCCACTTTGTAAAGGATGTCCTGTAACGTTTTAATGGGATAATACTAAATTTTTACCTTCTTTCATTATAGTTAATGAAGTATATTGTGGATCTCCTGTGACTACACAGTCAGTAATTACCTGTAATCTCGGATCTGATTTAGATAACCAACTTACTGTAGAATTTAAAGATACACTAGTAATTGAATAGGTTAATAAAAACTTTGAATCAGGGTCGTCAGTAGCTTTCTTACTTAAATATCTCTATGCTTATGGAAACTGGGATAAAACTAAGTTAATCTACCTTTGCGAAAATTTAAATTAAGCCATTTCCTGGAAATGCGGAGTAGATGTTAACTACGATGACTTTAAAATATAAGTTTATAGAAGAGATTATAGATATGCCTTCATAACTAATGTCAAATTAACTCCAGATAATTTGAGTCCTATCAGTGCAGAAGCCAAATGAATTTACTCAGACGTCTAAATAACTTTTACAGTAACTACGACACTTCCTTATAATTCATATTTTATACAGCTATCTTAGCAGCCAAGAATAGTAATTAGTATTCCATAAGATTACTCAGTAAACCCTAATTTTGACGAATAGTATCATTGTTTTTCAGATTTCGTAGCTACATGCGTTGTAACAGGCTCTTCATTGATTATTTATCCAATGGAAAATATAATTTCTAAAAAGGAATATAAATTGGATTTGATCTAATTTATAAGAAACCCAACTAAAATCTCCATCACAAGCACTTAGGCCTGGTTAGTTTAGACTTATTTCTAGACTTAACAAGTAGATGCACAAACTAATATTAGTAAATATGATACTGATCCATAATATGCCAAACTTGCCTCAGAAGCAGAGACCTTCAGTACTGGCAAATTAGCAAATCTTTCAGTCTATCCTGAGCAATATGGAGAATAAGCATAATATACTTTTTCGCTAATTTGGAATAACACTTAAAATACTCCTCTATCTTACGGATAAGAAATATGGATTTATTTCAACTTCTTAGCTTATGATTACTATGTTGGAGATTCTTCTGAGTGGTTTAGCGGTATCTCAGATGAAGATGATTATCCAATTTATTTCCTCCCGTGCTTAGTGAATGTTGATAATGAAGATTATTTGGTAGGTGCAAACTGCAAAGTAAAGAAGCATGTTGTAAGAGTTTTGATAACCGATGAAGTTAAAATAGGAAGTAAATTAACAATTCAACTAGTTGGTATAAGGAATCCAACTATTTAAGATGTTCAAACATATTACCTTGCTGTAATGCAGCCTAATAATGAAGACTTAGAGCATAAAATTCAAGTGCTGTACTCTACTTAGTATACTTTCTCTCAAAAATCATCACATTCTTTTGATCTAATTAATGTAAACATATCTTACATAGAAGGAAGCCATAATTTGAGAGGAATTGATTAATACGAAATAAAGTTCAATGTAATGTAATCTTCTACAGATACTAAGACAGCTACAGCTTTTAGTAAAAACGAAGGAAAATTTTTCGTCTATTTCCCTGACGAATATAGTATTTAGCCTACTGTAACTGCTGTTACAGAAAGCAATCCTTTAAATTTTAACTGCTTTATGTATTAAGTTGCTAGTATTGGAGATTATAAAACTCAAGGAGTTTAAATTGGAGCCACATCATGTACTGCAAATTATACATAGAATTAGCAAGGAAACGCTCTTTAATGGTAACCCACAAATGATGTTACTTTTGCTTCAAATTTAGACTAAACTACTTACTATAACTACGTATTGCTTATACAGAATGTTTTAAATCCAGATTCAGGAAGTAAAAGAACTGATTCTTCCTTTGACTATACTTGGATCGATCCTACCCCTACTATTTTAATTGATAACTTATGGGTTACTTATCAAAAATATACCTCTAAGTTTTATATTTCGATCCATGATATTTCAACTTAAAATGCTAATCAAATTACCAATGCAAGATCATATGGTATCCTATCTCATGCTTATTAAGGCTTTTCAAGCTTCTTAAACTTACTCTGGATATTGTCAAGTGATGGAACCGTTGCAAGTAGCTAAAATCCTTTAATTGTAACAGCTGGCTTACAAAGCTAATCATTCTACATTGCAACAGCTGAAACTTTGGAAGAATCTAAAAAGTTCCCAGTAACAATTAATTATGTTGAAATAAGTGCTGAAAATGATTGGGTTTAATTTGGAGAAAATAATACATAAAACGTTTTGCATAAATTGGATTACACTATTAGCTTCAGAATTATAGCAGAAAATAACGAAGCTGAGACTATCAAGTATATTATCTGGAATAAACCAATTCAAAATCCAACAAATGTTTACGGAAATTTAGGAAAAACTTCTGTATTTGTCTACCAAGCAAATTAAAATACATACGGATATTTAAATATGACTACAAGATAAATCTAAGTTCCAGATGGTTATAGTTCATTACCAGTTGAAATTTGACTGAGTAGCAATCCATCTTCTCAAGTATTCTTAAACTTGTCCTTATAATTTGACTAAGATGAGTAGACTAGCATCGAAGCACCATACAATAATGAAGCTAATGTATAGCTAAGTAGTAATGTCTTAGCATTCAGCACATGATAAGGAAAATAAAGCTTTATTGTGTCTGTAACTAATTGGGACTTCCTAAAAGGATCTTCGTTTAGAGTAAACTTTACTTTCTTTGGAGAAAATGCAGAGTCTTACTAAATATATAGCTATGACTATATAAAATTCACTGTTATTGAACTCGTTGATAAAAACCCTTCCATATCAGTAGATACAAGTGGCATGACGATTGGAATCTTTTCTTTTGAAAATATATAAGTTACTTCTCAGGATCAAGGATTTTTATATTGGATGATTATGCCTTCCTAATAAAATCCACCTTAAAATGCCTAGGAAATGGTTAATTGGGCAAAAAACACTGAGACACCAAATTCAGCTGAAGATATAAGAGAAGCTTCTAGAATTCTTTAGCGAAAAAATAATACTTAAAATGAAACTGAGGAGTAAGAAGAAGGGGTAGAAGAAGAGGAAGAAGAAAATAATGAATCAGATGGAAAAATTGTCCTTACTGATTGGGAGTTATAAAATTAAGAGCTATATGATTAGCATTTATCTTCCTAATATTATATTGGTACTCCTGTAATTATTTATTCCGAAAGCTAAGCCATCACTCTGAGTCATGGAAATTAACTAAAAGAAGACTTTTTATGGGCTGAAACTGAGTATAACTTATACATAGCAACTTAAGTTTTGAATGGAGCTTATTCAAATCTCTAAACAGTTACTTTCTAAACACAATAATTACCACAAGACGCCTTTGGAAGTTGTTCGGTAAGTTCAAAGGAAACTTTAACTGAAGAAGTAATAAGTTAAATTATATGCGCGTTTGCTTAAGCAATTAACTGAAATTGTGCTTAAATAAAGTTCGACCAAGATTGGATATTTTAGAAGTCCTCTTCAAGAAGACAACTTTAATCTAGCCCCACTTACGAAATAGTAGTTAATTTGGTTTCAGATCCTTAAGGTCTTACTTAAGCATCCCCCTAATATACTCTTGAATAAGCTATATCTTGTGTATCTTGCTTGGTAAATTTCTAAGGACTCTTATCTAAAAACTAAAATACTTCTGACGTAGCTGGGCTTGGATTCTCAAATTAATCTCAAAATATTTTAGATTTATCTCAAGCTAGCTCTGTTAAACCTTAATTTTCCTATGTCGATCCATTAATATAGATTTCTAAAACTGATGTCATGCTAACTTATTCAGGCTTAGAAAAGAATTATTTATATGTTGTAATACTCTATTAGAATAGCTCATTTGGAGATCTTTCAAAAAGTCAAGTAATCTATGGGTTAGATTGGAACAACTAGTAAGTTTTGAATTAAATTGAGACAACTTTCCCAAGTAACAAGGATGAAATTCTAGATGAATCAACTTAAATTATTATATAGTTTACTGGGTTACAACCTGGCACTTGGTATACCACATGTGCAGTTGCTATTAATCATTATGGATCAATCTTCAATTCGCCATCCTCAGACGTTAAATGCTTAGATTTTACTACTTATTCTGACTAGGAAGAAAATGATGGGCAAAACTAGGAACAAGAAGAGAAGGATAGTGCCTCTATACTATATATTGCGGAACTACTCGGATTTCTTATTTTAATATGATACTCTCTTTCAATATAAATTATACATAATAATTATTTATTAAATTAAACTTACTTTTATCTATTTCTATTTTAACTCCTCCTTGCTATTAAGTAATCAAACCTTTGCTCATATAGCAATCAAATAGATGCTAAAGAAAGCGAATGTGAGTTAGTTTATAATTTAAGTTGCGAATTGATGTAATGAATATAATTATTTAAATAACCTTATTTTTATTTACATATATCATATTATCATTGGATTGCTTATCTCACTTTCAGGTACTTGCTTCAAATGATTTTCGTCTAGATATGTAAAATTAATGTAATCTAAATCTGTCTCATCTTTGAAATCTTTGCTACATTTATCTTCCAGATCGCTTATTTTCTACCTGGTTAATTTCTTATCGAAATTTTATATGTCTTTTTAATGCTTAAACTAAGGCTTAAAAGGAGGTTATGTGTGCTTTTGTTAGAAAGATTTTCAATCAGTATTTCTGAAAAAAGGATGCTTCTTAATTAGCTATGCTTCTTTTAATCGCTTTTTAGGCTAAATTTACTATAAACTTACATCAACTTCTAGTAATTATCTTAGAATATCTTAGCATTCTTTAGAAAAATGACTTTTCATTTGAAATTATCCTTGCATTATAGTTTTATACAGCTCTTCTCTGTTTTTGTGCTAAAAGGGAGGAATTCCAGTTAATATTTCATAAAACATTATTCCAAAACTCCACCAATCAACTGCTTAGTTATATCCCTCTCCTTTCAAAATTTCAGGAGCTAGATATTCAGGAGTTCCACAAAACGTATGTGCTTTATATTTTCCTCAAATACCTTGCTTTGATAATCCGAAATCTGTTAATTTTACATGCCCTTGACTGTCTAGTAGAATATTATCTGGCTTGAGATCTCTATAGATAATGTGGTTAGAGTGAAGGTATTCTAAAGCAAGTAAAATTTCGCACATATAAAATTTAGCTTACTCTTCAGGAAATCTTGAAACTCTTTTTAAATGATAAAAAAGCTCTCCTCCTCCACAAAAATCTAAAACTAAATAAAGGCTTTCTCTAGTTTAAAAGGCGAAATGGAGCTTAACTATAAAAGGACATTTAACAGTACCAAGTATCATTCTCTCAGCTTATGTATTTGCCTTTTGATTTGTATTTTAAATTAAAGATTTGCTTAGTATTTTCATAGCATATACCTTATTAGAATCCTTTTTAGTTACCATCAACACTTTCCCAAACGCTCCTTTACCAATTACCTTTTCTATCTTAAAGTCATTCTTATTTACTAATTTATTAGCTAATCCATCATCATCTTACAAAGAAATTTCATCATTATTTTACTCTTTAGTACCTCACTAGAAGCATTTACAAATTCCCATGTTTATCAGTCTAAATAAGATTAAATATAAAGAAAGATAAAGCATAAATGAATTGAAAGAACACAATAAATAGAGTTATTTTATGTATGATCAATAGAGTATCTTTATTAAGTTATTTCAGTACTTCTCTATTTAAAGGTCAAAATGCTTCAAACATAAATAATGTACTTCATTATTATTTATTTTAAACTAGCTTTATACATTCTAGACTATTTCCCTTTCTATCCTTTATTATTTCTCTATCTATCTAAATTGTATTATTAAGTAGATTATGCAGGCTAAAAATTTACTAGTATCAGTATTATTAAAATTAATTTACATAATTAAGCATTTTGTTATTATCTCATAGTACTTTACCGCCTTCTTAATATAATTGAAGAAGAAAATATCTTTAGTATTTGGTATCTATCTATAAAGCACTAGACTTAAATACCCTATATTAGTTTCTTCAATTTTATTAAATAAAATATATAAGCTTAAATACTTTAAATAAAAATATTAGCTTTTGCTATTGACTGCTTAATGTTTTATCTTGCTATACTTATAAATAGATGGATTTTAATACTAGCCATTTACTTATGTATAAATAAGCTACCTTTCTACATTTATTTTGCATAGCTTAACGAGACATTTATTTTTTATCTAATAATATTTGGAAATTAATACTTTACCTAAGGATTTTACTTTTAATAAAGAGAAAACTTAAATTAAGCCTCTAAGTAAAACTAAGTAGCTAAAGTAGTAATGCTTAAGATTAGAATATATTCCTTTAGTAATCTCATTCTTAGCTTATTTATATGTATTATTAATTCTGCTAAGTTCTTGTGTTTTATTAGTAATCATTTAATTAGATGAGTCATTGGGTTAAAAAGACAACCTGAATACTTAATTTCTTAGAGAAGTAAAAAGAGATACAAATATACTAAGTTAATTAGCTTTATGCTTAAACAAGAATTGCATATAGAGGTACTATTAATGAGTCTAATAATTTGCAAAGCTTATTTCCTAGATGCAAATGTATTAGATTACTAGGCCTTCCTAGTTTACAAAAGCTTACGCTAATTTTCTAAAATTACTATTATAACTTTTAAATTCTTTCTATTTAGTTAAACTATTTCAATATACTTACTGAGACTTACTATCTATATAATTACAAGGTAAATATCTAGAAGTTTATTAAGTTTATACTTCCATAAACTAACTTAGTAGTATAATATCATTTATCCTTAGAAATCTAAGATAAACTAGGTAAATAATAAAATGCTTTATAAAAGAGATTCTAAAAGCTAAAATACTATTTATAATTTAAAGCAAAAGATTTCAAATAAAATAATAAATTTAATAAGCATATGTTAGTATATAATAGCTAACCTGCTTTTAATTTAACTTTAGCAAGCTAATTGGAAATATATCATATTAAGCCTATTACTCTAAGCTTGCTATTCTTATAATTTAAATAACTTTAATATTCATTCTTTGTAATAAACCTTTAAAAATAGCAATGATACGTATTTTTCAACTTATGACTCAATCAAGGTAAGTTTATATGATTGAACAATTTGTTAAATAAATGAGTTCTATCTATTTAGATTAGAAATTAAGACTTCTTTATAAAAATTCTATTAAAGGAAATAAAGTTTACAAATGCTCGTATCAACTCTTCATAAAAAGCTCTTCATAGTTATCAAGAATATACTCTTTACCATGACTAATTAAGCTTTTGCGTCTCTGAAGGCGTTTTTCTTTAGGTTCCTATCGATAGATATAGCACTTTAATCTGTATTTTTCTCTTTCAAGCGTCTCCTCTTCAAGTCAATCCTAAGTTAAATCTTTTCTTCCTAAAATTAGAAATTACCTTGAACTTATTTCAAGAAATCTTTATTATAGATCAAAGGATTTTTTGAGAAGTTAAAATAAGATCGTGACAACTTATTTTGCTATATCTTCTCTTCTAAAATTTCTTAGGTTAGTAGTGGCTTGTCAAGCTCTCGTAGCGTATTTTTCAGAATTAACCCTCTTGATTTTATTTTCGCTTGATTTTCTAACTCTTGATTAAGTTCTCGGAAAAATGCTTCATCTTCGTCTAGCCCTTATTCAATCAACTGTTTTTTCTTCTCTTCTTCTTTTTCTTTCTCCTTCATTTTCTTCTTTCTAATTTTAATTTACTTTTCAGCTGCAAAATAAAAATTTACCTAAACTAGTAATTAATTTCTAGTAATCTGGAAAATCGTTTAGAACCTTGTCAAATTGTTCTTTTCTTAGTGTGTAAACACTACAGTAGCTTGCTGTTATGACACTAGCTCTTCTAATACATTAATTCAGTAGAGAGTATTCTCCAAAGAAATCCCCAAATTATAGAACTGCTTTAAGCATTGCTTACTATTTCTTATACTGTATTACATGACAAATTCCTTCCATTAAAAAGTACATTTACTAGCCCCATTCTCCCTATACTACTACAAAATCTAGAGGCTAGTACATTGCTGGTTTTAAGTATACTGAAAGAGCTCGAATGAAATTTATGTCCATATGAGTTAGGAAAGGTACAGTTTGCAGAATTTCCTTGAAGTAAGTAAAGCTGATTTATTAAACAAGCGATTGAGGTAAATATTTATTTAGCTTTGAGAAATCCATTGATGCTAGTTCTCTATTCATGCTTCAGTTATATACGAAAAATTTTTCCACTCTATTTTTAACATCCTCATTGATGTCATAATCAGCCATTACCTCTTAAGTTTTCTTTATTTACTCCAAAAATAGTTCCACAGAATGCTCTTTAGAGAGACTTGTTATTTCTAAACTAGCCATGGTACCAAATATTATTGCAAAGCAAGCATCACCCATAAGCATTATAAAAATACTGGCCACTCTCTCTGAATCAGTGACAGGAAAAACATCTCCATAGCCTAAATGTGCAAAGAGCTGCATAATATAGTAAACGCTTCATAAATATCTAGCTTGCATAGGCTCATCATAAATTTCAAAGAAATTATACCATGTTTCATGTTCAATTTCAAGCTCAATATTTAAATAAAACCAAGCACAGGTAGTCCAGTGCCACAGGATAATGAAAAACAAAAGCAATCTCAGTGATGCTATGAATCTTGCTGATTGTCTTCTTAATTGTATCATTGTATTTACTATATTCGGAATTCTAAATGCTCCAAGTAACCTTAAGTTCTTTAAAATGAATATTAAAAAATGTGGCTCTTCAATCCCAGCTAATGAAAAAATTAAGTTAAAGGGAAATAAGCCAATTATATCATAGATAAATCCTTACTTCAAATTTATTTTGAAGTTTTAGCATAACGAGGGCTATATTTTCCCATAAATGTCTACCTTTCAGACTATTTTAACAATTATATAGCAAAATGTTTCACAAAATATTAAAACATCTATCACTATAAAAAGTGTTGAAAAGTTAACCTTCATTCCTGTAAAGAGTGGAAGGAAGATACAAGAGTAAACTATCTGAGTTAAGTGAATAACTTCTAATATAAATTACTTTAGCTTAATTTTACTCCTTCTCAACTACTCTTTGATCTGTTTGCTTCAATCTATTTACTGGAGATTTAGCAGATTTTATTGAGTGGTGCTTTGTATGCTTTCCTTCTTTCTTTTCTTTTTCAAGTCAGGCCTTTTGTTTTTCATTCTTTTTAAAGCAATATCTTTTAAGTAATCGGCTCATTTAGGGAACACTGCTATTAGATTAGACATTTCTTTTTAAGGTATAATCCCTATTTAGCACATTGAAGAAGCTATTACACTTGCTGTCCTTTTTTTCTGATTTAGCAAAATAGCCATTTCTCCAAAATGAGATCCTGTTGCTATAGTCAAGCAGCCAAAGTTTCCAACAACAAATGCTTCGCCATCCAAAATAACAAATACATCAAATATCTCTTCTTTTTATGATACAATGACTTCTCCTGGCATATATATCTTAAATTTCATAGCGTTTAAAATAGATCTTGTAAGGGGAAAAGTCTTATAATCGTAATCAAACTTAAAGAATTCTGACTTCTTGATACTTTCATCAAATTAAACTTGCTGAATATCATTTTTAAGACTTTGAGGCAAAGTCTAAAGAAACTGATCTTCATAGAAGCCTCTATTTAAGTTTCATACATAGTCATAATAATTTATAACATACTTTTCTACAAACTTTCTCAGTCCCTTTTTTTAAATAAAATTCATCACTTATTCATATTTTTCGTTGATACTATCCCATCTTGACAAATTTAAGTCTGTTATTAAGGAAGTCATGCTTCCAAAAATAATAGCGAAAATGAAAGTGCCCAAAGCAATCACGAATATCGTAAAAATCTTTTCTTCAAGCGAAATTGGAGTGATTTCTCCTATTCCTCCGTTAGATAATACTGATAATGCCCAATAAACTCCGTGAATGTAAAGAGTGATTCGATCTAAATCATCTGAAGTGCCTTCTCTGAATCCCTCTTCTTAAGGAACTGGAATTCTTTTAAGTCAAGTATTTTCTATATCTTTACTCTCAGAGTAAGTTCCTACCATTACATAAAGACATCCAATTAGATGATTTATAATAAGCCAGTAAAATAGTGCTTCTAGCACTCTAATAAGAGTAATAGCTCCTAAATAATTTTTCTTGAGGCCGTACCAAAACTATTAAAAGGGTCTTATTCTTGTAAGTTTAACGAAGAGAAATATAACAGTTAAGTAATCTTAGCAAGGCTTTATTGAGAACAAATAAAAAATCATCATTGTTGGAAAAGTTCAAATTGTTCTCATTCCTATACTGCCAATTTAGCTGATCTGATTCTTGCTTGTTATTCATCTGAACCTGATATTTTCTTTAGATTTAGTAAACTAATTAACCTGCTTGTATAGTTTATTATCAAGCATCTCAAAATCTTGGCCTATTTTTAGTTTTTTTCTGTTCGAGCTCTTAAATTCATAAAAGACTATTATTAAATCAAAACTCTATCAAACTAAAGCAAAAATTTCAAAGATAAAAATTATTTTATTGACTGGCCTTTTGAGACTAATCAATGTTGGAATAGTTAAGTAGAAATATAAGGATACTAAGAACAAAAATTGATTGAAGCCATCGTACTGTCTGTTATAGATATAAATTTTATTTTTTATCTTCTTGTATATTTTTACTACTTTATTGGATATCTTCACTATAAAAGACCTTTAGTTTTAAACTTGTTCTATTATTTCTTCTATTTTTGGGGCTTATTCAAAAATGCTATCTTTTTTTAACTATTTTTCATTTATTTCATTTTTGGGAGACTAAACAAGAGTATCTAGTGGAGATCTAATTGTTTTATGTACTTAAGATTATTATAAATCCTATTCATTTTAAAGTTACATTTGCTATTCTTTGTTTTTTATCTCTACTATCTTTTAATGTTCTTCTGGACTTGTTATTTTCTTTTAAAACTATAAAATGCTTGGTTTTTGGTTAAGTGTTTAATAATTTGACTCTTACTAAGATTAAACTTATTATTGCTTGTTTTCTTTCACTATTAAAGTAGAACTGTTGGAATTTATTGCACTTGCAGTAGAAACCTTTGATTCTTGTACTGTATTTTACTTTTTCTTAAAAAAAGAAAAAATATTTGGTTTTTGCTGTCTAGGTGAGCCATTATCTTACTAAGTATGCAAAGTTGGTTACGACTATTGATTTTCTAATTTTTGAGAAGACTCAGTTATTTCAATCTTTTTAGGGGAATTAAAATTTTCGCTGATAATTTCTGTTGAATTTCTTATTTTTTCAATTACTGACTTTTTCTTCGGATATTCTTCTTCATTTTTAAGTTTAAAATTCTTTTAAGTTCCTTTAAACAGTGAAAGAGTAAGTATCTGCTACAACTAATCTTTTAGGATTCCTCCTTAGTTGTTTTAATCCATCTCATTTTAGTTTTCCAATGGATTTACTGAAAATTTTCTAAATTTTTGCCAGCTATTATTGGCAGATAAAATTTTGGATAAGCTTGAAGTCAAATTTTGCTAGAACTTTTATTTTTCTTCTTGCTCTTTAAGTTTTCTTTCTTGTAATCTCAAAGCTACTTCAGCTTTAAATTATTCAGCAAATATTGGAAAAGTTTGTAATACAAAGAAGAAATCATCTCTAGTCAAAACTGCTAGAGTACAGTTCGTAATTGCTTTTACAGAAGCTGATCTAACATCAGGAATGTTACTTAAAATAGCCATTTCACCAAAATACTTTCCATGCTCGATAGTTACCCTTATTTCTTCCGTCAAAGGATTTACAACCGCAACTGTACCCTCCAAAATGAAGTATACATCCATTCCTAACTCACCTTAACGGATTATATACTCTCCTTAAGGAATCATAACTAGGTTCATGCGTTTAATAATGGCTATCTTAACTCCTATTCCTCCTGCTGAGAATAAGTCAGAGTCAAAGAATCTTCCCAAAAGAGATAATTGAGTATCATCTTTCAAAGTTTTAGGAAGCTAGTGTAAGATTTATGTATCATCAATGCCTTGAAACTTATTTCACATTAAGTCTTAATGATTCATTATTCTGATCTAAATGTCATTGGAGAGATTGATATGATTCATTCATTATTTAATTGTATGCTTTTTCATCACATAGTCTGTAAAGGAGGCTTTAGAAGCTTAAACTACATTAGTTGCTTCTGCATACATAAATGCTAAAAATATTTTGGCAAGAACCATAACAACCATAACGAATGTTTTTTCAGCTATAGTCTCTGGAGTAATGTCTCCAAAAGCTACATTTCCAAGACATGAATAGGAAAAATACAATGAATTAACGTATTACTCGAATTCTGAGAGTTCTCATATATTCTTATAATTCAGATTATACTTTTTTGTACCATACTAGGAGAACCATGTTTTATGATCAAATCTAGCGTTTGGAAAGTAATCGTATTGAATCCTTCCAATATAAAAGAAAATACAAGCTGTATAATGGTTTAAAATTACATAAACCACAAAATAGAATAATAGATAGGAGTAAGTTAGCTTAATCTTCACATTTTTCATTAAAGTAGATACCATTATTATGACTCGATATGTTCTTAAGAGTCTTAATAGTCTTCAATAAGATAAAATTTAGTATTCTACATTGGCTACTGAGCCTATCATGTCAAAGGGAAGAGTGGAAACAATATCATAGAACAGATAATTCTGCACATAATTTACAGCTAACTATTGTCTTCTATTCTCAATATATCCTTCATTATCTATTGATGCTATAAAGAATTATATTCATATATCTACAACATAAATAATGACTGAAATTATATCGAATGGCTAAATATCTTTTATTTGCTCTTCTAATTCGAAAGAAATTGAAAAAGGAACATAGAATAAGTTGAAGCAAATGGCTAACGTCATACATACGCTTCAAAGATAGTATATTCGAGATCTAGGCTCTATAACATAATTTATATTTTTAGCTTTAACATATCCTTAAGTAAATCAATTTGATTTTAATCATTTTGCGAATGAATATTCTTTCTTTTTCGGATTATTTTAGTCGCAAGAATCCTCTTTACATTTTTAAGTTGATTTTTCTTCAAATGAATCTAAATGTGCGAAATAAGTTTAAGCTCTAGATAGAAAATGTTTTGGTATGACAGCTTTAGTAGTTTTTCTTTTGATTTCTTCGATTGAACTACTTTTTAATCTTTAATTTGCTATCTATATTAACTAAGCCTTTCATAGTGGAAAATTTCTAAGCAATTTTTCAAAGGTTTATTTTGTTAATGTTGCTAGAATACAAGTGCTTGTTGCGATTACACTTACAGATCTTGTGTCTTAAAGTAAAATTCCAATCTCCCCAAAATATTATCCACACTTCATTTTAGCCAAAATAGATCTTTCGCCTTTACTCATAATATCTACATTTCCTTCTTTGATAAAATAAAAAACCCAAGCATCTTCACCTTCTCGAACAATATAATCTTAAGGTGTGGCCAATGTTTATCTTAGCTTTCTTACAACAGCAATTATAAATGATGGATCAGCAAGCTCAAACATGGTGCATCTCTCAGCCATTTAGTGAAATATCTACAAGTTAATTTCAGTTTATAGCGAGAGTGGAAGTTAGTTAATGAGTTCATTATTAATGTTATAATACTTCTACCTTATGTAATTATAGAAAGACATTATACGCTTCTAGAAATCAGGCTCTATTTTTCTAGCTCTAATTCAATCTTACGTTTTATTTTTAAGTGACATGTTCTCTACTTCTACTCCATTTAGTTGATTAATTATTGCTGCAAAAGTTCCAAAAAGTTTGCCATAAATAAATTCACCCATCATCATAATAAGCAAAGCAGATATTCTTTCTATATGAGTAGAAGGAGCAATATCACCAAAAGTGTCGTTAGTAACTGTGCAAACTCCCCAATAGCTAGCATCGATGTATTATTCTCACATACTTGCTTTTTCCATTTATTCATATTCAAATCATGACTCATCTTCAGTAATGTTAACTCTTGCAGATCAAAGTCATAAGCAGGCTCCAAAATGCTACACTGACATTAAAATAAAGAAGATTTCTAGAAGTTATGTTAGTATTGTATGCTTTTGCCTATATAAGATTTATATATTTTCAAAATGGTTAACTATTGAGTAGAATCTCAATATTCGTGGAACTCTCAAATATGCCAACTGGATTGAATCTAAGTGTAAATGTATGCACTATGACAAAATTTTGAAAAAAATGGATACTGGAAAACTTGAAATTATGCAAATGAAAAGCTTAAAATTAGGACGATGCTCTTCATTTATCATTCAAAATCTTTTGGCCATATAAGGATCTCTTCTGAGATAAAATTAAATAATCAGATCGACTAATACTATATATTCGGCAAAACATTCAAATAATAGCATCCAATCTCTTGGAAATTTTCTTAATCCTAGATATAGTAAACAAGAAAAAATATTATAAGAGTTACATAAGAACATCAGTCATGCTCAGTAGATATGAAAAAAATATCCTGCTCTTTGAGTCATTTTAATGAAACTTTCAATTTCTGTATTTACTTTAAAAAGAGCTCCTGTTAGTTACTATTCTTCAAACTCATTACCTTCTGATTCTAAGTATTTATGTTCAGAATTGAAAATTTCTAATTTATGCTTTAATTTTCCACTTCTTCTTTTTGTTAAATCTCTTTCAGTTCTTTTCGTGCTTTGAGCTCTGGATTTTCTAGATTATTTCCTAATCACTTCTGTAGCCCCTTGAAATACTATCAAGTTTGAAAACATTTCTTGGTTATTTCTAGCAGACCTTCGTTTTAGATAGTTTCTTTAAGCTTAATTCAATCTCTAATAGGGATCTTTAACTTTAGTAGTAGTTTAGTCATTTTCAAGCGAATATCTACCTTTTTTAATATGTTCAGGAACTTAGTTGATATGCCAATTCTTCAAGAAATTACCTTCCTTTATATTTTTTTCTTTATTGGAAAATCATAAAACTTTTAGCTTTTTCTAAAGATCAGTCAAGTTTTTATCTTCCAGTTCACTAAAGTCAAATTATTTCTGCTCTTCTTCATTAAATTCATTGAGTTCAGGAATTTGTTGTAAGTTTTACATACTTTAAATACTTGCTCTTCTGATTGCAACATTCTACGATTAACTTGCTGCTCTAAATAAATCGCTAGCATCAATTGAGCTTCGTTTACTTAAAATAGAGCTAGTTAGTATTGAATTTCGCTTATTTGATTTTTCAACTATAGAAACAGCATTCGAATCAAGTGAAGATCTGCGACTTTAATCTCTATATGCCTTTTAGCCTAAGTATTGTACGGAACTAAATCTTGACATGTCAATAGAAGAGCGTCTCTCCATTATTAAAATTAGAATTTTGAATAAATTTACTTAAAATTATTTTCATTTATTTGAAAGCACTTTAACTCTCTTAATTTTGCATACAATCTCTCTATTTTAACGTCTTCTTTTTAAGCTTACTACCACTATGATATTTACTATGAAACTTAAAATAATAACCACTTAAAATATTCCATTGCCCCTCCTATCTCATAATCACGTTCATTATACTATCGACAGACATTTTTAATAACGAATTGGAATTTATCTTTTAGCCATGTTTAAGACTCTTCTATAAAACATAAAATTATACCTTTTAATAATCTTCATTTAACTTAAGCTCCCTTTTATTTTACTTTCTACTAGATACATGAAAAACATGGAGTTATTCCTTTAAAACTATAGATCATACAAGCAAAAATTTAAAGTTATTAGTAATAGAAAGATAGTCCATTTAGATAAACGTTAATGATTACCCCATTTCTCTTTTATTAAAATACTCTAAAAATCCTTATAATTATTCCATTTTGCTAATATTATTTAAATTCTAAAGGCTTATTAGATATTTTGCTTCTAATTATTAAAATAAGAAAGTAAATCTTAGGAAAATAAGATCTGTTGTAATAATTTCGTCGAACGCTTGCAATTTAGCAAGCTTGATTATATAATATGCAGTTGCATCCTTTATATACTTCAACTTATTTTTAGGATACTTAATAATCTATTAAGTTTAAGCTTATTAATCTATTCATAAGAAATCTAGCTCTTTATTTATTAATGCCTCATACTTAATAGAGATAATATCTCCCTTCTAGTTTTCACTTCAGTTATTAAAATTTTCTTTTTATATCTAATTAAATTATGAAAATACATCGAAAAAGCTTTCAACAAATACTAAATATTCTGATAATTAAGCGTAAGTAACTTTGAGCTATAAAGGAATATTCCATATAGAAGACTAGAGAAACTAATTAAGAGTAAATGGAATAATTATTCAATGTAATTAGATCCTCTTAGCTTAAGTAAACTCTAGTACTATTTAGATTATTCACAACTTTAATATTATTAGTCTTTATGTGCCCTACTAAGCTTATTTAAATTCTATCTTTACTAATTAACCAATGCAATTGTAAAGTTTAAAATAGCCTTACTATTCTACAAGCAACTGTCTTGGTTTTTTAACTTAAAGTAGCATATAGAGAAGAAATCGATTTAGAAATAATTGGATATAAAGTAGGAAGAATTTAGAGAATGAAAGGTTTAATGTGCTAATGAGTAAAGGGTGCATTAATATGAATTTAATAAAAGATAAATTGTAAAAATGGAAAAGTAAATAGAACTTTATAATTAGGAAGAATACTTCGAAACTAGAAATAAAAACAAAATTTCTAAGAGAGCTTTCATTAGAGGGACAGCTAATATTGCTTTACATGGAAAAGTAATAATAAAAGAGGGAGCTGTAATTCGAGGAGATTTAGGAATAATAAAGATAGGAAAATATTCAATTATTAAAGAAAATGTGGTTTTAAGACCTAGCTATAAGAGAAGTAAGGGACACTTAAAATATTCCTAAATGAGTCTTGGAGAATATGTTTATATAGATGCAGATTCAGTTGTATGCGCTGCCAAAGTTGGAAGCTTTGTAAAAATTGGAAAAAATTGTGTTATTAGTCATAGATGCGTTTTGAAAGATAGCTGTATGATCCTTGATAATTCGATTCTTAAGCCAGATAGTGTAGTTGCTCCCTTTTCAGTTTATGGTGGCAATCCTGCTACATATTTAGGAGAATTAACTCCTTCAATGAATTTTCTGATGAAAGAGTTTACAATTGATTATTTTAACAAGTTTGCTTCTCAGCAGCAGCAGTAGACACAGAAACAAGCACAAGAATGATTTCTTTTTTTAATATAAAACACTTCAATAAAGCAAATAACTAATATAATCTGATATACTTTTCATAAATACAAACTAACTTTGCTCAGAATAAAGCAGCAACTTAAACTTTACAGTTTAGCAATCATTTATTTTAGAAAGATTAAAAGACAACAGATTTTAACATAATAAGCAGTTATTGCTTCTTAATTAAGCATTTAGAATATATTGATAAAGAATGATATCAAATGAAATGTATTGAATTCTATTTATAGTTGGTTCACCAAATAGATTAAACTTATTCTCGTTGAAATTAAATTAATATAAAAATACCTTTTACAAAGTTTAGTTGATATATCATTATTGAAGGCTTATAAGATATGGAATTAAAAGTAATTTATCATAAAAATAGAAATCCTAAGATTACTCAATGGAATAAATTTGAAACAAATTAATTTAAGTGTTATACTTCAATATACAAGACATCAGGTATTTCATATCCATTATAAGTAGAATTGCAATCTATACTGTAAGCCCCTGTATTTCTAAACATTATCCACTCTCCGTCATCCATTTCTGGGAATAATATGTTTTTGCAAATTATATCCAAGCCATCACTTGTTTGTCCCCAAATGATGGATTGTTTTAATTACCTTTACATTTTTTATTTTTATGTTAGTAAAGGTTCTGGTTAATTGAACTCTAAATCATAAACTTAGGCAGAAAAACCTTAATAAATGCCTCCATTTATATAGTAATGACGTCCATGCTCTTTTAAATCTTTTATTCCTATTATTCTCATTGCCAAAGTACAAGAACTTTAGCAGATTATTCTTCCAGGCTCAGCCATTATTCTTATATTAGGTGAAATAGGAAAATATTAATCAAGCAATTGAGCCAAACGAGGAGCAACTTCATTAAAATTCTACCCTACTTTGGCAGACATCGAAAATCCACCTCCTATATTTAATATATCAAGTGGAGTCATTTTATATGATTCTACCATTTCAAAAACTTTTTTGGCATATTAGAGAGCTATTTCATATATATTAATTTTAACTCCACCTGATCCAACATGAAACGCAACTCCTCTCAATCTTAAGTTTAAATCTATAACCTTTTGCAATAATTAAGGTCATAATTAAGGAACAGCACCAAATTTTTTAGTCATTGAACATCTTGCCTCAGTTTCTAGTATAGCAATCCTTAAAATTAGGTGTGCACTAGGATTGACTTATTTAATCTTTTCTAGTTCTTCCGCAGAATCGAAAACAAGAAGATTGACTCCAAGTTCAGTAGCAATTTTTAAATGTATTCTATCTTTTATACAGTGAGCATATATGATTTAATCTAATATACATCCACTTTTTATTACTTTTTGAATTTCAGGGTACGATGCACATTCGCAACCTTTTCCTTTTTTAATCAAAGTTTCTAATATTTTCTAGTCCGAATTACACTTAACAGAGTAAAACATTTCAACGCGAGGAAGCAAAGTGTCCCATAAATTGATTCTTCTATTGATCTCATTAATATTCAGTAAGTAAAATGAATTTTCCTATCCATTATCAACAATTTCTTAGATCTTTATAGCAATCTCATCAACATATGAGTTTTATTCTTCAGGTTATAATTGTAAATCCTTAATTTCCATATTATAATTTAATAAACTACTCTTGTTTTAGTATGCAATATTAAGTAATTTTAAGTTTTAAATTCTATTTAGCATTAAACTCATTATGTTACTTAATATCTATCGTATTTTGCTTTTTATTTTTAAGTAAAATATTTAATTTTTACCCTGCTATTCATAATTTAACTATTGATTCAGATACTGTAATTAAAAAATGTATTTATAATCAGATTTTAATTAAACCTCTTAAATACGTTAACAACGTATTATAGTTTGATAATCTTCAATACCATTTTAAATAAACTAATTCTGTATACTTTATATTTGCTTCCATTATAGAACATTTAAAAGCTTAATTTTAAAGTTATTCTAAAAGATTCAAAAATGTTATTTTTAGAATGATTAGAATTACATACTTTAAATTATTTTTAATCAGAGAATGTTTGCTCTTTTTTTAAATCTAAACAAATTATGCCAAGTTCTCTTCAAGTATCTATTTTTTCCTAAATTCATCTCTGAAGGAGTGAAACTAGCAGGACTATTTTCTTGTTATAGTTATTTATCTTCAACTTGTATTGTTTAAAATCTTTAAGTTTAGCTTGATTTTTCCTTATTTTTTAGTCTAATATTATAATTCTAAAAAGGCTTTTTATTTTTTAGGATATCATTACTATATTTCTATTTTATTTTCTCCTATAAATTTACTTCTTGGCCTTTTCTCTCGCTTAGTGACTTATTATTAAGATTTTTGGGAGATCCTAAAGAATTGCATAATTACATTTAAGTAAATTCTTTTTAGGCTTTATCTGAAGAAATATTTCCAAACGTTTTATTTTAGCTAACAGTCTGATTAGTGTTATTAATAATTAAGCAGCTTTCACTAACATCTAAATAGCTAGAATTTCTATCAGTGAAGAAATCCTTTTAGGAATTTTCCATTTTAGGAATTATTTTAGACTCTAAGATTTATGCAAAATCTAGCCTTATAATTTACTTATCTCATTCCTTAGCTAATATTTTGAACTTGCATTTGCTTTGCTTTTGCTTCTGTTTCTTTAAATTGAATTTATCGAAATAATCCTTTATTTAAGTATCATCATCAAATAAATGAATTTTAAACTTTGGTTCTATTTTCTTTGCTAAATACTAGAGAGTTGCTTGATTTGCCACATGTGGTGTTGAATAATCAGGTATTTTTGAAAACTATTTTTAAGCAAAAACCACATCGTTATTCTCTCTCAATTTTCTTAGCTTTTCACCCATTTAGGATTGTTCAATTGGAATTAATTTTGATCTTTTGCTTACTTTTAGATAAAATTTTTCGTCTTCTTTAAGTTTAACAGTAGTAACTTCTCCTTCTTATTCATTTTGATGATAGTTAAATGAGAATGACTCTTAGTATTTGCCATTTTGAATACTGAACTGATTCCAATTTTTCTTAAAGGATCTTTCAACTACTTGTTAGAATTATTATTGAAGTCACTTATAACTTATTAAGGCATTTTCCTTAATATGGTTAAGCGTTGCTACGTTATAGATTTCACTTTAAAAATTACTTGCCTCTATTTAAAAAATGTGCGCTTCTAAAGAATAGCACTGAGCTGAGCAGTAATAAGGAAGTTCATTAATTGCTTCAAAAATTCCAAGCATTTGAAACTTTCCAAGAACAGCAATATCAACTTCCTGTTTCTTAACTTTTGAATTGAGATTCTTATTCTAATATTTAGTTAAGAATCTTTCCCCTAAATCATACTAATAAGTCACTTCTTTCTTAAGCTGAACATTATAAACTTACCTAGATTTCTCCTGAGTTAACAAGGTATATCATATTAGACTTTTGTCCTTCTTTGAAAATTAACTAGTTTTTAACATAGGATTATTTGCTAAAGAAAAGGGAAAATTTAGTCAGTGACTTTATAGGTAATTCCTAAAAATACTTAATGGAGTTGAGAAATGTTGTCACTTCATTTCTTTCCAATTTTTGCATTTCTAACAAAACGCTATTATATGTTTGCTTATCTAAAACCGCTACATATACAGGAGTCTTACAAAAGATGGTAGCAGCTCTTGGTTCCCTATTTAAAATAGCTTATTCACCAAAAGAATCTCCAGCTTTTAAAGTAGTATATTCTTTAAGTACTATCCTTTTTCTAGGATCTATAATGAAGCTTAGAAACTTAGACGCAAAGGATTTATTTTACAGAACGCTGTTTCGTTTTTATAGTTAATTCTACATTTTTAACTGAATTTCTTAGATTGATTACTAAGATATGTTGGGATTTATTACTTCTTAAGGAATCTACATCGTAGAAAGTGTGGTAAATGCTTTCACTGGAGTTTATATAAAAGAATCTTCTGAACTTGAATCTGAATCTTTTTAATTAGCTACTGTCTATTAAATTTTGCTTTTCAAGTGTTATTGGATTAGTTACTTGAACTATAATTACTTTTAAGGCTATTTTTGCTGCTAGTTTTATTATTAGTTCTATTAAAGATCTTGGCTTTAGATAATGTTTGCATCTTATTGCTGCTGACTTTAGTCTTAGGCTTGTATTTAGTTTAATTACCTAAAATTTTGTAAACTAAATAGCGAAGTTTATAATGGAGCTTTACTTTATATAGGCTATGTAGCTTATTACTAGTTTAATAGATCATTTTTTTTTAAACCTTATTTAAGATCAAGCTACTAAACTTAATCTTGCTCTTATACATTTCATAGATGATCTTCTTGCTAATTACCCAAGTTCATGTGTTCTTTTATAAATTCCAAGGCTTTTTATATTTTTTGATAAGATTTGATAGCTTTAAGAGCTGCAATTCTATCAACAGGAACTTTGACACCAACTTCTCCTTTTAAAAGAATGAAGAACTAGTCTCCTTAATCCCCATATTATATTATCTTTTCCTTTTCTTTGTATTATTAAATTCACATTTTGGAGCAGCAGATATAATGAGCATAGTCCCCTGCTTACTCTTTCAGTTTTGTAAAGAACAGTATATTCTAAGTAGCATTCACTAGTATTTAAATATCATAACGAGTTCTTGCCTAGGGAGATATTTTAAACGTTTCTATGATTTACTCGGTTACCTCCATAAAAATGGATTTATTGAGATAAACGGGAAGGTTACATAAGGACTTCTTCAACGTTGATTTCCCTGAGTTGCATAATGGATAAAATCCAAGAGGAAAGAAGAGAAATTATGGATGAATAGGAGAAAGCGTTTTAAGCCCAAACTGAACTTAGAAAATATAAGTATAGCAATAATCTTCACTATAATAGGATAAGTATATACAAACTGTTTCATAAGACATTAACAAGCAAGATTTAACTAATCAAACTAAAATTAACTTTCATTATCTAAAGGGCTAAAACTAAAATATATAGGATTACCAAGATAAAAACTAAGAGGAAATTGATGTTTAAATTGGAACTGAAAATGTTTATTCTGAATAATTGAATGAAAAATAGTAAATTGAGAATTAAAAATATAAAGACTAAGAAATATAAACTAATCTCTCTTCTGTTTAAAATACTACTAATTAGAACACTTCTGCTAAAAGGCAAATTTTAGACCAAGGTAATAAATCATTAGATCAAAGTTAAATCAAGTTTTTTAATAAATAAATCTAAACAACACCTCCTAACTTAAAAAATAGGCAATATCGCTCTCCTTATCCAAATATTGAGTTGCTTAGAAGAAGTTATAATCCTCTTACCCAGGAAGAAATGAAAATGTAAAGAAAAATAGATAACCTTTATGATCTGTAAAAGTATAAGAATAATTAGTTAACTAATGAAGTAAGAAATTAAAACATTGAGGATATATAAAACCAACTAATGCAGATATAAGAATAGCAAATGCTGGAAAAAGAAATGTACCAAAGGAAATTGAAATAGCAATAAAACTATAAAGATTAATTAGATCTTCAATAAAGAGCAAAATATCGATATGAAAGTTCAAGAAATTATCCTGTTGAAAATGTATCGAAAGAAATTTTAGAGAGGTAAAGTTAGAGAAACTAAGATAACATCTAATTTCCAGAAATCTAATCTAAGACAAAATAAAAGCGAATCATATTTAATCCGCTGAATTATTCTGAAAAAGCATATAATGAATAAATATATCCAAATAACCAAAGAGCATTAGGAAATGTTTTAGAAAAAGATAAGCATTTTTTACCTGATATAGATGAAAATAGTTATTCACGAAACAATAATACATTAGATCAAAATGACTTCAAATAATAAATATAAGAATAGTAAAAGTTTCAAAACTAATAACAAGCATAAGAGTAATTTTAGAAATAAGTTCTAGTCAATAACCATAAATACTATCTTAATAAATTAAATAATAAGTTTGAACCATTTTATACTGGCCAGTATAAAATACCTGAATTGGAGCCACCATAAATTCCACAAACTATAAGATTTTTTAGAGGAATTTTTTATCCAGATACAAAATAGTTAATAAGATGAATTCTTTTAATTATATTATAAGCTTTTTTTATTCATTTTCTATTTTTACTTGTACTTTTTCTCTTTTATCTACTAAGAAAAGTATCCTAAAACCTATAATAAACTGATCCTATTAAAAATGAAATAATTAGTTTTATTTCTAAAAGCTACTAATGCAACTATATACTTTAATTGCATAATTTGTTTCTCTTTCAAATATTTGTTTTATTATTTTCATAAATCGTAGAAATACTGATCGAAGACAGTTAAGTTAATTTTATCCATATTTAAAGAAAAAATGAATAATGAAATTAAATTTTATAAGTGTTTAATGTAGCTGAACAAAAGGAAAATATGTAATTATAAAGTAAATTTATTTATTATCCTTATTATCTTTTAGGATAAAAGCAATAAGTAAAATAGATTTAATAAGTAATCTTTTAAATTTATTAAGCTTGTCTGATATTACACTTTTTGCCTTTATATGTTGTATCTGTTACTTTTATGCTTGGCTTAAGCTTTAAAGTTGCTATTTTAAAATAATTATAAAAAATAGCGTTTTTGATAGTTTAGCTTGGAATTTAAGTTAGTTTAATGCTTATTTAATATTTTAGACATTAGTTTAAATATTATTTTATAAAAATGAAAGCTATTGTCATCTTATTGACTTTCCTTGGAGCTTCGCTTTCTCAAAGCATTTAATCAAGTTGCTTAACTCCACCAAAGTCACAATATAAACCTCTCGGAAATCCTCCCTAGTATCGCCCAATTGAGGAATTGCCAGAGAGTTTAAGTTGGGACAATGTTAACGGAAGAAACTTTTTGACAGTTTCCAGAAATCAACACATTCCTGAACATTGTGCTGCATGCTGGGCATTTACTTCACTAACGGCACTTTCTGACCGTTTAAAGATATTAAGAAATGCTACTTTTCCTGATGTTTAATTGTCAGTTTAAGTTTTACTTTCATGTAACACAGAAAATTCAGGATGCCATGGAGGAAATTAGGGAAATGCTTATACTTGGATAGCTGAAAACGGAATTCCTGATGAAACTTGTTCTCTTTATCAAGCACGAGGACATGAAAATGGATTAGCTTGCTCAGAAGAAATAAAATGTATGAATTGCGCAAGAGGTTAGGGATGCTGGGCGGTTGAATAATATGAAGTTTATGATATTGAATCACATGGATAAATTTCAGGGGAAAGTGAAATAATTAATTAATTATAGAATGGACCAGTAACAGCTAGCTTATGCATCGACGAATAGTTCTTAAACTTCAAAGGAGGTTATATCTTTAATACTACTACATGCACCACTTACAACCATGCTGTTGAAATTTTTGGATATGGTGTAGAAAATGGAGTAAAATTCTGGAATGTAAGAAACACTTGGGGTACATTTTGGGGAGATGGTGGCAATGTTAAAATATAAAGAGGTGTTGATTGCATGGGAATTGAAAGTAATCCTTCATTCTGGGCTGTTCCTAAAGTTTAGACCAGAACAGTGAAAAGAACCAACTTCCTTTAGGAATCAAAAAAATTCCATTCAGAAGCATGTACTGTAACTGGAAAAAAATACAAAACAGGTCCAGTCATTAAATCAAAATAGCCAAAAGATTATATAAAGGATGAGGAACTTCCAGCTAATTTTGATTGGAGAAATGTATAAGGAGTTAACTATGTATCTTGGAACAAAAATCAGCATATTCCAACATATTGCGGATCATGCTGGGCCCAAGGAAGTACTTCTTCTCTTGCTGATAGATTCCATATTGCTTTAAATAACTCCTATTAAGTTGCTTTATCAGTCTAAATGATTTTGAATTGCTAAGCAGGAGGATCTTGTAATGGAGGTTGGCCTGGAGATGTTTATGAATTTGCTAGTTAATATGGAATTCCTGATATAACTTGTGAGCAATATACTGCAACAGATCCTGAATCAGCTGATTGTTCGGATGTTTAGATTTGCGAATAATGTGTAGGTCCTACTCCAGATGTAGGCCAACATAGTTAATGCAATGCAGTAAAGCCTTGGAGAACATATAAAGTTTCTGAATTTGGAGACGTAGCTGGCGCCCTAGATATGAAAAAGGAAATTTATGCAAGAGGACCAATATCATGTGCAATTTACGTTACTGACGCTTTTGATGAATACAAAGGAGGAGTTTACAGTGAAAGTATTTAAACAACAAGCATTAATCACATAATTAGTGTAGCAGGTTGGGGTGTAACTGAATAAGGTTAGGAATATTGGATAGGAAGAAATAGTTGGGGTACTTACTGGGGAGAAGGTGGATGGTTTAGAATGCAAATGTACAAAGACAATTTGAATATTGAATCTATGTGCAATTGGGCAGTACCTGATCTCAAGTTTTGAGAAAATTATACCTAGTAACATCTTCAATTCATTAAAATTATCACTTAAATATCATTAAAATTTTAAAAAGTAAGGATAGTCCCAATAATTAAAGTATATAATTTTAGTTCTAGCAAAATCAAATCTTCAAGTAATACTTATCTTGCATCTATAAAATTAAATCTAAAATCTAATATAAAGTGAAATTACCCACTTACTTAATAGATGAATTGTAGAAAAATAAAAAAAGTAAAAAGCAAAGTTTATATATATTCTAAACTAGAGTAAGCTTCCATATTTGCTTATGTATGATACCATTAGTCAAAAGAGTATTAAATTAGTGCTAGAAAATTTTTATTATTGTTTGGCAATTTAAAGGAGAAAATTTGTTTATTGAAAGAAGAAAAATAAAAGTATGTGATAATCTGTTAAATTTGAAAAAAGTGAATAACTAAGATAAAGATATTTAGTCATATTGTAGAAATTAAATTAATTGTAAGAATCAACTAGCAGGAAGAAAAGAAGAAATCATTCTCAGTTCTCCAAACAGGAAGAATTGCAACAAGTATTAATTTCTAGTTCAGAAATAGAATAAAATATTTAAATTGTATTAAATATAGAAGAAACAGAAAAAAAGCAATTATGCAGATCTAATTACTAAACTTAGAAAATTAAAAAGCAAGATTCAATTAAGGTTAAAAAAATTAAAAAACAATTGAATTTCAATTATTCAATCATTCATTTATTTAAAAACTGAAAGGTGTTTTGGAATTGAAAGAAGATAAATATTAACTATTATAAAGAATTTACGATATTATATTACAATATTATTGTTGCTATAAAAAACTTCTATAGCATAATA
The DNA here is from genome assembly GCA_946699065.1 of Loxodes magnus. Lineage (NCBI taxonomy): Eukaryota > Ciliophora > Karyorelictea > Loxodida > Loxodidae > Loxodes > Loxodes magnus. The sequence goes on along the minus strand of CAMPDV010000008.1, from coordinate 517,878 downwards.
ATCTTTCTAAATAAGAAATGAAGAAAAAGATATTTTAAAATAATTCAAAATAGACAAAATATATAAATCTAGAGTCTGAAGCATTTCAAACCTTTCTAGCCTTTATTATCTTAATTATTTTAGTTGAATAAAATTTAGCATAGAAAATTAAATACTTCGCAATAATTTAACTTTCAAATAAATTAAACTGATAAATTACATTTAAATAAGTATATCTAAATAACTTACTTTCATCTAGCTATTTCCTTACTTTCTTTATTAGATCTACTCTAAAAAAGCAAATTAAAGAAGATAGATAATTTAGAAAAAAGAGAAATATATTAAATAAAAGGGAAAAATGTTAATAGTTATTTAAAGATATGTAAGAGATTTCTAATTTATATCTACTTATTTATCTATTTTATCTTTGCAGCTAGCATATTAAGTTCATAACAATAAGATAATTATAAAAAAGTAATCTGATCTAGTTATTTAAGCTTAAGTTTTGAGAAAAATAGATAAAGTTTACTGAAATTGGGTGATATATTTAGATAGATATAAAAGGTATTTCAAAAGATACTAAAGAATTATATTGCTTGTCATTTGAAGTAAAGAACTTGTATAATTTTAGACTGTTTACAAATATAAATAATTTGATTGTGAAAACTTATTTCTCTATTTAATAAATAATATGTCTCAACCTCCTATTCATATAAAAATTGCTGTCGGTTAAGATCATTTAGATTAGGAAACTAAGTCTAATGTTTGCTTGCACTTTAAAACTGGTGTGAATGGAGCAAAAATTACGCTTGAAAAAGCAAATTAAGTTTCAGGAGGAAAAGCTGCTGAAAAGCAAATTACTATTGTACTTGGTGTAGAAGGAGATGGAGCTTCTGTAGCTTCTGCATTAGAAGCTCAAGTAAATAAAACCACAGATGTCTAATCACCTTCTCTAGGGTAATTAGGAAATATTTTAAACATGATAAAAGGATCAGTTTAGAAAACTATATCAGGTAGTGATAATAATGTAGTTCTTCAAATTCATCCCGAGTAATCAATTTCACAAAGTATTGAAACTTTAGTTGGATAAGCATAAGCAATGGCAGGTCCTCTTTTAGAGCATATGAATACTGTAGATTTTTCAGCAAAGTTACATAACTCTTTTGGTGAAATCGTAACAAACAAAACTCTTCCCCTCTAAAAAGTCTTAGAAGGCTTTTCAGTAGAACTAAGCTTAAATATTTTAAAAGAATTCAGAAAGTAAGCAATATAGATGTTTGGGGAAATGATACCATCTTCTTTCAAACTTATTTAAGGGCCAGCTCAGATCTTGAGCAATGTTAATTTTGAAGTCAATTTTTCAAGTTTCACTGAATTACCTCAAAATCTTAAAGAACTAACATCTTAAGTAGGAAAAACTTTTCTTGAGAAAAGAGAGTTATTAAGAGGAAACTTTTCAATGATGACCTAAGGTGAGGACCTTGAATTCGTTAAATTCTTAGCACAAAATCTTAATGGAAAAGTACATATTTTTGTTGTTGCTCCAGTTGGAGGTTTAGAAGTATGTATTAATCTACCCGGATTTAGCCAGCTATTTCCTCTTTGATGAGTTAAATAACAAAATTTTAATTAAATTTTTATTTTCTAATGAGATAGTAAACATTTAGCTAAATAATGCTAGATTGAACGTCTATAAATGAGGATTTATACTAAATGAGGAAATAATGCCTAATAATTTCTATAATTTCTATATATTATTAAACCAATCATCCCTCTTTCGTCTCTTCAATCATTTTAAACCAACTCATTACAACACATACTGTCATATTTTAGATCAAGCTCTTAGTTATGGTTATAATTCTTCACATTCGCATATATAAGCTGAACTTAAATCTTTCTTAAATAATGATAAGGATAAAAATAAAAGAAGGTGATTAAAATAAAATGAACATATAACATAATTTAATAAAAGTGAAGGATCATTAGAGAGTCAATATTAGCTCTTTAAAATAAAAAATGAATTCCATTTCAAATAAATACTAGACATTATTCCAGCTATTTAGCAGTTTCAGCTTTAAGTAGGAATTATAAAATGTAGCAATTGAAAATAGTATTGCTTATTTATTTTTTAAAGGCTTTAGTAAATTATAGTTAATATAATTCTATTAAGAGACAGCTATAAATATCTTAGTATTTCATAGTTAATTAAATATGATGATATGTAAACTTAATTTAAAGCTAGATCCTATAAGACTTTTATTACTTACTTATTTACTGTTTTATTTGAATATTTAAGTTACTATCATTAATACCTACATCGAAACTTTTAAATCTAGCTTTGTTAAATTTTTCTCCTTTAAATAAAAGTTTATACCCTTTTTGGTCTCTTTTTAACTTATTTTTCCAATTTACAATGAATCAGTTAAACAACTGGCATATTTGCAAAAATATGAGCTAAGTTAATATATTAAAAGGCCTAAGAAATAAGGATTATAAAAGGTACTAATAGAAATGATAGTATAAGAATGAGAGCTTAATGGTGAAGTAAGTTAAATAGCTGCTTCATTAAATTAAAGCTGAGATAGTATAATTTAAACTATCTTAGTGAAGGAAATTTTTAATAAATTAAATTACAATTGAACTAAAAATGAGACCTAGCTAGATACTTAAGGGTAAACTATATTCTGAAAAGAAAAAGAAAACATATAATAAAAATTAATTATCCCTCTCAACTGTTTAATTCTCTGAACAAAGGAATTTAGGAATGTTCTAGGATTTTGATATTTCTAAGAGTACTTATATAACATAAAACTTCTCTAATCAAAACATAGAGAGATTGTCTAATGTAAATATTAGAGATTATAAAAACCTGGTTGACCTTGATTTATCAAATAATAAGCTTTCGAAACCTTAACCTGAGCTGTTATATCTGCAATACCTCAAATAATTAAATCTGAGTAACAATTAGATAGTAAAGATGTATGCACTTAGTAATAAATTGGAGATTCTAAATGTATCAAATAACTTAATTAAAGACCTTTCTTAAGTATTCCCTTTGCTTACTAACTTAAGAGAACTCAACTTATCCTATAACCAATTAACTTCACTAAATCATCTTTCTGGCAATAAAACGGAGTTAGAATTGTTAGAGGTGCATCATAATTAAATAGAAGACTTAGAAGGAGTCGAATCAATGGTTAGCTTATAGATTTTAGATGCTAGTTACAACTAGATAAAGCAACTTTAGAACTTAAAGTATGTAAAAGAACTTTCTAACCTATAATTTTTAGATTGTTCAGAGAATTCTGTTATATAAGATAAAAGTTAAAAAGGACAGTTAAATAAATTAGTCCCTAGCTACCTCTAATAGAAAAATATAGGAGTCTACTGCTCAAATTCTTTTATTAGTTCTTAAACTTTCACTTTGTAGTTAGAGTCTTAAGATAGTATTTAAAATTAATCAAACTAAAATGAAAGCGAATCTTTTGAAAATGAGAAGTAGATAATAATTTAGCTGTAAGGAAGAGTATAAATGTACTAATAGAAACTAAAAGAAAGTGAAGAATAAATTACATAGATAAAATAGGATAAATAAACACTACAATAGCAAATATTGAAAATTCAATAGTCTTCCTAAAATAAAACTGACTAGAGTGATAATTAGCATCTGAGAAATGCGATCTAAAAGAATGCTTAAAACATAAGGGAAAAAAGCAAACTTCAAAAAGAATTAGATAAAATAAATGCCTAGGTCAAATAATATGAAGTTATCTTCAAGATGGTTAGCCAATTCTTAGATAAAACCTTTACCCTAGATCAAGTGGATTAAATGTAGTAACAGTTCTAATAACTTATTTAAAAAAACTAGAAATCTTAAAATAATTCTACTCCTTAGAATAGTGTTAGAGATTAACTTATTAAAGAACAAGGAAAAATTTATTTGTTAAAATCAGAAAAAAATTAAATTAATTAAAGCGAAACAAAGAAAGAGGAAAAAGGGAGTTAGTAAAGTACATATTAAGAGTTAGTATAATTAAACGATTTTTTGTAATAGCAGAATTTAAAGTACAAAGAAGAAAAATAAAAATACAAAAAGTTATACATTGATTTATAGCTAGAATATGAAAGACTTTAAGAAGAAATGACGGAAACTACTAATAACTTTATGGAAAAAATACGCTAAGTTGAAAAACAAATTGAGAACTCAACTAGAGTTTCATTTTAAAATTCTGAATTTTTAAGTCCTACAAGCAGATCTTCATAGCAAGATTCTTCTTCTTAGGATAACTCCTCACCTGATAAAAAGAAGAATTCTTAATAAAAGATAATAGAGCATGTTGAGCATTTGAAAGCCAGAAATAAAAAATATAAAGAAGTTATTGTAAAACTTTTAGAATAAAGAGATTTATTAAAAGAACAAATTGTAGGAGTTTCAGATTCTATCATAAGAAAATCTAGTCATGATACAATTAAGTCATTAGAAGAAGTTAAAAATACTATTGATATTTCAAAGGTTAAACATAAGCAAACTCAATGAATAATAAAGTTGATATTTTCTTTTAAATTTAAGCTTTCACTTGCAATTGTTTCGAATTTTTTTATTGATAACATAAATCTTTTAGAAATTATGAAAATTCAGAAAATCTATTTATGGTAGTAAATTTGATTTTATACAAAAGGTTCTTTCAAATTTTTCTAAGTATTTCTGTAATAGTTTCAAAATATATTTTAATAGAATGTGCAATTTTAAATACTTCAATTAGATCTTTAGATATGATACTTTAACTATGTCTATAATTTCTTAAAGTTGAATTCCTCTGAATTTTCTTATCTCGTTTTAATACGATAAAGCTTACAATTTGTATAAAAGCAAACTTTTTATATATCTAATAAAATATGTTTAGTTTATAATAATTCACAATGTTTATTGACGATTTGCAATATACGAATGTTAAATTAATGATATCTGTTTTAAGTAATATTGGAAATATACCTTCTATATAGTTAATTCAGCTAATTAACTATATAATTCTTTAATAAATTGAATTTTCAATCTAATTAGTTTTTATTTATCTATTAATATAGTTAACAATAAGATCAAATAATTTAAAGGCTTTTTCTTTATTTCACTGTATCATTGTAGTATTTTATTTTTATAATTTGTCACTAAAATTGATATTATCTATTTATATTTTTACTTTAATAGTAAATTGCGCTTATATATCGTATTAATTCAGGCTCCTTGAACTTATTCTCAATTATTTCCTGCAATTGTAAATTCACATATTCATGAATCTTTTTTATTTATCCAGTTAATACAAATTTGTTTAATAAAATTAACTTAAAATAACTTCTGAAGCAGCTAAAGTAGTTAAATTGACTAATAGCATTTTTTACTTTATTAGAAAAGTCAATCAGCTAATTATTTGAATGGTGTTCTTTAATTTTCTAGTAAATCCTTTATATTACTCAGTTATTATTTATCTAATTAGCTTTATCTATCTAAAGCAATTTATTTATTAAATAATTAGAAATTAAAATAGCAAAATGTATGTAAAACTATTTTTAGTGTGAGAGTTTAATTTGCGAGTGTAGATAATAAGTGAATTAGTAAAATAAAGACAATAATCACTTCAGTTACTTTTAATTTATTGCTTAGTTAAATATTCTTTACTATTATAAGTTGTTTCATGGATACCTTTGTATACCATACTATTAGCTTACAAAGTACGAGCATATTTGATTTAGCGAATATAAAGATTTATTTGATTTAATAAACTTTCATAAAATGAGGTTTATGATCATTTAATAAGAAACTCATTTATATAGATTAATTTGAAATATCAAAATGAATAACTTAAGTGATTTATTAGAAATTAGGCAAAAGGAATAAAAAATAAAGATTCACTAATTTAAATTACCACTCTCCTCATCATTTATAGCTAATTCTAGTAAGTTTTTAATCTTACAGTCATAATCTTTAATTTGATTTCAATATTCTTCTACTAAACAATTGTCAAATTTTAATATTGATTTCCAAAAATTAACAACTTATTTGTCTAGACTTTCTTCCAACTACTACTTTTATTATTTACTTATTTATATCTTGAACTTTTTAAAAAGCTTTTCAAATCCTTCAAAATCAAAAAATATTAAATCCTGTATTTTGATAGATTTTCATCTCATGGAATATTGCTAAAAAGCTTTATTGGCATTAGTTAAAAGTTCAGTTTTTAATTCTTTAATTTAAGGATGTGTGCAACTTACTATATGATAAGTTGATCAATTCATATTATCATACTAACATTTTTTTTAGGATTTTTGCTCCATTATTTACTAACTAATAAGTGGATCCTAAATATCTCCAATCTAAAGTACCTTTCCTTCTTCATATTATTACTATTAAGGCTCAGGCTTTTATTTAATCCTGTATTATTTATTTAATTTTTCTTGCTAAGTTATTTATTTCTATCTTTCCTTTTCTTTTTCCTTTTATAAAGCTTCGTTCTATAATAGCTGAACAAAAATTCCAGTAATATTGCTATTTTTATCTAAAGAATTTCAGCAAGATTTAATAATTTAGTTGTCAGTAAACCATATTTGCTATCAAAACTTCTCATTAGCTTAATAAAGTTCTTCTAATTAATCTTTACTGATTTTGATGTTCAAGTATTGCTTTATCAGATTAATTTCCAAAAAGATTAGATTTTTTATAAAGGAGCCATACATTTCCATCTCATTCTAGTTTAATATTCTACAAGCTTATTTGAAAAGTTGATAACGCGCTGAATGTATCTCACTTCTTCGACATATTACTATATGTGAGCAACTGAAATCTTCATTATCCAATATACATTACATATTATTACTATTGCTTGTTCCTTAAGTAACCTTAATAAACTGTTCATTTTTTGAAGCTTAAAGCTTTATCTATCTGTATTGCTAAACCTCTAAAAAGTTTTCATGAGGTGTATAATCAAACTCAACTTTAGAATGATCAGTTTTAATTTTTCTTGAATACATTTATATAAACTAATAATCTCTATTTTAAACTTACTCTATCTAGCTTACTTTTATTATTCTCCATTATATAAATAATAATTCTATATAAACCAAATAAAGTAACTACATTTCTCATTTAAAAGCCTTTAGTTAAATCCAAATAAGAAAATATAAATACACTATGCTTTTAAGATTAATATAGAACTGACTAGCTTAGTAATAAGACAGTTGATACATCTATTTAATCTTAACTTCTAGATGCTTTAAAAAGTATAAGATTTTAGTAATTTAGTGCTTTATTTTTAATTAGTTAGTTTGGATTTATACTATTTAAAGGCTAATTATCTGCAATTTTTAAATAATAATTTATTAAAACGTAGAAACTTCAGATAATCTAGGAAGTATAAGATAAATGTCTTATTAAAGACTTTATTTTCTTATTTGAGCAATAAAAAATGAAATAACTTTGCTTTAACTTAAATAACTAGAGTGGTTATCTATTATGTAAAAAATCAAGTTTGGATTGCAGTAAATGCTTCTAATTATACTAAAGACAGCTTAATAAATTATTTTCGATTAGATAATAATTTGATTTGGTATTTAAAATTTTAGAATAACTAATTATTTATTTTATACCTAAATTTACCAAACTTAGTTATAATCAACTCATTTATTATTAAATGCTATTCATTTTGTTACTAAAGGCTAATTTTATTCCTAGTTATGATTAAAGAAGTATTTAGATTGATTAATAACTAGAAGGAGTTTGTGCTTCCTTATTTGGTTTTAGTAGTTGCTATTAAATAAGAAAGGGTGAATAGATGATTAAGCTTATGTGAATTTTTAGCAAGGTAAAGGTTTTGGTGATAAGACATAATTTTTAATTATTAGTTAAATTTTTAAATGTTGAATGTTCAAAGTCCTGCCTTTTTAGCTGCTTCTGCTGCAAGTGCCCTCTCTCTGGCTGCCATTTTATGTTGATGTTTGCATCCCATAACTTTTCCTCCCCATGTTTTCTTGGCTTCGTTAAACTATGATCTAGCCGTTTTTTACCATCCTTCAAATTCATTTGAATCTTCTTTTTTTACGTCAGTTAGAGCAAGAACAGATGCAGTTTTTTTGTAAAGAAGAGTTCCTAAACGTGCTTTGTTTTTGACAATCAAAAAGGGAATATCCATAGTTCTGCACAAGGTGGGCAACCATACAACAACTTCTAAAGGTTCAACGTCGTTGGCAATTACAACCAATCTAGCTGCCTTGTTTTCAATTAAATTTGTTACGTGCTTTAATCCATACTTTACTACATAGGGCTTTTACTATTACTGTTCCTTCTTTTCCTCCTTTTCTTGAGCTACTTTTTCTAAACGCTCTTTTTTCTCTTCTTTACTCTCAGGTCTATATTTGAGTAATAATTTGAAGAGCTTTTTAGTTTAATTGCGGTCCAAAGTCTCATTAAACTGATTTACAACAGGAGGAACCTTCAATCTTCTAAGCAAGATACGCTTTTTGCGTTAGATTTGAATATTCTCTGGCCATCTCACAAACCTATAGAGGTCGCGCTTTGGCTAGATATCACACCCGATGGTGTAGTTCTTTACTTTTTGCTCATAAAGAGGATTACTGCTTTCACTCTCTTTAGGCTTCTTTACTTTCGATGTTTTCTTCACCATCTTTTATAAAAATGAAGAATCTCAATCAAATAAGAAAGTCTTTCAAGTTTTACATTAATTTAGTTTAAATCTCTTTTATTTCAATTCTAATGCTTACCAACTTAACCTATTAGCAGACTTGCTATTGATATTAATAATTCTAGCTATTTAATTATAAATAAATAAATGAAATCCCTCATTCTATTTCTAACCCTTTTACTAATTAACTGTATTGAAGAGTGTCCAGCAAATAGTCTCTCATTGGAAGATTTTAATATGAAACATTTGTTCGATTAGGAGATTTTAGTGGAGTACTTTGTTTACATTATGTTCCTCTTTATATTAGGATTCGTAATTCTTAGTGCTTTTACTTTTTACCTAAAAAGATTAACTGAGCATACTCCCCAGAATTTACTTATAACTACAAGAAATTAGCAGCAATAACTCTATAATTTTAACTATCATTTTTAACAACTTTTGCTTCTTATTTATCCATTCAAACTATTATCAAGCTATTTAGCAAAATTGGTTTAATTAACTTACCATATCAACGAAGTGTTATGCTTTAATTTATCTCCTTAATAGGTTAAATCGCTCTCTTCTACATACTCCTTTATACTTTTGCTGATAAACTAGGAAATTACTAGATAGAAGTCTTAATTATTTTAGAAGCTAAAGAATTAATAATATATAAAGTGTCTCACTCATAGAAGTGACTTTTATAGCAATAATTCTAAAATAAATGAAATAAGGAATTAAATAAGCAAAGCTATACCTTAATGGAAATATTTGAAGAGCTGTTTATTATTTATAGATTTAATGCTTATAATTATCTCTAACCTGCAGAGTAAGTATTTTACTTATTCACTAGAAGAACGAAGTTTTATCTAAGCTTTATGGATAGATCCTCTTACTTTCTCTTTATCTATTTTATAAATAAAGAGTTTAACTTCTTATGAACGTGAAGAGTACTTTATGATATATCCTAATAGCTTACTGTTATCTCTAAAGCTTTCTTTTAAATTATAATGATCATGTTGCTTTAATTCTATACAACTTTAACTTATTAGGAAAGTAGCTTGAAATAAAGTATATCCAATTAAATAAATAAAGAGCAGTTGATTAAATGTAATAGTGTTAGATTAATAACAATATTGAAATACTTCTAAGGCAAACTTAGTATTTACTATAATCAGTTTTAAAAAGCTCATTTGTTAGATCATTAAATCTCATTATTTTATCATCATTTTAATATAATAATTTTCAGAAGGAAGGCAGTTTGATTTCACTCTTCAACTAGAGCTAATGTAATCATCATCTTTTTATAATAATTTTAAATAAATTTGCTTAAATATGGATAATTATAAAATGGAGTCTAGCAAATTAAAAATGTCACCAATTATTTTTATCTTCAGCAAGCAATTAATATATAAAAGAGGTATTTATATAGTGATCATAAAAGAAATAAAACCATCCAACTTTAAGGCATTATTTATATATCTTTTAATTCCGTCAAATGATTACGTACAATATTAGAAAGAGGAAAATTACAATTAAAATATAAAGTGCTATAGTAAAGAAGTATTAAACATATAAAAATAGAAATAAATTAAGAAAATTTAAATTTAAATAAAAGGCTAATTATGCTCATATTATAACTTATTAAACTCTTTATATACCTTATGAACTTTATGCCCTTTTATTAAATATTTTGCTTTTTGAATAAACTATTGAAAATAAAATATTTCTCAGTTTAATAAGTTAGAAATATAAAAGCATAATGTATAAATATAGAAACAACTAATATTCAATTGATTTTTAAGTTTTGGTAAATCAATGAATAGGTATTAAAATATAGCTATCTGATAATACAGATTTAGTAAATGTTTAATTTTATTATATAATATCATTGATACTCATCTCTCTTTAAAATGCTATATATTCAAATTGTTTAAGCTTACCTATTTAATATTTCAAAGATTAAGAATTTGACTATTTTATGATTTTAAAAACATTTAAAGTGTAAATTTCATAAAATTTAATTATTTTAAGTATATTCTAAACTTTATTTTACATAAGCCTTATAAAAATTACTTATGACTGTTGCATTAAAATTTTGGAAATAATTAATTTCATTTTTACTAAAATTGTATTTATCAACTTAATTATCTTTTTCTAATTAATAAGAAACATTTGCTCACTGATAATTATATCTTTAACTAATATAGATACTAGCATTTAAAAGTTAAAGTTTTGATTTATATCACTAATGTAATTTTAATATTTATATAAATAATATAATTATCAGTATAACTGCTACAATTAGTCTCTTTGTAATAAAATCTATAGTTCTTTGTGTTTGTATCAATAGCTTAATTTAAATATGGATTACTTGTTTGTTATTAACTATTAAGCTATAAAACTATTTTATTTTAGATTCTACTTTTAGCTATAGTTAATTTATAATCTTCACTATTATTAGCCTATAATATTATACACTAGCTATTTATCATCAAAATTTACTCTGCTTTGTATTTTAATACTTAAGAGCTTTTTAAACTTATTTCTTAACTTAAGATCAAGAGCATCATATAAATTTAATTTAATGAGTTAATTATAATTAAAGGCTTAAAAGTAAAGATTATGAGGATAAGACGAAATTAAGTATTTTCTTTCTAGAGAGCATAAAGAAATAAAGACTATTAGATTTAAATAAGATAATTAACAATCCCCTAATTTATTTATCTGCTTATGAATTTTTATTTTGCTACAAGTAATCTAAAACATCTTGCCAATCCTAATTTCTCATTTTTTTACTAGACTATGAGTATTATGCTAAAGTTAGAAGCTAATCTCTAAAATAGCAGCCCATTTTTATAGCAAACAATCAAGGTAAATCTTCGTATGTTTATTTTATATGTAGTATTCAGCATTTTTCATAAATATAAGCTAAATTATATCAGTTTTTATTCCTCAAGTTTAAAAAGCATTAAGTCCTCTAGTTATAAAACCTTTCGTAAACATGTTTATATCTATACGCATAATTCCTTATTTTAGCACCGAAAAGCATTTAAGTGCTTTAATTCATTCCATAGCTTTTATAAGCTTGATTGAGTCAAGTTTAATTATTCTAAAGCAAGGATCAGTTTTAAGTATATTGAGATATATAAAGTTCATCAAAAAATTATCATTCTCTTCCTCTAAATATTTGGATCATTTAATCTTATATATAGCTCTTCTTTTACTAATCTGTTCATTTTAATTTATCAGTAGAGTTTAAAAATATTTGAACATAATCTGAAGCATAATAGGATAAAAAATAAAATAGAAGCCTTTAGGAGATACTTTACCCTCTAAATTTAAAGCTCTGCTTATAGAAATTTCTTCAGGTGTGAAAAAATTTATACTAAGTTATATTATGTAAATAGTATAACCCACATTAAATCGATATGAGATCAGCATCTGTTTGTATCAAAAAGTCGTTAGGGTTGAAAAATAATGGAATTCATATTCTAAGATCTTGGGCTCAGCTGAAATTTTTAATTGATTAGTTGAATACTTCAGGAGGCAAAATGTCGAAGTGAAACATTCTATAACCTTAATCTTTTAAAAACCTTAGTTTTAATTAATTCAGTTCACTTTCTCATTCACTAGTTTACCCTTATAAAAAATAAACTGGCTCATATCCACAAATTTTATAAACCATTCCAACAAAAGGTAAAAAATCAGAAAAAGAATTGGAAGTAGCTGAAATAGTAGCATATCTATTAGGTGGAAATGAAGAGTACTTTCAAATTTAGTGATAATCAATTTGAACACACTAAGAAATATTATCATACATTTCTAAAATTTAGCTAATCTTAGTTACATTTTCATACGATTTACGTCAATACTTATTTATCTCAAAAAATACAGAATCATAACTTTTTAAAGTCATTTAGTTTTATAGATAATTACTCATACTTTCGTTTTTATTTTTGTAATACGCTAAAGTTCTTTTAACTTCCTTCTATTATATTTATTTTTATTGCTAAATCTGCGTTCCAACCTCATTCTTCATAGTGATTTATTAAGCAAAATTTATCATCATAAAGGTAACTATTATTGCTATTAATAAACAAAGTCTGAGTCTTAATATTTTCATATTTTATGCCTTTTAACTATTTTAAAATTAATTAGTTCTAATATCTATAGAATTACTTCTTAGCGTAAATACTAAGGATTTAAAGTATAGAAGGTAATAAAAATGGTTTAAGACTTAAGCATTACTTAAGATTTATAAGTATATTCTTTATTTATAGTCCTTATTTTAAATCTAACATAGCAAAGTTATCACTAATATTTGACTAAATGTTATTCAAAAATATATAATGATAGATCTTCTTTATTTAGAGATAATTTTATATCACTTTCTATTTTATAAATTAGCCTCTGAAGTTATATCTTAGAATGTAATAGGACAGTATTAAGCAAGAGAGTTAAGTTTAAAATTCTTAAGGATATGCTTCTTAACTTATAATAAATATTAAGATTACAAAGATAGCTTTTAGTATGAGCTAAGCAATGTAATTTATGCTTCAATAGCATAATAATAATTATGCCTAAGTTATTTTATATTCAAACTTATGCCTCTTAAATTATCTAATTATAGAAGCTCATTTCATAGTTTCCAAGTAAGCATTTATTAGGACATTTTTGTATAACTAGCAAACTTAGGTAAAAAGAATAATTTCCTTTTATTACTAACTGCACAATTTATTAAGCATTCATAAAACTAAAGGCAATCAAGTGTAAAATTATTGACATTATAGTGTTACCTAACTTATGCAAGCTATAATAATTAGATCGATAATAAAATAGCTTAAATAGCTAGCTAAATGAATTCTGAAATAAGAAGAAGTCAATCTAAACAGTTAACAATATATATCTAAATGAGAATAAGTCTCTTATAATTAAAACTAGCATTCATTTAATAGTATAAGAATATCCTTAATTATTTAGAAATCTATAGCTAATAAACATTTACTTCAATCCATAAAATCTAGATAGCTAAATAGATAATCTGACGCTTGCAAAATTAAAATAAATATAGATAAGTAAAACTTAATACATTGCACAATTAAAATCACATTTGAATTTAATTTTTAGGATTTAAAGTATAATGAACATAAAAAGTGAGAAATTAAAGTTAATAGAGAGTTTTCAAAAAACCAATATAGAGAAAAATAATAATATTAGCTTATTAATATAAATCTAAGTATTAATACCTTAAATTTTTAAATCTAGCACTAATTTAAATAAAGCCACTTAAATTGCAATAGTAGATGATTTGCTGACTCTTTTGAGATTATATTCTACTATTAAACTAGAAATGCCTTGTATATAAATAAAGAATAAGTGCTTGTAAATAGTTTGATTTAATGTAATTTTAGATTTAATTGAATAGTAGGCATTTAAGAGGATTGACATGATTAAGAAATAAAAGGAAATAAAATAGTTAATTTATTTAAAATGGACTAGTTAAAGTTTACAAATGAAGCTATTGCGAAAATAAATAAATCTTATTACAATAAATTGGAGTAAATGTGTCTAAAGAAATGTATTCCTGATTACGTGGAAGAAGAACTTAAATCTTCGGAATTGAGTTGCATGGATAGATGTGCTTTCAAATTTCTTCAAGTTCAAGAGTTGATTGCAAGAATTAAAATTCAAGAAAAAATGATGTGATCAGATACTTTCAAAATTTAATCTATAATCAAATTTTTAATTTCACTTCATTATCAAATTATTAGTCAAACTATTGATAGCAAAACTATTCTCAAAAATAACTTTAGCAAAAATAAGCTAATTTAGAAAAAAGAAGGAAGAATTAAAGCACTAAGAGAGTTTTAATATTTGATTAAATTGAATAAAGACATTATTAGTAAATTTCTTAATAACTTATCTATTTTATAAAGGAAATTAACTAAAGATAAATCAGATATTCATCTTTAAACAATACAAGATAAATTATTATAAATTAAGTCATTAACGCTTATTCTTCAAGAAAATAGTCATTTTATACTTTCAATGCTTTACACAAAAATCTATTTATATTTCTTGCTGCTTCATGATATTAAATCATTTAAACTATATTTGCTTAAGAGAAATTAATAACTATATAAACTTAGCTATTAATATAACTTGATTTAATATTATCTTAATAGCAGAAGAACTGCTTTACTAGTACTATCTGAGATGATGTTAAACATATATTTATTTGAGAAATAATTATAGAAGTTACTTAAAAGCACAATTATTTATAGCTAGCAATCACGAATTTTCGAGCTCTTTTGCCAAGTCAAATTTAATGGTTTTTAATTACTATTATCCTGGTTCCATAGGCTTCCTTAAGATTTATCTAGGTGTTATATCTCCAGGATTTTAAGTTCCCATTGATTCTAATCTTCTACGCTAATACTAGAGTTTTCTTCTTTATAGTAATGAAGGAGGTACAGAAGAATTTCTATCTGTTTAAGCTGTTTATAATGGCGGTAAAATTTCTAAATCTAGTTCTTCCATTTAGGAAATAAATTTTGTAGAAGTTAATAAAGTTTTCACATGTTTAGCATTTATAATCATTTAATATCACACTTCTAGGGGATCAACTAGAATCCTAAATCTATACGTTTTACCCAAATTTTATGCATAATGCTTAAAAAAATTTTAGAGAAGTAATTTCCACTTATGTCTAGCCCGATGTTTCCTTTTAATATTATAGGAGCACTAATCAAACATGGTAGTAATTGGTGACTATATGGTTCTTTTATAATCAGATTTTTCAAATGATTGAGGTTATAGCTGAACATTGTACTTAGTATCAGTTATAAGATGCATTCCTAAGATAATTATTTCTTTTAGCATAAATTGCTTATTTACTCTTGTTCTAATCACTCAGTTCCAAACATTAGATAACCCATCATTTTCGTCATAGACTACCTAAATCTTAAAGATAGTTAAAATGTCTCTGAGCTATTTAACTAGATCTTATTTTTGAAGTTCTTCCTATCATTTTTTAGAAATTTATGTCTGCTTATCCACTTGTGCAGCTCTTCTTGCATTTTAAGTTATATTTGTGCTTGCTTCACTATAAGGAAAATTAACTACGTTTAGCTTCATTCCAATGTATTACTTTGGAGTAAATGTGCTAATTTCTTGCGTTTGGTATTTTGCAATGTGTGACAAGGTTTCAGATAAGTAATTGCTTTAATTAGTATAAACTGAAGAAAATTTTGAACGATGAGGAAGGTTGGTTTCAGCATCAGTTACATCTACACTTTAGAATGCAGAAGATTAAAAGACATCATTTTCTTATTTCTAAGAGACTTCTAGCTTTTAATTTTTGGTTTTCATGATTAAAGACTAATTAGGACTTTCCATTAAAATTTAAGAGGTTTTCTAATAAGAATAGTCCTAAATATTTGAAATATCGGATTTTTCTCTCTCACTTTCAAGCTTATAGTCCTGATGGTGCTAGTTCTATGCATCAAAATTTGAAAAAGAAGTGTTTTCAGACTTTTCTATTTGCTGATCAGCTTAGTCTTAAGCAAATAGTCTACCTTAAGAGTCTTAGATAAAGGCATTTGATGTCTTAAATAGTTTATAAGAAGATTAGTCTTTAGGTGAGTTTTACTATTACTAATTTGCATATTTTCTGAAAGCTCCAAACTTAGGAGTTCTCTAAAGACGGTAAAAAACTGCCTGCAACTCTTCATACTACTATTTAACCATTTCATTGTTCCTTTTTAAGCGATCATAATCCATCTTCATTACTTAATATTGCTTTTCTATCTGCACTTTTTCCTAAAAATGAAATTGCTTTTCATTTAAAATTTTAGAAATGAATAAATAGTCTTCATTTGTTTAAACTCCCGTCTCATCAACTAATTTGTTAAGTTATGTATCTTTTAAGAACTTTTCAGAAAGCATAATAGGTGTAGAAATACTCTAATTTTTCATCTTTATTTAAGTTGTTTAAATTCCTTTCTCGACAGTTACAATTTTATAAGTTTTAAGAAGATCATCAAGGAGTTGATTCTTAGTTTATATGGCAATTTCACTAGTAAAATATTAGTTTTCTATTTCAGTTGATTGGGTTTTTTGCTAATAGTATCAACATTAGGTTTCTTAACTTTGTGTTTAAGGTGTTACTTATATTTTTTTATTTTTTCCTCTTTCAAGGCCTTGCGTAGAAGAGCCTAAATATTATTCAAATTCAATAAGATTTTAATTCATCGAATATACTTATTCTCAGGTTTATTAAGAACTTTCTCTAGGGCTTTATCCATTTAAATCTTGCAAATTAAAAAACAAAGGCTGATGTTCACTGTGAGTAGCTTTTTTCTAAGGTGATTAAGAAGATTTTTCTCTTGAAATTCGAGAAGTTTAGAACTAGATTTCTTGCTCTGAAGAAGATCTTGAAGTAGTTAAGTTTTTAATTTATTTAATAGGTGATTTTCTAATCTGCAATAATAAATCAGGTTGTATAAAAATAGAAGAAAACTAGAAATTTTAATTTTTCTCTAGGTCTTCTTTTTCTTATTCAATATGCTAGTTTTCTAATGTAATAGCAGTCATGCTATATTGTTGTAACAAAGTAGAGAATTCTTCCATTTGATTTTAGTTTATTATTACTACGTTCTCAGTTTATGTTTCACTTTCCTGCGTTTTAATTTTCATCTTGGATTTTACGTAATCATAATCTTCAGGCTCGTAGTAATCTTAATTAATTTGTAAAGAACTTTTTGATGGTTTGATAAATATTTGCAGTAATTAGTTCTATTAGTCTTTTTCTTAATCTTCTTCTGGTTGATCGCTTTCTTCTTAAATTTATTGTTCCTCCTTTGTTTTATCTTCCTTCTCGATATTTTCTTAAATAGTATTAGGAATTTATGAACCCCACATATCTTTAGGTTTGAGAGCTTTTCTTCTTTTCTTTCTATCAAAATCTTTACTTTATTCTTCAATCTCTTTTTAAGGTTCTTTAGCAAGTTTTTTTGCTTTTTTCTTAACTTTCTCTTTACTCATAGAAAACAAAGTTCCTAAATTGTTCTTCCAGATTTCTAAATTTTCAATATCAATTTCTAGAAGTTCTAAAATTCTAGATGAAGTCACTATTTTATCATACATTTAAATTGGTCTTTATAAGATAAATTTCAAATGCTCCACAAGCAAATCTTGATCCATTTATAAATCATATAATTATTGATCCTTATATCTTGTTTCCTCATCAAACCATTGAGTAATCTTAGTAAACTCCTAGCTCTTATAAAGTGAATAAAGCTTATCAAAATATTTCCCTTAAGTCTTGAAAATATTCAAGATTGTACTTTTGAGCATGCTGTTGCTAAACTTAAATTCTTCTTATTCAAGAGTTAATTCTCGCATGATGGCTTTGGAAGCTTAAATATCTTCTTATAGTTTCTTATTTTGTGCTTTGTACATATTTAAGTTTTGCTCAGAAATAATCAGTTTCTATCTTAGAACAGTAGGCTTAGATTTACCTTTAGAGTCTGTTAACTCCTAAAATCTAACCTAAGTTCCTCAAAAGTCTTCAATCATCATTTTCATTTAATCCTCTTCAAACAATGTAGATTCTTGAGCTTTCAAGATATAGTTTTGAAGATCTTAAATCTATATGGCAGTTTTTTCTTTATATCATTGAATTTTATTATAGTTAGCAACACTCATATCTTCTATTTTTTACTTAAACTTTTGCTCATTTTACTGAATAATGTGCTCAACACAAAAATAGCGAGTTCAAATATCTTCCTGCATGAAAAATTACCTAAATTTAGTTTATTTCGCTTTCCAAAGGTATTTCTTTTAGACTTAGCTCTATTAGTATTTCTTCTAACTATTTTCTTGATTTTGTCAATTCATCAATGTCAGTTATTGGTTCTCCCATTTATAAGAAATCTGAGTCATCATAGCTGCCTAAGATGCTTTTACAGTGTTCAAGAATTTTTTCCATTTCCTAGAGTGGCTTTGCTTTCTTTTCAATGGTTATTGCTAACTAGTCTGTTTTCTAAGCAAAGTTTTGAGCCTTTATATAAAATTATTATAGCAAGGCTTCTAAGGTGTTTTCCTTAAATCTCTTGGTGCTTTGCTTTTTTTTATTAACAACTTAATTTAGCTAATTGGATTTTAAATAAACTTACTCTACTCATCATTTCAGCAAATATCTCCTAGCATTCTGGCTCCTTTAGCAATCTTTTCATTCATTTTCTTTCAGCGGACTCTTAATTCCCAGTATTTAAGAACTTATCTGCTATTGATTCCAATTCAAATTTAGTTTGCATATTGGAAGGATTGAAATTTAATGTTAAAAAGCAGCATATTTAAATACTAATTAGCACTAAATACTCATCATTTAATTAATTCCTCATAAACACTTCTTTTATAAACTACCCTCTAAATAAAGAACTATGTTATATTCATTTATTTGATTAGTAACTATTCAATCCTATCTAATATAACTACCTACTTAGTCTAATCCTTGCAACTGCTACTTTTATAATCTTTTAAATTAACCCTTTTGAATATGCATCTACCATTCTCTTTAAATAAGTACATTATATATTCTTTAATCATAGGTAAGAAATCATAGATTATCTAATGTAATTTCTTATTTATTTTTATTTATTTCAGAGGAAGGGAAAATAAAGACAGCTTGATGTAAATAGATTGGCTAAGTTAAAATATAAAAACAAGAAAAGAAATTTCTTTAAATTGAATAAATTTGATTGAGTCTATTTAACTAGATTCATTTAGTCAAACTATTAGCTTATTTAGAAAATTCCTGCTAAACTTCCGTTTACTGTTCCCTATAGTTTCTACTCACAAAGTATCTGCTAAAATATCTTTAGTATGGAATTTCTGATTCTTCCAACTTAAATTGAAAGAAGATTTCGTGCTGAAATCCATTATTGATGTCAAACTTAAGAATAACAATTTAGCCACTTTACTGATACTCCATAAAATATAATTTCCTATGTAGATAAATGGAGCTATTAATAAAGTTATATCTTCTAGACTAAGTATTTATTGATTATATTTCATTCAAGTTTGATAAGAAGCGATATTTTAAATCCCACTTATTATTATTAGTTTCAAGCAACCATGATTGTGCAGTTTTGAACATAAGACCTTACTCACTTAAAACCAGAAACTATGAAGGAGAAGCTTGAGTTAGATTAATAATTTTAATGTTTTGATTTTAGAAAAAGGATTTACAACTCCATGCATCATTCTTAATTTCATACATTTCTAGATACAGATTTTAAGAATTGATTTAGTTTCCACTAATGTATATCATTCCTTTATATCTGTTTATTGTTGCACATATGTTCAACTTTCTTATTAGCTGCTTTTATAACTATCTTATCTTATAGCTCTTTAAATCAAGCTCTTACATTGTTCGTTTAGATAACTATTTACCACTAAAACCTCCAATTATATAAAGCTTATTTTTGTAGTATATAGTTTCTGAATTTCTAGATGCTGGTATAAGATCTCCTAAATATCTGATAAATTGCTGCTCAAGATTTATTTCAAAAATTGATGTTTTAATTAACTGTTTGATGTCTTACTGTATTCTATATTCAAGAGGTTATATTACAATCAGGCTCATATTCTAGACTAAGCATAGGGAACAATCAGAATTTAAATCTTTCAATTAGCTAGTATCGCTTATGAATTGGCTTAGATCTATTTAAAGCAATTCTTAGGACAAAATGTTAAGTACTTAGAGATTCTTTTTTAAAAAGCAACATAGAGAGTATTTTTCAAAAGTGCTAGGAAGTTTTTCAATTATTTCATATTTGATTAAAAGCAACGGTATGCTAGCTCAGCTTTACTAAAGTGAAGATTAAGATTGCTTATTTTAGAGTCTTAAGACTTTCCTTGCAAATATTATTTTCATAGCCACTTTTTCTTTAGATACTCATTTAATTTATGATTTCATTTCTAATTGCAAATAATAGCATTATTTAGCTTTATTTTTAAAGATATTTAAAAAATTTATCTTATGTAAAACAAAATAGTTATAGTTAATAAACTAAGCAATTAGCACTTTTACAATGTTTATTCTCTCAGCTTAAATATTTCATTTGTATTAATTATAAATACTTAAATTATCTAGCAAGCCCTCTTATCCTTATTCCCTATTTCATAATTTTATTCTTTTATAGCATTTTCTTCTCTTAGTCTTATTTTATATTCTCTTTAATACTTTTTTAATTATGGCTTTAACTATTATTAGATAGATTATCTTGATTAATAATATTTATATTATTTAAATAATTATTCCTATTTATCTCTTAGAATTGCTATTTCACTTTTGCTTGCTTAGCCATCTAATATAACTCTTTATGTAGTTACTACTATAAATAATCACTACAACTTTATTATTTTAAATTAAAAATTTTAGAGATCTCTTAATATAGTACTGACTTTTGCTAGTTTCTGTTAATTTTAAAAGGTAGGTATCTAGTTTAATTAAATATTTCTATGCTTAGGACTATTTTTATATTTAAGGAAAAATAGCAATGTATAAAGTAAGCGATATGCTTAATGATATTATTACACAAATAGTAGAAACAGTAAATTATTTAGAGAAATTTAATCATAAGCTAGATAAAGGAAAAGTATATAAATTAACAAAACTAAATTATAAGCTCTATATACAAAAATAATAGATGTAGATATAGGATAAAATAAGCATTTATTTATATTTATAATAAAAAAGAGTAAGATAGTCATTATTAAAAATGCACTATATTAAATTAAATTTTCCATAAGTTATTATATTATATCTATTTGTAAGGAGTAAACTATTAAATAGAATTTAGTAATCTTGTAATTTATACAACTAATATTAGATAATTCATAGGAATTTTGAAGAATATTCAATTTTAAGTTAGAGCTCCTCTTATAATTATAAAATCAGGAAGAAAATACCAAATTTTCCCTTAATTGGAAAACCTCAAGAAAAATGAGTCGATTTTAAAATTTCTATCATAAAACTTAATAATAGTCTAGCAACTAGACTAAAATAAAGATGAAGGAGTATATAATTTAAATATTTAAAATGTAAAATCATAAATAGGAAGTTACTGAAATTTGTTATTTTAGATTAAAAGAAATGGTTAAATAGTTTCATCTAAATAAAATAAATAAGTATATTATATTTTACATACTACTAATTTAGTAAGCCTATTTTAATTTTTCACAATATACTTAGAAAAAGTATTTTACATCTTAAAATTTATAAAATTGCATTACATATTTAATCAATTTATACTCAGAAACACAAGCAAAAATCAAAATAATATTAGGAATTATATAAAATTTGAGATATCTATTATATATTTAATAGATGCTTTATTATAAATATTTTAACTTAAGAAAGTTAGTAGACTAAAGAATTAAGGATAATATCTAATTTTGTAATAAAAATACTGATGATTGCAAAGTGAAAAATAATTAGAATTAATCTTTGTAAAATATTTTTGTTAGTGAAAAATCTAAATCACATTTCTTCTTCCAGATTTTCATTAGAAGTTTCTAAAATCTTATAAAACTCTTCTTTTAAGTAAATATAATCCTTTTGATCTTGTAAGCATTTTTATAACTCATTAAAGCATTGATTTCCTTTAAAAATAGATAGGTTTTTTATTTCATTACAGAGCTATTTAAATTTACTTGAATCAATATCTTCAACTTCAATAATTAGCTCCATATCATTATTTTAAAGATCATTTATTCCTGTTCCAAAAAGAGTTTCGGAATTGTCTGATGAGCTTTCATCTTCTTCTTAGCTCATAAGAAATTCAGATTATATTTCGTTAAGTGGATAAAATGGTTATTATTTCTAGCTTAGCCTGTTAGCTATTTGAGGAACTTTATCTGAACTCAATTTCCTTGAGGATCTTAAACTTAATTCACAATCGATTGATCCTTTTCTAATTCTTTTCTTATCAAAAGAATCTGAAAGCTTTATTTCTTACGATGAATTTTATGATTCATTATAGTTCCATAAATTGGAAGGAGAAAAAGAAGTGCAATGAAATAAAGGCTATTATTAAACATAGTTGTTTGATTATTCTTCTAAAGTAATGATATTTTAAACTACCATATCTCAATCGAAAGTATTTATATACTCTAAAAATATATCTAATTGGCCTATATCTGTTTTAAGACTTCAAGTTTTGCTTTTATTTTGAGGCATCTTCTAAATATACTACTTTATTTAAGATTTAAATTCAGACTAGCTATTACTAAGTTTATACTTAAGTACCCTATTTTTTGATAGCTGCTTATTTGCTGGAAGTATGTATAGCAACTGCATAATTGATCTTAATATAACATTTGCTTGGATTGAAATATCAGGAAATTTTTTTTATTTTTTTGTGTCAAACAAAAAATTTCAACTTTCAAAGACCATTCCTTCATATAAAATTTCTAAGCTTAAAACTAGCTATACTCTTAAACTATGTGTAGGTATATAGTTGTATTTTCTACGAATTTCGAATTTATCTGGGATCTGAATAGTAAAGATTTTATCATTAGTATTATTTCTTCGTTCTACAATTTCTTCATTCTAAATCCTAGTGCTAAGAATATACTCAATAGACTTAATAATCAGTTCTTTAATAACAGAATTTGAGTTTTTATTTAAACTTTCTCTATTTATTTTCTTCATTTTATGATCCTTTCAAATAACTAAATTTCAATTAAAACCAATTAATAAATGCAAAATGCAAAGTATTTTTAAACTACTTATAGTTTATTTATTAAGGCTATTTTAATATAAAAGCTTCATTAAATTTGGTATTAAGCAAAGTATAATTAGATTAAGTTAGTTAGTGGGTAAGCTTTTATTAAGTTAATAATCATATTTATTAGATAATTATTAATGCAATTCCTTTTTTATTTCATTCAATGGGATTAATATCTTTTCTTTTTATCTACTTTCTTTTTGTATATGAAACTATGTGATAGTTGCTTCTTATTAAAGAAGATGAAAATTTATTCTTTATAGTAGAAGCTTTATTTAATATAAAGCTAAGATTTAATTAAATATACCTTTATTAGCTTTAAATCTAATTATTGTTATATGAATTACTTAAAAAACTAATTATTTCTACGTTAAACTGCCTTTCTTTATTAAAAAATACTAATTTTAATTATACAATCATATCAGAGTCAACCTTTAAATCTATAAGATATAAAGAATAGCTAAAAATGTTATCAAAAAAGCAGCTAGTTATTAATGAAATTCCTTATACTTCTTCAAATAATGCAATCAGCTAATATATTATAGGACTTAATAGCTAATTGTTTAGTCTTTTATAGGTATTTGTTATAGAGGATAAATAGTGTAAATATATTATTAATAAACTCTCAGATGGCTATATTTTAAAATAGGTGATAATTCTATTAATGCTATAAGAAAGCTCTTATTAGCTTAGATATACTAACTATTTAATTATTTTACCATGCTATTTACATCTATATCCATCAAGCTTCCACTTGTAAATATAAGTTGAATACTACTATTTAACTTTATTACTTTGTTTCTTTCAATCAAAGCAAATAGATAACTATATTAAATAAACTTGCTATTTATAGTCATAATACCTAGAACTATATCAAGAAGTTTATTCTAACTCATTAGCACTTAGCTAAGTGTGGGATATTAAATTAAAATTCCTCTCTTTATAAGTAAAGTTTACTTCTGTCTTGATTCAATAAATTACACAAAAAGTACTTAAATTCTACTATTTTTGATAATAGAGGCCATTTAGCTCTAATACTTATATTTAGAGTATTTTCTTTATTAATTTAAATAATTTAAAATGCTAAATAATAAGGCAAGTATTGAATAGAGATTAGTAAAGGCTGAGTAAATAAACGATATAAGCTAGATTCTTTATAATTAATAATGCTTAAATATAGAATATATAATTAAAAAGGCTAATATTTGTTTACTTAAATCTCTTATTCAACTAGATTCAGATTAATGCTATAATTGTATATACATTGAACTTTTAATTAATCATTTTAAAATCTATTTTATAAAGTTTATATAGTGCAAAGCAAAAAGTTAGGAAAGTTTATGTTTTTATGAATAAAGAATATAATTATATGAGGATATAGGATTTAAAATAGATTAATAGTTCATAATTGAGTCTTATTATTAATCTTTCTTTACTTAGTAAAGTATCTTGCTAAAGCTTAAAAAATGTATAATTCTAATTATAAAAGTTTTTGTAGATTTTCAGATTTGTTTAAAGAAAGGTTCTTTAAAGAAATGATAGACTACAGTAAATTTGCCTATTTATTATCCTAGAAGGTTTATTAAAGCGCATAATATGAATAATAAAGTTTTTTATTGATATAATAGAATTTAGTGCGATTCAAAAGTATAAAAACTCATATTGTCTTTAATATTTTTGAAGTAAAACACTTAGTAATGTTAAAGTCCTTGCTGTTCAAAGAATTTTAGCGAGTCTATAAAAGATTTCATGGAACACATATCATCATTTCTTCCTTCTTCCTACATCGCTCTATTGAAAATTGCTGTGAATTTTCCAATCTTTAGTTCATATCCAATAGATTTAAAGATGTCTCTTATCTAAATAAAACTTTTACCTCAGGCATTGGTCTAAGTGCGAGTCAATCTTCTTGTTCAAGTCCCATCTCCGAATAAGGAGCAGGAGTAAGCAATTCTCCTGCAATAGGTTCATCTCCATAATTCTATATAATAATAAACTTACATATGCATTTGCAACACTTTTCTGTTTAGGTTTTTGCAAATCTTATCTAACACTTGGAATTCCAAAAGTTCTTTCTTCGTCACCTGGCTTTGCTTAATTTCTGAATCCAAAACGTAAAGTTTTCCCTAAATCTTTGTCTGGATCAAGTTCTTTTAAGCTTCCAAGTTATCCTGTAATGCATTTAGAGGCATCCCATTCTTCTTGTTTTTTTGTCATTCCAAATACCATTTCTTCTGTAACTCCTTTTTATCCTTAGTTTTTACATTTGCTAAGCTCTTCAAATGCTACCGATCTATAATCTTCTTGAGCTTTAGTAACAATTTTAGTTTTAGGGAATTTATTTAAATGGAAGTCTCCTTATATTACTTCCTAAACTCCCTTTTCGTTTGTTTTGTCTGTAAGTCCAAATCTGTGCTAATTAGGATCAATATTTCAATTATAATCTCTATTCTTTTACATACCAGGACCAGTTGTGCCATGAGATTTAAAATACTATTTCTGAACTTCTTATGGCTCTTCATAATGTCCCTCTTTTGGAAATATTAAATTTTTAGCAGGTTCACTTCCTATTGTGTTAACTCCAAACTTAAATCTAGGATCTTAAGTTTATTAGGGTAATTCATGTCCACGATTAAGTGGCCTTCCTAAAGGTTCTTATTTGCGAGAAGCATAAAATTTTTCTTCTGCAGATTCTTAAGCATATTCTGCTAATCCTGTTAATAAGTTTGGCTTGATTACTTAGTGCACATGTTCTGATTCATGGGTTTTTTTTCCGTAGGTATGTGCTGGCTCTGGCATTGGTGCTCCGACCAATCCATAATGTATATGTTTGGATCCAGGCTATTCAGTGAAAGTTTTTCTGTATTTTTTCAGATGTGGTGGTGTACCTGGAGGCTAATAATGATCTTAGATGCATTGCTTAGTTGATTCTTTGTCGCACTGAGTCTTAATACCTGCAGATAGAATTCTAGGAATAGGATCACTTTTTATTCTTGCTTGCCCTTACATTTAATATAAAGTTGAAAATATAACGTTTCTTTGCTTAATGAATAAAACTCTTTTTTATCTTTTAATTAGCTTTTCTTTAAATCTTTCTTGCTATTTAAATTACTTCCTCATCTAAGAAGCTTCTTAGCATGTTAGTCTTCTCATTTGCCTTCCCTTACTACTTTCATTAAATACTAATCTTTAATTAATTCTCTTAATTATATTCAAAGGATGCAATAATCTTCAGAAATACTAAATGGATATATAATAATGAGTTATGGTCTATTTAGATAACTAATGATGTAATATTAGGCTAGTTACATTATAGAATTATACTTCAATAGTTTCTTATTATCAGATAAGATTTAAGTCAACTAGATAATCTAACTTACCATCAACTCGCATCTTTATCTTAAAGAGTATAATTAAATTTAGTTAGCCTAGTTATTTTTAAGCCTCTAATAAATAAGCAAATTCTTATAGTTAAATGATTCTTTAGATTCTAAAGAACATAAGGAATTAAAGTTAGAAAGGAGGAATAAAGAAAATGATTGTTTGATATAATAGAATGGCTTAATGCATATATAATGCCTAAGTTATAGATAGTATACTAATTTAAAGTGAATAGTTTCCTTTTATTTTAATTATAAATCTAGTTAGCAGATTTAAAATTAACTAAGTTGTACCGTTATTTACGCCTAATTTAATATATCTGAATTTATAAAAAGCATGATATAGTTAACTAGTAGCTTTTTTAAAGTAATATATGGAAATATAACTTATAATCATTTAAAATTCACAACTTGCCTAGCTAGATTATCTAATATGATTACTTATTTCTAAAGAGCTTGAGTAATATGTATTAAAAGTAATACTCAAGAGGTGTAAAGTATTATCATAAAACTTACAAAAAGTTTGATCTTCAAATTTTATAATATCTATATTTAGATTATCTTGATGAATCAGCTTGGATAATTGATATCGCTACTTTTTATATATGCTAGTTAGTAAATTAAAGAGAAATTATATGCAAAATTTGATAGTGAACGAGGCTAAATAGCTGTAATACAGATAATGAGTTATAAGCCATTAATCTAATTGTTAAGATTATTTTTCAAATTAAAAGTAATTTAAATTTTTCATTCCTTGAAAATTAAGTTTACTGAAGAAATAACGCTTTAAATAAACGCAAGTACTTAATTTTAATATTTCTAAATGTCAGGAGAGGAGAATAAATTCAAAACTTTTGTCAACTTCTAGTCTAAATTGCTTGAAAAGTAAGTGTGCTTTACCTTTTATTTAGACATGATACTTTCCTTCTTATGGTATTTAATGCTTTCGCTGCATTCACTTATAAATTTTATTGGCTTATCCCTTTTATAATAATGGGAAGTACTGCAATCTTAGGATCGGGTATTTCTTAGCTTCATGTGATGGATGGTAGGGAAATGTTTGTAGATAAGGATACTTGGGTGGAAAAAGATAGAGATCTCTATTATAAGCATTTCGATTAGCCTTTCAGATCAGAAATTATTTATTTTATGGATAAGGAAAGAAAATAAATATTAACACAGTAAAAGTTACTTCAAGTTCAAAACTTTATGATCAGCTTTTAGGGATTTGGCAATATTCCACCTAAATTTGTTGTCAATTATGAAAACGAAAAGAATCTGACTTATCAAAATTTATGCTTCCAACCTATTAACTAATTGAACAAGTCTTCATGTGTATAAACTGCAAATGTTATTTCAATGTTTTTGACAAGAAATGGAACTGATCTTTTTCAACTTAGCGATACTTAGGTAGTGTAAAGAGTTAGGACTGGTACTCCTCCTATTTTCATGCCTCTTGTGTAAAACTTCCACATGCCTGCTTATATATTTCCCCATTTACTTTTTGGGTCGAAAGGAACAACTCCAAAATTGGTAACTATATTTGAAGATGGATCAAATAATATAGAAGTAGCAGAAGGAACTGCTTGAGATGTTCTATTAAATAATAGAGATGAGGATGATTGATAGGACTGAACTGATAAATTTGAAGAAGAATTAGAATAATATTGTCAGCAGTTCTCTGACGATAATCCTCTAATTGATGTCTATGCCTTTACTTGAAATGGTCCAACAAAAACTTTAGAGGATTTAGCAAAAGAAGATTTGAAGCTAGTTTTTTTATCTACAGGTATATGCATTTTAGCAACAATATTAGGAGGATTATTGTTTATTAATCCATTCTTAGGAAACGGTATAACTATAATAGTCTCAATGATTTCTTGCATTTTCTCAGCACTAGAATCTGTTGGATTTTTGTCATATTGTAAAATGGATTGAATGATTTATACAATAACTCTGTTTTACGTTTCTGTACTTACAGGTGGTCATGATGCATATTAAATAATTACAGGATACAGTTATTACAACCAGCATTATCGCTTAAAGGCTAACCTTTAA
This sequence comes from Loxodes magnus, assembly GCA_946699065.1. Taxonomy (NCBI): domain Eukaryota; phylum Ciliophora; class Karyorelictea; order Loxodida; family Loxodidae; genus Loxodes; species Loxodes magnus. The sequence continues at coordinate 488,991 of CAMPDV010000008.1, read as the reverse complement.
GAAGGTTAAGGAAAGGAAAACACTTATTCATGGAACATTATAAAAGAGACATTTTTCCATTCCTTTAGTGCTGTTTTTAGTTCAAATATTATGCTTTTCTTCTGTTTCTGGTGTGCTACTTTAGCCACAAATGTCACTGGAATGTAATCATGAATGCTCTAGCTTTCTATAATGTTCCTGTGCAAAGCTTTCAACTTAGTTTTCCTTGTAGGATCTTATTTGGTATTTGAAGCTAAATGCGCGGATAAAAAAGATGTATATGGATGTTTTTCACTTTGCTGCAAAAGTTCTTGTTTTGGTAATTAAGTATCAAGATAAGAAACATAGCTGTAAGGATTTAGAAGTTAAAGCTTTTTCAGACTTGAAATAATTGATAAAGATAAAGAATAAGAAAAAGACTTGGATAAAACTATTCCTCAAAAATCTAAAAGTAACGCTGAAATAAAAGAACAAGAACCATAAACTAGCATAATGCATCCCTGCACATTATACTTTGCCAGAGCTATGAACTTGTGGTATGTTAAATTGATCTTAATTTTAATCTTTATTGGAGCTTATATCTTCTTTTAAGTTTATTCTACATCTGGAAAAGTCTGGGTTGATTTTCTGCCAGAATGAACTTTCCCTTCAGATGAATATCAAGCAAAAGTGTTGGATATCGTATATAATGATTTTGCAAGAGGATTTGCTGTAGGTTTCTGGTTTAATACAGAAAGAGCGAATTTTAAATCATTCGAATTTTAATAGAAAATTATACAGTTTTAAACTTATATAATGACATGCCCAGATTGCGAAACTTATTACGATTTTAAGCAACTTAATTATTATGCTTCTTTGCAGTAATATGTAAGAGCAGGAAACTGTAAAATGAAGGATCCTAGTGGAAATATTAAGCCAGTTTAGCTAATTAACGAAACTATTCCTGAAAATTTATATGATATTTGCGCTACTTTCTGATGGAATACATTCCCTCCTTCATAACTTTTTGCTTAAACTATTGTTTTGAACGAAGATATAAAAGTAAAGCTGAATCCTGCTTTCTCAACGGGACTTTTAAACATATCTGAAGCAGGAATTTTTGTTAGACTTAAAAATTTGGATACTACACCAGATGATTGGGACATTGTAGAGAAAATGCGAGACAAAGCTCTTGCTCTTTTTGGTAATGATATTTATGTGTTTTCAGTAAGAAATTTAATATATAGCGTCCTTTAGAGTAATGATCTGCACTAAAAAGTTATGACGATGAAAATGATCCAGCATATATTTGTGTGACCATTGGTTTGGTAATTTGGTTTTTCTGCATGGTATTCATAGGACATCCCCTATTTGGTTCTCTTACAGCTTTGTCAATATTCTTTATTTTTGTAGCAACTATTGCTGCAGTGGCTTATACTTTCTCAGCTAATAGAGGTTTGAATTATTTTTACTTTTCTCATCTTCTGATATCAGTTCCAATTGGTGTTATCTATTGTGTACATGTAAGTTTTTAATAATCTAGGTGGTATGGAATGCACATTAATCTCTTGATACTATAGCAAAAGGGTAGAGTGCATAGGACTTTAATTATTTAAGAATGGAAAACTTTATGAAAAGATACTTGCCCTTACATTGGACACATATGGTTCTTGGAGTTATTTCTCTTATTCCTTTATTCAACGCTTAACTTTATGTTTTTAAGATAATAGCTGGTGTTTGGGTGTTTGCTTAGCTATACTCATTTCTCTATTCTATTTTTTTCCTTTTATGCGTAACTACTTCATTCCCGCTACCCTCTGATTACGACACTTCTAAGTCTCCTTATTTCTCATTAAGAAGATCAGGAAGTTCTCTTTCACCTTAAAAGAAAAATGCAGAAAAATACCACAAAAGTTTTTAGCCAATCCTTTAAAGTTAGAAATATAAGCAGGCTTTATAAAGAACTTTTGATAATTTAAGGTAAAGCAATGCACTTAAAAAGAACTTGCAATCAGACTAAATCACTCCACAAACTAACTTTGGAGCTGAACAAATCAAAATAACCATGCCTACATTAACTGAAGAAAATCACTAAGAAAGAACTTTGCTTAAGCCAAAATAGATAGGAGATGAGATGTTCAACTGAACCTTTAATAGTTAAACTATTATTTATAATAAAAGTCTTTTTTATTATTACCTGAATATCTTAATTACAGTCAAGTATCACAAATCTTAGCATTAACTTATCTAAAATAAAAGTCAGATAAATTAATCTAAAATACTATAGAAATGTAAAGTTCTATATTCATATTTCTAAATAAATAAACTATCCATTATTATTTCTAAGGAAGATGAATATAGCAGCAGGTAATTAATCTTCTAAATTAATTTTAAAGAATAAATAAGGAAAAATAAGCTTAATTCAATAGAAATTATTAGCATTTATATCCAATGTGTAACTCTATTTCATTGATTTATCTAATATAATAGAAAAGCTATAAATATATATAATATGATATTACTATGAAATAAGTTTAACTAAAAAGCCTCGCTTATTCAGTTAGCCTATTTTAATTAAGAAACTTTCCCCAAGTAAAGATTAGATAGAGTAGTAAGAGGTAAAGTTAATCAAAATAAATGTATAATGAGTTATGTTATCCATACTGTATTTAAGGAAGGAAGTGGTAGAGATAAAATTTGTATTAAAGTAAATAAATCGTAAATAGCTAAATGGTAATTAATCAATTTCATTTATTAAGTTACAATTAAACAATGGAAGGAGAAGACGCTGTTTTTATCGAGCATTGGTAAAAATTTTTATGCAGCATAAAATGTGAACAGCACAGTTGGTGTACTTATCATGATGAGAAAAAATATAAACATTTTGCGTAGCAGACTGCCTAAGCTTTGCAAGCATTAATTCCTGATATTAAAGTTTATGTCAACGAAGTTCCTCCACATCTTAAAGATTGTGTTTTCATCTCAACAGATCCTAGTCTTGCAGGATTTTCAGGTGATATTTCATTCAGCATATAGTCTTAAAAAAGATAGATTTCCTAGAATAGGTTCTTTTGAGGTATATTTCAGAAATTAAGTTATATATTCTAAACTAACCAGTGGATTGTGGCCAATGTGTTCAGCAGTTTGCTAGAAAATTAAAGATATTAAAGATGGAATTCTTATACTTTAGGAAAACAATGAATGGTAGTAGTATAAGTAATAATATAAACAGTTAGACAGAGCATAAGGAAGCTAAAAAAGGCAACTTTCTGGATAAAATTTATAGCCTATGGCTAAGCAAGACATTAATGCCTAAAGTGCTAGTGACTTCTAAAAGGTGCAGTAGTCTAATTAGAAATCAAAACGTTTGTCACAGATGTAATTTTCTTCAGAATAGCAAGAAGAAGTATTAAGGAAATTAAAAGAAGAAAATAAGCAGAAGTAAAAGGAAAATATGCAGGCATCTGGCCCTCTGGAGGACGAATAATAGTTTAAGTAATTTGAAAATAAAAATGATAATTATTAATAAATAAAAAGTAAGAAAGAATAGACTCTTCAAAGTATAAACGAAGAAAATTAAGAAGTAAAACCTTTAAAGAAATCAGTACAAGAGCAAGCTATACACTAAGATCCACCAAACTAAGAAGAAAATGCTAAAAGCAAGAAAAAGGTTGAAGATTAAATTAAAGTATAATCTTAGCAGGATGTGGAAGCTAAACAAATTTAAAACTAAAAAATAGAATAGACTCATGAAAAATCAGTTAAAGAAGAAAAAATAATAACATAGGAAAACTAAGACTTTAATAAAGAGAAAGCATAATAAGAATAGTAGATATCTGAAGAATTAAATAATTAAGATAATCAGAAAAAAAAGGAAACTAAAATGGATAAATCTAAGAAAGAAATTGATTAATAAGCAGAGACAGTTCCTTAAGCATAAACTGAGCAGTAAATCATCCTAAAAATTGAGGTGTAAGAAGTAGAATCTAATCCAGAATAAATAAAGAAGTAAAAATCAAAAGAGATTAAACTTAAATAGGAAAACTCTTAAAATGAAAAAGTATAATAAAACATCAAAACTACATTAAATGAAGATAATGCTATTGAAAGCAACTAAATTTAATAATAAATATCAGAATAAGACAAACAATAAGGAGAATTAGAAAATCCTCAAAAGTAAAAAAAATAGGATAAAAAATCTGCTTAGACTAAAGAAATTTAAGAAGAAATAAATGAAGAAATAAATGAAGATATTCAAGAAGATTAATAGAGCAATTTTTAGAAGTAGTCAACATAACCAGAAGATAAAATAGATGAAATTGAAGAATCCTAAAATTTTGAAAAAGTAAAGGAAGGAGTAGAAATTAGTAAGACTTACGAAGTTCCTATTCAAATAGGAAAAGAATCTTATAAAGTAATTTTTTATATAGAAAATAAGTTATTAAAACATGTCAGAAGAAGACTGTGATTTTACCTTAGAATCTAGTAATATTAAAGTAATGCAAATCAAAGAACCAAATATGAGAGTCGCTGCAAGCTAAAAAAGTAAAATTCAACTTAAGTTTGCAAATTTGGATGAAGTTGGGCTATATGAGATTATGCTTTCAGTAAAAAAGAACGGAAAACCTTTCGAGTCTATTTTGATTAAAGCAATTTACTAGTGATCTTACTAATTAATTATTTCATTGTTAAATATTTAGAATCAACATATGAAGGGTTAATAAATCACAAAAATCCATCTAAAATACTTCAATTTTCAAATTTATTTCAGTTAAACTTTAAATCATAGAAAAAGTTAATAAAATCAGTTCAATTATTAAAATTTACTTCTCTGCTAATAAATAAAAAAGCTATATAATCTACAAAATCTTAATTTAGAAATAACTCTGAGGCTTAAAATAATCATTAGCGAAATCTAAAATTTCATATAGATTAAATTAAACTACTGACAATATTTAAAATTCCTTCAGTGCTAAAGAATAAAAAAAATAAATTTTTAAATATATTTTAGTTTATTTATATGATATCAGCAATACAAAAAAGAAACAATTTAAATTGCTTTAAGTACTAGAAAATTTAGAAAATTAAATATCCTTTGATTTGTATCATTTAGAAAATTATTTAATCAACTTTCATAAATCAAACTATAATAAAACTATTAGATACTGAAATTAATTTAAATTTTATTAGTACAGATAGATACTTTATAAGTTAGTTGTGAAAATATATCACTAACTAATCAGATATTGATTCTCATACTAATCATTTATTACAATTAATTTTTAAAAGCAATAAATTAAGCTAATAAATTTAGCTACTATTAATAGATATAACTATAAGTCTAGTAATTATTTAATTTATAATTTTTCCTTATCATTGGCTTGTTAGTTTAAGGATATAAAATATCAAATTACTAAGTAGTTAGTTAGTTCATATGCAAGCCTTTATGCTTTTATTCAATTTATTTCAACTATAACTTTACTTTTTTTATTTTTAGTAGTTTTATTAATATATCTAGTTAGCTTTATAAATAAAAACTTCTATGCTACTCAGTAGGATTTATAGCATTAGATATTTAAAAAATTAAAGAGTAAGCAAAGAGTGAGAATACGTAGAAATTTAAAACGATTAATGATTTCAATATGCTAATAGCATGCTAAGTTATTAGCTTAGATTCTAAAATTTCTATAATATAATTAAAATAGATCTATTATTTTCTTAATACCATCACTCTTTGTTGCTTTATACTACCAAACTCTTTCAGTTAATGACTAAGTTAGAAAAATAGTTTTGATTAAATAAAATCTTAAGAAATTCAAAATAATAGTTAAGTTATAATATTAGTTAGATTATTTAGTAATAGTCTTTTGAATCTAGCTTAGTTATCAATTTAAGATATTTAAATGCCCATATTTATAAATAAAATTAGAAGATATCAAGCATAATTACAGGTGCATATAGCGAATGCATTATTTAGCTATAAAGGTATCTTAAATCTCAATATTTTAAATTCTTCTTAATTTATTCTATTAAATTAATTTGAATTTACTCACGTTTTTGAGACTCACTGTATCTCTTGCCAGATAATCTTTTTTGTAACTTATCTCTAAATATAATGAATATAAATAGTATAAAATAAGTATAATAAGCTACTTATATTTTAAGAGTTGTGAGTATAACAATAAATTATAGATTATAGATTAATATTAAGTTAGGCGATTTTTGAGGAATTTCGCCTCTTCCCACCAATCACCGGATTACTCCTGGATTAAATCAAAAAGTTTAAAAGTTTCTCCTCTCAGATCCACTTTATCTTGTTATGGCTAGTTCCATCTTGCGTTTCCGCGAAAATTTCTTTTTATAAATGGTTCCAATTTCCGTCATTCATAGTCTTTCTTTTATTCTCCTCTGCTGCAATTGTCTAACCTTTCTTTTCTGTGCTTATTGCCTTCTCTATTTTTCCCAGTATTGGTTCTTGAAGCTCAGGAATTCCTTGCCTTTTCTTCACAAGTGTTACTCTGAATTGCAATAATAACATCTTTTTACAATCTTGATTGGCTTGGTCTTCTTCAAGTTCTTGTCAATTTCTTCAATCAGCATTGGGTCGCCTTTCTGCTACTTTAGTTTCTCTTCTAGACTCTCAAGTCTGTTGTCAAATTCAGTCTGTTTTAATGTTAATTCTGGGATTAGCTAGTTTAATCCTACGATATGCTCCAGAAAGCATTCAGTTCTCGTTCTTAAGACATAAATCTTGACTCTATTCCTTCAGCTAGGCCAAGCTTTTCCATTAATTTGTCATTGTCATTATTGAGTTTCCTAACCTCTTCCTGGAGATTTAGCACTACTCTGATGAGCTATTCCATACTCATCTGGCCAGAAGGATTGAATTCCGTCACCTCCTGGTGCAGAGCAGATTTCATCTGCTTTCTCGGTTTCTCAGCTGAGATCGGAGTATCTATATGGGCTGTCTTCAATGCTTGCTTCCGCTCTTCTTGTTAAATTCCAGGTTGTTAGTTCAATATAGATTATGGTTAAGATAGAGAATATTATTAAATCTTGGTTTCCTGCTTCCTCCCTTCCTTTGTGGCTTAGGAAGAAGTGGTATAGAAGCCTGATCTGAAGCCTTCCACCATTTTATTTGGTAATATAATAATACATTATTGAGATTAATTTTAACTTAATTATCTGATGTTATCTATGAAGATTTTTTAATTTTTGCTTATTCTCAAATTTATTTTTATAGTTACACTCAAATTCATTATTGCTAGATGGTTATCATATTGAGGATAATTTCACTTTAATATATTTACTAGGAAAACAGATGATGTACATAATTATTTCAAACACCTTATGAAAGAAATCTAAGAATTAAAAGTATTATTTAGAATAAATATTTAATATTTTAATGCGAGAAAATTGAATAGAAGATAATTAATAAAATTAGAGACAAAAGATGTTAAAGCTGAAAATACTCACATTGTTGTTAAGTCTTTATTAAGCAAAACTATTTCTTTTTGAATTTCTATATAAAAGCTTACCATTGAATATTTAGTTATTCTGCTTTGTTAAAATATCCATTTAGTGAATTTGACTGTTAAGATCTATTTTTGCTGCTTCTTATTATAAAGATGAAGATCCTAAAATTTTGTTGATCCCTCCCATTTTTCTTAGCTAACTGACTGCATCATACTTATCACTAAGCTTTTACTGTTTTTTCATTTTACTAATTATTTTTTATAAAACCTTATCATTTGTTAATACCTAATTCCATTCAGGATTTTCCTTTATTTTTCGCTCTCTTACCTTTATAATTGCTTTAACTAGAGCTGATTTTCAAAGACTTCTGAAAAATATACTTTTGTTATCTAAGCTTGGGTCGTAAAAATCCTAAATAACTGAATCATTTACGCTAAAATATTCTTCTCAGTCACAAAGGGATTAATTAAGTACCTCACATTAATATCTAAAATCATCTAAGAATTTCCAATCAATTTTTAGAATTTTGCATGTTTCAAGGCATTTTATTTATATCATACTTTATTCTTAGTTAACTACTCCAAATAATCCGATAACAGAGCCTTTTCCTAACTTTTAAATCACCATTTCAACCATAAAATTGCCAAGCTATCTCAATCCCTTTAAGTTTGCTTCTTTAACTAAATCTTTATATTCAATACTGCTAACGACTCCAGATTCATCTTTTAAAGGAACTAGTTCTAACTTCTTTTTCAAGTTTGGGTAAATAATCCCTTTTATAGAACTTCATCCAATTACATTTTCCTTTTTTTGGGAAATATCTTAATACCAGGATTAGTATTTCTAGTGAAAAACCTAATCACAAAAAGTGAAATTAATTTCTAGGTTTCCACTAAGCACAAAGAAGATTTATTGAATTTAATCTCCAGGCTTTATTAGATATTAGTTTTCCTGGTACTAGCTTCATTTCATATTGAAAATTATGTTATTGGAATCTTAGTCTCCAAGATATTTCAAATAAGGTACGTTCTATATCATTTCCTTAATTGAACTTAAGAAGGGATCTTTATAATTGATCATATGTTGAAATAAGTTCTCTCGCATAAATGGAAATTTATCTATAGCTTAGTCGAAATAGGTGTCTTAGAGGTATGCTATTGTTGCATAATTTGCACTCTTGACTGTTGCTGTTCTTGGAAACTAAGTTAGCAGAGCCACTTCTCCAAAGTGGTCACCGACCTTTAGTTTTTTAACTCTGGTTTCAGTTCCATTTAAATCTTTCACAAAAACTTCGCAATGTCCTTTAGCAACAAAGAAGAATTTTTTACTATTTATATCTTCCAACTCATCATATTAACTTACAAAAGTGTGCTCTGGTCTAGCAAGAATGGGCTGTAGTTTCGACTTTATATAGCTAGTTAAATCTTCATCATCTGTTTTTATTAAAATGTGGCTTCTAACTAGCACCTTTTTGAAAATGCATTCGAAAACATCTCTTTTAAGAGATGGAGAAATTAAGGTAAGAAATGTGTCGAATTCATTCTATTGGTCTGAAGTTTCATGAGTTTACATGACATAATCAGATATACTATTTTGAAGCTTTTCGTTCAGTTTTAAACTTTTCATAGTCTCAAACACTTGGTCTTGCTTGTCAGCTAGTTGGGCGCTTTTTCTTGATAAACTTTAAACAATTACAGCGATATCACCAAATATTATAGATGTAATTACAGCTCCCATTATCATAAAGCTCCCCATAAAAATTTCTTAATATTCATCAATAGGGAAAATTTCTCCTCCCAAGAGTAGTAGAGTACTGTAATACATAAGTAGTCAGTATTAATATGGCAAAGTTTCATCATAAAGAGTTGTTACCCCTGTTAAAGAGTCATTGCCTGGTACCCAAGTACTACCAGTTTTCTGAACAACAAAGAAGAGTATACATGCTACAAAGTGAATGTAAATAAGAACAAAAATGATAGTGGAAACTAATTTTAAAGATAGCTTTATATCTTCTTTTGTTCTAATGTAAGAGATAAATTTGTTAAGCCTTGAAATTCTTATAAGTTTTAAAAGACTCAAAGTTTATAAGTTGTCCATATTTAAATTCAGCACTATATTCACAAGAGTATCAAATGGAATACAGGCAGCCAAATCTATATAAAATCTGCAGCTCTTTAAATAATGCTTTTTAATCTACTCATATGATTTTATTTCTTCCCCTGTACTATTATCAAAGTAAGAAGTTCTGAAATTCAATATAATATCAACAAAGAACAGATAATCTATAATCCCATTTAGTACTTAAATCTCAAAGCTTTCTTTTAAATGACTACTAAAAGCGACGTCAAATGGAACAAATCATGCATTTCAGAGTGCTAGTATCATAATCAGCAAATCTCATCTTACTCGAAAAGGATCTGTAATTTTAATAATTTCCTATTCTGATTAATAATTGAAAAGCTATAGAAAAAGATCTCTATTAGTTATTTATTCCATACTACCTTATCTAATAGTTCTATTAGTTGAAGTTGCAGTAAAACCATGTCGCGATTCATAATCAATTCTAGTAGTCATAACTCTAGACTAAATAAAAATATCATTCTTCAGTATATCGTTCTAATAATTAAGGTCATTTTATTGGTTCTAATTAAACTCCATCAGCTCATTTTAAATTATTTACTCCTTCACTTCGTTTTGTTCGTTTTATCTATTTTGCTAGATAAATTCGTGCTTCTTTTCAATTGAAAATGAAGCATAAGATTGAAAAGAAAGATTAATTGGAGATTCAGCACTAATATTAGACATTAATAAATAGTATTTAATTAATAATTAATATTTTATATCATTTCTCTAAACTCTCTCTTTTTTATCTACGCTTTCTTTAAATGCCATAACCATAAGTAATCCCTCTAATTTATATTCCTATTATTTATGAACTTAAATAAATAAAGCGCTATTGAATGTTAGTGCTTACACTTCTTATTTGCTAGATTCTTAGTTACCTAGTTTAGTTTAATTTCTATACTTTTAGCATCAAATCTAATTAGATGAAGGAATCTACTTACTTCTGTAGATTTGCTAATTAGAATATTTTGCTTATAATAATTATTGTCTTCGCTATTTTGATCAATAATCAAGCTTATTGAAAATGGAAGAAGATAATTTAATTATTGGACTTAATAAAAGTTAAGAAGATGAGGAGGAGAATTAAAGTTAAGGATGCTGCCCTTGATGTAGGAAATAGAAGAAAGATAAGTAAACAAAGTATAAGCAAAAGTGAAAGAATTATTGAAATTAAATACAGTCATTCTTAGGATTTGATCAAGAAAATGATGCCTTTAATGTTCTTTTTAAGCTACATGCAGGCGAAGATATGCAATCAACTATGGAGTAACTAAAATTATGTAGGCTAAATCCTAATCCTAAACTAAAAGTTAGAAAGGATTTGGAATTTTATATTCCATAATTGCTGAATTTTATTTTATGTGGAGAGTATTAAAACTCTGAAGAAATGATTAAATTTATAATGCTAGCATGCGAAAAATCCTTTTATTTCGCTCATAGAACATGATGATTTTTAAATTCTCTAAGACTTGTTTTTCCTGGTACATGGGATCTGTAAAGAATGGTAGAAGTAGCTCTTAAGCACTGCTAAGAGTAATATTATTTTTTCAATTCAAATGAATATTTTGAAAAGTGGATTAGGTCAGAAAGATATGTAGAAGTTTCCGAAAAGCTTAAATAGTATCATTTAAAAAGCTAAACTATTAAATTTAATCCTGAGCTTATTATTAATGATATTATGCTTAACGTATATGGAGATGAAGCTTTCAAATCCAGTATTTAGTTTTGGGATGATCTTGCTTAAATAACTAGGAACGCTAAAAAGCAGTTAGATTGCTAGGAATATATGAAAAGTTAACTCTAAAAGATAAATTTAAAGCTGCCAGCTAATATCTATGTGCCTTTTAAAACGCACTACGTAATATGCAGCATCCTGATAAATGAGATTAAGATTTTTTAGACCAAAGTAAGATGTCCTTTGCTTGTTAAGTTTGAAATTATTATGCCATATGAAGAAATTCTGTTTAGCAATTAAGCTATTAACTTTCATGATTCAAACCGTTCACATTCCGTTCCAAGCTCAGATAATTTTAAATAATCGCTAATAGAACTCGAAAGACATGAGTTTAACAAATAAGGCTTTTCTGATTACACTTTTAATTCTTATTCTTAAGCAGCAATAAAAGAGTTTAGCGCTGATTTTGATAAATCGAGAAAGCAAAGGAATGTAGAGACTGATAGTGAGGAAGAAAATTAAGAAAATTTTGAGAATGGAAATCTTCATTATTCTTCAAACTCTTTCAAGGAAGAATGTTTAATGGAAGATAGTAGTTTTTTTGGTGAAAATCAAGATCAATTTAAAAAAAGAATTAGAAGAGACAGCCCTTATGGAAGTCTAACAACTTGAGATATTTTTTCTGTTATAGTTAAATCAGGAGATGATTTAAGGTAGGAGCAAGTTGCTATGCAAATTATTTCGCTTTTTTAGCAAATTTTTGATCAAGAAAAGGCTAATTTAATTCTAAGTACTTATAGTATTATTCCTATCAGTGAAGATTCAGGATTGGTAGAAGTTGTCCCTGATGCAATAAGTTTGCATTAACTTAAAAAACACAAGCCTAACTGAACCCTTATGGACTTCTTTGTATAGGAATTTGGAGCTATTGAAACTAAGGAGTTCAAGAAGGCAAGAAGAAATTTTTCAAAAAGTCTTGCAGGTTATTCAATTGTTTGCTATCTGCTTTAAATAAAAGACAGACATAATGGGAACATTCTTATTGATAAAAGAGGATGCTTGAGCCATATAGACTTTGGATTTTTCCTAAGTGCATCTCCAGGAGGAAATCTTGGATTTGAAATGGCTCCTTTCAAACTTACTAATGAATTTGTTGATCTTTTAGGAGGTTTTAGATCAGCTGCTTTTCGCTCTTTTCGATCTTATTGTGTTCAAGGATTTTTAGCTGCCAGAAAACAAGCACATAAAGTAACAGGCTTACTAGAGATGCTACGTACAGGTTTTGGAGCTTAACTTCCGTGCTTTCAGTCAAAAAACACTATGCAAGAACTTTAATAAAGATTTAATCCAAGAAGAAATATGTCAAGAGCTGACTGCGCCGAATATATAAACTAGTTAATTAATGAAAGCCTAGAACACTGGACTACGAGATGGTATGATCGATTCTAGTATTACTGCTAGGGAATATTTATGTGAACATAATTTTTTAATCATTAATTATAATGCTGTTTTCCTAACTCTCAAAATCTATCACACTACATTCCTCTGTCTCCCCCTAATTATTCATTCCTCTAAGTTGATTCTTCTCCATCTCTTGATTCTATTATCTTTTATAATGTAACTTTTACCTCATAAGCTTAATCTATGATTGAATGTATAAGAGTTGGCTATTCTAATCCTCTAAATGTTAAATGGCACTTGTAACACTATTGGTAGCTAATTATTATAAAGATTAGGATTCGTTCAGTTCTTTTTGTCTTCTTAACTCTTCTTATGAGCATTTATTACTTTCACTGCTATTAATTTGCTTTATTTTGCTAATAAGAGAATAAAATTTAGATCTTTCACTCAAAAATCTTTCTTATCTCTTTCTTTACAAAATGTCTAGTACAATCTATCTAAATTTTTCCTGGTATCCCATTTAATTATTTGGAATTAAAAAATCATTAAATGGTGGTCCAACTTTACCGAAGTGTTAAATATCAGTTTGTACTTGGTTAACTAAAACTTCATTTTCTCTTAAATTATCAATTACTTATTTTTTGGAAAGTTTAAATCCAGTGATATGACTAAGACATTTGCCTTAAATTTATGAAAGCTCATTAATGAAAATGGAATAAGGAAATAAGATGCTTCCCTTACCAATCTTAGTAATTTCGAATTCAACAGGAAATTTAAAAGTATCTTAGCTTTCCATTTTTTACTCGATGTTATTAGTATAAATTCCAAACTCATCTTTCAAAGGTATCACTTCAACTCTATCTTTAACTCTTGGAATTTCTATCCTTCTTATTTATAACTATATACTTTTTCTTCTCTTTTGAACTTAATTATAACTCTTTAGTTTCTGACTCTATCATGTTTGTATTAGATTTCATAAGCTTCTTTCATTAATGGTCAAAGATACTTAAAGCTTGCCTTCTATTATTATAAAGATGCTATTTATTTTTTATCCTGGTAAGAATAAGAATTTATCTACTTTAAGATGAAAAGGCTTTAGTGAGTAATATAGTCCTTATAGCAAAACTTTAGAAGCTTGATTGAAATAAGGGACTTATTATAAGATTAAGATGTGTTGGCTCTTTAGCTAATCATTATATACTTGCAAGCTTTTCTTTAATAATTGCTTTGCTTTTGGAAATAAACTTAGCATCTTTTAAAAATGATCTTTAATTAAAATCGCTAAGAAACTATAATTCAATGATCTTACTGTTGCTGTTCTTGGAAAATGAGTCATTAAAGAAACTTCTCCAAACATTGCTCCGGGACATAGAAAACATACTCTGTGCTATTTATTATTTAGATCAGAAACAAGTACAACAGTCTCTCCCCTTATTAGAAAATACATCTGATTAGCTTTTTTATCTCCTTATGTGATAATATCAGTCTCTGGAGTAGCATATTGATTAGAAAACTTGCTTATAAGAAACTCATGTAAAGCATTAAAGTTAAAAAACAAATCGTTTAATTGAAGCAGTTGCTTGTAAATGCACAAGTAAACTTCTTGCTTCAAGCTTGGGCTGAGAAAGGAAATGAAATTTTCGAATTGATATTCATTATCTTAATTGTTCCATGTGTAAGTAATAAAGTCAATAACGTTTTCTTGAATATCTTCAGATAGCTTTAGATTTTTCATAGCATTGTTTGCAATATCCTATTTTTCTTGCAATCTACTTCATTTTCTGTTGATATTTCCCATAATAAGAGCCATATTACCAAACATAACTGCAGCAATCACAGCTCCTATCAATATGCAACAAGTACAAAAAACAAACTCATATGTTGTTCTACAGCCAAGGTCGCTTGCTATTAGCATTTAGACAGAATAATAAAATACCATACAGTATTTAGATACGCTATTAGATATTCAAAAATCAGTAGATTTATATCCAAAATCAGTTGGAGGAATTCATTCCTTTGATGTTCCTATATTAGCCTCAAAGTCAATAATTATATATCAAATGCAAGCTACAAAATGGATATATAACAGTAGGAAGAAAAAGAGTTGAAACAACCTAAGAGAAAATTTGATATCATCTTAGGCTCTCATATAAGTAATTATTCTACCAAGTCGTGTTATTCTTATTAGTTTTGAAAGAGATATTAATTTAATACTTTTGCCTTTTTATTTTATAAAAAGCATTAGAACCATATCTATTGGAATTACTGCTAAGACATCAATAACAAATTTTCAAGATTGGATATAATGCATGGCTATTTGTCTTGGCTCTGTTAGCTCGTCACCTGTTTTAGGATTAATAGCTGTAGTTCTAAAATTTAGTAAAATATCAATAAAAAATAGAAAGTCTATTATAGTGTCTGTTATTTATATGTTAATATCATCCTTTTACTAAAAGGCAACTAAATAAGGAATTTAGACGCAATTCCAAGCTGCTAGCAACATTATAAAAATATCTCACTTTATTCTAAATTTATTATGGAGTCTTAGTAAAGGAGTTTTTGCTTTTTTTTGATATAAAGTAATCTTGGTTTACAAAGATTCATTATGTCAGTAACTTTATCTTCTTCTTTCAATAAGTTGCATTTCGGCTTTGCTAATCTATGACTGTCCTTAAATAATATTCTAATTTTTAATCAATTTTCTTGGAGATTCTTATAAAGTGAACATAATGTCTTCAGTTCTTTAGAAAGTAGCTCTCTTTTTCAAACTTTCAATTGAATTCTTTTTTATTTTTAGCTCTGGTAGTTTCTATGAAATATCACAAAAATTGATTTAGTTTTCTTCTGTTGATGATGGTTAATTTCCAATTGTAGTTTTCTCAAAGGCAAGATGATTATTAAAGATATTATCTAACTTTTCTCTTTCAAATTTGCTTTCTAGATTATTAGCTGCTGGCTATTCAGCAAATTATTAAAAAGGCATTCCTTGAATTATCTTCCTAGCGAAGAAATATGAGTGTTAAAATCTTTTTGCTACGCCTTGATAAGACATTTTTATGATATAGCTTTGAAAATAAGTATATTAAATTAATAAAACTTAAATTAATTCTTTATTGCATCTATAAGCCATTATCCACTTCACAAGGTACTAATATAGTAATATATTCTAAATTTATAAAATTGCAGTATCGTTCAAACAAACATAATCATGAAAAATTCCTATTTACTTATTTATAATAAATAAATACTTTTTTAACTTATCTTTTTATTTTCTTATCAAATGCTTTTAAGTTAGTTGCTTTAATTTATAAGTACAAAGCATTAATAAAATTAATTTTTAAGCTCTTAAAGTTTATTTTGCTAATGAAGATAATTTAATTTTATATCGATTTAAAGAATAAAATTTTTGTTTATATAGCTTATTTTAATTTTTCTATCTATGAATAATGAAAAAACATTAATTGTTATTCTATGATGCTTAGCTAATTTTTACCAATCAGTCTTTTAGTTTAATCAGTTTTAACCTCTCGTAATTTATTAATTAATTTTAACTATAAGGGTTAGGGTCATCTTTAATAGAGGAAATGTTTCCTCAAATTAAAGACAATAAAAATTTTTATATTCAATACTAAACTGTACATATCTTCATCTGAATCAATTTCAAACTGAGATAATTCTTCTTTCTCTTCAATAAGCTCATAGAATTGTTCTTCCATCTTCTTGTAATTTTTCTCCAGCTTCTTTAAACAAATTCTAAGGTCATTGTTGTCCTTTTAAAGTTATTTATTCTGTTGCTATTAATTACCAAGATCCTGTTTGATTAGTGTCACACTTGAATCATCTAATATCAGCTTCTTTCTGTAAATACCTCCAAAGTAGTTACAATATAGCCTCCTCGATGTTCCAAATTATTTACGGTGCTGCTCAAGCACTCTTCTTCACTTCGGACATTACCTCCAAAAATTTCCAGCCTTTTGACAACAATAGAAACGTTTTATTAAGGGCTTGAATTAAAATTTTTATTCTGTTTACATTTTTTCAATTTTCATCTTTTCTGATTGAAGTTAGTTTTTTTTGATTGTTAATAGAATTTCTTCTTTAATTTTCTATTGATTTTCTTCTAGGTTTTTTTCTAATAGTTCAAATTAGGAAGTTAAGGCTTCAATTTAAAACTAAACTTTACTTACCAAGTCTTGATCTTTTTTTTTCTATCTTAAAAAAGTAGCCGAAGATTCAAGTTTTCCGCCTTCAGGATCTATATTTCGGTATTCATTTTCTCAATTAATGAATAAAGCTAAATAATGTCTTGCTCTTGGGGTTTCTCAAGCTTTTTCAATTTGCTAGAAATTCCGTATTTCCCAATCCTTAACAGGAGTAGATTTATATTTTTTGAATTCTTGGTTCTTGTTAGTTAACTGAGACTTAAGATTGATCTTTAAGGTTAGAATTCAAGGTTTAGATTCCCAGTTTTTTCTATTTTTTTAATCTTAATTGTTAATTATAAATCTTAATAGCTAATTATCCTCTCGTAATTTATTTAAAAAGTTTATTAATTAGACTAAAATGAGTAATAGTTCTCTTATTCTCTTGTAAGTTTTCCTCTGTCTCACTTTTTACTTTTACAATAATCTAGATTCTCTGAGCTTGAAGTACTTCTATAAAGTATTTAACTGATATCTATTCTTGAATTAGAGATTGAAATATGCTTTCTATCAATAATCCTTTTAATAATTAAATTTTACTTTTTTAACTGTATAAAAAGGTATTTAATGCTTCTCTCTTTATACTAACTAATCAACTTTTTATGCTTTTTTGCTTCTATAAGCATCTTATAATTATTGATACTCTAGTTTTACTAAAATTTAAATTAAGCTTTGATTTATTGGCTTTGATTATAAATAAGGGTAACTTTCTTAACTAAGATATTTTAAATAATATAAAAGGTTTAAGATCTAAATATGAGAGTAAGTTAAATTTCAATAACTAAAATTAATAATTTCTTAACTAAGCAAAGTGACTATTTTAGATATAGTCAATCTAAATTACTTATTTAAGCAAGCTACTATAATAATTATTAGTTAAATAATGTAAATAATGGAAAGTAAGCTAGATAAATTATTAATTTTAAGAGCTAGTTTAAGTAATATTTATTGTAAGTTAAATTACTTAGTTTGTCTAAATTAATAAGAGCAAAGATGAAGAACAGACTAGGTTTATTAGATTTAAAATATGATTATTTGAATCTAACAAGTGCTATCATAGTTATATGCTTTATATTATAATGTAGAATACCTTTTATCATAAGTTATTTTAATATGTTTCGTTTCTATTAGAAATTTTAAGTATTTACTCACTATTAATTAAGTTGCCAAATAATCTTGTTGGATAATTGAAAAATAAAGACTCTTAGAACATAAATCATAAACTTTATTATGTTTCAAGATTTAGATTTCCTATGAAAAATTTGAAATATGAATAATTATTATTTGAACTGCTGAGATATTTACTAAGCTTAATAAAGTATGTAAGTTAAAAGTAAAATGGAAGATAAAGAGTGATTTATACATAAAATTTAACATACTAATTATTAATTAATTTTGTATTTTCACTAATTTCTTTAAATTTCTGATTGAGGCTTAGCTTCTTCAACTTTCTTTGAAGGTTATTATTCCGTGTTTTGACTCTTTCTTATATTTTCTAAATCTTCCAGAGCTGAAACTAATCCAGGTCGTAGATTTTCAACGTCACGCTTGTAAGTATAACCAATAAATTATAAGTCTTTTTTCTTTGGCTTTATATTTCTGTGAGATTATTTCTATTCTTCTGGATAAAAGGGTTCTTTCGGCTCAAATTGATCAAAGTTTATTGTATCAATCTCACTTTAAACCTCTGGAATATTTGGTGAAGTCATATTTCGCACATTATCCCAGTCAAATCCAGCAAAAAATGGATGCTATTTAATCTCTTCGACACCATTCCTGCCAAGTCTCTCTTATTGATCATTGATTAATTTTTTTAATATATCAACTGCCTCGAGACTTAATTTTTGTTCTGGTGGTATTTAGAGAGTTCTTTTCCAGTGTAATATTTTCTAACAAGTAACTGATGGTTCTTCGCTGAAAAAAGGAGGATATCCAACAAGCATTTCGAATAAAATAACACCAACACTCCACCAATCAACTGTTTCGGTATACCCTATTTGCTTGAAAACTTCTGGAGCAATGTAATCAGGTGTTCCTACAGTAGAAAAGGCTAATTTTCTAGATCTTCTGTAATTGGCCCTTATATCACTTATTTATTTATACTTTTATAAGTATTAAGCATGATTGCTCATTTCTTAAACTTCCTGCTCTATTTTCTTCTATATTAAAGGAATTTCTGTATGCTTGCACAACCCAAAATCAGATAATTTTACATGTCCATACTTGTCTAGAAGTAAATTGTCTGGCTTAAGATCTCTATGAATATAATTTAAATTGTGCACTGAATTTACGGCAAGAATTGTCTCAGAGATGTAGAATCTAGATTCGTCTTCAGTCAAGATATCTTTTCTCATTAGCAAAGTCATTAAATCTCCACCTGATAAATATTCCATAACTAGATACAAATAGCGCTCATCTTGAAAAGAATATTTCAAAGTGACTATTCATGGATTATTAGCTTCAGCAAGGACATCTCTTTCAGCTTTAACATGTTTCACTTAATTCTTATAAAGCATTTCAGATTTTTTCATTTTTTTAATTGCTACAACTTCTCCATCAATCTTACATTTACATAGCCAAACTTCTCCAAAAGCTCCTTGGCCTATAACACTAACAGGCTCGAAATCAAATACTGAGATTTTCTTTCGCTTCAAACGTAATTGTTCGGCTTCTTTTTGTGCAATAGCCTTCTTTATTAATTCTTATTCAGTAGTGCTAAGACCCATAGTCTGCATTTTACCTTCTAATTCTTAAAGCTACTATACTCTTTGCTAGGTTTCCTACACTTTCTTAGTATAGTGTTTTTCTATATAAGCTTTAGCGGCTTCCGCTTTCTATTTTGTTTGCTCAGAAAAGCCTTCTTATTTTTTATTAGTTTCTTGTTTATTAATCTGCATATTATTATTATCTAAACTGGATTTTCTTTAAGAATTTTAATTTCTTTATTTACAAGTAATTAATTAAACGATCTAACGAAATTCTATTCCCCTAAATTTTCCATTAAACTGTTTTATTTAAATCCATTAAAAATCTTGCTCTAATCAATCTATAATATAGTACATTCTACTTGCAAACTTATTGATTTAATTAAAAATAGTTTACTTTAGTAATCTTATAGTACTTGCTGTAGATAAATTATTCCTTTACTTGCAATCACTATGGTTAGCTGCTTTATAAAAGACTCTGATAGTTTGATGACTTTAATAACTTTATTTTAGTTGTATTCATTTCAAAACAATTACACTAAAATAGTAACTTATGAGTTTATATATCTCATTAGGTAGTTATAACCAGTATAATAGAGAATATCAATCCTAAACAAGCTTACAGTAAATAAAGATAAAATTTATAGTTGAAGGTCTAACACAATACATAAATAAGCCTACTAATTATAGGGACTTTTGTATTTATTATGGTTATTATTTAGAAGCTATTACTAAAACTTGCTTAATATTTGCTGATTAAATCTTATTTTAATAACATAAAGATAACTTACTGCTTTTTCTTACTCTGCTGCTGTATTACTATCGAATAATAATAGTGATTAATATTCACATTGCCAGTATTATAAAATTAAGCAATTTAGCAATAATAACTTGCATATTAAGCTTAATTTAATGACTAAATTTAACTATTTATAGAAAAGCTTTAGATTCTGTTATGAGCAATAATTAATCTAAGATAATAAAACTAATTATTTTTAAGGTCTCTAGCTAGTATCAAATAGTATTTTAATGGGCTTTTACATTATAAAATTATTATCTTTATTGCAAAAATATCTATACTTTATTTACTCTTTCTAAATCTAAGCTTTTATACCTAAATTTAATATTTAGTATTTAGATTTATTTCAATTATAATTAACATCAACACTATTTATATTTGAAGCTCTATAATAATAGCAAGCCAGTTTTATACGATACAGTACCATTAAATCCAAAGCTTTAAGAAATTAAATCTAAATCTGAAATATAATTAACTAAATTTAAATAAAATACCAACTATTATTCTAAATTTCTATTCTCTTTATTAATATATTTACCTCTTATATTTGCATTAATAGTCTTAATTAATCACATTCATAGCTAATTTACTGGCTTTGTTAATTGCA
Organism: Loxodes magnus; assembly: GCA_946699065.1. Lineage (NCBI taxonomy): Eukaryota > Ciliophora > Karyorelictea > Loxodida > Loxodidae > Loxodes > Loxodes magnus. Next base: position 468,044 of record CAMPDV010000008.1, on the reverse strand, counting down.
AATAATAATTATAAATCTAGGTATAGTTTATTAACTAAAAGTATTTCAAAGTTGATATTAGGTATATTCCTAGCCAGTTATTTTTAGAGTTTAGATATAAAGAATAATCAGATGAGTGAATAACTAGATACTATGCTTTTGGTATATATTTATAGTGACTAATTATATAGAATTTCTACCTTTAGATAATTACTGGTAGTAGGTTTTTAATAAAGAGAATAGTATCATATTCTTAGTTTTATGGTTTTGGCATTATATAATCATTTTATATCTTAATACTCAAGATTTATTCTTTGCTTTCAACTATTTGCCTATTTTATAATTTTCTTAATATTTAAGCTTATAGGAAGAAAATCTTATTAACTAATATTTAGAAAAGTAAATTTAATAATCTCTAAAATTTAGTCAATAGACTAAATAATAGGATAGAAGCTTATATGTAATCAAGCAAAACTTAAACATAAGTTAATTGATGTTAATTCTTAGCAATTGCAGTTAAGTATCTAGCTTACTAGTTTACTTTTACTTGGATACTAAAAGTTAATAGGGAGCTATTACACTTAACTGTAATACTATGCTTAATTTTATTAGTTTTATAATAGTCTCTTAGATGCTTGCAATATAATTTCACATAATATAAACTAATAATTTTTTAGATATTCTTTATAATGCTAAATCTTAATAAAAATTAAAAGCTTAGATTGCTTTTATTAAGATTTAGATAATACTGCAAACTTAATTTCCTACTAATAACTTATTTATAAACTAGAAATAAATAAGCAATCTCATTCTATGTTCTACTAATTAAGCTTTCACATATTCAAATTATTTCTTTTATACTGATAATTACTTTATATTCTATTAAAGGTTAAATTAATAAAATAATTATTAAGATAGATAATTAAAAGATTGTATAACTTTACTTATTTAAATAATTAACTAATAATGAAAAAAGTAAAAAAATGATAATCTGATAGATTTTTTATCTTCTCAATCTATCTTATTACTCTATTAATTTTCATTTTTGAAACTTTCGTTATTTTTTGTATTTTTTTAACTTAAAAGTATTTCCTTTTTTTTATTTTAAACTTAGTTAAATTTAATTTCTTAACTTTTGCTTAACGCTGCTATATAATCCTTATTATTTGTTGTCTTGGCAATGTTCTAGCAGACTAATACCTAATCAAGGCCTTTGTTAGAAGTTTATATAAATAGCCTTTTGCTTCATCTTGGTGTTGCAATTCTCTATATTTCATTTATATTAAAAATAAATTTTTCTGCGATTTTCTTTGTAATTTTTTTCTTTACGTAATTATCTTATTTATTGATAAGAAAGTTATCAATATCATTTAATTTTCTTCTACTTGTAAGAGGTCTCCTTGCCTATCCATAAGTTTAATAATTTTCATTTTCTCTTTTAGAAACTGTCAATAAATTTGAATCTATTTGTATTTAATTTCATTTCTTAGGCTATTAAGGGGAAGATTATTATTAAATTTCACAAAATATAAAACCTCCATTGTTTTTTGGCATTTGCTCCTTCTTATGTTAAAAGTTTCCAGCGATTTATTTAATTTTCTGCTTTGCTTGCAAGGATTTTTACGAGTTTTAGTCTAATAATTAGTTTGATTATGATATGTGCTTATTTTATAATATCTACTCTTGCTTAATGTTAGAGGATTATTTTAGCTTTTCTTTTTCATAGGATTGCTATATTTTTATCTTTAGTTCTTCATGAAACTACATCATCTAGCTTATGTTCTAGTAATTTATGTTGGGAGTAGAAAATCCTTTTAGATCTGTTTATTATTAATCTAGGATGTCTCAGTTATTTTCGTTTTTTCCTATTCTTTATGTATGATATATTTGCTTAGCTGATGAAGTTCTAGAATAAAATTATTTTTTCTCTTGTTGTAGCTGTGATCTTGAAGAGGATGGAACTATACTTTATATAAAGGGTAGATTCTGTAATCTCAATCTTGGAATAGAAATTTATTAACTCTTGGCTCTGCTTTAGTCTAAATTCTATTAGTTTAAATTAACTTTGCTCTATTCATTTATTTTCAATTAGATAGACTGCTTAATTTATTAGTTTATAAAGTTGGGAACTTTTTTATAGTCTGCTTATTTTACGTAATCGCTTTCCAGCTAAAGATTCATTTTGTTTTATGATTTTTCTCTTTTTTGATAGTTTGGTTTATTATGCAAACTAGTACATTCATCAGCAAATGACTTAGACTAAAAATTATTTTTAGGAACATTTAATTTCTAACTTCTCATTCCCCAAGCATAATAGTTATTGCAGTCCAGCTTTTGATGTTCATTTTTTATTTATCTCATTTTATAGAAAAGATTATTGAAAAGTTAAATTATTAACTATACATAAGCAATAAAATACCTACTAATGTTTCAATATATCTTAATAGTTTTGCCTTTGTATTAGAGTCTATTTAATAATTAAAGCTGCTTTAAATTGATAATATAAGATTTCATAGTTCTTAAGTTAAGTTGCAAGGACTACCATTATTTGATGTATTTTAAAGGGAAATATTAATTTTAGTAGCCATATATAGCTATTGCATCTATTTAATCACTTTAGATGGTTAAGATATTCAATCTTATCCTTCCTTAAGAATCTTCTTAGTACTTTTATAAGCAACTTCTAATTAAATTACTTTGTAACTTTTATTTTGCTTTTCGTTCTATATATAAATTAGTAATTTCGTCTTCAAATAATCAAGTACCAAATTTAAACTTAAATAAGTTAGATAGGGTTAATAAAAGTAAATCTAATTAAAGGAAGTAACTAATTTAAAAAAGCTATGATTAACGATAGAAATATTGAAAGACATTAATTTGATTCCAATTAAGCAATAGTATGCAAATAATTATTTTAGATTTTGTAAAATAGCAAACTTTATAAAAACAGCAAACCTAGCTTCATAGAAAGAGCTGGGTACATTATTTATTTAAATTTAAAGCATTTATGGTTTATATAATCTGTATCTTAGGTAATTAAATTTAATTTTTCTGACTCTATTATATATAATGAAATAATTCCCTAAGATCAATAAAGAATGTATAAATAATATAATTATTTGAGTAAAAACATCTATATAATTTCATATTTTCTCACTTCACACAAAGAATACAGATAAAGCATAATCTAGGATAGTAAGGCTAGATATTAGTTTTTTAGCTTAATATCTAAGTTTTAAACTAGATGATTAAATACATGCTATATAATCTTAATTTCCTTTAAATAATTTTTTAACTAGAAATAGTATTTTTGAATTTATAATGATGGAATCAATATTCTACGAGAAGTAGTCATAAGACTAAGCATTTCTTAATAAATTATAGAAATTTTTATTAAATTTAAAGAAAATGTAAAGGCTATATTTAGATAATTACAATTGAAATAAAGATGAATTATCTTAATTTTATAAAATAAGCATTAGGTTAAGTTAAGAAAAGCTTTAAAATTATATAAATTATTTTCAGTTAATTTTATTTCTAAAGCAAATAATCTAAAATATTTTGCCAATCCTAACTTCGCATTTTTTCACTTGATTGTGCATATTCAGCTAAAGTTAAAAGCTAATCTCTAAAAAAACAGCCCATTTTTATTGTATATAATCAAGGTAGATCTTCATATGCCTCTTTTAAATGTATCATTCAGCATTTTTCATAAATGTATGCTAAATTATATCAATTTTTATTCCTCAAGTTTAAGTAACACTGATTTCATTTGTTATATATTTACTCATAAGCATGTCTATTTCTATAGGATCAATTTCTTAATTTTCCCTCAAAAAGTTTCTAATTGCTTGGTTTCATTCCATAACTTTTATAAGCTTGATTAAGTCAAGTTTAGTTATGTTAAAATCTTGTTCAGTTTTGTGTAAATTACGAAATATGCAGTTCATCGTAGTATTTTCATTCCTATCCTTTAAAGATAGAGACCATTTATTCTAGTATGTAGTCCTTTTTTTACTAATCAGTTCATTTAAACTTCTCAGTTGAGTTAAGAAAAATTTAGACGTAATCTGAAGCATAATAGGACAAAAAGTAAAATAGAAGTCTTTGAGTAATTACCTAGTTGTTAAATCTGTACTTTCATTTATAATAATTTCTTCATGTATGGAAAAATTTAACTTCAGATATATTCTGTAAATGAAATAATCCACATTGGAATGAAATTTAATCTGCATCAGTTTAAATCAAGAAATCTTATGGCTTAAAAAATAAAGGAATTCAAAGTCTTTAATCTTATGCTCAACAGAGATATTTGACAGACATATTAAATGGCTAAGGAGATAAAATATCGTATTAAACTATCCTGTAATTTTACTCTTTCAGAAAATTTATTTTCTATTAGTTGTACTCACTTTTTCATTCACTAGTCTACCCTTATAAAAAATAAACTGGTTCATATCCACAAATTTTATAAACCAATCCAACAAAAGGTAAAAAATCGGAAAATGAATTAGAAGTAGCTGAAATAGTAGCATAACTATTAGGTGGAAATTAATTGTCTTTTCAAATGTAGCGATAATCAACTTGAGCACATTAAGGAATATTATCATACATTTCCAAAATTTGACTAATATTAGTCACATTTTCAAAAGATTTACGTCAATACTTGCTTATCTCAAAGAATACAGAATCATAGCTCTTTTAGGTCATTTACTTTTGTAAATAATCACTCATTGTCTAGTTTTTATTTTTGTAATAAGCATAGCTTCCTTTTTCTTTTTTATGCTTCACTATATTAAGTTATTTACTCAAAAGTTTTACATCAACTTGCTTTACATATAAATAGGCAACATTTACAAAGGAAAAATAGCAATAAGTATAATACCAACGATAAATAAAAATATAATCCTTGGTATTTTCATTTCCTTTAATAATTGTATTTAATAATAAAATTATGCAGCATTCAACTTATTATAGCTGCATTTATCTATTTAAATCTCTTTTATTATTTTATAATTCATTTTTTAATGCTTTCTGGTTGATCTAGGAGGTGTTCCGGTGCAGTCATGTCTTCATTGCAAGTACTCTTGCAATAGATACCGCCACAAACAAGTAAGGAAGGACCCATTGTGATAAGCCTTACTTGCTTGAGGGTTCTCTCTATCGATACGAGAGATCGACTAGAGGAAATCGAAATCCAGATCTCAGAGTTATCCTGATTTTACATGTCGCTATTCTGATTAGGTATTTAGAAGACAACAAAGATATGACTAAGATCTCAAAAATTATTATAAGGAAGAATTTAACCTAATAGAGTCATTTGACGCAAATAGTGGAATTTTCTTTAACTCCTTCTAATTCAAGCCTTTGGAAGAATTACAGGAATTTAAAGAGTGAAACCAATCAATTTTGATTATAAAACCGAGAGAAGAAGATAAGAATCAAAGAGACCAGATGAAACTAGAAACATTTCTAGCCTATTATTAGAAATTAAATTTGGTTTCTTTATTTTTTCGTGGTGAACCAAACAATGATGGTATCACATTAATTTAATTGCGTTAATAATTTATTTATTTATCACTTATTTCAAATAGGGAGGAACAATCCTCCAACTTGACATTTACTTATCCTCTGGTGCCAGGAAGTATCTCTCAGGCGAAGAACTTAATAAGAATTATGATAGGAGCCAAGAGAGGATAAGACTGAAGAGACATAAAGTAGCATTAATTTTGAAAGATATCAGATTCTAAGATCTTAGAGTAGCATTCGATCACAGCTCTATAGAAGAAAAAACTCGCAAGGGAATGCTAGTACTATGGAAAACTTCAGAAAATAATTTTTTTACTTTAAAAATCCTTATCAAAGAAATGGTATCCATTGAAGTGCTTCGTGCTCTATAATTTTTTTAATATAATTAATGGATTTGGGTTGGGCTTACTTAAATAAAGCTATATCTCATTTATGAGAATAAAATTGCTTAATATTTTCTAATTTTTCATTATTTTTCAAATATAAAAAAAAATGTCTGGATTTAGATCTTGTTTTTTAGCAATTCCATAAAAGCACGAGTTAAAGATATCCTAGAAAGACTAGAACAAGTAGAAAGGTATTTAAAAGGTCGCCTTCCAAATTGAGACTCCCACCTCTGAAGAGAACCTAGATAATAGGCTAAAAATATAATGTATTCGAAAGTCTTTTATTTCACGACCAAGCAGCAAACAAAATATGAAAAGCTGATTAAAGTTGTTCTAGACTCCAGGAAGATAACAAAATGTTAAAGAAAATCAACAAGAAACTAATAGAAGAACTTGAAATAACAGAAAAAATAGAATTGAGACTCATTACCTAAAAGAGATCTTAATATCTTCTTAAATATTTCACAAGACTAGAATAGTCAATCGTAAGACTAAGAAAAGGAGCAGAAAGAGCTGGACAATAGAATAGAAAGAAAATCAGCAATATTTGAGCGTTATATGGAACTAAGAGAATAAGGCATCAACCCAATAATAATCAAAGGATAAAAACTAAAGATTTAATCTAAACGAAAAACAAAATAACTATATTAATGTATTATTGAATACATCTGTAGATAGATACCAGAAATTTTACAACTTCAAATAAGAGTACTAGAAGAAGTAAGAGAAAAAAAAGAAGAGACAGATAAGGTAAAATTAAAAAGAGAAATGAATAAACTTTTAAATTAAACAAACATTAGCATAAAAAATAAATCTGAAATAAAAGCATTTAAAGCAAATATAGAATTTACTTAAATATATTTATTAAACATTTTATCTTCAAATTTTAAAACCAAATTTTAGTTTAGCATAGTTAACTAACTCTTTTTAAAGTATAAGCAATGGTGATATTTCTTAATTATGCAAGGCTTATATAGAATTTAGTAAAAATACAACTAAGATTATCATTCTAAGGAATAATTGAATTTATTATTAATATAATATTTTCTTATCACTTTTCTTTCTTCTATTTAAACTAGAAATATAAATAAAGCTAAAATTTAAGTTCTAAAATAAATAATTTGACTGCATCTTCTCTGTTTATATAGATATTAATTCTATATTTCTTAAATATTCTATTAAAATAAATTTAAATGATAATCTTTAAATCTAAATAAAGTAGCTTATACTAATTAGAGCATAATCATTACTTCTATATGAGTCAATTATTTAATAAATAATATTTTACTAGAAAAATGTTCTTAAAGATTTAGAAAGTCAACGAGCTTCTATAAGCTTCTTTATTTTTTGTTTAAATTATTAAAAATTATATAAGGAATATTAAGCAAAAGTATCAAGGAAATTATAATAGATACATAGTTTAATTATCACTTGTAAGAACTTTAGTAAAGCATATAGTATAGTACCATATATATTTATAAATTAATTTACTTTTAATATACTTTTTAAATAAGATAATAGAGCTTAAACTAAGAGTATCTGCTTAAAAAATAAGCAAGTTTGGATATTATGGGTAGTTAAATACATAAATAGTTAGTTAGTTAAAATTATATTTATGCTTTATTAGGAATTATCACTGTTATATTCTTTGCTTATTTTATGTCCAATTGATAAACCTAAGAAAAAACCTATTGCTAATGTTTTAGGTCCACCTATAGAACCTATAATACAACCGATCAAACTTAATCCACATGCCGTATAACTAAAAGCACTCTGGTCATTGTTTTCACAGTTTAATCATCGGTTTTGTTAATTGTTGCTGTCAAAATTTTGGAAATCCTCATATCTTTAAGATAGTTCTTAAGTAATTTAGAATGTTTTTTTTTTCAGAGACATAATTTCTTGTTCAATTTATTTATAGGATCTATCTTCTTCACTACAACTTGAATAAATTGTATCTTCTTACGTAAGGCAGTTTTAAATATTTTACTCTGTTAATTTTTGAAGCCTATTAAGTTCAACTTCCATCTAAAGGTACTATTTACATAATCGCTTATGTACTTGTCTTGAATTTAAATCAACCTCACACTATAAAAGCTTTCTTCCAATTTCCTTATTCCTTTCATATATACCTAATAATTCAACTAAAGCTTATCAAGGATCCTATTATGTATTTAGCATTTAATTTATTTTATCCCTTTACTTATTCATTTCCATTAATTCATTTTAGCATTGTAGTAGTGTTACCATTTATTTATGCTATTCTTAAAAAATAACTCTTAGTTTATCAAAATCTATTCAATTTTAATTTATTTAAATTATTTATTTCCCTACATATTAAGCTATTTCTCTTTGAAGTGATAAGCCTAGTATAACTAATTTAAAACATTAACGGAGCCTTTATTTATATTTATTTAGCATTGCTAGTTAAAACAAAGAAATAGGATTAAATTATTTTCAAGTTCTCATTGCTATTATTCATTTATGTGCTTGTCTAAATCTTATTAATATATCATACTTTTTGGGTGCATTCGTTTAATTTAGATAGTAGAAAATGTATCTAATTTTTAAGACTTGGAAGTCCTAATTGAATTATTTCTAAATAAAACCTGAATTATAGGTTTAATAACTAATAGAAGAATAATAAATTGCTTAAGCTATTAAATAGATTGTATTTATACCTATATCCCAGTACTTTCTTTATTTATTCTACTCTAAATCTTAGCACTAAATTATTATATTTCTATTGATGTTTGCTATTAAATCTTAAGAATTACGCAAGATATCTCGCTATCTAGGCAATGAGCCCTTAATTTATAAATAGATTTAAAATTTAGTCTAATAAATAAATGAAAGAGTCCTTTCTTTTAATAGCTAAGCTAACTATTGTATAACTACAGCATTATATTAAAGAAAAAACTGAATAATGAATAGAAGAGTTAATGCTAAGGATTATGTTAATAGTATGCTATTCTTAGCTTTTACTAACTATATTAATTATTAGATTTAATTATATCTTCATTATTACTTCCTAACTACAACAGACTTATTTTATAAGTAAATTACATTTTTTGCTTAATTCATAGCATATCAATATTATTAATAAAATCTAAAGATTATAACTTCATAGTTAAGGTGAAGAGAAATATAGGAAACATAATATAATTTATTAAGCAAGTTAATTTAAGTAAGCTGTTAATTAATACTAGCACTATATTTATTAACAAGATGACTATATACTTATTTTAGCTTACACCTTACTAAATTAAATCAAATAATGCAATATCATAATTAATTATAATTAGACTTATCTTCTAAATTAACTAGATAGCTTATTTATCAAAACTAATTTTAATTAATATTTACTTCATAAAGATGTAGCAATTTTTATATAGAGATGCTTTAATGATACTAAGAGTTATAAAGTATTTTTAATGAATGGTACAAAATATATTAATATTTGCTATCTTTTAATCTCTCTTAAATTTGTTTCATTTTCCTTTTGCTTATATATAATTTCTCTTATATCTAATTATTAACTTTTAATTAAGACTTACCAAATCAAACTTTATAAAGATATAGAGCAAGATAAAAAATAGCCACTTTACTTATTTAAATATATCCTGATTAGATTAAAATTTTTCTCACTTTGTTTATATGAAAGTAGGATGAAAATTGTATCAGACAGCCTTTAATTTTATTTAGCATTAATCTCTAAATTTTAGTAAACATTTTACATTCTTAACTTTATTTGGCTTAGAGTTATTTACCATTTAAGCGTTTTAATGCAAATTAATTTAAATTAGAAATGAAATAGGATTAACTGCTTAAATATTTATCATAAATCTTTATAAAATGAATACAATTATAAATAAATGTCATTGCCTAGTTAGGAATTTGAATCAAAAATGCTTTGATATGAATTCTTTTATAGTCTTAATGCTGATTGGTTTTTGCATATAATCATTAGCATCAATTATATTTTCTTCTGATGGAGTAAACTAGTTTCCTGATACCATTATAATCTTAGGTTCGCACTTTTTTTGAAATTGATATTAGCTTTCATTAGTAATATTTTTATAATTCTAAAACAATACATTTTTTATTCGTTGAATTGTTTCTCTGCCTGACATTTTAGGCATTTCATAGTCAACAAAAATTAGATTTATATCGTTAATGTTCTTTTAATAAATTTCAACTGCATCAAATCCATTTAATGCTGTTAAGTATTAAATATCAAAAATTTCTAAAATCCCAGTCAAAACTTATATATTGAACTCTTAATCGTCAACTATTAGAACCTTTTTGACATTTTTCTTCCTTTCTTTAAAATAAATTTCTTTAAGCAGATCTACCATTTACTCCTAGCTAAAATCCTTATTAAGAGTACCACTCAATTAAGGAATGAGTGACTTATATCAAAGAGCTTTTTCTGATTCACTTATAACAAGATAAATATCTACTTAAGTTTCTCTGTTGTATGTCTTCTCAATCTCACGCATGAATGTTATTATTTTTAAACTTTCCATCCACTCTAAACAAAAATCAATTAGAACTAAATCCAAACCTTTTTATACGTTTTCCTTGAAGTATTTTAAACTTTAACCACTAGATCTTGCTTCAAAAACGAAACATTTCAGACGCTTTAAAAGTACAAGTAAACTCATATCTTTATTTTCTTATTTTTGAACATATAATATTTTAAACGTTTTTGGTAGTGGAGAGTTCTTTAATTTTGAATCTTTAAGTTTTTCAGGTATCTTCAAAAGAATTTCAACTGTAAATGTTGTTCCTTAATTATCTTGACTTGTTATTTCTATTTTCCCATTCATTTTCTACAGAATCATACTAGATATTCATAAACCGAGTCCAGTTCCTCCGTATTTTTTACTAATTTTCTTATTAGCCTGCTGAAATGGTTTAAATAGCTTAGATATGTTTTTTTATGCTATTCCACAACCTGTATCTTTTACTATAAACTTCAAGATTCCTTACTTCTCCGGTCCCTTTTCATATAATATAGTATCAGTTGCTCTATTTGATTTAACATTAATCACTGGGCTTTCATTAAAGGAAGGTGATCTTCTCAGATTCTAAATTACAGAATCATCATCTACTAAGTCTTAAAGTAACTTTTTAGATTTTTTTTAATTCTTATTAATAACACTTAAAGCTCTAAATTAGCTTCTTTCAAATTTATAAGAGATTTGCTTGATTTCCCTTTCATTATTTTGCTCCTTTTCTTATTTATTATTGATATGCTTTCTTTTTAAAAAGAATTATTGCTTATCCCTAATGTGCTAGTAGAAGTTGTCAAATTAGTTAAAGTTTGAGACTTGCTAAGCTAGTTTACTTCTATCAGGCTCTGATTTTCTTTTAGAAATATCTCCTCTTTATTTCTAGAAGCACTATAAGTTCTAGACATCCCCTTACATATTTCTTTATAATTGTTGTAAAAATATCCCTGATTAGATTTACTAAATATCATTATCAGTAGTGATTTGAGAGTTATTATAAGCTTTGTTTTAGAAAAATTGCTAAATTTCACATAAGGAAACTGGTCTTATTAAATACATTAAAGATGATTCTGACATTATCAAATCTCTTGAGAAAACTTGGCTTAAGTCTTTTGTATGCTGTTTGATACGATCTTTATTTACTTTCCTTTTTATTGAATATCTAGCTAGGTGCTCATTCTATGACAAAGCTAATGTCCTTTTAATTGTTTATTTTTCAGGTTCTCCTTCTGGAAATTAAGGATTTCACTCTAGTATCAGAGAAACTTCTCCTTCACTTGTGAATTTGATAGCATTGCCTACTAAGTTCATCAAAATCTATATAGTTCTAGCATAATCCATTATAAGCTTTTTAGGAACTCTTGGATTAATTCTCATATTGAAGCCTATTCCTTTCTTAAGTGCAGAAGTTTTATTTACTTGCACTATTTTTCAAGCTAATTTTCTTATTTCAACAGACTCCAGATTCAACTTTAACATTCCAGATTCTATTTTTGAAGCATCTAAAATGTTATTAATCATGCCTAGTAACATTTCTCCAGAATCTTAGGCATTTTTAATTAAGGCTATTTTATAGGATGGCAAATCTTCAATTTTATTGGTTATTTAATCAATGCTTCCTAACACAGAGTTTAAAGGTCCTCTTAGTTCATGAATTGTAGCTGCAAAATAGTTGTTTTTTTTGTTAGTTTATTGGATAAGCGTATCCTGGATTTACATAAGCCTTTTAATTTTTCTGTCTTAGAACATTACGATAGAAGTGAAGACTAAGCATATAATAATCAAGCTATATAATATTCTATCACATACCAGTAGAAATTCAGTTTCCTAAGCTTGTCTATTCTTTTATATTAAGTACACAGATTCTTTACCACAAAAATAAAGCATGTAAATGATGCTTAGTAAGGAAATTATTGTCATTGTTAATTTTCCTCCAAATAGTTGCATTAATCCAGGAGCTAAAATAGATAAGATCATTGAATAACTAAAAGGTAACTTAGCAATATAGGTAGAATAGTTCATGAGTAACACTGTTACAAAAAAATGAAGCACACATTGAAATTTAATGCTAACTTTTTTTGAAATCAATGTTGAAACATGCAAATAAACTATAATGCTTCCAGCAAAAATTTTATCTAACTAAGGGTTCTAGCAAAATTATATCAGAATCAGTATTACTTAGATGATTGCTACTAGCTAAAAACTATGTTTCAATAAAGAAGCACGAAACTCAGAATCTAATATTTTAATTGGTTCTCTAATCTCTATTTTACTAAAAATAGAAGTTAAGCATTTAGAAAGTTTCCACTCTAATTCTCAATTAGCCTCTTGCATTTATAAAATTATTTACAAAGCATCAAATCAAAATGATAGTAATTAGATCTATTAAATTTAATTTAAATAACCTACATAAATATAGGCTTATTCATACTGCTTGCTATATTTTTTTAAAGTATATATATTAATTTTATCTAGTGTTTCTTAATTTGCTCTATAAATGTATTAATTAACTATAGCTTCAATTTTAGATTCCAACATTATAGTTAGTAAATAGAATATTTTCACTAAGTTTGTTGCTGATATGTCTAAGTAAGTTTATATCCTCAAATTATTCTCAATATAAAGACCTCTTAGTATATTAGCAACTAAATTTATATAAAATGTCTGCTATATGGAAGAAGTTAAAAATATAAGCTAAATCTATTTAGATTTAAGTTAAACTTTCTAAAGCTCGAGCAATTACCTATATTGCTTAGCTTTATTTTATGATATTTATAATACTTATAAATAGGCGCTCATAAATTTAAGAGACCTTTGCTTTTTTGAAGTTAGTTATGCTAAATCTCATAGAATTAAGTTTATTTTTTGAAGGCAAGTTTTGAATTAACTAACGTTTGGCTTAAATTAAATTAAATACTCCTTATACTTCTTTATTTTTGAGACTTTTGTAGATGAAACTATCACTAAATAGTTTTTTACTTTTTTTGATATATAAAATAGTTTTATCACTTATATTTACTCAACTTAGTACAATTAACTAACTTAATGATAATGTTTATACTCTTAATTCTCTTTAAAATGAAGTAAGCTATGATAGCGGTATTTATAGTGTTGCACATAAGTAACCAGCAAATGAATGGTTTAGATACTCAAAACAATTTATCTAATTACTTTTATAGTAATCTACTTAATTAAATAACTATTACTTTAATTAATGTTTTAATGGATAAAAATGGAAAACTTCGTGGTAAAAATAGAATTGTCGATTTGCCTTTCTAGAAACTAAAATAGAAGAGTCAAGAGGAAGACAACTAAAGAAAATTAAAGTTAGATGATTACATCATAATCAAAGATCTCTTCCCAAGATAAAGTAATGGTTGGAACAGTGCAAAAAGAAGAATCTAAGAATAATCACCAATAAGATTTTAAAACTAAATAGAACAATTTAAGACTTAAATTTACTGATATGAAGAAGCTATTTATATTAAAAACTTACAAATATGAAAACTAATGAACAATATTGATTTTCAGAATAATTAATTAACGATTTTAAGAAAATAACTCATATAAAACCATTTAGTAACTGAAAATTAACTATGAAGATAATCATAATCAAACTTAGCCAATTACAATAATAGAGATAGAAAAATTAAATTTAGATAAAAAAGAAGAAATTCCAGTATTAAAAATTTAAGATAAGAATTTAATTAATAGAATAGAAAAGATAGAAAATACTTTATTTAAAAAATTAATAAAGATAAGAAATCAAGCAATGTTGATATTGCAAATGCAGATTTCGTTTATTAAGAAAGTGCATCACCTGAAGAAAGATTAACTAAAAAAAACAAAAAATGAACATGGACCTATATTAGCAAAATTTTGATTATATCTATAGGAGAAAAATACTTGATGGATAAAATGAGAACCAATAGTGGTAATTTACAACTTAATCAAGAAGGTTGTGGCATCCATCCTCGTTAAGAAAGTGGCAACTGGTACCTGACATAGATCCCAGAGAATCTAAATCTTACTTAGCATTTAGTTTATAATATTAATAATATTTTAATGCTTTTATTATAAACTATTACTACTATAAGATCTATCTAAGCTAAGGGATAATTAAATGATATAGAGTTAACTATTTAATATGTTTATTAGAAAATATTCTATAGAAGGAATTAATTTGAGTTAATTATCCTATAATTATTTTTAATCTCTTTAACTGAAGTTATTAATTTCATATCTAAGTCTTTATTATTGGCCAGATTCTTAATCTTTATAGTTATCTATTTATGTCTCATTTCTTTATACATCTGGCCAACTTTGTTTAGAAAAGTAGATATTTAATATTTTATGCTTATTAATGATAATGAAGTGCCAGCATAATAAAGACAATATGTAGATGATTGTTATTATATTTGCATTATAATCCTTTCTTAGTGTAGAAAGTAGGCAGTTTTATATCTTTGAGGATAAATATGAAATAAGAAAGTTATTGCTTTTATTTATAAACTAATATATCTGCTTTTGCTTTTGCGACCTTGTTAAGCTATACTTCTAATTAATTTCTTAGCTACTAATAATAGTTATTAGATAATTGCTCCTTTTTGGTTTATGTTATAGCTAGAGAAATTATTTAAAAGTTAAGGAAAATGATCTCTTAATAGAGCAGTATAATTAAAGATTTATATAGAGAGTCATTTGCGAAAGAACTGCATAGATATAAATATATTGAATAGAGTGTAGAGGATAATTAAGCTAAGCTTAGAAACCTTTAAGCCTATACGTTTAATGAGTAAGAAAAGCTTATTATGAGGGAAAAAAACAAAATTTATAGCTTATTAACTCAAGAAACTTCACTTAAAGAAAGTCTTGATTTATCTAGAAAAGAAAGACAATAGAATTAAGCTATGAAAACCAGTGCATTTGTATATGGAGAAATTAAATACGAAGCTTTTAGCGAAATTTTAGTTGGAACTATAAGAAAATATTGCTATGATATGCAACCTGGTGGTACTTTTTATGATCTTGGGCATGGAAGTGGTAAAGCGATTTTAATAGCTGCTTTGCTATGACCTTTTAAAGAATGTAAAGGCCTAGAAATTCAAGAAAGTCTCTTTTAGCAATCTTTAAGTCTAAAGTAAAAATATGATTCTTGCATTTCAGATATCTGATAGTAAAATAAAGACATTTTCTCAGCAAATGGGTAGTTATGAGAAATACCTTAAATTAACTTTTTATTTGAAGATATGTTTATTAATGATTGGCCTGATACAGCTTCATTCATTTTTTGTAACTCAACTTGTTTCGATAAAGAATTTATGGAAAAGATATCTGAAAGAGGAAAAAATCTTAAGAAAGGAACAATCTTTATAACTACTACAAAAACATTACCAGGAGATCATTGGGAATTTCTTGAAAAATATAATAAAACAATGAGCTGGGGAGAATGCACTATCATCATTTAGAGAAAATCTACTTGAGATTTTTAAGTAAAGAAAGATTGATTAAGCTAAATTGAATTTTAACAACTCTTATTAAATTTAGCAATTCTAAATAATAATAACTACAAGCAAATACTAGCTATATCTAAAATTATCTTTCCACTAGATTATTTAAAATCAGTCAATTTGCAATTAATTTAGCTCTACAAAATTATGAAATAGAATGAATTTATTATGAATACATTACCTTTATTTAACAAATAATTAGCATTTTATTTATCTATACAAAATTAAATAAATTTAGCTTCTTTTTTCCTTTTGTATCATTAGCTTCTAACTTAACAGGAGCTTCTTAAATAGTTTCTTCTCTTTTGAGTCACTAAATTAAATTGCTTAAAATACTTTCTTCTTTATTTGATTTTAAATAATTAAGCTTAAATTAAATAAAAACACAAGTTTCAATATATTCTTTATAAGATAGAAGATAGAATTATCTACTTGCTATTGGCAAATTTCTAGTGTTAGCTTAATTGCAAGTAAATCAAAAGAATATCTAATATTATGTTTTCCTTTAAATTGCAAATAAGAATAAAAATGAAATTGATACTGGACATTTGCTAGATATAAGTATACAAGGCATCTAAGTAAGATTTGACTACTTTAATAGTTATTTATTTAAAGGCATCTATTTGCTTTTTACTTTTAATCTTAATCATTTAAAATTATTTAAGCTTTTATATAATAATGCGTTGCTTTTAAAACTAAGTATAATTAAAAATAGATAGGATAGAACTCAAAATAATGCTATATTACTATATTTATTAAATAGACTATTTATAGTGAAGATTGGAGAAGAATTTATATTAGGAGTTTAGAAAGAAGTATAATAATACTTTAATTTGATACCCAGTTAACAATTAGATCTATCTATCTTTACTTTTCCTATTATTACTCTTAATTACCTTTATTTATATAAAAAGGCTTAAGCATTATATTTCTATATTGTATCTAATTTATTCATTACCATGCAGTTCTCTGCTATTTTACTATTACTTCTTATAGCTTCTTAAATTCAACTTTTCCTTTAGGTTAATTAAAGCTTTTTATCCACTAATAACACTAAAGAAAATGTTTTTGGAGTAAACATAATAATGATAAAAAATGATGCAAATAAGTAATAGAAGATAAGATTTTAAGAGCAATACCTCTGATAAGATTCTAATTACTTTATTTTAGAAATTATAGAGGTAGATTACTAGTATTACTAAAATTATTATAGTTTATTGCTGTACATTCACTAAACCTAAATTATAATAAATACTATAATAATAAAGACTGCAGAATCTATTATTCCTCTTAACATCATCTTAGTTCTAGTATTTATTAGTCTAAATTATTCAATACTGTTAAATATAAATTTTAAATTATATTATGCATTCCTTATCTACTTTTGCTATTTGTAAGTAATTATTTATTTTAAGTTACTTGGAAGTTTATATTGCAGTTTTCAATATTAATGATACTGGAGAAAGTAATATAAACTTTAAAAAATTATAATAAGTTAAAATCGCATAATTTGATAAAAAGGCTTTCAAGGTGTTATAATTTCTGGTAATTAATACTAGGATACTTGGTGATAATGTGTACTATAATGAATTTACTAGACACTTTTAACCACTAATATAACCAATAATAATAATACTATTTTGTAATTTATTCTAAAAACCTCTTGATTATTCAAATAGTAATTAAAACTATTATATCATATTGCAAATCAACTTTCTAAATAGGATAACCATTATTTATTGGCTAAATCACTTTTATTTAACTATATTTTTACTTTACAAGATTTTTATCTATATTTAGATGTTAAGCATTTTCAGGAGAAAATAGAGAAATGTATTGGATGAAGAAATAAAAGAGAGAATTAGAGTGTTTTATTTAAGACTTTTTATTGTTAGTATGAAAGAAATTAATAAAAATGATCGTAAATTCTCACTTATTTTGTCTTAAGGTGAGACTCATAATCCATTAATAATCGATGGTTGTTAATTAATGCTATGATCTATTTCGTCAGCTTCTCCGTTTGTAATTGGAGCTTCTATACTATTTTAATTAATAATTCAGGGATGTTGAAGTAATTTATATGCGTTGGGCCTTTTAGAAGGGTTAAGTTAAAAGCATTTTAGGAGAAAATCCTTTCCGTCATCAGATAAATGTTCAGGCAATTGAGGAGGTTCTTTTGATTTAGCAATTTGGAATAAAGTAGTAATTTCGTTTTTAAATTGATGCCAAGGAGGTTTTCCTGTTGCCATTTCAAATACAGTGCATCCAACACTTCAAATATCTGCATGTCTACCATACCTTGTTTATTTTATTACTTCTGGAGCCATTCAATTTGCTGTTCCTTTAATAGATGTACAACGTGTAAAATCGTTATCATTTACTACAATTCTTTTAGCTTCACCAAAATCACTCAACTTGCATATACCAGAATTGTCTATTAAGATATTAGCGCCTTTTATGTCTCTATGAATTATCTAATTACAATGTAGATATAATAACCCTTCTAAAATTTATTTAGTGTAGTTTTTAATTAATGGTTCTGCTAGCTATCCATATCTTTATATTAAATTATTAATGTTACCACCTGAAACTAATTCCATAAATATATTCATATATTCATTATCTTTTTTAGCTCCAATATACTTAACTATATTAGGGTGCTTAAGAGAAGACAGAATTTCTATTTCTTATTAAAGTTTTTAAAATTTTTCTTATGACTTGGATTGGTCAAATTTTTGAATTGGAATCTATTTAACAGCAAATAGTTCCCCTGTTTCTTAATTTATACCAAGAACTACTTTACCAAATGATCCATGCCCAAGAGTTTCACCCTATCTTCAATTCTCTGGGACTTATTCTTAACCTTAATTTTAATTTTGCAAATCTTGCTCTTAAGAAAACTTTCATCTAATGTCTGCAAGTTCTTTTTGAGTAAAATAGACTCCCTCTAATTACTATTCATCATATTATTAATCTTAATCAAACATATTCTCGGATTCTTCATCTGATTTCGAAATTTCGATAATGTTTTCATCCTCACTATTTGTCTTTTTAAGCTTAGCATCTGCATGATCGTTTTGAGAAGAAAATTTACGTTCAATTTATCTTTTATTTTTTTTATTTTTATTGACTTTACAGCATATAGCATTTTGTCCCATCTTTATTTAAGGGGAGCCTAGCTATAATTAAACTATCTTTAGTTATTGTTAGTTTTACTCATCGTTTCAAATCATTATTTAAACCGAAACTTTAAAACCACTAAAATTACTATGGAAGTTTAATGGTTCTGATCTGATTAGTATTAATTAAATGAAGACTTAATGTAAAGAGAAAGATAAGTATTAATCAATAAAATTTAGTAATCATAAATAAGGATAGTACTCAAAAAGTCCATCTGGAAACTAAATATCAACTTTGCTTCTTTCCTTTTATTTTAATTTTTTAAAATATCTATCAAATAAAATGGATAAATCGTATTTTTTTAGATCCCCTTCTGAACTTCTATTGATGAAATTCAGTAAATTCTAAACGAATTAATAGTTTCCGTCATTAAATATAATGACATCAAATCTTCTTTGGAATTCTTTTAATAAATCAGTTTAACCTCGAGAATGGTTGAAGAAGGCTATTTTGATTATTTCTTCTGAACCTGTTTTATCAGCCATTCGGGCATCCTAAAATTAAAAATTACATCAGGTATGTCTCCTACCAATATTGTGTTTTTGCTAAATCTAAGTAAGCTTTGCTGATTGTCTAACATATTGTTTTTATTTGCTGAAGTAACAAAAGGCTTAGTATAATCTTGAATCTTTCCTGAATCTTAATTGTAAATGAAATAGTTTCCACACACTCTTAAGCAAACTCATCCTATTTTTAGAATATCTCTTAAGAGAATGTCGATGAAATTGGCAATGCCTGCTGAAAGAATATAAAATTTGACATTATTTTCATCGCAAAAGTTAATGCAATCCAAAGCGCCAAATCTCAGCTTTAAATTGCTTTGATAAATCATTTCAGATTATTGTCAAGCGTAAACTTATTATTTCATGGTTAAATCTTAAACAACTTAGTTCCATTCTTCCATTAATTGAAGTTTAATATGCTTAGCTATATTAGGATCAATTTCTAGAGGTTGATAATATTTCCTATACTCAGAACATTTATCATTGAATTCTTTATTAACATATGAACACTAAATATTAAGATTCTTACTATTTAAACAAACTAATGTGTACAGTGGGTTTTTTATCCATCTACAAAACCTTTACTAATAGTCCTATCAAAATCACTAATGATTTATAGTTCCTGTAACCCATCATTTCTAAACTTGCTTATTTTATCTACAAACGACTTTCAGTTTACAATTTATATCTATTCAGTGTAATTTAATGGAGCAATAAATCGTTGATGCTATTTTTCCAGATTATCAAAAGGAGTCATCTATTATTAAGGGAAATCATAATGTATCCTTGTTTAGACACAGTTCGCAAACTTAGTTAGAAATAAATTTTTTCTTAACATTTTAATTTTCCTTTGAATATATTAATATCATTGACTACTTATAGATACTTTCCTATACCTATACCTTTATCCCACTATTACCTCTCTATTTTTTGCATTATCCACTCAAGTTAGCATACAGGAAATTTAAGATTTCTCACTACTTAGATAATATAATATCTAAAGTGAATATAATATGATAAATAAGGACAATATTTAGGTTAATTAATTATAGCAAGCTTATAGTTTATAATATTGAATTAGTTGAAGTTATAGATTTGGTTACCAAAGTGAGAATTGAAGTGTGATCATAAGATTAACTAGTATTATTATATAAGCTTAATTAATTAACTAACTACTATGTATTTAAGTTATACAACTCTTTGCTATTCTTAGAGTCAAACTAAACTTTCTTAGTAATAATTCCATATTTTCTATAAAATCAAACTAGTTCTAACCTATTTATTTACCTATTATTAAGGTGACTAATAAAGACTAAAGTTGGAACCAAAAAATTAGATAAATAATAAATGTATAAGCTATATGATAGCTAATTAATAGATAAGATGCTATATAGTTTAGAGCAAAGCATTAAGCTTTACATCTATTTAGGCAATATATATCACTATCACTTGAAGGTTTATTAAAGCTAATTTTATAGCATTGCATTATTATATATAGCATAATTATAATTCTAAAGCTTATCAACTATATCAAGCTTAGTTAGCATAATTAGCTAATTATTAAGCACTCTAAGGTATAATTAGGAAATATTTTGCAAAGAATACTGAAGTTATTAATTATATCTAATATTATAACTTGCTTAAATTAATAATAGCAGAATATACATCCTTATTATACTTTAAATATCTAATTATATATATTACTATGAGATAGGTATTAAAGCATATTGGTAAAGAAAAGATTGTATGATGACTATATGTAAGCTATTAAAATAAAGCACTGGCTAGATGCTATTTTAGTGATGGAATAAGTTTGATAATGATAAATTAGAAATGCTGATATTATATTAGGTATAATTAAATTAGATGAGTCTATTTCTTATTTAATTATAATTTTCATTATGACTCATTCAAGAAATAAAGAGAATTTAACTAATGGTCCGCATCTATAGGAAGAATTCAATCAAGACCTTATTGATGATGAAATTAATTTTCCGAAAATTAGATATCGCCAAACTTACGATGGATGTTTTGATTATTTGGGAAAATCAGGCAAATCTTTACAAAGCTAATAAGTAAATAGATAAATAAAGCAAAGAGAAGTAAATACAAAGAATTAAGAGCCTAGCCATTAGCAAAGAAAATCAATTATACAAACATAATAATTTTAAAGTCGTAAAAATAGTGGAATAATATCAGGATATATGAAGAGACTAAGCTTAAAAGATATTAGTTCATTCTAAAAAGAGCAAATTTCGTATGATAACTTTACTAAGATTGTTTATTAGCCTTATTAAATTGCTGCTGTTTTACGGTAAGGATAGGAAGTTTAATTATGAGATGGAAAAGAAATTAATATAGATCCTAAAGGTCCTTATATAAATTAGATAATTGATAATGTCAAAAGTGATCTGTCTGCAAATAAATTTTTTTCCAAATTTAGTGTCAAAGAAAAATAAGCTTAAAAGGAAAGAAAAGTTTAAAATCGGGAAGATAATGAAAAAGGATATATCAGTAAGAAGTTAAATAATTCTTAAGAAGGTCAGTTGCAAAAAGAAATTGATCCCAATTTCTGAAATGATCCATTATCCGATAAATGAAAAGCAGAAATAAGAACTTAATCTCGATTTGACTTAAAGAAGGGATTCAAAACTCAAAAAATCCTATGCGTTTATAGAAAATAAACTTGGCTTGATAATTTCAAGGAAAATGAACTGAATATTCCAGCTCCAGATTGTTCCTTTTTACAAACTTATTTAGAAAAAGATTAGAAAAAATAAGAAGAATTAAAGATATAAAAATAGAATCAAAAGAAAATAAAGAGTAAGTTTTACGAGAAATTCGAGAAGTTCGCCCAGTAAAATATAGAGAAAAAAGAAATTATTTAAAAAAGAAAGCTAGAAAAAATGAAAAAGAAACAAATTAGGGAAAATAAAAGAATCAATCCTTAATAAGATTAAGAATAGAATTATCAATCTAATACCACTTCTTCTTATTCGATTAAAAGATTAAATTAGAATGTACAATCACAGAGAGATTTGAATATTCCTCTCCTTACTCAAAAATACTGAAAAGTAAATGAGGCATAGAATAGATTATTAGATATCAGTAATTGTTCTTTTAGTTAAAATGAGCTACTATAATAAAATTCTCCTAGAAATCATATTTTAAGCAAAATAACATCTCCAAATCACATTTTAAGCAAAGTAACATCTCCAAATCACATTCTAAGCAAAATAACATCTCCAAATAAATTAAATGCTTACTTCGATAACTCAATAACTGCTAAATTTTAGAATCAAGATTTTAAAATTGCTAAAAGGAATAAAAAATCAAAAAGGAAAAAGATATTTATTCCAAGCTAAACCATTGATAATGATTCAACTGATGCACATTCTTCTCAACTCTAATAAAAAAAAGAAGAAACATCGGCAGATTATAACCTAAAGTAATTAAGTAATAGATAACAATAAATAACGAGCACTGAGCTAGGAAATGTGAATGATAATTTAGCAAACATTTATGGAAAGAAATGCTGATTACATTCAATTTTAAAATTATTAAGTTATTTAGCATTAAATTGTATAACTAAATCAAAAAAACTTGCTATTTCTCTTGTTTAAATATATTTAATTTTGCTCAAAAGAGTATAGAAAAAATAGTGACAAAACATTTCTTAAGTAGGAAATAATTAAAATACTTGCAAATTCTTAGTTTTATTAGTTTAAAAATGTAAATGTTTTAAGAAAATATTAATAATAAAATTAATATAATAAGACAAGACAGAATTTATAATGACTAGATGGGCAGGAGGCTTTAGGTATAGTCATATTAGGTGATTAATCTTATATAAATACGAATTTTCATTCTTTCAAAATAAAAATCAGGATATTATAATCCTACAACTTTAACTTATTGGATCTAATCATAATTTATATTTCAGTTCGATATAATAAAAAATGAGATACCAAATTATCTAAATTTTGCATCAAGTTTTGCATTTCTTCATATAAATTTGTTTCAGTCTAAAATATAAAATAGTATGCAATATAAGTAAAATTTTAGTGAAATAAAGGATAAATTGATTTATTTCAATTTTGATTCTGAAGAAGTAGAATAACTATCAATA
Source organism: Loxodes magnus (assembly GCA_946699065.1). Lineage (NCBI taxonomy): Eukaryota > Ciliophora > Karyorelictea > Loxodida > Loxodidae > Loxodes > Loxodes magnus. The sequence continues at coordinate 444,311 of CAMPDV010000008.1, read as the reverse complement.
TTTACTTGTTAATTATTGAGTTTAAGACTTGATTTATAGCTATAATTATTATATCCTATTAAACTTAAATTTTAAGTAAAACATTTTAGAAAATGTAATTAAAAATGTTAAGAGCATTCATCAGCTTTCGAGCAGTTGTTTTCTTTATCTGATTTAACTACTGATGCTCCAATGGCATTTAGATTTACTTTGTTATACACAAGACCTAGAACTGATATTCTCCAAAATATAAATGCAGCAAATATCTAAATAAAGTAATACCTTAAAAAAGAAATTGATAATAGATATTGCTCCACAAATTTTTCGCATAGAATCTTCTATTCCTTCATCTCTTCTTTCTCCTTTCATCCAGTGCTATAAATGAAAAACTTACTCCAATGTAAAAGAACATTCATAAAAAATCAAATAGCATTACTAGAAATGTTCCACATATTAAATATCTAAACCAAAGCTTTTAACCATCAAATTCAACAAATACAAGAAAAGAAGCTAAACTTATCATTAAATTTGGAAAATCAGGTCTTAAAAACATTGAAAAAACAGCCAATCCAATATAAGCAAATGATATATATTAGGTTACAGTTTTCCAGTTAACTTTTCCTAAAGAAGTTTCTAGTTTGTTTTCAAGTTATATAGCTAAATTTACCTCATTAGGTTTTACTATAAAAATTTATTTTGTATAGGACTTAGTTTTAAAAGGTTCTTATAATTATTCTAGTTATTTTTCTAAATTTGTAATAAGAAGTCTTTGCTAATGAATTTCTTAGTCAATTTCTTTTAACTAATTTCTGACATCAGAATTAGGAGGCTAAGCTAGTTATAAAATTAAATTAACCTTAGCCCCTAACTAAACTAGGCTGCTCCCTTCAAGTTGATACTATTAATTATGCTATTTAAAATCAGTTAAACTATTAATCGGAATTTTTACATACCCTTCGAATGTATCATTATTGAAAGTTCCTTGATTCATAATAGTTATTTTTAATGTTTCTTACAATTTAGTAATATAAGCACTAAAAGTTTCATCCCACTAAGGATTGCTAGAATTCTTTATAACCTTTGTTTTATCATGAAAGTTTTCACATTCAAGAATGCAGTACAAGCTAGAAACAATGTTATCGTGACGTTACAAGTTTTCTGCTGATTTGACAGTAATAGATAATTTAAGCTACTACACTTAGTTTGGTTATGATTAATTTAGCAGTGATTTCTCTAAAGTCTCTTTAGCTTTATTTTTATCTGATATAACGATCTCGACTCTATTCATCTTTTCAATTATATTTTCTTCTTCCTCAGAACATTCTTTAGCTAACTCTTATACTGTGATTCAGCCATCTCCTTTGTCAATGCTTTAAAATATTTTTTAAGCTATAATCCTGTCAAAATCATCTTCAAGTTTTTATTCAAAGAAGTCACACATTTAAGGAAAAGTTAATTTTTCATGCAAACCCTTACCCTGCTGTTCAAAGGCAAGTAAAATTTTCTAATCTAACCCTATGCTTTTTCTTTATCTTTCTTAAGGTTAGATATTGTTTTAGGCTGACATTTTTATACTTATTTCAAAGATAAAAATTGTTATTCAATCAATTTATCAAAAATTAAAATTTCTTTAAAGGGACAATTAAGAAACTATTTTCAGGAAATAACACTATTAGTTATAGCTTTTAAAAGCTTAACTAAAAGCAGTTTTAAGTTTAATTTACATCCTTTAATAAGATATTCTATATAAGCATTTAAGTGAATCATCAGCCTTACAAAATTTACAAAGGTAATTCTAATAAATAATATCTAATAAAATATTCTAAAATAAACTTAAAATTTAAAATAATAATAGGCTATAATACACTCAAGGTCTTTAATAATTTAATGCTTTTCGTTTGTGGAATCATAATATCAAGAATTTCGTCCAAAATGTCAAAATTTCGAAAAATAATTCAATAGAAATAAAAATTATCTAAATGCCTCTTCTATTTTTGATTTAGAGATATATTTATTTATATATTTTTATTATTGTAAATTCTTTAACTGTAGTAGAAATCATTTTTTATATACAGTTTTAAGTTTTCTTGTTTGTAGTTAATTCGTTATTAATTTAATTTATTCTTCAAAAAAATATTTCAATATATTTCGACTAACTTAATATATAACACTAAGCAAACCTTAACTTTCAACACTTTGTTATTTATTATTTGAAATATTTATATTAAAATTTATTTCTTGTTGTGTCTTTTTTTATTAAAATACTGCTGTTTGCGTTATTTCCTTTATCTTTCCAATAATAAGGATGAATCCCATCATTTAACACTAAAATTTAAGATTTTGATAAATATATTTTTTAACTTATTTTTGTTTAAGTATCTAGCTATGCAAATAAAAACTAGCATCATACATCTTTACTTAAAATAATACTAAAGGCTTTTTAATTCTGAGTTTGTTCACTATTTTACTATCAACTATGCATTTAAAGCATTAAATCATATTTTAATTATAATTTTAGTTTTAGTCTTACTTATTTTCCTTATCTAATTATTAATTCTTATCTAATAACCTAAGAATCTTGAATATAATAAAGACTTAAATTTGGTGAGAATAAATGAAAGTTAATATTATATAGTTAGAGGCATCAATTTAATAAAAGTTATACTTAAAAGTTCTTTATAATGTAGAAGTCTAAAGAGATTAGATTTATAATGCCTTAAAGAGTATGGACTGTATTTGATAATATAAGTATATAAATTAAAATTATTAATTGTTTAAAGATTAAATTTGAGAGTTTTATTATTAATTCTGTTAACTTTCAAACTTTATAGATGCCAATTCTTTTTCTTTTTGCTCTATATTAAGTAAGTTCTGATCTTAATCATCTACCTTTTTCTCATATTTATCATAAAATTCTCTAAATTTCCTAACTAATTACTCAAGCCCTATTCCATATTTTGCGCTTATTTATACTACTTCTTTGTTTAAAGTTTCTTGGATTACTTTTAAATATTTTTGATACTTTTGTTGGTAATCTTAATCGTCTATCTTATTCATTGCTATAAGGAATGGCTTCTCAGCTAATTTTTTATCGTATGCTCTCAGCTCTTAAAATAAAATGGTTAAATCTTTGAGAGGATTTCGATCATCATCGTCAAAAGTAGCATCTAAAATATACAATATAATTTTAGTCTTTTAAATATGCTTCAAAAACTTATGCCCTAATCCTTTATTTTCACTAGAACCTTCTATTAACCCTGGCAAATCTGCCAAAATCATATCTACACCATCAACAAATTTTATTGTGCCTAAATGTGGCTATAAAGTTGTGAAAGGATAAGGTGCAACTTTTGGAAATTGTCTTGTTAACTGTTTATGAAATACTTACTGCAGCCATTAATGTAGATTTGCCTGCATTTGGCCAACCTACAAATCCAACATCAGCAATTAAGCTTAGTTCTAAATAAAACCATTTAATCTAACTTTTTATGGATTTTTCAGCTTATGTTAAGAATTTATAATCAGCATTTCCTCTTCCACCTTTCGTCCCTTTTGCTAATAAAAATTAGTCTCCGTGACTTTTGATTTCATGCAACTTATCTTCAGTTTCTAAACCTTTTACAATTTTATTTTTAACATCAAATTCATAAATTGAAGTTCCAATTGGTAGCTAAATAATCAAATCATTTCCTTTAGCTCCATGTAAGCATTTTGATTTTCCTCCAACTCCATCCTCAGCTTATAACATATTTTTATTAGTAACTGAAGATAAATTTTTCATAAACTTGCTTCCCTATGCAAAAACATCACCACCTTTTCCACCATTTCCTCCAGCTCTTATAGCTTTGCCAATTTAATTTTTTTCAAAACAGTAGCATCCATTACCACCAGATCCAGCCTTTACTTTTACATAATAAGAATCAATTAAAGAAGAGGGTGATTTGTCTCAATTTCCAACCAATTCTTTCGTTTTTTCCTAAATTTTAATTAAGCCAGGTAATTTTGCTTATCCTTAATAAATAATTTCGTTTAATTACTCAGTATCAGACTCAGAATCGCTTTGAACAATTTAGGGTATTTCACTAAACTATTATCTAAATAACTTTAGTTTACGTAATAAAATCATTTTTAGGTTCAAATATTTGAATTTATTATTTCTATTTAGCTTATATTGCATCTATCACTTTACTTATCTCATTAACACAGCATGACATAAGAATCAAAGTATATGAGGCTACTTATATCTTAATCAATTTATTCCTTTGTATAAAATTTTAAAGCTTTCCAAGTTAAAAGTAAGGAGTTAATATATTGCCAATCTTAAATAACTTCTCTATATAAGAATAATTAAGAATGTAAGAAATTTAGATTAAAAGAAGTTAAGCATATAAGACTAACTTAAATATCACTTACAAATGCGACCTAAACTAAGTTTGTAGTTGGACTAGCTCATATAAAGTCTAAATTTAATTAAGGATAAATTATATAACTTCAGACATTAAATTTGTTTAGATACTAAAGTACTATTTCATGAATGACTTATAAAAACCCATTTTCTGTTTGCTATTGATATTAAGCTAATGGATTAAATTTTATAAAAGAGAACATTTTATTTTAAGAGATATATAGAATTAAAAATTAGTATTTAACTATTTTCTTAGTATCTTAAGAACTTCCTATTCATCTCCTTAAATAGATTTTATGGCTTTATACTAGTACAAAAATAGAAGAATAGTAAATGAGAGAGAAGATCTAAAATGGTTGAGTTTTAAAAAGTATTAATATCAATAAAAAAGGGATCGTTTAGAAGTAGATATGATAGAAAACGATCATTAAATGAAATAATTAAGCTATTGTTATAAATATCTTCACTAAAAGAAATTTTAACTTAATGTTCTTTATCTTAGTTAGCATGCATTTTCTTTATACATTTATTGAAGAAACTAAAACTAAAAGTTATAACTTGCTTAATACGATCTACATCAATTTAACCAGAAAATTGATTTAACTTGTATTTATGATTAAAGCCAAGCTTATTGAATAATGAAATTGGTACTTGAAAATAAAAAGTTAATTATAGAGGTAAAAGATAAAAGTGCTTTATTAATTAAAAAGCTTAAAAAGATAGAACATTTAAGGAAAATTTAGAAGTTATAATTAGAAAGTTCAATTCATTAATCACTATTTTTTATTTTACTTTTTAGACTGTAAAGCAGTTTGAATCTAAACTAGCATTGTTTCTATTTAAGGCTATCAGTTATCTCCAAGCTGATTAATCGCTTATAAGTCCTTACCTAATGAACTTGCATCTAAAATGCTGCTACTTATTTCTTCTTTCAACTCCTTTAATTACTAAACATCCTCTGCAATAATAGGAGTATATTTTTTGTAATAGTCCTAGATAAGATATAATCCAATCGAAGGTTCATTGCAAAGTTTCTATAGAAACTAATAAAGAGTTTTCATTATATCTGGAGGGTTAATATTTTAGTTTTCTATCTCCTTCTAAAGCTCAGCAACATCTAATTTAGTTTGCATAATTTTATTCTTAAAAATTATAAAATAATTGAGTATTTTAGATTACAATCCTATATTATATAAGAACAGCTAAATAAGCCTAAAATTCACTTTTCAAAAAAGAAAATCGCAGTACTTATATCTATACATTTTAAATAATATTTATTAGATTAAAATTTAGCTTTTTTGTAATTAAAGCTTTATTGCTCTTCATTACTTAATTCTTTATTAAATAAATTCCATAATGTAAACCATTTAGCTTATAAAATAATAAAGAGAATTATTTCATTTTTTATAGTATTAACTTATATGTAAAATCCAAGAATTGGTAAATTTAGAGATGCTTTATTTAATCCTACTATAAAAATATAGAGATAATTTACTGTAATTAACAATATAGCTATTTATAATTGTTATTACTTTTATAAATTACCTGATTGAATCTCTATAGCTTATAGTTTATCTTAATACATTGCACTGTATATTGATAATAAAATAAAAGCATTTTAAATAGGTTTATTTATATTTTATTTAGCTGAATAAAAGCATCATCTGAAGCACAAAATTCAGACTAATTATATACCTCTATTTTAATATTCTTATCACCTACATAAGTTGAGTAGTTTCTCTGTTTAATTGTCAGAGATAAAATAAGATTGAAAAATGAGAGAAATGGAAAGTTTATAAAATCAGCATTAGCATGGTGTCAACATGAAATGAGGACAGGTCTGTATAATCATCATTTTATTAGTTAGCCATATTTATTATACCTTTATAAATAATTTAGCTTAAATAGCAATAGTTAAACTTTTAAACCTTTTAAAAGATAAACACAAATATGGATACTTAAATAAACTCCTGTTATTTATAGTTAAACGCTAGTTCTAATGTTTGTTTAATTCAAATATTTAAAATCTAAAATTTGTAGAGAATTATGCTATTTTCTAAAGTGGTCTATCATTACCAAGGATTCCTAGAGTATTATACATCTAAAATATGCACTGCCATGTGTTATAGATTAATATTTGTAAGATTAGAATTGGCTTATATATTTATTAGAAATTTAAGACGATGGAGTATCGAGAAATCTTTGAAGTTATAATTAGTTTTTCAAATAGAATTTAAAATTAAACTAAAAAGGTAAAATTTAAGTGAAAAGTGTAGCACAAAATTAAATATTTTAAGGTGTAAAAGTTTTCCAGATATTAAGTTCAGTGTCATACATACTTATACTTAATGATTTCCATTCAAAAACACATATGATGTCCCCAACAGCAGTAAAAGGTCCATTATAAATCCCTTATTAAGAAATGGAACCTAAGTTTTTAGTTTTTCCAGTCATAACATCCATTATGAAAACTTGAGAATTAAATCCTTACATTGTTTTTCCTCCGAAAATTAAAACATTATTCAATTCTCTTGGAACTATAGCAAAAGCTCCTAATTCTAAAGGTAATTACACAGAGTGAGATTATCAATTAGGCATTTTATTTTTTTCTGGATATTAAATGTATTTATTATATAAGTCTAAGTCTATTTTCTCTATTATATTTGAACATTTCTCTCCTGCCATTCCACCAAAGATATAGAGCTATTCTACTTACTTATTGTCTTTTAAGATAATAGCCCCTGCATCTGCTCTAGCCTATTGGAGTTTTGGCATAATAGTTCATTTTTTTAAATCAAGATCATACCTCTCAGCTTCGTTACTAAAATTTAAATCTTTGCTAATACCTCCTATTACATACACATACTTAGAATTCTAAGCATAACAGCAGGGCCCCATATGATAGCATAGCATATTAGGAAGTTCAGATAACTTCTTTTTTTATAAATCATATTCAAAAACAATATCTAAAGGTTAATGATTAGGGGGCTGATCAAAGGTTCCGCCAATAATTAATAGCTTCTTAATTTAGCTTAATACAATCATTCTTGCATGTCTTGGAAAATTTTCAACTTCTTAAACTATAATTTCCTTAAAAGTATAGGATTTTATATCAAAGATCAAAAGGCATGGAGGACTTACTCTGAAAGAAAAAACCAAGTTTTAAAGGACAACAATATCCTAAGCAGTTATATTATTGGAAGTTCTTTCTAAACTATTGTAAAATTCTCCTATTTCCATCTTTTATACTGTTACATTTCTTCTAACTAACTCTTAAGAACTATCTACAAAGATATTTTGATTAGAGGTTTTCTGTATAATAAAATTACTTTATTACTAGGCATTTATGCAGATATTACTTCGGTATTTTTTTCACTTATTCTATCCGAAATATCACTTTTGTCAACTTAGTGAAACTTCTTATTTTTATCTTCTTAATTATTCTTTTATTTATCTACTTATGACTCTTCTTAGCCTAATTCTTTGTTTTTAACATTGCTTTCATGTACTTTCTAAGAGCTTGAACAACAACTTCCCATAATTAAATTTAAAATAAAATAACTTAAATGAAACTCTTACAGACTGTAAGATATCTTAACTACATTCGCTTAAAGTACTAATTTTTAATTAAATAGACTTATAGATAGAAAATGAAGTAGAAGCTATTTAATGTTTAATTGTTTCTTAGAAATATTGAAATAATAATGCTGGTCAAATTAATAGCCGTTACCTCATTTAATAGTAACCTTTCATAACTTAATTGATAAAAGTTTAAAATAGCTATATCAAGAATAAACTCTATATTTTATATTTATATCTATTTACTTCTTTATATAGCTAAATAAACTGATTTAATTTTTACTATATATATTTATATAAGATAATTGCCCAAATTCATTTCCTTATATATATAGGCAATTATTATAAATTAACCACATATTCTTTAATTTTGCTTTATAAATTTATGAAGGATATAATTTAAAAAAATGTAAATAATATAAATATTTGGCTAGCTTTAGTTAGAATGTAAATTTAATTATTTTTTAAGATAAAGTTTGATTTTATCACCTTCCAGATTTCTTTTTATTCTTTTTGGACTTTTTCTAAGCTTAGTTTTTTGTCTAACTATTTTTCGCATTTTTTTCTTCCTCTTCCCATCATTCTAATTCCTTACTTTTTTCTTCTTGCTAATTTTCTTGCTATTAATTTTCCTTTTATTAAGCAAGTTAAAAATGTATAGCGTAATCTGAAATGTTCATAGCTAAATCCCATTTATGAGTGATTTTTTTTTCAAGTGCTTTAATATTTTTTTAGATATTTTCTTTCTTAATGCTCAAATATTAATTTGAGCAAAAGAAAATTTCATTCAGTTCTTAAGGGGCTTTACAACAGTAAATGTTAGAGAAAATTTGCTTTAAATTTGTGACTGTCATTTCCTGGTCTTCAATAGCATGAGATAGTAAATTCATTACAAGTAAGCTGACACCTTTATTTTTAAAAAGACAGTCAGAAACTTAACTTAAAAATTAAGGTTAAATAAAATTTGGACCCGGACTAAATGTATTTGAGTTGTTGATATCAATAATCACTATATTATACTTAGGATTTTAAGGATTCTATGAATACTCTTGAATATAGGTTAGAGCATCTTGTATTATCAGCCTATTATACTAATTTTACTTTTATGAACCAAATAACTCTACTGATAATTCAGGAAGTTAAGGATTTATCTCAACACTTGTTATGTGAATGTTTTAGAAAGATCTCTAGAGAAAATTTGCCAACGTTCCTATTCCAGCTCCTAGAATCAAAATTTATAGATAGTTGTTCAAAATTTCATTATGTTAATAAAGTCCAGCTATACCTGCTAGCATCACACGGTGATTTTCAAAACATAGCCAAGAATAATCAGGAACAGTGCTATAGTTATTTTTATAAGAAGGATGATTAGGTTTACTTATGCTTTTCACCTGCTTATTAAGAGTATGAGTGAGTCTAATTTCACTTTGAATACAGTCAGTAGAATCAAGGAAAATCAATTGTCTAAATCACTACTAATTTAATTCTAATATATCCTGAATTATGCAAAATTCGTTACTAAAAATAAGTAGCTAATCTCTAAAGTCCTCACTATTTGCTAAGAATGGTATAGGATCTGATGTGCAGTTGTTAGGCTTAAGCTGATTAACTAAAGGAGATGTCTCATCTTTAATTTGCTACAAGTTTTAATATTAGTGAACTCTTGATAAAATTATAATTATTAGTCTGGAACAATTTGCAGCTTCTAACAACTCTTGATTCCCAATTTCTGTTGTATATAAATACTCAACTTCTTTTCCTTAGGAGACAATATAAGCAGCATAATTACCATTATTAATTTTCTCACTATCTACTAAAATTAATTTATATTTTGGTCATTTATCTTCTTACTTTTCGAACCATTCTAAATGAAGTCTCTATCCAGGTGTAATAGTCTTGCTACATTAGTTAAAAAGAGCCTTGTTATATTAATATTTATTAATAACTTATTTTAGCTCACTAGCATCTATATTCTCCTATAACTCAGATTGAATTAACTTTAAGCTAATTTTTTTCTAAGTAGCATGCTAAATAATAATAACGAAAGTAGCTAAGCTTTTAGAAGGAATCTCTTAAATATGAATGCAATGGCTATTGAAACTACTCAAAATAGCTTCTAAAACTTATTCTTACAAGAGTGAGATTATAATGTACTTATCTCTTACTACGAACTTAATATTTCTGAATATTCCATCTGCATCTTTATTTTGAGAAGTAGGTAAAAGGGCATCTAAGAGTCCTTTGTCTATTACAATATCAAATTGATTCTATTGGAATTTTTAATCTAGTTCCTAAACGTCCATTTAAAGATATTTTAATCCGCTTAATTTCTATTGATCAGCTCTAGATTGCATCTGATGTATAATTTCTTCTGAGTAATCCACGCTCGTTATATTAATAAACCCATCCTTATACATTTTTTCACTCAATAGAGAATTTCCACATCCTACCACTAGGATTTAATGATCTTTTTAGATGCTCTAAGATAATATAGGAGTCAATGTTTCATACTCAGCATATCATTCAAAGTCAGAATGCTATTTGAAGAAATCATCCCAAAATTATTTCTGTCTAAATTAAGAGGGTTAAAGCATTATAAATGGGAAGCTGCTGCTAAAAATGCAAATTAATATAAAAGAAGGTAGAATAGAAACGAAATTAAATGGCAAGTTCAAAAGAAGACAAAGAAGACTCAGGTAACTTTAATTATCATTAGAATGGGCATGAGTTAAAAACAATTTTCAAAGCAGATAAGTCCTAAAAGATCCTTCCAAAAATTATAGGGAGTTTTAGTTTGAAATTGAAGCAAAAACAATAGAATAAGCAATTGATCATCTATCAAAGGAGCCTAGCACAATAAAGCTAGAATATAAAGATACCAATCTTGAGAAGATAGAAAATAAAATTATTAACTATTGAATTCCTAAAATCTAGAATCTTGAAGAAGTAAGACTTGATCATTGCAACATATATAGTTTCCCCATGAAGCTTCCTAAGACTATTAAAAAGTTAATTTTACCTAGAAATAATTTATCAGTTATTCATCCTTGTATTGGAAGGTAAGTTTTCAAGTATAGTTTATAAAATTTGCAAATCTTAAACCTTGGATTGAACAGGTAGATTTGCTATATTGAACCAAAAATTTCTAAATGTGAAAACCTTGAAGAGTTAGACCTTCATGGTAATAATATTTCGTCCATTCCAAAAGACTTTTTCACTAAATTGATAAATCTTATAGTTTTAAATTTAAGTTGGAACAAACTTACTGAAATTTAGTAGGGATTAGAAAATTTAAAGATGCTGCAAGTATTTGATGTATCCTAAAACTTGCTAGATAAGATTCCTGAATAGCTATTCGCTCTGAAACAAATTTAAGAGCTTTACATTAGTGGAAATTCCATAAAAAGACTTGATCCAAGAGTAAAGGAATTTAAATGTCTACATACTCTTGATATTCGATTTACTTTGATTAAAGAGCTTCCTTTTGAAATAATAGAAATGTTTGAAAGGAAAGATGAAAAGAACGAAGAAAAGCACGAAATATAATTAAAGAACTTATTTTTAGAAGGATGTCCACTAGTAATTCCTCAATATTCTTTAATATGAAAAGGATTAAGCATTATAGTTGAAGATCTGAAAATCAGAAAAGCTTAAATTGATGCTTAGCTTAAAGATAAAAACAAAACAGATACAAGGTAATCACTAGATACCCAAGAAATTTCAAAAAATTGAAACGAAAGTGAAGAATAAATGAAGAAAAGAAGGTTTGCCGTAGGCAGCAAAAATTAAACCGAAAATAATGATTCATAATAGTAAGAAAATTAATCTTTAAATAACTCTAAAGATGATGGAAAAGGAGTTTCCAATCTCTTATAAGAACAGAGCAATGAAGATTAAAGTGAAGAGAGTTCTTCTTAAGAGTAATAAGAAGAAAGTAATGAATAGGATGAAAAAGAAAAATCTAATTCTGAGGATTAAAACGAAGAAAGTCAAAGCTATGTAAAAAAGGAAGTTAAAACAAAATTAAAAAAATCTCAAAATGATAAAGAAGAATCAAAAGATTTTAAAGAGTAAGATGAGCAAGTGATTGAAGAGGAATTTGAGAAGTGATATAATAAATTATAGTAAAGCGAATCTAAAAATTAGTTATAAAATAAAGATGCTAATTAGAATGATTAAAAAGAAAATAATTTGGAAAAAAAACAGTAAATTAAAGAAGAAGATATCTAAAAAATTTAATCCTTGAGATAAAAGATTTGAGAACAGCAAACCAAATTTGTTTTGCTATAGGATAAATTAAGATAACTAAAATCTCAAGTTTAGAGTTTATAGTTTTAGAACATTCGATAAGATTATTTGATTTGTATTTAAAAAAATACATACCTTAATGCTAAGGCAGAAATATGAGGCTAGGATAACGAGTTGTATTTTCTTATTAACTAGTTAGAGAAAGAAGCTAAAGAAAGTTTAAATTTCGTCTAAGCATTGAGTTTCATTGTCAGTAGTGTGAAAGTTTATATAGAAAATCCAGAAGATGAACTATCAAGAACAATTCCTATACAAAACTAATTCTACCTAAACAAGTAAATCTTTATACAGACTTTCCAAATTTCCTGTTGGAAATCAACTTTTGAAGTATGCAGGATTCAACAGGTTCAAATAAAGCTCTATAGAATATTTCTACCTGTAGAACACTAAGGATAAGCTAAAGAAGTGCACCAATATATACAATCTTCTTAACAACCTTCTAGCTTCTTATTGATTCTTTCTATTAACTTTATCCTTTTATAAAAGTACTATTTCATTTAGTCAAATCATTTCCAATCTCTTTATATTTAGTATAAAAGTAGTTCGTTCATTTATTATAGCTTGAAGAGTAATTATATTAAATGTATAAACTAGCTAATACTTAAAAAAAGGTAGCTTAAGAATTAAAAAGTTTATTTAATAAATTGTGTCACAAGAGATGTCTAATATTTTAATATCTATTAATAATTTCCAACTAGCTTTAATACTAAGTAAGGAAATAAGCTTAGTATAATCTTGTAAATTATAGACAAATCAAATAATCTCAATAAATCAGCAAAGCATGATAATAAAATATTAATTAAAGCTAAACTAGACAAATATTATATATCTTTATAATTAAAACTTTCAATCAAAGTTATAGAATAATAGTAATTATGTATAGTTTAAATATTTTCTAAATTGCCTTCATCAACTTATTTGTTTTTATTATGATATCTTATACAAAGTTAATTGCAATGCGACTTAACTTATATAAGAGTGAAATCTTTTTAACTAGATTTCGAAGCTAATTTAATTTTGGCTATAATTTAATAACTTAATTAATATGAATATTAGATATCATGTTTTAATCAGATATTAAGACACTTCTAAATAATAATTTTAATATTTTTAAATTGTAACTGATTTTATCAAATCTCTTCCAATAAGCATTTTTCTAATTTCGTTAGTTCCACCTCCGATTTCATATAATTTTGAATCTCTTAATAATCTATCAACTGAATTTTTATCTTCGAATGCTTGCAAACCTTTTATATAAAAATATACCTAGTAAACTCATTATCTAATTTGTGATTGCTACACATTCTTCTGAAATTCTTAGAAATAGAGTTGCGCATTCTATTTATATTTATTCGTTATTATCAGCTCTTTGAGCTATTTCATGCAATGTATATTTGCAAGCTTATATAATTGAATATATTTATCCCATTGCTTCTTTATCCCCGTTATCGCATACCATGCGATATAGATAAGGTAATAAAATTTCATAAGCTGCTTACATAATTCCAATTGGTCCAGCTGAAAGACACAGTCTTTCGTAATCTAGAACATTGATAAGAATCTAAATTCCTTAATTTATTTCCCCTAATATATTTTAGACAGGAACTTTCACATCGTTAAAAACTAACTCTGCTGTTTAACTACCTCGCATACCTAATTTTTTAAATCTTTTAGCTATTTAAACTCCATAGTTTTTTTCTACTAGAAATGTAGTGATACCTTTATCTCCATTATCAGGTTCAGTTTTTGCATATACAATAAATACGTCTGCTAATGATCCATTAGTGATCCACATTTTATCCCCATTCAAGACATAATGCTAACCATCTTCCGATTTTTTTGCACTTAGTTCTAAACCTACAGTATCTGAGCCTTCACCAGGCTCACTTAAAGCTAGAGCTCCAATTCACTCTCCACTGCATAACTTAGGTAGATATTTCGTCATTTGCTCCTTTGTTCCATGTTAACTAATTTGATTTGTACATAAATTGCTATGTGCAATATAGCTTAAACCTACAGAAGCTGATACTTTACTTATTTCTTCGATAAAAAGACAATGTGCTAAGTATCCAAGCTATCCTCCTCCGAATTCTTTAGAAACAGTTGGTCCTAATACTCCAATTTATCCAAAATCTTTCCAAATTTACTTCTAATCAAAATAATCTTATTGATCTATCTTATAAGCTATTGGCGCTATGCTATTTATACAATAATTCTGTAAATCATTCTTTATCTATTGTACCGTTTAAGAAATTTATTAACTTTGGAAGCTTCTCTAAGCAAATGAAGAAAGCATATTTCAATTATGAATTAGATAATTATCATTGAGATATACTAGATTTACTAAGATACAAATAGACACTGTAAGTTAAAACAAGATTATTCAAGCTAAGTCTATTTAATTAAACTCTATTCTTTATGCTTATTTAAAACCAATACTTACATAGATATCTTCAGGAAAACTAAATAGTAACTTAGTACTAAAGTATTAGGCTCACTTCAATAGTTTGTATTTCTGAAGTTAGAAATAAATGCTTATTATTTGGAAATAATAACAAAGAAGAGTAGAACAAATTATCATATTAGAGCTTCTTTAATATATAAAACCTTCATAAGAACAAAAATACAACAAATGATTAATTAATTAATAACTAAGTGCTAAAGGAGTTTTTATTATCAATTTAAAATAAATTATAAGTAGAATTAGCAAGGAATTGCATAGAAAATAGAAAGCTAATAGAATGCTTTAAAATAATTTTAAAATATGCTTTATATTAGTCTTAAATATTAAGGTAGCAAGGATATACTAGCTTTACTATCTTTAGTTTACACATATTTTAATTTAGTTATATTTATTTTATTATAAATCTGCTTAAATTAAGAAAAAACTAATAACTTCTTGGTCCAATCAACTAGAGGTTGAATAGCAGGCTATTAATGAGTAAGTTTAATTTAGGCGGATTCGACTCTTAATTGGCAATATTAATAATATTTATGACAATCTCAACAGTAAGTTGATATAATTTCGATGATCTGAGGGAGAAAAAGAATAATAATGATAAAATAATTTAGAGAAGCATTATATAATAAATTTAAAATTCCATTATAATAATTACTAACTTAGTTAGAAAAAATATAATAAAAAGCAGAGATTTAAATCAGTTAGAGATAGAATAGAGGATTAAATATGTTGATGATATCTGTTTTTAAATTAAAGTTAAGTTTTCTTTATAAATTCTAAAAAAAAGTAGTACTCATATGATTGATATTTTCAAAATTTTTACTTTATAACAATAATATTTTGAAATATCTAATCTAAGATATTTATCACTAATGTTACTTATTGATTTATTATTTTATTTTTGCTTCTACATTTTGAGACATTCAAGCCTATGAATAATATAAAATAAATTATTTAATTAGACTCTTATAAAGACTCTCTATTTAAATATTGTGTAAGAATTTTCTGTGATTTATAAAGCTCCTTCAATCAGAAATTAAAGAAGCTTGCTGGTTACTAAAGTGATTTTTTCTGGCTTAGCAATATTGCTAATAAATGTAATAAGCAACTATTTATTTATCATTCTTAAAGTTATAATAGTAAGGAGTTTTTGTGAAGGTTAATAAGAAGTACTTCAAAAAGAGAAAACATGAAAATAATTTTTTAAATTTAATATCTTCTAGTATGTTCAAATATGTCTTGCTATGCATATAATTTTCTCAAAGTATTATAACTAAAAGTTCTGATTATTATGTAAGAGAAGAAGAATAATAAATATAGACAAACATTTATAAAAAGAAGAGAAATCAAAATAGGAGTTAGATGATAAGGTTTATGTAGTGCTAAAATGAAGATGAAGTAAATTAAAGTAATAAAAAGATTTAATTGTAGTTTATAATAATAATCTTGTTTATTTACTTTACTATTTTTATAAAAAGTCAAATGTGTTGTTGCATCTCGCAAAAGGTTATGAAAATTACGTTATTTATACTAGGTCTGATGATAATGGGATGTGGTGGCTATATAATTTACTTTTCTTAATACTTTAAGGATCTAGAACTAATAAAATTAATGGAAGATGCTGATGATAAAATTTCTGAATTAGTTAAGGCTTTAGGTTTGGGTCTTTTAATAGTGGGGATTATAATAGTATTCCTTGGGTTCTTACAGATACTAGGAGCATTAATTCCTAAAAGATGGTACTTAGGCATATACTTAACTTTAGCTTTTTTATTAGGGGTTGTTTTCTTAGCTATTGGTGCAGGATCATTATACGCTTACAGTAAGAAATTTATAAACAGATTCATGAATCCCTGATTAATTTGATGAAAAAGAAGTTTGCAAACCTGATTCTGATAGCTATCTTAAAGATGCTTAAGACGCTTATGTTCAATCTGTTAGTGTTCTTTGTAGTGAATATTGTCCTTGCTATATAAGAAGCGATGTTTTGAACTAATGGACTAATGAAGAAAGATCAACTTTTTAGATGTGAATTATGGATGGTACTGCTAATAAAGTATAAAAATGTGACATATGCGATAATCCATAATACTAATATGAATGTGGAAATAATACTTCATACTAAGAACAACAGTTTGGTGTACATTTTGGAAAATATGAAAGTTATTTTAATTTATTAGAATGAATAGAAAATGAATGGAAATGCGCAGCATTGTGTGAAGATCAAAGCCTATTATTTTTTGGATTTTCTGATATTAATAGAGGAAAACCTAAAAAATCTTGCCTTTAAGATTTAGAAGATTGATTCCTAAAATTAATAATTGCAATAGGAGTAATTTGTGTAATTATTGGAGCACTTTTGGTATTATTTAATACAGATTTTCTCATTTATATCAGGTATTTCAGTTTGCTGTCGATTGAAAAATAAAAAAGGTTTCAACAAGTAAAATGATGAAAGAACATTGGATAAAGAAGTGAAAAATGATACAAAAACAGAACCTGCTTCTAATGAAAACGAAATAAAATCTTTCTAGAAGTAAAAAAAATAGTCAAGCAAAGCCAATTATTCAAGTTCTGAATAGAAAAAATTAGCATATCAGCTTAAGGATGAAACTGGCATGAAAAATAAACTTTGATAAACTTAAAAGTTTAAAAAACAGTTTAATCAATTAATTGTTTTCCCTAAAGAAAATTTTCAAAATAAAATCCATTAACTTTTCTATATACTATCTTGAAGTTTATTAATCAGTTTGATTACATTAAATAAAGAGAATTAGCTTAACTCTTTATTTTTTAATGTGTATATTGATATTAATAACTAAGATTTATCTATTTATTAAATTTATGCCATTTTTATTATTTTTTAATTTTATTCTTCTTGCTTTATTTGAAATATTGCTATGTTATACATTCGATAAATAAAGCATACGATATTTTAAAATATTCAGTTTAATTTTAATATTTTCACACTTTTTCTTCCCATTATCTTGATTTTCTCTTTCTATAATTTCAATAAATTTCTTAAATGTAACTAAGTATAATTTAATAGTTCAAATCTACTAAAATATTATTTAAAAGCTTCTTCTAATTTATAAATCATTAAGCAATGTTAAACCTAAATTTCCTTCAATAAATATGCTAATTTTGTAGATAGAGTTAAAACTATAAGATATATCTTATATTCTAACTTCTTAAACTAAACTGTTTCTTTATTCAAAAAATACATATTGTTTAAAATTTGCTCTTTTTGTTTATAAATCTAAAGGTTATATTTCATAAGCTGCATATAGAGATTTTATTTAAAAGCTCAAAACTTTAATTAGCCTATATCTAAAATTTAAATTATTTGTTAATTTAAAAATTACTCTTTTTACAAACTAAAAACTCCTAACAAAATTACAATTAACTTTAGTCTAAATAATAAAAAAACTATCATATTAAACATTTAATTTTAAAATTAAATGGAAATGATTGCTATAAAAGATGAACAAATAGCAGATATTTAATAATAGCGCTATTTATTAAGTTATTTACTTTTTAATCTGTAAACTAACAATTTCATAATATTTTATCTTCCAACTAATCTTTATTTAATAAGATAGAAAATAAATTAATCATTTGCTTGTACCTTTATAAGATCAACAAGCATACTTTTGGCTTACTTTTTATATAATTTAGAAATACTTTGATAATCATTTAGAGATGCAAGATTTGTCAATAAAGCATATTTCTAGTTGTAGTTAGATATTTTTAATCTTTGATACATTATTTCCATGAAAGTTATCTAATCAATTAAAAAATGTTTGGATATGAGAAAGTAAAGCATATATTAAGTAATGTAGCTTATACTAAGCTCCAGTTTTACTCTTATATGCTTTATTTTATAAATTGGTCAGCTAATCAAATTTAAATTTCCACTTTAAATATAAAGTATCTTTAAAATGAGCGCTAAAGTCTATTCACTTATATTGCTAAAATATAAGGAACTTGGATATTTTAATTGTCTTCTTTTAGGAAAATAAACAATTAGAGTAGATATTGTACATGAGAGTTATTTATAAGGTAAACATACTAAATGCAATATAGATAAATTAAGATATTTATAGAAATGCATTAAGTATCACTCTAAAATAATGACTAAGATACTAATTATAACATTCTAGTAACTTAAGCACTAATAATTTACTATATATGAGATTAACTATGGTCTTAAGTCTTTAAATGAGCTTAATTAATAAAATAATATTTTTATAATTAAGGATATGAAACTATCCCAGATTAGAATCTATATTTAAATCCTAGTACCTTAGAATTCTCATTATGTAACAGAATACAAGTTTAAAGAACAGAAGCAACTAATATTGAGATATAAATCTAAGATTCTAATATAGATCTTATTAATTGAATACTTAATATGAACTGCTATTAAAAATAGATATAATTACTTTATACTCATAATGCTAAAACGTAATCTTAGAATTAATAGCAGCGCAATAGCTTTAGAATAACTTTAAAGTATTAAGAAAATATATAAGATTATTTGATAGAGCAACAAAAACTAACAGCAAATACAATAAATTATGGAGGCATAGTATAAATTATAACTCAATTAAATTTAAATTAAACATAAAGCACTATTCTATTCACTTAACAGCGTTATTAAAACGCTTATATTTATTTAAATAATATAGTAATTGAACTTGGCTTAAAAGCTAACTAGGCTGATTAAGATAGAATATAAACATAACCTAAATAAATATTCTAATTTATTTTATTAAATATATTAAAAAGAAGAGAAAATGAAGATTAGCAAGTATCAAAAACTAAGCAAAGAACGAAACGGAGATAAACCAAGCTAGAAGAGAAAAAAAATCACTTGAATATTCTTCATTGTATCAAGATAAACTATTATAAGTAAACTAGGAAATTTCTTAGATGATAGACCAGGAAAATGAATTCTTATTAGAATAATATGACAAAATGAAAAATTCATCAGCAAGCAGCATAAAATAATTTATTCTTTCAGAGAGAATAAGAAAACTGATTATGCATATTGAACAACTTAACTTAGATATGAAATGTTTAAGAAAATAATTGCACAAAATTAATTTTAAACAGAAGATCAGTAATAGCTCTAGTCCTAAAACAACTAAATAGAAGAAGTTACAATGATTACTGAAGGAACTAAGACTGATATCAGAACTAGTCAATTAAATTATTAAAAGAATATGAAAGAAATAAGACAACAAAAAGAATGAAAAAATTTGAGAGCTTTATTCTTTTAAATACAAATAGAATTAGAAGTTAAAAAGGTGCTATTTCAGTTCTTCTCAGTATCTAATAAAGTACTGTTCTGGCTATAAAATGCTTAAAAGACAAGATGAGTAACCTGAATAGAACTATCAAGAACTATTATAAATAGCAATAGAATCTACAAAAAAATCGGACACAGAAAAAACTTAGTAAGATGGAGGGGAGTGGTAACCATCTACATAAAAAAAGATTGAAAAATTCAGCCTTGGTAAAAAACGAATATCTGAATTGATTGAAATTACAAAGAAAGCATTTATTAACTTTTTGGTATGCATTAATAGCATCAAATTAAATATATATGTAAAATTGTTTTAAATATATAAATAATAAACAAAAAGCTAAACTTAATTTATTATTATTAACTATTTAATTATGCTTATTTAGATACTAATTCAAGAAGATTCCAATTATTAATTATTTTAATAAGAGATAAGATATTAATAATTCGCAGAGTGTAAGAGGCAATTTTAATGTGAAGAAGAATATTGAAATATAGTTAGATAAATTTAAAATCCTTTACTAACTATTACTAGTTTAAAGTTTTTCTAAATAATTCAATAAAGATTGTAGGCTGTAAATAATTTAAATAGCTAAAATATCTACTCAAATATTGAAAAATATTTAATGGATATAGAATTAAGACTATTTTTCTTATAAAAAGAAAGAATAATTTAAATTATGATGGACTAAAAGAGAATTAGGAATAACTTGGTATGCTTTTCTTAAATAATATATGAATAAAATAATAAATTCCAAAGTATCCTCTTACAATTATATGTATACCAGAAGGCATCTTATAAAATAATAATTACTTAAGCTTAAAATTAGGTAAAATATCCCTAAAGAAAATGAAATAATGAGACATTAATTGAAATTAATTAGCAGAGCTTTGAGGATTTCTAATCTAAAAAGAACCTAAATTTGGAAATCGATTAATTTAAGAGATAAAATATAAAAATGAAAAATAAATAATCTTTAAACATATAACATTAGAGATTTAATCTAGTAAAAGAAAATAATTAGAATTAATTTATTATACTATAAATAAGAAATTAAATAAGAATATTTAAAAAATACTAATTTCCTTATGTATTTAAAATTTATTAAAGGAGATTTAATAAATAAGAAAAATTAAGTGGGTGAAAGAGACAAGACTTATCATTAGTAAATTAGATAATGTTATAATGATTTATGTGTATAATTATCATAATTGTTAATTAATGCAATATGATTACACAACTATTTATAAATTTTTAAAGCAAAATAATTGAATACTAAGTTTCTACTAATATGGCTAACGTTCGGATATAAAAGAATAAGCATATTACAAAAATATAATGGTTAATTTATAAAAATGATTCAATTCTATATCTCTAGATTTAATAAATTTGCATTTAAATTCTAAGAGACAATTTATCTAATTCAGGTATACAGAATATTAAGGAAAAATTATATTTATCAAATGGTATGAAAACATTAAAAATGCTTTTATAATTAGATAAATAATTTGGTTTAGTTTAATTTGTCATTATAAACAAATTGAATAGATATAAAAAGAGATTTATCATTTAATTAAATAAATAAAAGATTAATCATTATCTTCAAAGTTTAATAAAAATGCTTTAATAGAATTATAAAATCAATAATCAAGAAGATTTTAATTAAATAGTATGAAGTTATAATATAAATCTTCTTTTTAAGCTAAATAAAATATTATTTTCACTATTTAAAAAATTTATTTAAAACTAAAGCTTTCAAATAAATAAAGCTCTATTAAAATTAACTTCTTTTAAGTATTGCTATTGAAAGGTAGAAAGAATCATATTATATGAATTACGATTTGATTAAATTTAAGTAATAATTCCTTAATAGCTTACTATAAATTATTAGATTTCTTACCCTATCTTTGATTACTACTTTATGAATTAAGAAATAAAATATTTTATAGCTTGCAACTTATAATGTCTCATCTTATTTGCAAATTATATATTTTCTTATCCTTTTTTATTACAGATTTTTAGTTGAAATCTGGATAAGACTAAGAATGAACTTAGAGTGATTTATGTTCTATAAGGATGGTAATTTTTCTTAATGAAAAACTTGGTTATGTATATATAGACATAACGCATAATTTTCTCTTAAATGAGAAATTAAACGAGATTATTATGAGTGATCTGCCTGTCTTTAGCTTATGAAATGAAATGCGGAAGGATAATATTATCATCAAGCTTGTTTGGTATTCATGAACTTTGCATTTTTGTTTATTTTGATGTAAATTAAACTTAATGCGCAGTTTGATTTAAATTGGCCATTTTTTTCAAATATTATAAAATTTTCCAAATGGAAACTTTTGCAACTCCTAAACATAATTTAAGCATAGAAATTCCAACAACACCATAAAAAAAGGTTGTACTTTAACAGAATATTGGAAATCTAAAATCAAGCAGAAAGCTAAATTTCGACATTCAGCCAATTTAAACTCCTTAGGTTAAAAATTATTAAAATGAGTTTACAAGCACAGCTTCTCAAGGTATATCAAGACAAGATTAAGGTCAAGTAATGTGAACTTAGGATGATTCAGATTCAATTTTAAGTACAAATAGTAACATATTTGCTCCCTTTAATACATCATATACAGCTACCCCAAGTACTAAAAGTGCATAACCTAATTATTCTTTATCTAAAGGTATAAATCAGCAAATTTTAGGTACTACATGATAATAAAATAAAAATACCAATAATTCTTGCTTATCAGAAGTTTAAAAGAAATTGCTTTTCTAGTTTTTAGATGAATTTGAGGATATAGAAATAAGAGATACAGAAGCAAGAGATACAGTTAGTTTCAAGAATTTTAATAGGGTTAAAATCTGAAGCATGGAAAGGAAGATTTGATAAAATTAACATTTAATTCATTTTTATTAGAGCAAATTTTGACTAATAAGTTTGAATATAATATCTAAAAAATGTCCCCAAGCTATCTAAACTGGCATTCATATTTTTAGTATTTAAGCTACTTTTACATTTATATTTGGATTTTATACTAAATAGATTAACTTCAGGGAAAAATAGCAAAAAATATAGATATTAAATTCCTAGAAAAGTTTATATTTATAAGCTTACCGAAATATTGCAAGCAAATATACTTTTAGCAATTTAGAATATTCACTAATAAGAGTTTCCACATAATAAATGTGTCTAGTTTAGTTTAGCTAGTTTATCAAGAGTAAATAATACCTTACTTAGTTTTTATTTTACTTTAATTTTTCACGCAACAGAATTTTATTTTCTTAAAATAATAAATATTTATAAATATCTCCATTATGTATATTTAATGCTCATAAGTTGATATAAATGTCAATAGAATTAAAAAAAATTAGTGGGTCTATAATTCTCTACTTTAACAAGCCCATTTATCGTTTGATTTATAGTTATCTTTGAATATAAAATATATTGCATTTATTCTTTTATCAATTTATTAGTAGTTAGAAAATATGATTTACTAACTTAAAAGATCATAGGCATTAGTAGCTCTTTATCTTTTACTATTTAAAAATAAAGTATTTAGCAGCATTTTTCCAAATTATTCTTTTAATCCTCACTGACTTGTCGTGATAAAGATATATAAGAACAAAGACTTAAGTTGAATGAAGTTCTTAATTAGACTTTAAGGAAATGCTTCAATTTTTGATATTTCAAAGATCTATTTAACTTGAAATGGTAAGTTTAATTATATCTCTTTAATAAACTTCGTTTAATATTTATCATTTGGATAGATTAGAAATGCTTAAATTCTCCATTGATATGAAAAGCATTATTCGACATAAGAACTACTAATTAATTATTAAAGCTAAATACTTCTCACTTCTCCCATCTATTAAGCAATAATCTCTATATAACCTTCTATTTTAATACCTTCTTCTATATCTAGCATTATTTCATAACTTAGATAGAAGTAAAGGAATAAATTTACTATTTAAGTATTCTTAAGTTAAGCTGCTTTATCTTTTAATTATTGTCTTAGTTAATTTTTTAGGTCTCTTCAATAAAAATATAGTAAATTATTATTTTTCATATAAATAGATAATAATTACAATTTACTTTAGTTTAGCATCTTAACTCTAAGCCATCAGATTATACTATATCTTTAGTTTCATCTTTTAATAGATTTAAATGAACTTTAAAGAAATAACTTTGTGTTAAAGGTTAATTTTATTATTATATAACTAGTAAAGTATTTTTATTTGCTGTCCTTTTAATTATTGGTTGATGTATCATCGCACTACAAAAGGAATTATATTTTCGCTTTTTCCTTCATTTGTTGGAAGAGATAGAGTCTTGATTAGAATTGAAATACCATTTATAAAATACTTCTAAGGTTATCTTTTTTGCATTTAAAATAATAGATTTTTAAATAAATATATTTAGCAAGATTTAAAGTAAGAAGAACACCATTGCTGGAATGGAGAAAACATAAAAGAAAGATATAAAATAAGAAAGAAAAAATATAACGCTAAAGATTAGATTAAGATGTCGTTTCAAAAAATCTATTTATATTATTAATTTTAAGAAGAAACATCAACATTAAAGACTTAAAAAGCTCTCTTGACATAAAGTAAAACGTTAAGCAAAGATATTTAAGATTCTAATATCATAAATATATCTAGATTAATTATAGTTTTATTATAAGGCTTAGTTATTATTATTCTTAGTCAGATATTACCATAATAATTTCGTACATTATTAAGCCTTACTTTTATATCTTAGAATTTAACTCTCCTATTATTATTGCTTTATATAAGTCGTATCATCAACTTATTAACTAAATTAACGGATTTATTAAATGTACTTTAATTTACTAAAGATAGTAAAATTTTTATATAATGAAACTACATAAATTTATCACGCTTATACAAAAGGAGACATACTTTAATTTCAATTTTATAGATAAATTAGCTATGCAAATTACTTGCAACTAAGCTTAATTCTTGATATATTCAATTCAAATAGTTCATATTTATCAGTTTAACTTCTATCTAAGATAAGTAATCAGAAGCCACTTTAAGATTATTATCTAGTAGATATACATTCAGTTTAAACTTTATGATTATAGCATTTGGATGATGATATTCCTAAAGAAATTTGAAATGAATAAACTGAGACTAAAATAAGAATTATAAGCATAGCAGCTATATTAGTATTTAGTAGAATTTTATAGTTTAAGAGTGTTATAAAATGGAAGAATTTGAATGTACTGTATGTATGAGATTATTATTAGATCCTGTTACTATTTCATGTGGACACACTTTTTGCAAGAATTGCTTATTAAAAGCTTTAAAAATGTAACCTTAGTGTCCTTAGTGTCGCGAGCCATGCTTTACTTAACCCAATAGACTTCCAATAAATATAATGATATAGAATCATATCGAAAAGAATTATAAGGAATAGCTATAAACTAGGAAAAATGAAGATGAAGAAGATGAAAATTAGCAATTGAAATATAAAGCAGATAAGCTTAAGTTAGGATAGTAATTACCTTTGTTTATACTTTAAAACTTTCTTTTTGGTCCTTCAGAAGTTGTAAAATTTAGAATTTTTGAGCCTAGATATATCTAAATGATAGAAAGAATCTAAACTGGAGAAAAATTATTCGCTATATGTGATATAAATACTTAATTTACAGTAGCTGCAGCATTAAAGTAAGTTCAAAGACTGAATATAAACAATTCTAATTATAGGATGGTTTATGAAATAATTGCTGTGGTTTGTTGCCCTCTTAAAACAACCTAGATTCTTGATGCTTAAATGCAGCCTGTAGAATTCTAAAATAAACAAGTTAGAGAAAATGTGTTAAGAGATAGCAATAATCTTTATACAGCTGAATTTTAAATTATAAAGGATGAAGATGAAATAGATTAAGAGATGAAGAGTTTACAAAACGAAATCAAGAACTTTGTTATAATGCACATTTAAAGGATCTCCAATTCAGATAAGTTTTACCTAGCTTAAAGCTATGATTAGACATAACTTTAGTCATTGCAAGAATTTTCTTGACATTTGGTATCGCTTTTGTAAATGCCAAAGGAGAAAAAAATTAATTTATTATAAGAATGTAGGAGTACGAAATAAAGACTTAAAGAAATAAAACTATTTCTAAATGATAAACAACCTGGCAGTTTATCAATTCTTGAAATGTAAAGAAAATCTGGAGATTTTAAATAGAGTTTATACGTTTTCCTGGTATTTCTTTTTGTTCTTTGGATTACCAACTACTTAAAAAATTGACTAAAGACATTTCAAAATAATAGATTTTAAAATAGATGTATTTTTCATTAAATTTTTCAATGCTCTAAGCTATTTTATTATTACTTTATACCTTATTTTAAATAAATAATTTCATAGATCTTTTTATTTTATTATTTTGTTTAACTATTTCTTTACCAGAAAAATTTAATTTAAAGATAGAATTTTGGATGATTTGTGAATTTTATAAATTTAAAATTTAGATAATTCTTAAGAAATTTAAAGTTTGTGTTGACTTATTTAAACTGGAGATAAGTGGTTTAAGTATATTATTAAGAAAATCAAAATTAACTCTAGTTTTTTTGGTTTTTCATTAATGCTTTAATGGTTCGATCCAAGTCCCATTAATATTTTGTAAGGAATTTTAGATTTTTTTCTTCATCTGTAAATCCCATTTTTACTAATTTTTCTTCTTTTCGTTTGTTATTTTCCAGTTATTACTAATAATAACTCTCTTAAACTTTAACTAAAATTTTAATGTACAAGGGTTATCCAAACTTTATTCCTTTGTAAGTCATTAGTTATCAAGAGTTACTATATTCTCCTGGCTAGCTAGGTATCGTTAATTTTAATTATATATAGGCTTTTTCTCCTGGTTTTAGAATAGGGACTTCTGGAAGTTCAGCTTGAAGAACGCCTTTTAAAAGCACTAGAAAAATTTAGGGTCATTTATAATTGCCTGAATTAAATATCAGAAAGTCTTTTTTTACTTACTGATTTGGCTGAAAACACATGTTTTCATTCAAGTCAATATCTTCCAGAATTTTCATGTCATAATTCTTTTTAACTTTATCATTGAATTGATGAACTTTTTACTTTATTCTATTAAAAATCTTTTAGCCGAATCACTTTTAATTGCTCTATTACTTTTATTTTTCTGAGTATGATTTTTTCTTATTTACAATTTAGAATTGCTATTTTATTTCTTCATTACAGTTATTAAATATGCTTGCTTAAACTTTTTCAAATGCTTAGTTATTCTTCGACTCTTCCCTTAACTATAGCTTATTTTCTTACTCAATGGTAGAAATAAATTTTGATGATTGCTATTATTGATCTTGATTATTCATTTCCTCTTATTAAAATTAAGGTTAGTTATTTATATTTTCTGCTTATTTTTCTTAATCCACTTAATCTGCATTTTCTTATTTTTTAAACTTTAAGAAAATGTGTCCATGAGTCTCATTTTACTCACATTCCTCACATAAATTGTAATTCAAGCATTGATTGCATTTATATCTAACTCCAACAATTTGCTTTTAGCATTAGTTGCAATAAAATCCCCAATGGACTATCTTTTGAATATTTTCTCTAATATTTATCACAAACTAATCCTTAGAAACTTTATTTTTCAGTTTAATAAGTTTAGGAGTGATGATGTTCTAAATAAGATTCTGAATATATTAATTAGTATATTAAAATCAATTTTCAGCAAGTTACTCTACATTATTAGCAAACTATTATTTCTGTATATCCATTAAATCTGAAAATGATTTTTTTTCTTCACTGTTTCGTTCACTTAGCTACTTCTAATAAATAGCATACTAAGATTCGTTTAACTAATATCTTTAGTTTTCTATAAGACTATTTAATTCTTAGAGCTCTCCTAATTTAATTGTTTCTTATTTCAATACCGAATTTTAGTCTTTCTTCAAAAACTTTTTTTTGCTGTTGTACCTTTCTATTTCATAAAGCTTTACTTTTTTAATTTGCTTATTGCTTATATCCTCAATCACTAATTGCAGGCTTTCATCATCTGAAATAAGTATCTAAGAGTTATTACTTTTATAGTATATAAGATCAATCTCTTAAACTTCTTGGATTTCTTAGGTAATTTAGGCGATAAATAGTTTATAAGTAGAAAGTTGGATATTTAGCTTGGCTACTTTATCCTTTAGATAAAATTTAATTAAATAGCTTTATTTTTCCATTTCTTGATTTAGTCTATTTATTATCTTTATAAATAGAACACCAAACATCTCTATTAATGCAATGCTTCTTACTTACTTTTTCTTATCCTTTAACTACCTATTTGCTTCTTAAACTTCTTTTGCTCCCTTTATATTAACTAGAACTGAAAAAGATTTTCTAAAACTAAAGTTAAGCAATAAGGTATAATAGGATGTGTAGAAGAAGAAAAAAAGAGTTTGAAAGCTTAAAAAGAGTTTTTAAATAAGATTAAAGTACTAAAATCTAAGTATTAATTAAAGCATTACTAGCAAAGCTAATTGTTATATCTTATTTAAGTATCTACAAAGCCTATTTAGCTAAATTATAAGGTTGCCTTTATTATAAATTTAACTTAAACTATTTAATCTATGTAATAGCAAATTCATTAAAGACCACAATAATCTCTTGAGAGATATAAGGAACAGGAAGGTTATGCAATAAAGAGTTTCTAGGATAAAATAAACAACTGTAGAATTAGATGGACGCAGTTCAATAAACAGCTTAAATTTTGCTAGCTAGATAAATTAATTTTAGATGTTTTAGTATAAAATAAAGATCAGTCTTTAATAAATTTGTGTTGTGTAATAATATAATTTCAGATAAATTAAATTTATTATATGCAAGTCTTTAATATTTAAGCAAGGAAAGCTTAAAATTAAATTTAATATTGCGAAATGACATTTCATAGATAATCTAATATAAATCAAAGAGATTCAAGTTTGTTAATACTAGTTCTAAGGCTTTTATATAAGATTAAGTATAGAGAATTTCAATAGATAAGTCATTCTATATAATAATACTTTGGATAATTAGATTTGTAGAAAAATTAAATAAGATTAGCATAACAAAAGCATATAGCTTGTATAGTTTAATATTAAACATACTTAAATTAAAGTTCTATTAATTATAAAATAATATAATTAAAAATGCTATTAATTATATTATAGTTAGTAGTTTTAGCTTTATTTATAAATAAGTTGAATTTAATCTTGTAGTAGCTTTGTATTTAGTTAATTAAATAATCCTTTTAAATGTTTAAAGAAGATTGATTAAACTTTAATAATAGGCTGCTAGATAAGAAAGAGCTAGACAAGTTATTACATTTAGATTCTTTTTACTTAAAAAGTTTAATTTTTACTTTTGAGTAAGCGAATCTCATTAAAGTAACATATGATTTGGATACTTTTTTATTAACAGTAAGTTAGTTAATTAGATAATAAGACTGTAAGATAGACATTTACAGTTAAAAAGTTAATTAAAAGCTATTTAGTTTATTAGACATAAATGTAATGATTATATCTAATTGTATAGTTAAATTTAGATATCTAAGTGTCAAACTAAATATAAAATATAAGAAAGTATAAAGAGCTTATTCAATAGTAGCTAAATGCTTATTCTAGCTTATAGAATATTAAGAAAATAGATTAGGAGGATTAGTAATATTTAAATGCTCTTAAGCTATAACTAAAATAATAAATGTATAAAAAGTAAAAATTAGCAATAGTAAAAACAAAGAGTATGAGTATAAATCTCATATGGGCTACTTAAATTCTGAAATATATTATATATATAAGTATATATTGAAAGCATATTCAGATAGGTTTAGAATGAACTTAATAATCTTGCTAACTTCGAAGTAATCTTATATAGATTGAAATAAGCATCAAGGAGTGCTTTAAAGTGCAGGAATAAGTAAATTTTTAAAATTATATGAAACATCTAAACATAAAACTTCAAGTATAGTCCTATTCTTAATTTTTTTATTTGTCATCTAATTTTCGATGCTAGAAGCTGCAAATCCCCTTATTTAAGAAGCAGATATTTTTAAATATAAAAGCTAAATATCTAGCCAGCTAAAAGAATTATTACATCTTTACTAGTTAAACTTGAAGCTAAAGTTAAATCTATCTTCTTATTCTAGAAATAATAAAAAAGTTTCCAAGTATCAGTGAAGTAAACTTTATTTGCTATAATATTTTAATATTTTATTAAATGTCCTAATTTAAATCAAGAAGCATGAAGAATAGTTAATTTTCTTGCAGTTAAAGTTTAACCAGAATTTAAATAAAATTGATGTCACATAGTTTATAAAGATCTAATTGATACTTTAGCTTAAAGTGAATAAGCACTTATTAGTATTTTGTTTAGAAGATTAATTAATTATTCAGTCTAGTAAATAAATTGCTAAGTCTC
Organism: Loxodes magnus; assembly: GCA_946699065.1. Taxonomy (NCBI): domain Eukaryota; phylum Ciliophora; class Karyorelictea; order Loxodida; family Loxodidae; genus Loxodes; species Loxodes magnus. The sequence continues at coordinate 413,823 of CAMPDV010000008.1, read as the reverse complement.
AAAGATGTATGCTAAAGAAGTATTTTTGCTCTGTTTTAGTTATTAAAGGCAAGTTTAATTAAAAGATCTAATGATTATTGTGCTAAATTGTATTGTATAAATAATAATTAAAACTAGCAATGTAAAATTATTTAAAATAGAACTATTTGAATAAGTCTTAGAGTTTGTTTTTCTCTTATACAATATAGTAGCTTTATTATATAAAGTTAGAGTAAGTGATATAAAGTTGCTAATAGGTTTAGCTTTTATAATGATATATATAAAATAAAAAGATAATACTAACTTAAAAAATAAAGTACTAAAAATAGTGTATTGGAAGAATTCTTCTCTCTTATCAAAGGGTTATTGAGCGCAAATGTACTCCTTTTTTTAAAAGTTCGTAAGTTTCTCTGAAAAGGCTTTAAATACTTGGAAAGGCATATGAGTTTTTGCAAATATTCATATCTTAATTCCATGGATCCACAATGACTAAAGGTGAATATTCGTTTGGAGGTAGATCAATAAAAACACTATTTAAGTAAAAATTAACTTACTTTGGATCTGTAATATTAATTTGAGTTTTTCTTGGATTGAAAGCATTTCCATAAAAAATTAAAAAACCTTTAAGCACTGACTATAGATTTTATTAATCATGGTATTCTGGATGCTATATCTATAAATAAGCTCGACACATATGAACAACTCCAAGGCTACCAATACCTCCAGTATAAGGACAATGCAAATTATTCCGATACAAAATTCTTTTGACAATTAATATTAACTGTCTTAAAAAGGGAGTGAAGTGAAGTAACTCTCTTATTAACTCATTGGTTTATAATCCAAGATGTGCCACTTATCCATTATGCATTCCTTCATCTACTGTAATATCTATTTTAATTTTGTTATTTAGTTCTTTTTAAGCATAGTAAACTGTATCTTATTTTATTTGCCATTAACCTTCAATTTCCTAAATTTTTAATTCTTACTAGTTTTAAAACAGGAATAGCAGCAGTATCAATAATTTTAACCTTGCTTATTCAGTCCAATTTTTAGAACTGTTCTCCTAGCTATCTTACTACTTATAAAACATCGGTTTTATTTTAGACAAATATATTCTAGAGAACCATATCAATATCACTGCTAGGTAGACTAATTCCACTTGAAAAAGAACCAAAAATTTAAGCCATGCATGATTGGTAATTTTATATGATTATAGTTTTTATTTTTCATATGAAATCGCTTTTGTTCTTATATGATTCTTTTACCAAAGCACATGTTTCATAAAAAAATTGACTAATCTATTCTGATTATGGATCTTGCTAGGCGTATTTATCAAGTGGATAAGGTTAATTTCTTTTTTAGAACTTTTTATACCCTGGAAATTAACCTAGTTTTTAAAAGCTAAAAAATCTACTTGATCAGTATTTCTGATCTTAAGTAAATCCAGAATTAAGAGGCATTTGAAATTATTAATACTAAGGCTAAGGAGCTCAATACTATTATCTTGGATATTTTTACTATTAATATGCCTAATCTTGAAGAAACATATTTTCTTGAAATTTAATTGTCTTCTAATCAAATCCTTATTCTTTGAATGCAAATTCATATTGTTCGTTGCTCATTTAGAGTTCTTATTGAGAATAGTCTTAAAATTGCTATGTTTATAAAGCCATCATTATTTATTAGCTATTTTCTTTTCTTTAGTTTTCTTATCCAGGAATATCTTCATCCACTACTTTAATTACATTTTACATAGAGCTTTTCTTAAAAAATTCTTCCTAGTTTTACTCATTTAACTTTTAGTTGCTATCATTAAAATTCATATTATTCCTTTAGGGATTTAATTTATTATTGTAATTTTATATATTATCTTAGTCCTTAATCTACTTATCGCTTTACTGTCTTACTTACTCTACTTTTTAATTTTATTTATAGTTAATTCATTTTTAGGCATTCTATTTGTTGTATTATCTATGATTTTGAAATTCCTAATTATTAGGATGTGAATTGCTTTTTTATTTTTAATTAAATTGAGTTAAAGGATTTTATTTACTCAATTTATCTTTATTCTTCAATAGCTTGTCTTTCTTCTAATTTCTATTTTTTCTTTGCTAGTTTCTGTTCTTCTTATATTACTTATTTTCCATTATCTATTTATTTGCCTCGTCATTTAATTTTTCTTAGTTATTACTTAAACTTGTCTTATTCATTTCTACTCCATTAGCTTCTTTTTAAATAACTTAAGCTTTTACAATTTTTTAAGCTTCTACTGTCGTAGTTTCTTGATTTTAATAATTATTATTGTATTTATTTCTTCTTTTAGTTGCTATTTAGAAGCCTTATTCTCTTTATATTACTTAATCAATTAACTCTTTTAGATACTTATTTAAAAAATCTTTTAATTCCTCTTCAAACTAAATCTTCTCTTTTCTACTTTTATCTGATGAAGTTAACGTTTCTACGGTAGAAATTGATTCACCGTCACTTGAGTCTCTTATAACTTCTTTAGGCATGCATGGGTCAGATTTTCTAGATTAAATAATTTATTATTGCTAACTATTAGAGGAAAATGATTCCTCTTATTAGGTTTGCTTACTTTCAATTTGCTCTTGGTTTTTATAATGAATTTTCTTCTTTTTATTCTTTTACTTATTCAGTTTTTTAAAATTTTCAGCTTCTTCTTTTTTTATTAGTTCTTCTGCGTTTTTGTTGCTGAACGCATTTTAAATCTTGTATCCTACTTGTCTGGCAACAATATCTAAAATAGTTCCTGCTCTTTCTAGCTGAGAACTATAAAGAAAATCTATATAAGCGCATTCATTTTAATTCTAGGCCATTTGAATGATTTCTTCGACTGATTCTTAGGAGTTGTATTTCTAAATTTTTTGGTACTGCTATTGGCTAATTACTGAATGTTTATTTGGATAAACATTTGGTCAGACATTGTTATAGTAGAAAGGAAAGTTTCCAATAAATAATAATTAGGTTTGCTTTTGATTTTGCATTTTCTTACTTTCTTCCTGGAAAAATTTATTTAACTCTTCTATATCTCCAATTATTTGCTAGCGCTTATTCTTTTTAGATTACTTTCAAAAATTTATTAGCTTTTCTCTGTTATCCAAGTAGAGGCCTAGCTCTGATAGTTCGAATTGAAATTAACCTTCAGGCTATCTTCTAGGATCCTAATTACTACTCTCTCAATATTTAGTTCAAATTGTTTTCTCAATGAAAGCAGAAGCCCAGAATGCTAGACTTCCCTCTTATTTTATCCAGCAAGGCATATCCCAAATCCATGCTCTTAAATAAGTATCTCATGAAACCTTGATAGGCGCTCCGAATGCTTGGCCCTCGCTAATTTCTGATAGAACTTCCCAAAAATTATCTAAATCTTCAAGAAAGTCTCCACTTAAAGTAACAGTATCCAAATAGTCGCAAGTATCTATAATTCTCAAGTTAGTCTCAATTTGCCTCTCAGCTTTGGCTAAGGTTTCTAATGAAGGGCTTTTTTATTTAAAATAAAAGCAAGATTCAAGATTTTCTGAATACATTTAAAAGTCTTGCAGCTAAAATATACCATTCCCGTTTTGAATTTGCTTCAGCAGCATTTATCTTAAAATACTTGAAAGTCAAATATTTTCAATACTTACAGCATTCATTCTTTCTTCGACGGAAAGATCGGAAAACCACTTTTTAATATTACTCTTAAGAATTTCACTATCAGATGTTACTTCAGCTTTTCTTTAAATATCAACTTTGTATTTATTTTTCTTTCTTGAACTTTTTGGCGAGTTGTAATTCGAAGAAGTAGGATACGAAAATTTATTTTCGAATAAACTGCTTAATATGTAAGCTTAGTTAGCGTTTGCTTTCATTTTTAAATAATAAATAAAGCATAAATTAATGTAATTACTAAGATTTTTATTTAATTACCTATATTTTTACATCTCAGTACTTAACCAAACTTCTTTTATTTATATACTGTAGGTATTTTATCTTCTGCTTACATTCTTATTATTTACCTTATATATAAGCCTTTGATTTTATTATAATGAGGGTACATTTCCTTAGATAGGGTTATAGTTATCCATCTACTTAGTTATTAAATTAAAATGTTTTATTCTCTTAATTTACATTAAGTTTATAGCTTGTTAATCTGATTTCTTACAAATATAATAAATTTCATTGATAGGTATATTTGGCTTATTTAAATCTGCTAATATAAATATATATTTAGGTATTAAATTTAGATGTTGGTTTAATTAAGTTTATTATTCGTCACCTTTCTATTTGCAAAATCTACTCCTAGGTAATTTTCAAATTCTTTATCTTAAAAAGCCTCACTCAGTAAGACTTTTAACTGTTCTTGGTCTCTTTAATCATTTTTAGGAAATACCTCTCTCCAACTGTGTCTATAACTACGGGATCAGTTATGAAACACAATGCTTTAAGGAGGATTATATACTTAAGTACCATTTTTAAAGCATTTGTATAGAAGGAATAGTTCTTCACCAAAAAATACTCCTTCCATGTCTTATTGGTAAGGAATGAATTCTTCAAGTCTACTTAAATAGAATCCTGCTGCTAAAAATTGAGTTTTAAAAGGAATGTGCTACAAAGAGTTAGATTTGCAAATCTTAGCAGTAGCTTTTGGTAGGCTAATTTATTAGTAATCTTGATAGAAATCTACAATCTAAAAGACAACTGGAAAAAGATTGTTACTTCCTATATTCTATGGATAGGAAGTCAAAATACTCTTACCACTAATTTAACTCAATCAAAAAACTAAATTAGAATCTCATCTTTTGGAGAATCTCATATGACTATCTAATTACAAATAAAAAGAATTGCCTATGTTAGTCATTTGCATCATCTTTTCTTTTAATCTTTATTGTATTAAATATCTAGCATAGCAAGGTCCTTTTGCTTATCTATAATCTACTTTCATAATTTCTATTTATTCCTTTCATTATCCAATATCTTCATTTATTACATTTCAGCTGTCTTCTTATTCATTAATCTAGTTGCATATAAACACTCTTAACTTTTCAGGAAACTCACTATTAAGAAAAAGGTTTGATAAAGTTTAAGGTAAATCAGGATCTCTATAAGAAGCTATGCTTATTACCATCTCAGAAAATTATGCTTCACCAACTATTCCAAACTTAAAGGCTTTTTATGTGACGTTAGATTAGACCTAAAGAGGATTTACTAAAACTATTCTGTAAGGAAAATATGATATTTTGAAGCGTTTGGATGTTACTATTTGAGAGATATCTGATGATTATGGTTCTACAAAAATATAAAGTTAATAAATAGATTTTTGATCTAAAGTCTCTTAAGAAGATTAATTACTTTCGTAAAATTGAATTCCCTTCAATTACAAAATGTTCTAAACTAGTTCTATTGCCTAATTTTTTATTTAAACTTCATTCTCATTTGATTTTTCTTAATTAAAGCTAACATCATCTAATACTACAAAGCCATCTTAAATAAGTGATTATCTGCTTTCTTCAATAGACTTGACAGTTCTTTAATTAATGACTATCTCTTAGAGAGATTAGCTTATTAAGCTTTGAACATTTAAAGGTAATTTCTCTAGAATTGCTTTTTCCATTTCTCCTTAATAATTAGACTAATTATTTGATATAATGATAAATAATTTTCTTAAGTTAATCAATTTAGGAAACTAAAAAGTGCCTATATTCTAAGTTACTTATATACTTATAGTTAAAATAGCATAATTTAAGAATAGTTATACCCTTAATTTATTTAAATTGCATAGATATAAAAAGCATCTTATTACTAACATACTTTACCTAACTAAAGTAAGTTTTAATAGACTTATTCTCTAATCTATTACATTAAGAAGTACTATCTTGTATCCTTAGGAATTATGATAAGCATTATAAGTCAAAAGGAAATTCTTTAGTATTTAATGCATTTATTCTTATTCAGAGAGTCAATTATTAATTATAGATTAAGGAAGAAGATATCGACTGAACTAAGTTTAATAGATATAGGAGTAATAATATATAGTAGTATATCTAAAGCAATCTTAAGAGTAACTTAATATACATTTATATGAAGGATTTTTCACCATCATATTCATAAGGAATATTTATTACTATAAGTACGTACACAATAGTTCATTATATTTTAAGCTTAAAATGAAATTCTTACTATGTTTATTATTTCCGTCTTTGAGCATCAGATTTAAATTGCTGCAATATCTTATTTTAAAGCCTCTAAAAGATTACTTCGAGTTGTAGTTGAAATTAATGACGTTAGCTAATAAAATTGATATTTTAGGAGAGAAAGAAAATAAAAAACTATTTTATAGCCTTAAAAAGGTATGCTAATGAATAGTAGTAAACACAGTACTGACTGCTATAAATCAAATTCTAATGAAGGAATTAATTTCTACAAATTACTACTTAAATGAGAAGTTAGTCTTTAAAGCCATTATAGAATGAAAGCATTTATATATTTTAATCTAAACTAAAAAGATAAAAATATTTATTATAAATGATAGAAAGTAAAACTAACTAATTAAAAAATGTTTATAAGCTTGCTCTTAAAATAATAGAAATTAACTTTTAGACATTTTGGAAAGCATATCCAACTATTCTTATCTAACTTCAATTATGCTAAATTATTACTAACTTTGTTTTGAAAACTGCTTTGCTTTGTAAGTTTTAATCTTCTAGCAATTATTGAATTTTGCTTATATCTGAAATTTAAAATAAAATAATTACAAAATCTTAATTACTTAAATATAAATAGGGAGTTAGTAACCTTTTTTATAAATAGAACAAGTTTGTAGTCAAAAAATGTTTCATCTTGTTTGATTTTTCTACTTTCTAACTAAAATATAGGCTTTGGATATAATTTTTGCCATTAGTTCCTTTAGTTTATAGCCTTAAGCGATAACTGAGTAGCTAGGCCATTTTATCTAAAAGGAAAACATAAGTTCGTAATACTAAGAGGTTAAGTTCAAGAGCTAATAGGAAATTATAGAGTTTTTCGATGATAAGACTTAGATACATCTCTTAATAGACTACACCTAGTAAGAAAGCTATAGCTATCTTATATCATTTCTATGTGAAAGTAAGGAAATTGTTCATTTTATTATTGATGACCGAAGTCTCAACTAAAAGCTTTTTGGAAGATTTTCCTATTTTATAACTCCATCTGATAAGTAAATTGCAGACTGTATGGTAATTTTTTTGGATTATTTCAAATTTAATGATATAGGTTATTTATTAGATCTCGATTAATAGCAAGAAGTAAATTATATAAAAGAGAAAGTTGGGGATCCTAGACTTTATTAAATACTGAGTAGATAAAATTACGAATTTCTAAGAGATATTCTTGTCACCTTTGCTAGAGTCAAAGGAATCAAAGTTTGATATCAAGCTTTTGATTAATTTGACTGATGGCTCAAAACTTCTATTCGTAATAATATTTTTACTTCTGGATCTGCTTTTATTTTAAGCTTCAGAGCTTCTAGATAACTACATAAGATAAGTAGCTTAGCAGACGGCCTTATAGGTTTTAATTTTGGCTAAAAAGTTACGGAAAATGAGTTAGATTTTTAAATTTACTGCTTATAATCTGCTTTAAATTGTGTTTTTAATTTGTTAAGTTAGCACAAAGCTTCTTCTGGAAAATCTTTAAATAGTGAGATTTAAAACTAAATAAGCTAGTAAAGAGCCTTAGTTCCAGTTACATTTTAGGTACTTAATACCTAAAACAATAGAATTAGAGTTGTAGGTTATCTAAATCAAACTCATTTTATATAGACTAATGATATTATATGGCCTGGAAATTAAACTGAAATATCTCCATTGCCCTTTATATAAATTCCTTTGAGTTTTAATGCTGATTTGTATAATGCTGATGGGTCCTTTGTTGGATATGTAGGAAAATATTATAAAGGAAGAGAATTTGGCGTTCATTATGTGAATAATAATCTTGAAATATTACCTTATTATAAGCTGAAGGTAGTGAACGTGTATTTAGGAGCTCTAGTTTACAATTATGACTATGTTTATAAAGAATGATCTCTTAAGAAAGATCAATTTGGACTGATGCTTTTCATGCCAATAAGTAGTAGTTTAGCAATTTCTTTATTAGAGTTTTTCAGATCAATGTCATTTAACATTTAGACTTGCTCAGGAACAAATAAAGGGTCTCCATTAGGAAACAAATAAAGATACCCTAACTTCGTAAGAACTGTGATTGATGCATAATTTGAAGGTCAAATTTTAGCTACTGCAAGTTTTAAAGAAGAGTGAATGAATATAGGATTAGTTTATGGCAACAATGCTCTAGGAATTGGATTATATCTTAGCTTTTAAAAGACAGCAGAAAATTATGGTATAAGAATCGTTAATAACGTAACAAAAATTCCTGAAACAATGCAAAATGCAAACGAAAGCGAATGACACTATATTATTGAAGAAATATATTAAAAAAGCAGAATTTTCTTTATTTTCCATTATGAAGTAGACACGTAAATTATTTTATCATACCTCTATGATCTAGGAGCGAGAGGAGGAGATTTAGAAATAATCGGAATTAATTGATTGAGTGAGACGTTTATCTCAAAAAGCGCTAATCCAGAAAAAATAGGTGAGGTAATAAAAGGAACAATTTAGTATATTGCTTAAGGTTGGGCTGGAGATTTTGGATAGAAAATAAAAAGTGAATTAGAAACTTGATCAAATGAAGAAGCAGTTTTATATAGCGCTTTTGAATTTGATACTGTATTATTGGCAGCACAGGCACTCAAATCTATTATTTAAGAAGGAAGAGACTATACCTAATATTTAGTTTTGGCTGAATAAATGCGTCAAGAAAGAATAATAGGAGCTTCAGGTAGAATTACTTACTAGTAAGGCACAAATAATAGAGATCCTTATCCTCAAGAAATTTTTAATTACCGTATGAATTAATAAAGATAGTGGACTATAGAAAAAATAGGAATTTACTGCTTGCAATGTGATATAATTTTTAATTTTTAAAAGCCAATTATGTGAGGTGATGGAACGTAAAATGTTACCTTTTCAGACCACTGAATTATGAATTGTCCTTTTAAAGAAACTTCTCGGCGAAAATTTTAGAAAGGAGAAAAAGTGGCTTATACAGTAGTCTTAATTTTTATATTACTTGCTATTTGATTTTCTTATTTAGGAATAAAAATTTGAAGCCATAATTTATTCAAAGAACTTAAAGATCCCGTTTATATTACAATTTATGATTTCATATAGGAGCTTATGATTGTAAATTTCACTATTTCCACTATAGCATGCGGAGCTGCCTTAGAATCTTATTGATAATAATCAAAGACTATCAAAGACTTTATTTTACTAGATTTTGCTAATATGTTTAATAGTGAAGACGATAAGCTTTATTATTCCTAATACTTTTGAAGCTTTATATCTTATATATGAATTGGGTTAACTTTTAGCATACTGACTAAAAGTGAATTCTCAAGTAATGTTTTTTTAAGAAACATTGGAAGTTTAGCTTACTACATATGCCCCATTTTTAATAATTACTTAATAACACCTGCTATTTATAACCTTCTAGATGCTTTTATTTGTATCTAAGCTGCAGATTTGAACTCAAAGTCATTTCTTTAGTTTGATGAATCTTTTTCAATAAAAAGCTGCAAAATATTTTGCTGAAAAGGATCACATTTAAACTCAGTCATAATGTCTGTATTAGGACTAGTAAGCATAATTTCAACTGTTATAATTCTAAGACCACTATGATAAGAACTCTAGATTAGTGTTAATAGACTTAAGTTTAAATAGAAATTTTTGATATATTTTAGTTTTCATTAGATATTCATTGCCTCCATTGATAAATATAGGTATGCTAATGAAGTGTTTCATGCGACTCTATATTTTGTATCAAGTTGTATTTTTACTTTCATTTCTTATAAGATGAAGCCTTGTGCTTATTAGAAGCTAAACGAAATTTTATTCTCTCTAAATTAAATAATTCTGCTGTTTGGATTCCTAGGAATTATCTGAACGTTAACTGGTTATAATGATTAAATTATTTGCTCAGTTACATTCTTAATTGGAGTTCTCTTCATTATAATATATGGATGCTTTAAATAGAGGAAGCATGAGAGCTTGTTATGGAGAATTTAATAAGATCACACTCTTTTATTCAGATGAGCTTTTTAAGCAAAACCCAAAACAGCATACATAGAGAAACACATTCTATCGTAATAGAATAGTCTATAGTTTCGCAAATTTCTAGCACATAATTTGATTAATTTACCAGAATACTTATTAACTATACACTCTATTTAAGAAATTAATTCCCAATTTAAGATTTTCAATTAAGCTTTAAATTTTAATCAAAATATTGGCTATGCCATCATTCATCATGATCTGAACGAAAAAAATAACGATAATCAAGAAAGATCTGAAGGAAAGAATAAAGATGCTAGTTCTATTTTCGAAAGAAGTTAAAATGTTACTTATATTGAAGTAAAACCAGAAATTAAGTAAAAGTAGATAAGAAGAAAAGTTACTAATCAAGAGATTGGATGATAAAGAAATATTAATTATTAACAATAATTATTTTGCTTTCTAATATATGCATAATATATTCTTTATAGTTATCAATTTTATGAGCTTATATTTTCATTTCTTCTTTAAAAATAAATAAATCAGATAGAAAGATAAGCTTCATTCTAAAATGCATGATGAACAAATAAATAGAGCAAATCTTTTGCATATAGTTTATAAATTTATCTAAGTAATTAAGCAAGTTAATTATAAATACTTATTTCACCTATACTAACAGATTTAATATATACAACTAAGTTATAAATAAAGAAGTTTCTTTAAAGTTATTTGTGAAAAATAAATAAATAAATTAGCAAAGCAACTAGTTTTAGTATATGTACCTCCATATAAATAAACTCATGATTAATCACATTAATAATAATCTTTATTCTAGTACATGATATACATTTTTTGTTTTCTTGTAGTAGATAAGCTTAATTTATCTATTTTTAATATCTATATTAGCTAAGTAACTTAATAATAAATCATAAAGTATGTAAATACTTATCATTTCTGCTTTAGTTATTTAATCTTCTTTAATTTTTCGATTTTTCATCTAAAACATCAATAAGGAAATATCTTTACTCCTCATTATCTAAAATATCTTTAGAATGGTATTAGAAAATATTCGCTAATGAAAAAGAGACTGAATTTAATGTTGAATCAAGTTTGTAATTTAAATTAAATTAATTCAATAGAATAAATCTAGAATTAACAGCTGATTCAAATAGCTTTCTATCTCATTTAATAATCATAAAAGAAATAGCTAAAACATTTTAGCAGAGAAATACATTTTCAAAAGTAAATTAGAGATGCCTTAGTTAAAATAGATATTATGGTAAAGTTTTGTGATTAAGAAAAAATTAGATAGCAATTCTGTTTAATAAAGAAGATAATATAACTAAAGTGCTAATGCTTATTTTATTTTTAGGTAAATTAAAAAAATAGAATTTAGATCAATAAATAATTTATTTAGAATACTCGACATAATCATAAGCTTACTACTTTTCTCAACAACAAAAATCATTTAACTACGATTTTTTTGATTTTATGCATTAAAGATATTTTAAATAATAAGAAAAATTACAAAAGTTTTATTTAGTATAGCTAGAAACTTAGTAAAAAATGAATAAAGTAGAATAAGAAGTTAGGAAATAAGAAGGAATCTATAAATAAATGGTGGTGACCATATTCTTATAGATCACAAAGAGTCAAATATTCGAATATTAAAAATAACTAAAAGAAAGAATATTATAAAAAATCACTAGAAGTCATAGAATAATTCTAGTGAATATTATGTTCTTCATAAACTAACAAATGATGGTATGTTTTAGTAATTGTGTATAAAAAATAGAAAAGTTAATTTAATTAAATGTAAGAACAAAAAGAGATATAATCATGCTTTAGAACAAAAAATAATTTTTCCAAGACCAAAATTTAGATTTATGAATTAAACTTTAATTAACTAAAATAACAAATAAAAAGATTAAAGAAAACATTTACTACTGAAATGAATATTTATGAAGTAATGAAGGAAACTTTAATAAATTGATTAAATATTTTTAGAAAGAATTAAAAATCTAAATTAAAACTCTAATTTAAATTAAAGATTTATTAAGCATAGTTAAATTTTTAATTTTATATTGCAACTTAGTATAAAGCTTATAACTAAAAGAAGATTATCTCAATTAAATTTAGAAAAAAAGATAAATAAGAAATATGGCATAGAAAGCCTTTATCATAAGCATTTTGGCATTTTCAATTTCCAACTAAGTGATATCCATGTTGATTATAGATATAAAATAAAATTTTAAATCATAAATTTAAATTAACATTTATTTTAATAATTTCTTTAATATCTACAAAAAATTTGACAAAAATTAATATAATATATTAATAAAGTTGAATCCTCAGATATATTAAAAAAATAAATGTTTAGTAAATCTTTCGATATACAAATAAATGCTCTACTCAAAATCCAAATAATTTAATTTCTTTTTTTGCTTATATTGTTAAATAAATTTTTTGGTATATCCTAATTTTATAAAAATGTTTGGTTGAGTAGCAGTACATTTAATAACACTTAGACTATTTCTACACTCTAATTTAAAACTGCATTTGTTCTCTTATTTTTACTTTTTGTTTAGCTTATAAATTGATGATGTAATTTTAATTCTAGTCAAAAAATATATTAATAATTCTTTAAATTTTTCTATGTATAACGCAATAATTGCAATAGCTTCAATTTAAAATTAAGTAATTTTTTTATTTTTGCACTCATTTTTTAATTTAAAATTCTCTATATCTTAAAATTACAATTAAGCTTTGTAGAAATGTACAAAAATAAAAATTTGATTTTTAGCTATATATTTAGAATTTAATAAATAGCCTAAATAATTATTCTTTACTTTCAGTAAGTCCTCATTAGATGTAAAATAAAATAAAAATTTAAAAGAAACGATATTTTATCATATATAATTATCTTAAATAGAATATTTCTTATTATTTTATTAAATTTAATCCATACACAATTTAATATTTTCATCTTATTTAGACATAAAAAATCAAATTTAAATCTAAATCTACTATATTATGAATCTGAAATATATAAGTAGCTATTAATAAAATACTAATAGAGTCTCTTCTTTTATTTGTTTATATGTATTTAATAAGCTAAGCTTATTTACACAATTTGTATAGTTAATTAGATTTGTTTCTTTGTATACTATTTTATTTATTCCTGCATATTCTACAATTTTAACTTCTTAAATAAAGGAATTAATTAGATTTTACCTAAATTGAAGTACTTATACTAGATTTTCTTGTACTTTAAATCCTTTTTTAGTTTAACAATCTCTATCCCTATAATTTCTAGCTTTTCTAAATTAAGTCCAAAGTTTATGGAAATTAATAAGAATAGAAGTAGACTTTATCCCTTATTTTCATATAAACATAATAATCTGAATTTAGTAAATTATAATAACTATTTTATAATCCTAAGCATCAATAAGAGTAAGTAACTCTTTTAAGATATTAAAGGGAGAGCATAAAGCAAACTAAATAAGTATTACCTCTAAATTTGATAAATCTAATGTAATTTTCATATAAAGAGGAGTTATTATAATGTTTCAGAATTCAAATGCATAACATAAAATTAAGGTTTCTAACATAAATTAATTATTAAAAATTATAATAAAAAGCCTATTTAAGGAAAATTTACTTAGTTTATAAAAAATGTTTGAGTTTTCATGTTAATCTTGCTAAAAAAGATTTGATGAGAAAAAAAGAATACCTAGATGTTTAGACTGCAGCTGTATAGTTTGCTAAAATTGCTGTAAGAAAATGATTAAGTACGCGAAATAGATTATGTGCGATGTGCATGATTAAGTTACAAACAAAAAAGTTCAAGAGTTAGAAAAAGCATCACTAAAGGATTTGAAAAATTTTGATTTAACAAATAAAGGAGAATAAGGCATTAATTGTAGCAATTAAGATTATAAAAATGAAATAGCATGTTAAATAAGCTAGAATAGCACAATGTAGGATTCTTAAATATGTAAGTAGCATGAGTAAATTTAAAAATTTTGATGCTAGTAAGAAAGAGTAAAACTATGTGGAGATTGTGTAGCTTTATCACATTTAAATCATTAATACATCTAAATAGAAGAAAAAATTCTTAGTATGCAGAGTGAAATTCAGAAAATCTAAAATAATTTATCATAAAAAATGCAATTGAATTAAAGGATAAAGGATTATTAATCTTAAATAAATGATCTAAATCAAAGTATGTTTTTATGAAGAAATTAAGCCAGCAATACTTAGAATAAATTAAATTTATAAATAATTGATAAAATTTCAAAAGAGTTTACAAATAATAGCCAAATAATTGAAAGTTCCATTGAATCTTGTCAAAATGAATTAAAATATTTATTTTAATTTTAATTTTAAATTAAATAAATAAATAATTTTCAGCAGAAAAATAAATCAATAGAATAATGCTAATAAGAAATAGAATATTTATTGAAATTAGAAAGTAACTTCGAAACTTATTAGAAAAACCTATAGTCAATCTAGCTTTATAATAACGAAGATATTAAAGAGAAGCTAGAATTAAATATACTAATCGAACTGGCTACTGCTAATGATAATAAAAATTTATTTGTAGTACTATAGAGATTTTTCGAAGCTAGTGCATAATATTAAAATATCCTTAATAGTAGAATTTAAGAATTAAACGAACTAATAAGAGCTAATGAATAGACATCATTTTTACAAACCTTAAATTAAGAATAAAAAATGAAATAATTATAGGAATAAAAAAAGTAATTTGAATACAGTTAGTCAAAATCTAAAAAACTCTTCGACCAATTGAAAGAAATAGACTTTATAGATTAGTAAGTATAGTGAATGGTTCAAAAAATATAAGATTAATAATTAGAAGAATAAATTCAATTAATCTAAGGATAAACCAAAGAAGAAAAATAATCTTTGAAAATAGATGAAAATAAAGAAAATAATAAAGAAAATTTAGATATTAATTTTTAATAAATACAGCAGATTGAAGAATAAAAATAGGAAGAAGTACAAAGAGAAATAGATTAATTGAAAGAAAAATTTTAAATTTTAAATAATTGAATGACGAAGTAAGAAAATGAGACATAGTAGAAATATTTAGAATTGTTTCTATCATCAAAAAATTCTAGAAAGAATGTAGCTTGCTCAAAAATTTAAAATTACAAAATAAAAACATCAGAAAATATTAAAATATTAAGCTTTAATATCTAGAATAGAATGTTAGATTAAAAAAATATAGAGAATTTACCTACCATCAGCTATATTAATACCTCTTCGTTTTAGATATCTGACTCGCAAATGATTCTTGTGGGATTTGAATCTTCAACCATATATTCTAAAACTCTAATATATATTTAAAATACTGAAATGAAAAATATTTTTCTTTGCAATCAAGTGTATAGTCCATCAATAACCTTTAACAATGAATCGATTATTTATATTATAAACGGAAAGGATATTAAGAAATAACATACAAATAAATGTGAAAGTTTAAGGTTATCAGATAGAAAATAAAATCAAATGTAAGATCACCCTTTTAAAATGTGACTTAATGGAATTGCTTATGCTTATAACTTTGTTTTTACATTTGGAGGGTAAAACGCTTTAGATAAAGTTTGCTTTTATGATGAAACTTAAAATATGTGGATGGAGTATTTTAAAAGAATGCCATCGTAAGCATAAAATGTTGCTTCAGTATTTGCATAAGATACTGATTAAATCTATCTATTTGATAACAACTAAAATCTTAATAATACTTATAATTTTGATTGAAAGAATTTCTTATAACATGGAAAGGCTTTTTAGAATAATTAAAAACCTTTTTGGTATAATTCTATCTACGAAAATAAAAACATCTATACGTATGACGCAGATCATACAAATACTATTTATTACTACAACACCTAGAATGACAAAAATTGGATTCAAGCAATCTGACGATGAGCTAAACTATTAAAAATTATATATTATTTAACAATAAAACAAAAAATCTATTATATTTAAAAACTCTACTTTCTATATCAAACATTCCGTTAAAACAATTTATTTCTTTTATTAGTGGTAAAAATGGGAATATAAAAAATGACTTTTAAATGTTACATATTTTAAATAAGATTATAATATAATATTTAAGAATTAAAAATTTAAAAATTGCTTTTAGTATTAGCGAATTCATTAATTTACTTAAAAGTAAACAATTTAAATTATTCTATATTAAAAATATAAAATTAATAATACTATTATTATTTTAAATTGTAAAGTTTTTTGTTTTTTTTCCTTTTATTCTTATCTATTTTTGGTGTCATTTTTGTTAAAATATATGAGATTATTTATGTTGCTGGAATGTAGTAAGATAATAATATTTAGAAAGTTGTGATAGTTCAAATTTTGTTTAATAGATATCTTATATTATATATTATATAATTTAATGTTGCCTAATTTCAAAGTTTCTAAATTTCTTGATTCAAAAGACTCTTTTGCTAGTAAGTTTGATTTTGTATTATTTTAATTAGTAAAATATTTGCATTATTTAAGAAATGCTACATTGAGTTGCAATACTTGCAGTACTTTACCTCTAAATCTTATATGTTTACTGCTTCATTATTTCATCTAATTTTTCAAGTCTTTATATCTTATCATGGAGATGATTGAATCAAGTGTTCTTCGAAATTAAAGTTCACTGGCTAATCGTTTGAAAACCTTCCTTGAGCGAAGTATTTAATTTTCCTGTCAAACAGGTTTTGATAAGACGATCAGAATTTAATCCATGCTTGGTCTGGATTAAATACAGAGTACCAATGGACTTGGTAGATTATGGGATTGGGTGATGAAGATCAATCCTGCGACAGAATTAACATTTTTTATCATTGTATGATAAATTAAGGCGTTGGAAGGTCCTTACTGTCTCTTCTAAGTAAATAAAGTCTTTTAACTTAATTTAATTTAAAGCTTTCCAAGTCTTTATTAATTTAGGCAAGTTTAACGTTTAGCTTGTATAACTTGGCTTGTGTTGCTCATTTGATTTTATTTACTATGAGAAAATAAAGCAAGGCCTCAGAAGATTGATAAGTAAATCTTCAATATTATAGAGATAAAAAAAGAACTAATGATAAATAATGAATAAATAAAATATATGATATAATATTAAGTTAGAAAATATTTAAAAATAAACCTTAAAGAAGAATAGCTTAAGCGTTGTCTTTATACTTATTTCTGCGAATTTTCAATGATAAATGAAGTAACTAAGAATGAATTGGTCAAATTAAAAAAATGATAATGAAGAAATGAAATATATAAAAGATAATCTTCCAAAAAGAAAACAGAAGATAAATAAATGCAGATATAGTAGTTATGTGAAGTATATAATAAAATTTGTTTAAATAAAAAAAATTAAAGAAAAGAGGATTACAAAGCTTAAAAGACTTTTATAAAAAGAAAACAATTTTAAGAAGACATAGAAGACAAAAGAAATAATAAAAAATGAAAAAAAAAGTATCCATGAAATTAAAAAAATTTTTAAATTTATGAAAATTGCGAATAAATAAATATAAATTTAAATTTTTGTTGATAATATTAATATTTTTAATTATTTAAGTTTCTCAATCTAGCTTATCATTCATTTTTACACAACTTAACTTGCCTTTTAAATTTACCATCTTAAATTTTTTTCTAAGAATTTTAAATTTTCAAGGTAATATGAAATTTTCTTTAGATTCATCATCTTCTTTTTTATTATAGATCATAAATTTTTTTATTTCTTTATCTTTGAGTAACTTATCATTCTTTTCATAAACTGGCAAAAGTTTAATAATGTTCGTCATCTCTATCTTTTTTAAATGATTACATTAAAAAAAATTAATTACATTTATTTTCTTTCTTGCCTGCTTTTTTAAAGTAGCAAATCTTCTTATTTTTCAAGAATAAAAAATCTAATTTTTTTATATGATTATTTATCATTTTTATATATTTCTATGTCCCATAAATGAAAAATCAAACTTCTAACTTTAGGTTTTCGTTTTACTATAAGTTTAATAAATAATCTTAGCAGCCAAACAAAGACGTCTAATAGGATTATTTTAGTATATAAAAGTTATTATTTAATAGTTGTACTATTAAAGAAAGTATTTTTGTAGGGAATTAAACATTTTCTTAGCTAATGATTCAATCTCTCTACATGATTAATCATTATATTCCATTCTTCTAAAATGATTTAATCATGACAAAGCATTTTTTTATTCGAATATATCAAATTCGTGATTCTTCAATAAAAGAATCAATATGTTTAGAGAATTTTTCCTTTATTTTTATATTAAAATAATACCAATCGCCTCCCTTTATTATGTACTCTATACAAGTTATATTTTTATTAGTAGTTAAAGAATATGCTGATTGATTGATAGGTTAATTTCCTTTCGATTTTTTATTTGATATCGCAATTATTTTTTATGATAACCAAATGATTTAAAATCTTAATCACATAATTAATTCTTTAGTAACTAGATTAATAAAGGAAAAAAGAATCTTAAAACTAAAAGCTTAAATATCATTTAATATAGTTTATATTATAATTTTTATATTAAATATTATAAAAAGTAATGCTTAATTTTAATTTCACACAGATTTTAAATTAAATTAGAGTGTTAAAGAAGGATCGTCTACTTAAAAGCTTCCTACTTCCCTATCCAACCAATAGGAACTTGATCTCTAGGTGGTCTTCTCCTCCCTTCACTGTCAAGTTTTCGGAATGGTTGTCTCTTCATATAGCTTGCTTTCTTCTTATAAATTTCTCCATTCCTGGTTGGGTAAAATTAGGCTAATTTCACACAGGTAACTAAACATTTTCTTATATAAATAAAACTATTATAATTGAAGTGGATCATGTATTATATAGTTAAATTGTAAAATTCTTCCAATTTTTAAGAAAAATGTTTTTGATTTTGTACAAATTAACATACTCATTTAAATTAAATTTGTGTATAATGAAAAAGTTAATGCACATAATAACTTAAAATAATTTAAAATTTAAAGTTAGGAATAAAAGCAACTTATAAATTCCACTAACTTCATATCATATACATATTATTATAGTCAAATCAATTAAAAATTAAGAATTATTAAGTATCTTTATTATACAAAATTCCAAATGTTTATCTTTTCAAAAAACATCAGTATCTCTGGAGACTTTTAGCCCTTTTACATAAGTTTAAAAACTCATAATTTATTTTTTAATCACCTTAGGATATACGACTATAGGTTATGAAAAAGTAGAGGTTCTCAATTGAGTTAGAAACCTACTAGTCGGCCAACGCCAAATATCAATCGGCATAATGAATAAAGTTAAAAAAGCAGATAAAGGATTAATATGTAGAATAAGAGAAAACTTAATTTAAAAATGTTTATTTAATTTAATATAGTAAATAGATTAATTAGTTTGTTTAATTTTTAAGTTTATCATTTAACTGCCTTGATCCATTCTTTTTGGTTTTGAGTACTGTATAGACAAACAGTTCTTTAGTCATCAGCGTCATACATATAAATTTATTAATTTTAATATATGGCATTATATCAAAAGGGATTATTATTTTACTTAAAATGTTTTCCATGATGCGCAAAACTCTTGAAATCAAATAAGTAGGTTTTTTCTAATTTTTTATCATTATCGAAAAGAAAAATTTAATCATTATCATATGCATATACAGCTGCAATGCTAAATCCTTATTTTGGCATACCTTTTTAAAACTCAATTCATTAATTTTAGTCAATGCTATAAAAACAGATTCTATCTTATGCATTTGCCCCTCCAAAGGTAAGTATCATATCATGAGCGTAGCAGATTCCACTATGTCACATTTTATATAAATGTTCCTTTATTTAATTTTATTTTCCATTAGCTATATTGTAACTCTCACATTTATTTAAATATTAATCTTGACTATCTTTTCCACAAATTGTAAAAATAAGATGTTCATTATCATAAGCAATCAATGGTCTTGATACTGCGGTTAAAAGTTAAATTTTTCTTTCCTCTGAATCTTGCTTATAGATAAGTTATTCCATTTATTGAGATTTTTAATCTCCTCCAGCAAAAATAAAATTTTTATCTGATATTTGAAATGATGACGTACAACTTTTTATATCTTAAAGCGAATTACCTAAATTTGTACTGGAAATTTTAAATGTTTTAAGGTTAAAACTATCTATTTATCTATCTTTACCAATTATTCTAGAATATACACTAATCTAGTAAGCAGGTATTTTTTGTATTGAGATTCTGCTTGCTAGAATATTTTCTTATAGACTCTTTTTATAGATTAATTCGCTCTCTTAAGTTTACACTCACGAACTTAAACTTTATATTTACTTTTTTAGTTAAATTATTACGTTTTGCATTTCTTGCTACTTTTAATCTTTTATCTCTGGTTATATATTTTCGAGGTATCTTGTAATATATTCTTATTCTTATTTTTATTCATTTTCATTTATTTGATTTTACTCTTAATTTAAATATTTTTTAACTATCAAATTTTATAATTGTTTCTTTTCTTAATTTTATGGATTCGAATCTCTAGATGGTTTCTAGTTAGATATATCTTATTTCTCTTGTTGTTAGGTTGAAACCTTCTCGCAAATTTATTACATTTCCTTCTGAAGTTCACATATATCATCAAATTATTCTAATGAGATTTAAATGCCTTATAAAACTTCTTTTTTGCTATCTAAAGTTTCTTAATGCTAAATTATTTATTATTACTCCTAATTAATGTTAGGATTTGGCTATTGCTACTATGATTATTAGTTATTTTATATGAACGGAGTTATTTCTTCATTGGATTGACTTTCAGAATTTTGATTTATCATTAAATTTTAATTTATCTATTATTACTGTGTTTATGAATTTAAACTGCTAGCATTACTTTAATTTAATTCACTTAATTTTTAAATTATTAAGTTTTCTGAAATTCTATCGAATTTTTACAGCTAAATAATCTGCAAATTTTGATTTCACTCGTTAAATTCCTTTTTAAATCCTTAAATTTATTATAATTTGATGATACACTGCTCTAAAGTTTAATGCTATTACTGGCAAATAGAGTTATACTTCTTTTAATGCTCTAATAGCTTACTTTTTTATTATATAATAGATTGTGATTATTAGCTTACTTAAGTTTGAAAATTGATTAATTCAAGTTCAATAATTGTTTAAATTGATGTCTTTAAATTGGTTTAAATATTTTTTGCTTTTGCTCTAAATAGTTAACTTTCACTATTTAAATAATGTTCTAATTCTAAATATTCTAGATCTATTTGATTCTATTCCACTTTTTATAGCAGTTCTTATTAATCTTGTTGAATTGATTCTTGCATTTCTTAAATTTTCTTTTATAAATCTATGTGATTATGATCTTTATGATTTAGTGCTATACATGAACCACATAATTTAGATTCTTCTTTAGGACAATAAAACTTGAAAAATTCTCCATGGTTACTACATATGTCAGAATAATTTATCTAGCAACCTTAATTTGTTTAAAATAATTTATCTTCGAAATTAGCTTTTATATTATCTTTCTATTAAAACTCTATTTTAAGCGTTTATTCGTTTTCTTACAAATTCGTTTATTATGGAATCTCTAGGTCCTCAATTTTTCTTTTTGTAATTGCCTTATGTAAATCACATTCAAGTTTTTTCGCAAATTTTATTTTTTTTTAGCAACATTTTTAGCAGATAATGCATTTACACTCTAAACGTCTAGGCTTTCTATCATTCTAGTTAAAATTTTTCTAGCAAGATTAGCAAGGGATACACTGCATTTTTGTAATAAAGCTAAAAATTCTTTAAATATTGTTTTTATTGTAAATGATGAAAAATAAATTATGTTGCAAACCAAAAAATTATGATATAGATTAATTATAGCAACATAATTTTATAATCATATTATGATACTTATTCACTTTATTTTTGTAAAGCTATAATATAAAAAGCTATAACCATTTATTTATTGTTCTCTTACTTATTTTACTATCTTACAAAATATTTAAATTAAGAAGGGAATTGTTAATTAAAGTTTTAATAAAGATGTTAAGTCAAACAAGAGATGAGAATCAAATATTTTTTTACTTTATTAGTTTTAAATTACTTTAATTTAAAAGCATAAGGATTATCAAATGGTTATAGATTTTTGACAACAAACTAACTTTTTTCTTCTGATTCTTATTAAAGTTAAAAATATTAAAAAATATTTTAATTTATTTTCTTTAGTACCAATCTCAATTACTTTAATATAAAACACTTAATAAATAAGTTTTATAAGATTTTTGGTAGGCTTAATTTATTTTTGTTTAGATATCCTTTTGTAAAAAGCATAATTAAGCCTTTAATTATTTTTAATATATAACAATTTATAAATCATATTTCTTCTTTTTATTTTAAACTCTATCTTTAGGCTAATTTCTTATTAGAGGAAATTTAAAAAATTATGCTATTAATAACTTATATTTTCAATCCATTGCTAGAATTATGTTAACGACACTGATAATATTTTTAGTTTAGCCCTGTTATAAAAATTGAAGTGGTAGCCTTTTTTAATTCATTTAAATATTAGAGCTCATTTAATAAAAGTAGCTTTTAATAATAATTTATAGTTTTCCCTTAACAGTAAACTAAAAATTTAAATTAATACTAATAAATTTATTTTTTATTACATAATCTTTAAACTTCATTACAATTGTCTTATCTTTTGTACCCTAAAAGTTTGCTATTCAATTTATTTTCAGAAATAAAAATTGAATCTTCAAGACATATCAAATATACCTTAAGTCCTTATAATTTATTATATTAGGAATGATATTTTTTGACATACATTCCCTTTTTATTATTTTGCTTTGCCTTTTTTTAATAAGAATCTAGTCTTTCTCATAATAAACATTTTCATAATAATACTTACATTTTTCT
The DNA here is from genome assembly GCA_946699065.1 of Loxodes magnus. NCBI lineage: Eukaryota > Ciliophora > Karyorelictea > Loxodida > Loxodidae > Loxodes > Loxodes magnus. The sequence goes on along the minus strand of CAMPDV010000008.1, from coordinate 390,726 downwards.
CTAAGTCAATTAATACCAAACTTTATCCTTTAATTTTTTGATTTCTTATATCAGTTTAAAAATATAAAAAGATAAAATTTCTTTAGGTTTGTTAAATCTAAATTTTCTCTAGATATATCAAGAACAAAAGATAGACAAGTAAATACTGATATAATAAATAGATATATTCCTAAAAATATACTTATTTAGGTTAAACTATTTAGTCATTTTTCATTTTGTTTAATATCAAACCTATTAATTATTAAAGATTTAGTTTTATGTTAAAAAAAGAATAGTTAATTCATAAAGTTTAAGATAATTTAATAAAAAATGTAATAAAAAGATATTAACTAAAGTTCAAGGCAATTAACACAGTTATTAACGCATCAAAGAATAAAATTTAAAAAGAGTTTTAAATATTATTTCTTTAAGCTATTTTTAATAATTTTTTTTAATGCAAAAATAAGAAATTATTAAGAATTAAAATAGCTAAAAGTGAATAAATAGGATAGTTATTTAATTTTAATTGTATGGCCATGAATAATAAATATAATAAAGAAATAAAATTCATCAAATACTAATTATTTTAAAATAAGCCAATTATAACTAAATTTTCTCTATTAAATAAAAATTTTATTATTTATAATACTTAAATGAAAAAATCTTAATAACTTCTTTCTGAAAAAGATGAAATTTAATATTTTTTGGAAGAAAATACAAATTTGTTAATATATAAAATATAGAAAATAAAAGCTTTACATTCAATTTATTAATTTTTATAAAAAAGTGCTATTTTTTATTTGAATCTAAGTTAGATTTTAAAGAATGTATTACTTCTTTATAATATTGATCATAATCATTTACCATTAATAGACAATACTGAATAATTTTTGCATGAGAAATTTATAAAATGTTATATTTATCTAGGAGATATATAAACCAATTAACTACTTTAATTACTTAATTATTTGCTTTATTTAAATATAACTTTCGATTTATAATTAGACAATTCATATATGATCTCTTTTATTTAAGTCACTAAGATTTTACACTAAAATATAAGTAATTTTTAGGAAGTTTATCTGCTTTGGAAGATATTAAAATCAAGTATAAATATTATTAAATGCTTTATAATCAATTTCTTAGCTCTAATAACTTATTTCCAAAATTTAAGTATCCTTAGTTCTTTGAATCATCTCTTTGATATTTTCTTTCAATTTAGCATGAATAATATTTTAACTAAGGATAACTTTTGTGATACCATTGATGTATTTCTGAGTAGCAAGTTGTAATGTAGACTTATAAAGGAAAATAAAAAATAGCAATAAAATGAATAAATAATGAACAGTTTAACTAACTTTGATAAAAGCTACAAAATAAAATATCAATTAATGCTAATATTACCTCTAGATCTATATCTGTCATATCATCTTCTAATTTCATTCTAATTCAGATCTCTTACAGACTTTAGAATATGATATTATGATATTAATTCTATTCTCATTATTAAAAATGAAGTAAATATTAATAATTTTGTTACTTTATTAAATAATCTAAAGCTTTATTAAGCTGAATAATAATTGCTAGTAGCTTTATTTTTATAGCAAGTAGATTTTTAAAATTTGAATATATATTAATGAATAAATTATAGACAAAGCTTTAAAATACATAAGAAGCATATTACTAAGTAGACTTTTACTAATATAGCAGAGTTTTGATATAGATGGCTGGTATGGAGATATTAGTATAAATTAAATATGCTAGAAAAACTTAATTTTTATTACGTAAAAGGATATGAAAAGTAATCTAAATTAATTTTAAGACTAGTTCAATCAAAGTAAGGCCATAAAAAGAACTAAAATTAAAGATAGCAAACTTCCGTTATTTCCATAATCAGAATTTAATGCTTCTTTAAGATATTTCTCAACTTTTCCTATATCTAAATTGATTGCTACATGTTTCCATTCAGCATAATCATAATCTTCAAGACAAGGAACATCATATTCTATTATAGAAATCCAATAAGGTCCTTTTAGTTGGCCGTTATAAGCTTTTTAATCGTAATCGTAGAGCTCTTTAATAGCGCAATAAGTTGCATGATCTTAATCACATGCTGCAAGAAAAGAAGCCGAATATATTAGCATTTCATCTTGTAGAGATGAAGCACATCTTCCTTTTCCTTCAAGAGAAGGAACACAAACACATTTCTTACTTACACACTGATCATCTTATGTGCAAACTCCCCAATTTTTTATTCCATTTTCAGAATTATAGTCATACCAATTTTCTTCTTCCTCTTCTTCCCATTCTTAATAAGCTTCTTCAGCTGATTCTAACTCATATTTCATATCTTCCCAAGACTCTTGCATTTCTTGGTACTCTTCATATAATTCGATTAAAGTTTCTTCTTCTTCTTCGAAATTTTAGTTTAAGTATTCCCAATCATATCTTATTTCCTCCCAGTCTTCTGAAATCTATTCTAATTCCGTACCAACATATCTCCAGTTTGTTTCAGTTTCTGCGAGCATTTCTTCCTAAACTTCTTCCATTGAGTAGTTTATGCTTTCCCAATCATCTACAATTTATTCCCAGTAATATTCTATAGATTCTTCCTCTTCTTCTTCTTCTTCTTCCTCTTCTTCCTCTTCTTCCTCTTCTTCCTCTTTTCCATTCTTAATAGGCTTCTTCAGCTGATTCTAACTCATATTTCATATCTTCCCAAGACTCTTGCATTTCTTGGTACTCTTCATACAATTCAAATAAAGTATCTTCTTCTTCTTCTTCTTCGAAATTTTAGTTTAAGTATTCCCAATCATGTCTTATTTCCTCCCAGTCTTCTGAAATCTATTCTAATTCCGTACCAACATATCTCCAGTTTGTTTCAGATTCGGCAAGCATTTCTTCCTAAACTTCTTCCATTGAGTAGTTTATGCTTTCCCAATCATCTACAATTTATTCCCAGTAATATTCTATAGATTCTTCCTCTTCCTCTTCCTCTTCTTCTTTCCATTCTTAATAGGCTTCTTCAGCTGATTCTAACTCATATTTCATATCTTCCCAAGACTCTTGCATTTCTTGGTACTCTTCATACAATTCAAATAAAGTATCTTCTTCTTCTTCTTCTTCGAAATTTTAGTTTAAGTATTCCCAATCATGTCTTATTTCCTCCCAGTCTTCTGAAATCTATTCTAATTCCGTACCAACATATCTCCAGTTTGTTTCAGTTTCTGCGAGCATTTCTTCCTAAATTTCTTCCATTGAGTAGTTTATGCTTTCCCAATCATCTACAATTTATTCCCAGTAATATTCTATAGATTCTTCCTCTTCTTCTTCTTCTTCTTCCTCTTCTTCCTCTTCTTCTTCTTCTTCTTCTTCTTCCTCTTCTTCTTCTTCCTCTTCTTCTTCTTCTTCTTCTTCCTCTTCTTCTTCTTCCTCTTCTTCTTCTTCTTCTTCTTCTTCTTCTTCTTCTTCTTCTTCTTCTTCTTCCTCTTCTTCCTCTTCTTCCTCTTCTTCCTCTTCTTCCTCTTCTTCCTCTTCTTCCTCTTCTTAATCTGCTTATTCTTGCCAAATATCATATTTTTAATTGTTATAGTAAGGATTTATTGTACATAATTTTACAGCCCAATCAAAATCTTCTTCATAGCAATTTGACTGCAAAAAGTGGTTTCTTCCTATTTAAATGTATGATTAAGTTATTCCATATAGATTTTCAAGTTTAACTTCTTAATACTTATTGGAACAATAACTTAAGGAAGATCCACTTTAAATATTCTCTATTTGATAATATAAATCATTTACAGTATCAAAAAGAGAACAGAAAGGAGCAGAGTCTGGACAACTTTCTTATTGTTTGAACATAAGAACCTATCCATTGTTATCCAACTCGGCACAATGTGGGCGATCATATTTATTCTGATGCTTTTATTCGCATTTTCAAACAGGACATTGCGTTTAGGCAGTTAGAAATAGAGCAAATACAAGTAAAGTAATAGTGAACTTCATTTTAAATTATAATAATAAGCAGCAGGTTTATTAAATAAGGATTTACTTTTAATAAAATTACAGTATTATTTAGCGTTTTAGCCAATGTTTAATAAAGCCACTAATAAAATAGCACTTCTTTTAATTTCCCTATAATTAAGGCTAACATTTATACCCTTTCCTTTAATATAAAGGCAATTACAGAATAAGCATATCTACCATTGCTATTTACACCTTTATGCTATTTAACCCTTCGTTTCTATGATTACCGATTACTTTTATACTACTTGAAGCAATTAAAAATTTAAATAAATAGCCATATAATCTAATTAAGCAAGCTTGATTTGAAATATTTGCATTGCTTAAATAAAATTTAGTTAGCAATACTTAAAGTTAGCTTAATTTAAAAGCAAGGGATGCTTAAACGCTTGAATGATGTATAAATATATTTGTCTAATTATTGTATTAGGGCTATCATACCATCTCATTTTCTTCTAAAATATTTCATATTGTCTGCTTATAATTAATGGTCTCTAGCTATAATTTTATTAGAAAAATACCAATATTTAATATAAATATGAGCAAGAACAAGAACAAGAAACAGAGCATGCAAGAGAGACTTGCAAAGTGAAATTAGATATTTAAGAATAAGTAAGAATTGTAGCTTTAACTCCAAAAACTATTTTGCTTTACTTTATCTATTATCATTATCAAAAAAGCAGAAGTAAAATGCTACTAAGTTATAAAAAAGTAACTATTAGATCATAATATCACAAACTGATCAAAAAATTAATAATAGTGGATAACTTCTCGATTGAATAAAGCGTAGCTAGATTGTAGTTTTAAAATAAAGGAGAGAATTAAATAAAAAATAAGAAAAGTAGGAAGAGATCATCTTTAAGAAAGGATTAATGCATTATAAATGAAATATTGTATAGAATATAAAAGTCTCTTCTATTGCCTTTACTTATATATTATATTTATTAAAGTTTTTTTCTTTCTTATTCTTTAAAGAGAAAAAGAATGATAGAATATTAAATTACCTAAGTTAAGTTATTAAATGATTAAGATTTTATTTTCATATAATAATAATGGCAGAACTCTCTCATAGATAGGAAGAACAAATAAAGAAGCATATTGATAAAGTTTTGGCTGAGTTTAAAACCTTAGAAAAAAGAATTCTGAAAGTTGAATAGATGAGAAACGAAAATTCTGAGTAAATCGATAATTTGAAGAAAGAGTTTAAAGAGGTCAGAAATGAAATGGAAAGCGTACGTAGAGAACAGAATATGGCTATTCATAAAGTTTCTCTAGGAAAAACAAACTGAAATTTAATTGATTGTAAATCTCTGATTCTTTTTTATTCAATTACTACAGATCAAACAAAAGTTACATAGCAAAGAATAAAGCTTCTTATGTATTAATAATTGCATCCTCTTTTTATTTTTAAGTTTAATACATCAATTTTATAATTGAGACATAAATGCTTATATGAATATTGATTAAAAGAGTTTTAGCAAGAAAAACAAACAAATTGCTTATTATTTTTGATTTATTCCTAAAATATAACTATTTTCCTTATATTAAAATTTGATGAAATCTAGCTTTATTCTTTTTTTGGTCTAATAATAAACTATAAAAAAGAAAATTTTTAGATTTAAATTGAAACAGAAACGGATATTAAAATAAGTCTTTATTAGATAAAATCATCAAAAGTAGCGATATGATTACATAAAAGAAAAAAGATATTAAAAAGTTTGATAACAATAAAAGCAAATATAACTAAAATCAAATGTATTCATTCATACTCCACTATTAAATATCTTACTCATATAAAAAAATGAAATTCTAGTATTATTAATTAATAAAAATTTTGAAAGTTTAATAAGCTAAAGATTTTTTTATTTTCTTCTCAGTTATATTAAATAATACCTATTAATAAAAAATCAATTATAGTAAACTTTTTTAAGTTATTTTACAGTATTTTAGTTAATAAAATACTCTAATTTAATTATAAAAACAAGTTAAAGAATATTAAATCTTTAGGAAGTTTTAGAATTATCAAAATAAATTATAATTAATAATAATCTTCTTTTATGTTCTCTTGGCTTATCTTTAGATTAAGGATTTTAAAAATTAAAAAATGATGAATATAACACTTTTTTTATATGAATACTTATGATAAATATATGAGCTTATATATAATAAATTAATGTTGTGATTAAATTGAAGGACTATAGTGATAATTTTATAAATAGGAGATTAAAGAAGAATAGTTTAAATAAAACTAAAATTTTACATACCTATCATTGCAAATCTGCTTAGTGATATGAATGATTTTCTTAATTTTTATAATATTCCAAATCTTAACCACTTTTTGCTACAAAAAGAGTTTAGAAATTACAAGGTTGCATTAAGTAAATTAAAGTTATAATAAAATTAAGAAAGTATAAACAAAAAAATTTATTTTTAGTGCAATAATTAAAAAAAATTTCGCAGTTATGAGAAATATAATAAGTATAAAATTTTAGCTATAACATTATTTATTTATATTATTTGCTTTTTACAAAGATATTAGAACATTTTATTAGAATCATTTAAAAGCAAAGATAATTCAAAAATTGAATATTTATAAGCTATTTTATTGTATAATTTTGTTTTAATTTAGAAAATTAAATTAAACTTTTCATTCAATTATAAATTTTGCCTTATTTATCAATTTAATTCTTTCTTTTGAGGACTTTCTTTTCTGTTTTTCTTTTTATATAGGCTTTTAGTAAAGCCATAAAGAAGATGCTTAATTTTTCTCATCTTGATAGTAAAATCTTTTGAAGATCTTTTTAATTGAATCTTTCCTTTATCTCTCAAATCTCGCTAGTCAATCATTCTTCTCAAATCGATAATGTTTTGGTTTTCTACTGGTACCAAAACATTTTTGATTTATTATTGATATTTTTCCTAGTTTTTAGCATTATTTAACTTAGAAAATAGTCTTGTTTCATAGTAATTGCCTATTTTTTTCCCATTGTTCTATGATTTAATGTTTGTCTAAGTCTTTTCTAATATAATTGTGATAAATTTTTTTCATTTGCTTTCGTATTAGATGATATCCTATTCTTTTAATGTTTCGAGAATGTTTTCATATTATTTTCTGTCAAATATATGTGCTCTTCTTCTTTAGACTTAGAAATTAAGCAGCGGCTATGTTTAGTTTTATGTCGTTGAAATTATAGTGCTTGAATTTATACTACCTCCTCTTTACCTAGGAGTAATTATTGCATTTCTGCTTTTAAATATTTCTAGTTCTAATGTTTTATTTAACTTATTTAAAATAGACTGCTTAAGATTTATTTTATCAATATCCTGCTATGCATTACTAGGAGTATTTGAATAAGATTTTCATAAGAAAGCTTTAACTTTGCTAATTTTGTTAGTTTTTTCTCTCACTTTTGATTTTATTTTCTTGGATATTTAAGGAAGTTGATCAGATTCACTAAGTGATTTTTTTTCTTTTTTCTTGCTTTATAAACCTCAATAGTTCACTTAATTAAGCTTAAAAGTACCATACTTAGTAGCATAGAATCGACATCATTCTTTTTCAACATTTTGATAAACTGAATTAAACTAATCTCTTCGTATTTTCTCATAGTTCTAATCTGTGCTTGCATTCATAATAAATAAAGTTTTCTAAAAAATAACTATTTAATTTTAATCAATTATATCTACCTTTTTATTTTTATCCTTTATTTTACTACTTCTACTTACATTAACCATTTTAGTACACCCAATGCTATCTAATACTTTTTAGTTACTTATTTCTGTGCAATTAAAATATTATTTGCACTATTAGTAACTTAAAATTTAAGCAGATATAAAATTAATTAATTATGTGAAAATAATTAGTTAAGGAGATTAAATTATAACTAGTTCTTTTCTCGTAGCTCAAAAAGGCTAATGAGTATTACTAACCTTAATTTAGTAAATTCTTCAATATTTCTTTTTAGTTTATCTCTTTCCACTTACTTTATTTCATCTTTAATATAATTACTCGCAGCTGTTTAGATGTTACACCCATTACTTAAATTATTAGTTTATATTTTCTATTCTATAATCTCTGAAATTTAAATTGCTATCACACTTTAAAAGACACATAGCATGATATACTTGCATATATACATCTTGAGAAGCAGAAATTACAAACTTATTAACAAACTAGATAATTTGAAAATGCTTGAGCTAAAATTCAATTAACTGCTTTTAGTATATCATAAATAGCTGATTTAAGGTTTCTTATTCGTATTTGCTAGCTATTCTCTATTACAATTTATGCCCTTATTTTATCTTCCATATCTATTCAATTTAATCCTTTTCTTTATGAGTATTAAAGATATTTATTTAACGATTTAAATAGTATTCTAAAGGACTTAATAGCTTGAAATACTTCTAATAAGTTAATATTTTATAATGCTGTAATTAGAATGACCTTAGTAGATACTAATTATGATTTATATTTACTTTTAAGGCTAAAACTTCTATTATTTAGTTAGCTTCATTTTAGTCCTTTATAATAGAGAAGTTAGTAAGAGAATGATGCATATTTATTGAACTTAATTATTTTTCTTTTAAAGCAAGAACTAAAGCCCATGGCTTAATAAAGTAAAGAAGCAATTACTATAATTATATCAATTAACTAAATTAAATTTCTTCAAGCTTTCTATTAACTTCCATTCTCTTGATTTTATAACTCATTAGGTTAAATTTTTTCTCTCTAACTTATTTAAGGAAGAGAGGCTGCTTTATTATGTTTCTTTCGGACTTTTCTTATTAACTTTTAAACATTTTATAAGTAAGGCTATTTATTATTTTTCCTATTTTAGATAGATATTGCTTCTAGCTTTTATACTTGAAAAATTTAATTCTTTTCTTCATCACTTAGACTTTAGTCAGATTGATAATAGGGAGCTTATATGAAGTTGCTATTCAAATCAAAGCTTTAATTTTACCTTTTTGACTTCTTTAGTTTTCTATTATTTGCAGAATCCAAGCTAGTATATGTTGTTATTCTAGCATTTTAGCTATTTAGTGTAGATATTTAATAACTTTCATTCGTTTTCTTTTAGGATGACTGCTGAATTTTCGTTAGAAAGGAGTTGTATTACTAATAGAACATAAAAAAGTTATGTCTGTATACGCTTGAATTTTCATTAGAGGAACCTTCTGTATAAAATGTTTATCTTTTCTACTAGAAATATTTGTCTATTTGACTTTGCTTGTCTTGTTTTGATGCTATTTATTCATGCTGCACTTTTTGAACTTTTTAAATTATCGAACCTTTTCTTCCTTTTTGTAAAGATGAATTTAACGATAACTCAAGCTTTTATAAATTGAAACTAGGAATTTTTACCTTCTTTTAGTTTCCTTTGCCTTTCTCAATCAAATCCTAACTTGAATTATTGCCTCCTAATTTTACAAATTTGATATAAGAATTACTAAGAGGATTGGTCTAATTATAAGTAATAGAGGATTACTTCTAGTTGAATTTCTGTTATCTCTTCTTATTTTTTTATTCATAAGTAAGAAAAGAAGGGAGGTTTTAAAAAGGAATTTTATTGTTTATGAATACCTTATTCATCTAAATACTTTCCATTTTACATTCTAAAAGCAAATTATTCAATCTCTATTTACCTTCTCTACTTACTCTATACACTCAATTAGTCATCTAGTAATCGTTTCCTTTCATACCTTTCTAATCTTATCCTCTAAACCTTTTGAAGATCTATGATTATAAAGAAAGAGAAATGAAAATCAAAGCTAATGAAATTTGAAAAATTGTTAAGAACTAAACTAGAAAGGAGAGGAACAGTTTTAGTAATAACTTATATAAAAAGCAAGCTAATATAGTGTGTCAATATTAGCTATAAGGTAATTAAGGACTATTATTTATTCCAAGCACTTTAATTTGGGACATTACACTTGTAAATAATAGGTACCTTTATAATACTATATTTCATTTACCCATAAGTATAGCTATAAGGAAATATTTATATGCATTCAATGCTAGTCTTTATAATATTCAATTTAGTCTATAGTAAAATAGAGAGAGTGCTCTATTGAAAGATGATTAAATGTCTTTTTAGTTTAAATGCTATATGTTACTAACTATTGTAATTTAAGAAATTAATTATGTAATCAAAGTGTTTAATTCTAAAATATAATCCTATAACGTTTGATAAAACAAAATATCTTATTTAGAAAGAAGAGATGTATTGAAAGAGATCTACATAATCTCTAAATTAGATAATTTTTATTAGATAATTTATTATTTCAAGAACTATAGAATTATATATACTCTCGAGACTCCTTTATATTTTAAAATATTTTAATAAAGGCATATAGTAAAAAATATAAATAATAGCATAAATAATTGATTTTTTAAATAATTTCAACTAAATTTAATTTATAGTGAGTAAACTGAAGAAAACTCTGGAATATAAATTATTAAGTATTAATTTCTTTAATCATATAATAACTTAAGAATAAACTAAAGCATCTTCAACCATTTACTTTATAACACTTAGAAAGAATCATAAAGCATGAACTTATACTTCTTTAAATCATTTAAATTAAATACATAAAATAGTTTTATATTATTTATATACATTTACCTTATAATCAATTCTATTATTAGTTTAAGCTTTATTAACATCTACATATATCACTTGATTTTAGTGTTATTATTCATTAATATAGAAACTTGACAAATTTTAGATTGTCTTATGTACAAAAAAATAAGATTCTGAAGATTATTTTCTATTTTTATTAGTTATGATAAGACTTTCAATACTTCATGAGGATTAAATACTTTCTAGCAGTATTAGCTCTTATCTATATGATTGTTATTTTTATTAGACTAATTAAAAAATGAATTTAGTTATTAGTACAAAGACAGAATAAATATATCTTTTTATTGGTTATCTTAGAAGATTAATGCTTACGTTCTATTATAATGTTAATTATATCCTCTAAAATAGAAATTTAAATATTGCTAATCTTCTTTTATTTTAAATTTGAAGATTATAAAAGAAGGAAATGCAAAGTTAGGATCACAACTTAAGATAATAAAGAAAGCATTAGTGGATATATAAATGATATCTGATTCATTCCTTTAGTACTAAATTAAGGAGTTTTAATGAATAACAGCTATTGATTAGATAATAAAGTCTATTAGATTAACTTAAGTTTAAATATATATTTAACCAAATTTGAATGATAGCTAGGTGTTTAATTGTTTGGTAGTTTAAACTTCTGAGTATAAATTCTTATTTATACGTATTTAAATATTCGTATTATTTGCTTACTTAGAATCCAAGAGTTTAGTTAAATATTCAAATAAAATTAGAATATACAAGCAAATTATATGATGATATAAGGTTAATTATCACTGTTAGTTTGGACTAAGAAGAGTATAATTTAAGAATTTGCTTATAAAAAGAATGATTTTAGAAATAGGATGAAAGATGGAAAAGGATTTAAGAAATAAAAAGTGAGAGCAATTAAACAGACTAATATTAAATAATAATTTAAATATGAAGGAATAATTGGATCTGCCTTGTCTACCTAAAAGATTTTGCTTTTGCATTAATCTTAGACTAGGAGTATATGGAATATGCCTTTATCTAATAATTATTGGAGTTCTTCAGATTATTTCACTAACGGGAGCTTGGGATCTAGGAGTTAATAGCATTCTGTTAGTAGGAGATATTGTTTGCGGTATTTTTGCTGGCTTAAGTATTTTAGCAATTAAGAAAGTTAAAGTAGGGACTCCTTTAAAAATATTGGGAGTGTTTTGGGGAATTTTCATTATAATGAATGTTGTTTCTCATTTTGAAGCCTCAACTGCACTTCATTTAGATGATTTTGCTTAAAAAGTTGATCAAAAAGTTCATACTAATACTTTAGACATTGGAATAGCAACATCTAATTCCTATGTATCTTTACGTACAGAACCTACACCCACTTAAACAGCACAACCTGATTTAGCAAATTCATCTTCTTTATCAAACAGCACAGCATTAGATGAATATGAAGAATATATTAAAGATTTGACTGCTGAACTTGACTAGGAATAGCTTAACATATTATATGGAGTTTGGAACTTTTTCAAATTTTACTGTGCACTATGTGTATTTAAATTGGGGCTTAAAATTTAGACAAAGCATAGCAGAAATTTCTATTACAAGCTGTTTTGACCAATAGCTAAATTGACTTTTTAACAATTATAAAATTCCCTTTTCTTTGTATTTTCATTCATCCTCTAAATGCTTTAGTTAGCTTTTATCTTAGAATCTAGCTGTTTTATTCAGATTATATTATCAGCAGGAATAAAAATTATTCTACCAATACAAAGTATAATAACTCACTAAATAGCCTATAAAACTCTAATCTATTTCAAACAATAAGCATTTAATAATTAGCTTACTAGTATTAACTAAATATATCGTTCGCTTTTATCATATCTTCAGCTTCTTTAAGAAAATAAAAGAATCTATCCTGTATAACAGTTATAAGCTTTACTCTTATGTTATTACCTAAGTACAGTTAAGAATAAACTAACATAGAAGTTAAGAAGGTGCTATGATAAGCAATATCATCTTATTATTTAAAATAATGCTCATCTTTTATGAATAATAAGTCTTTGTTCTTAATATTTCTCTTACATTCTAGTTATTTAGAATCTAATATCTTAAGTATTCAAATGCAGATTATATAGCTTTTGTATCATATTACTATGTTTAATTTACTAAGTCTAACAAATAAGATTTAGTTAATGTGTTAATTAAAATTCACAAGAGTAATTAGTTAGACATATTGAGGAATGCTTTATTTCTTTATATTAGTTATAGTCATTTCATACTGTATAGGAATGCTTTCTTTTATGAAGCTTTATATAATTAATGTATTTAAAAGCATAATTAACTTAATATTTGATAACTCTTTTACTAAAGAAATGTACTATTATTAACTAATCTTACGAGTATGAGCTTCTAGAAGATTTAGAAGATGATTAATAGAAGAATGCATAATTTAGAGAAGAAGGTTTGCTTTAATAAACAAAAGCAATGCTAGTAGCTAATATTAATGAGATTAGAGTGATAACTAATAGAATGTAACTTATTCTATTAAGCAGATTTCAAATTAAATTTACTTCACTCAATTTTTAATTTTCAAAGATATTTAACTTTTATAGATATAAAAATAGTAAATATCTATTATATAGATAATCTCAAATGCTATTTATTCTAAATCAATTATAGCTTTTGCTTGCATTTCTCCTTTTTAACTAAAATATAAAAATAAGGAGATTAAAAGAAGCTGTAATGTGAATAATTAGATAAATTATGAAATTGAAATAATAAACAAGCAAAAGTGATTCGCTTAATGCAATAGGACATACTTAAAGTAAGGCATACAAAATAATTAAAGGGTTATTATTTTTAAATCACATATTTTTATCAATTAATTGATTTAGAACTATTTGCACTGGAGTGTCCTGAGGCAGTCCTAATTGCATTCTAATGTCCTATTTCTAAAAAATTACCTTTAAGAAATTCTTCATTTCGTGAACGAATAAGAATACTTCATTTATACTTGATATTAACTCTCCTTATACTTCGAATAAGTTTTAATAATGCATGAAAGCTTTACAATTCTCTAATACTTAGGCTAGTTATTAAATAGTTTCTGCTCCTGTAACATTTGCAATTAATTGCTTTAATTAGGAATGATCTTAAACTATTTTCTACCATTAATATAGTTTTTATAATGTCTCTTCCATCATTTAAATGGAATCCTAGTTATGATTCGGTTGAGTTATATTACTGACATCTCATATGAATTTTTCTAGTATAGGTACAGCTCTAACAACCTTTTCACATTTTATTAGAGAATCAAGAAGCAAGTCTTGAGAGCATCCTAATATATCACAGCATTCATTTATTATATTCTGAGCTTTCTTATTCTTCGTCTGAATTTCTTATAATTCTGACTAGTTAGGTCTACAACTTAATTCTTTAACTAATCTTTGAATTTCTAGATCTTTAGTCTAGAAATAGCTTTCTTTTGTACTAAGCTCTCTTTGCAAGCTAGCTATTTAACTGTTTGCTGATTCTAGTTGAATCATCTGATTTTTTACTTCTAGTTATAAATTATTAATCGTATTCTACACTTTAAGATTATTCTCCTCTGTCATTTATTCCTTTAGCTGGTCTTTTTTTATTTTTTAGGCATCTTATAAGTTTTGAAGACTTTGCAAACTCTAGTAGAATGGCCTATCTTATTTACCTTCATATGCTGATATTAACTGTAAAATTTTTAGATCGTTTGGATCTTGTAATCTAGGATTTCTGCCGAATACTTTAAAGAAAGCATTTTCAGGTTCTTGACTGTTTTAACTATCCAAATTTCTTAGATCCCTCTTTTGTTTGATCTCAATAATAGTTTTATCTTTAGCTGCTAGTTTCTGTTCATAAATCTCTATTTATTCCCTTAATTATCTGTTCAAATTTTCTAGTTCACTGAGTTACTTATTCTAACCTACATTAGCTCTGTTATTTTATAAGTAATGTGAATTTTATTAAGCAGATAGCTAGTCTAGCTATACTTATAGTTCAAATACTTACTATCTTGACTATTTTAGTTCATCTACCAGCTTATCCATTTATCTGGGCTGTTTTGTTATCTACTATATTTCCAGACCTCTCTTTTCATAGTCATTCAATAAATCAATCAACAAATGGTGAAGAGTAGAAGTATCAAGATCTCCATTAGACTTTAATATGACAGCAGGAAATCCATTCCTTCTCAGTAAGGAATTTATTCTACTTCAATCAAAAAGAGTTTAGTTAGAAGAGGCTGACAGTTAAGAGCTATCTACTTATGAATAAGGTCTTTAATATTTATCTGAGAGTTTAGAAGAACTATATGAGTATAAGCTTTCTTTATAAGGCTGCTCCATTTAAACTAAATTTTTAAATAACTATTTATAGTTAATAATTCTAAGCTTTCTATATTCAACCCTTTATTTTACCTATCACTTTCTCAATCTATAATCTTATCACTTAATCATCACACCCAACCTTCATCAACCTCATAGTCCCATTAGCTTTTCTTCCTTCCAATCAATTTCAAAATTCAAATCTACTTTCTAATACAGAAAGAATAGCAAAAAAGAAGTAAATTTCAGTGAAACTATATAAATTAATAAGTTCAATAGAGAAAATAAGAGGTGATACTATACCAAATATAGAGCTTAAATTAAAAGCAAGTACAGATTCGATTATTTAGCATTCTAATTTATATTATTAAAAGTATTCTAATATTAATCTCTCAATACTCTTTATTCAATTTAACTATCTTCATTTCCTTTATACTGTTTATACTATGTCTACTCAATCTGCTGTTTCAATATGATAGAGTTTATAACACTGAGAGTGAATATGATAAATATCATATTTAGTATTTCTTCCTTTTGATTATATAGCAGGGAATTGTCTGAAGGGTATTAAAACAGATAATTAACTCTTCTAGTTAAAAAACAGAAAATAGAGTACTAAGATTTATTATCAGAATCATGGTTAAAGCTGACTAGTATCAAATTAATATAGATACCTTTTAATTTATAGGAGTTATAACTCTTCTAAAGTAACTAACATTGCACCTTTTACTTTTTATTTGAAAGAAGCTAAATTTTATCTAAAATTAAGTTTATTTACTGATGTTTTTAAAGTAGACTCATTAAAGCCTTTACTTATAAATACTTTATTATAAGGATACATTTTATAGACAGAAGCTATTAAAGTAATACGCTTTTATATACTATAAACTTTTATATAAACCTTGCTCTGTCGTTTTCTTAGGCTAATTAAAAGAAGCACTAAGCATATCTAATAGGTAGCACAGCATTTCTAAATTTAACTAATTAGCATTTAGATTATTAGTGGAAGGATATTAACTGATAGCACTCAGGGATATTAAAAGCAGTATCAGTAAAATATTTACAGATTAGGAGCGTTTAAACTAATAAAGGTTGACATTGAATTTAAATAATACTGACTGGAAATAAAGCCAGCTATTTATTTAAAGCTTGTTACTAAAGCTAGAGATATTAATGGAGCAAGAATAGAATATTTTAGATAATAAATACTTAGTAACAGATACACTTGGAATTGGCTATTACTCTAAGTAAGTTTTTAAAATAGAGTCAAACTCGCTACTGATATTAACACTGGGAGAACATATGCAGTTAAAATCATTAGAGAGCCGAGCAATATAAGTGAACTTAATGCAATGCAAAAGGAAGCTGAGGTCTTAATAAAGCTAAAGAACTCAAGTAACATAATTTAATTGAAAAATATTCAAGGGAAAGGAAGGTATATTAAGAAAGGAATTAAAGCTAAATAAGTATCTTATTTTTTATTTGAACTTGCTGAATGTGGAGAATTGTTTAAATTTCTATGCTATGTTCCTGCATTCCCAGAGTCTCTTGCTAGAACTTTTTTCTAACAAATAGTTGTAGCATTAGAAATGGCACATTTACTAGGAATAGCTCACAGAGATCTAAAGGCTGAAAATATTTTACTAGATAAAGCTTTCAATATCAAACTGGCAGATTTCGGATCAGCCGAAAATTTGGCTTCAAATTTAAAGGATTCAATTCAGAATTTTGGATCCTATGAATATAATGCACCTGAAGTTCTTGCTATGCTAGATGCAAATGATCTTAATTAATATGATATGCAGCGTGCAGACATTTTTAGTCTCGCTGTTGTTCTGTTTGTTATGATTTTAGGTTGTCCTCCTTGGCAATCGGCTCGAGAGAATGATCCATATTTTGCACTATTTCTATGTGATAAAGACAGATTTTGGAGAATATATAAAAATAAGAGAGTCACTCCTGAATTCAAAGGTACTTTGCACTATTTCAGATCTTTTCGAAGGAATGTCAAATATAGATACATAGAATAGATATACTATTGAGCTTATAAAGTAGCATCCATGGTTTAACGGATAAATTATGAATTAACTAGATGTGCAATCTGAAATGGAATGTAGACATAAACTTATCAAATCCTAAATTTAAGAATCATAAGTAAAACTCACAAGAGGTAACTGTTTTCTATTTTAGAAAAGAGTTAAAAAAAGAGGAGGAAAAAGAAGCAAACATCTGAATTCTTAGAAATCAAGGAAAAAGTCTTAAATACAATTAGTCAATACGGAGAAAAACTAAAATGTGAAAATTAGTTCGACGAGAATTAGCCATCTCTTACTGAAACTGACATAGAGTCAATTTAAAGAGAGAAATGTGTCATTTCTGTTTAATTAATTTTTAGTTTGCTCTAATTAAAAATGGAAATTGCTAAAGTATTATACTCTTTTTAACTAGCTATTAAACTCTTTTGCAATATAAAAATATACAGTAGTAGTAATTATGAAAATCTAGATGTTTAGCTATCTTTTAACTAAGCTTATAAAATAATAATATAAGATATAATATTATTTTAAATACATTTTGTTGATAGTTAGTTTTTATTATTTCTAATCAACTCTTATATCATACTGTAGTAGAAGTTAGGCTTAATGATTGATGAGTCAATAAGACTTATAACTTAATAGAGATAGTTTGAAGTAATGGATTGGGAGTGATTAAGCATATCATATTTATGGATATAATTAAGAAGTTCGCTTAAGTTAATTTATCTCTTTATATAAGATATTCATTAGAATAAGGAAACTTTTTCTCTAAGCAAATATTCTAAATAAATCTTGCAATGATAGTTAAACATTATAATTAGCAACTCTTTCCATTAAAATTAAGAAAAGGTATTAGATCAAATAGTTAAAGCTTTATATAATGGCACGTAAAAGGATTTAAATTTAATAAAATACCCAAATGTATCTAATTTAAAATAACAGTGATATTATTATACATATCATCAGTCATTTATGCCATTACTAGTGATAAATGCTTAAAAACTCTAATGAATGTTTCCAATAAAAAACTATAATGTGGATATAAGTTATTAATATTATATCACTTCCATCTTACTCTTTCAATTATTATTCCTTTATACATTTAGAGAAATAAGAAGCCAATAAGATAAAAATAAGCTAAGGTAATTTGATAATATTACCCCACATGCTTTTATATACTTTCTCTCTTCTGGTTTCAAATTAAAGCATCATTTAAAAAGAAACATTTGGAATCTACTTAAAAGTTATAACTTAATTTATTCATTTTCTGCTAAAGAGCTTAATAAAATTATTATCTAAAGTCAGAAAATACAAGCTCAGTAAAGGAAATATGAGATTAAGTATTTTGAATTCTATAAAATTAAAGTTTTTTTATTAAAAGCCTTTCTATTCGAAATAGCATATAAACATTTCTAAAGAAGTATATGGCAAATAATGATAAAGCATAATGTAAAGAAAATAAAATTTAAATAATAGTCTATTCATTTTGGATTTAATAGCTTTGAATTATTTAAAATGCAAACTATATTAAATTAATAAAGAGGCTAGAAGAGTAGTGCATAAAGATACGAAGATTTATTTTGAAAGCTATTATAAATACTTATTTTTAATTTAACTGCAAATCAAGCAATAACTGATACCTTTAATAATTTCTCCTTAATTAAGGTAATAAATGATTTATTACCTTTTAAATAATTAACAATTAAAATAAAGTCTAAAGTATATAATAGTAGTATCAGGATATCATCCAAATAATCAAGGTTGCTTTGTTAATTTCCTAGTATAAGTAAAAAATCTAACCAGATTAGATGGTAAGATTAATGATTTAGTTTACTAGCTTACAGAGGAATAAATTTTTAATCTTGTTTGATTTTGAGAAATAATATACTTAATACAATAATCTTATTAAGCGTCTTTAAGCCTAATTATTGCTAAATTGTTAGTATGATTCTAAATATTTTAAAGATAGTATAATTTGCTTAAAATCCATTCTTATTCTAATAAATATAAGTTAATGTAAATTAAACCACCAAAGTTGCAATTCTAATTAATTTTGCTAAATAAAGAGATTAATAACTCTTTAGTTTGTAAATTCAAAGAAATTGATGCTTATAATTACATTAATTTAATAGTTATTAACGATAGAGCTAGAAGACCTAGAAAGGTAAGTAAGATAATTTAGAATAAAGATAGTTTTTTAATAGAAAAGCATTATGAGTTGACTATAAAAGAATAAGTATAAAGAGTGTTAATTAAAAAGTCTTAATACTTATAAAGAAGAATTTTTAGTTTACTTTTTGTTTTAAAATATAATGTCAGATACATTTACAGTTGGTGGTAGAAGAGGAGGTGCTAAGTCAAAAGACTTATATTTAGAAGGATATGGAAAAGCTTGGTCTGAAAAACTAACCTTCACTGTAGGTACCTCATACGCATTTGCCGCTTTCATAGGAATTTTGAAAGGGATATAAAGCGTAAAATAAATTCAAAAAGAAACTGTGACTCAGAAGCATCTTTACAGATACAATTTATGAAATACAATTGGTCGTACTACCACCAGATATGGAAATGCATGTGCAAGTGCAGCTTTAATGTTCTGCCTTTTTGGAAAAGCTGTAGATCTTGTCTTTGAAGAAGAAGTCAAAGAGTTCGGAATGCTACCTAGAAATATTTTTGTAGGAGGATTAACTGGATTAGTATACAAAAGTCATTTAGGATGAAGGCCTGCTTTATTCAGTTGTGGGCTTGGAAGTTTACTCATAGTAAGCCTTACGTTTGGAATTAACTTTATGCATGATCGTGGAGTCATAGGCTTTAAGATGGAAATGTGAAATATTTAAATTTAACTTTTAATCTAAAATATTTTCATTAGATTAATAATCTACTCTTTACCTACATTATATACTATTACACTCAAATACCTTAGTATTCAGTAAGTCATTAGGCTACTATTTTATATTCTTATCTTTATGCTTAACTCAATTGTCTTTATAATAAGTCTTTAGTAATCTAGCTTTATATACCTATTAAATAAGTAAGAATGGCTTTAATATGAGTAAAGATAAAGTAGAATGAGATGGGAAATAATAATAACTATACTTTACTTTTAGAAAGTTAAGTTAGTGGTATTGCAATACCAAATAGTGTTAATGACAGTATAGAGTACTAAAGTAAATAGAACTATAATAGAAATGAATAATCTTTTATCCAAACTTAAACATTCAATTTCATATATTAGATGAAAAATAAAGTCCCCATTCTCTCGATTGATCACCCTTGCCAGACCAGATTTTGCTGGCATAGAATAACTCAAAATAACCGTAGTTTATTTGAATTCTCAATCCAAGTCCTAGACATTTCCTTACAAAGCTTACATCAACTTCTCTGCTAGCTTATTCAGATTGAAGAAACTTCTGATGTATTTGAGGTATATGAAAACCAGCATATAAGAATGGCTTGAATGTTTACTATTATTCTCCTATCAAAATTCTAGATTCGAAAGATGCAAAGCTGGTATGTCCAAAACATCCGGCTTTCCAATTTTCAGCAATTGCATCAAATCCTCTAGCTAATCTAGCCCTTATATAATGATTAGATCTAGGAGATCCAAACAGGAATTGAGATGTTAGATTATTTTCCCATCGCAATCTTTCATTTAGCTATTTTGCAAATGAAAAGGTGGTAGATAAAGAAAAGATATGGTCAGATAGCTTAGTTTTTAGATTCAGAAAGGGGTTTTATTGAAATTCATAAACTAAATAATTTTCACAGAATGGAATTGCTTCTTTTAGAAGTATGTCGGAAGCATCTAAAGTAGTAATGTAGTTATTGTAAAGACTTCTCATTAAAGAAATCTTGTGACGATCGAAATCTACCTATCCCCATACACTATCCTTTTGTTCAGTTACTTTTGCACAAAGATCTTCCCACCCATGAGAAACTCCTAAACTCCAATTGAGGCGCTAAGTTGAAAAAGGCAGGAACAACTGTTTATGTATTAAAGAAAAGAGATAGTTTTTAGTAGCATGTCTATATTCTAACTGTCCTTAAGTATATTCACAACGATTAAAAACATTTTTTAAGGTTCCTTTAAATTGCAAAGCCCCTCCTTCTGAACTTGTTGTATAACCTATTTAAGCACTAAAAGGTTGGACTTCTTTAAAGTTGAATTAAACATGTGCCGTCAAAGGTTTATTTCCAGGGAGTACTTTGGCATTGACTGCTTTGTAAATATTTAAATCTTCGTAATTCTAAAAAACTGATATGAGTTAATCTCTCAATTATCCAACAGTTTTAGCATTTTTAAGTGGATTCGTTAGATTTTCTAAGATTTAAGTTGAGAATTTAGTGTTAGTGAATGAAAAGGAAATATCCGATAACAGCATATTAAGCAGTTCCTGCTCATCCATTTTTAATCAAAAATTAAACTTATTTAAGTTATAGTAAAGACAAAGAAACTTAGTCCACTCTGACTGTCATCATTACTTTCTTCTTTATTTATATATTAATCAACTAAAAGCTTAATCTTATTAAGCATTTCACTTTCTACTATCACCAAGTTAAAAACATCCGTGAGTTTATTTTTCAATGAACTTGAAAATTTTTACAATTGATATATGTTTAATTAATACTCTAATATCTTATATCATATGAATTTTATAATCTAAGAATATTAAAAGCCTAAACATATAATTATAAAGCGGCAAAATCTCCTAAAATAGATTAGATTGATCAATAACGTTAATTAGTTTATTTAAACCAAAATATTATATCACTATTCATTTTCATTAATCTCCACTAATATTATAGATTACTATTAATTAAATTATTTAGTTATTACTCTCAGTTTCTTTACAAAATTCTACAAAAGCTTTATAAATGAAAAATTATATTTAGAGCACTTATAATTTCATATATAATTTACTATTATTTTTACTAGAAATTTTAAACTTATTCAGTGCTTATTTTTATCTAATCTTAGATTTAATGCTTAAAAAATTTAAGGGATTTGTAATATTTAAATCTAACCATTTCAAATAATTGTAACCAAAGGCATATATTTATGTGACCATTTAGCCTATTCAATTAATATTATCTTATTATTTATTCACTGAAAGTCTTCCTAATTTTGATAATATTAATGCTTAGAATTTAGAATTCCTCACATTAAAATCCATTTAGATCTATTTTTTGCTTTTTTATTTATAAGTTTTAATTATCTTAAAGAATTAAAAATAATTTTAGTTGAGTCATAATGAGAAGTATGAGAAATTAAAATAATAAGAGAAATAATTTAGAAATAAGCTGTTGGAACTAAATATTTATACAACAAAGTTAATTTTAATTAATATACTAATATTAAATATAACTAAATATACATGCTAAACACTGTCAGGAGAACTAGTAGATAATCTGATGCAGTTTATACTGCATTGAGGGTAACCCCGCACTAGATGCCACAACGGGAAAGTTTGGATAAGCTCGGAAGAGGCAAACTTAACTTTCTCGAAGATTCTTGCTTGATGCATAAACGTTTGACTGACGCGCTACTAATAACTTAACTACTAATTATTACGGATCTATTTAAGAAGATTGGAACATTTTATTCAAGATTTAGAATAATCTTTAATAAGCAGATTCTCCATTTGGAGAAGTTGACATGACTCATTGGATAATATAATGACAACAAGAAGTATGAAAACCTTTTTTAATATTAATTTTGAAAGAGCAAGCAAACAAGGTACTACGTGCTCTATAATAATATTTGTTTATTTAACTGAATTATTATTTCTACTAGCGATTTGAAAATAAATACAATAAATATATTATATAATAAATAAAGATTATAACATAAAATAAGTTCATTTTACCAAAAAAGATTTTAAATAAAATAAAATAAATTTTGGGTTATTTAATAAAAATATATGATATCTCTGATTTTTAGTAATTAAATATATAATAAATTGTTATATTGATAGTTGGAAAGGGTAAAGAAAAAACAATTAGCATAAGCATATAAAATTAATTGTTGAGATAAATTTGCTAGCTCTTATTACATTTTAAAAAATATAATGATTTTTTTAATGTATTATAGGTATAATTTCATTAAATGCATATCTGATATAAAAATATTAACTTTAACTTGAAGTGGCATAAAAACTTTTATCAGCCTTATTAATTACAAAATTTGAAGATTAATATTTATAGAAACTTGAAGAAAGAAGTTTATTACTTAAATAATCTGTTATCAGCTTTTAATTTAAAAAATGAAAACAAATATTGACTTGTAATTTTGAACGCCAAAATTTTTCGAATTCTACTAATTACTAATAAGAAATTCAACGTAGATTTTGTAATAAATTGATTATTTAGCAAAGCTCATCTTTTGGATTTATCTAATATTTGCAGAAAATTATAGCCTTTAAAAAACTATAGACAAAACTCAAAAACGGGAATTTAGTTTAGTTATTTTTAACTTAATTGACTGTAAAGTAATTAAATTTTGAGAATTTAATATTAAAGTTACAATATATAAATATATACTCTATAAACTAATTATTTTTCCGCTTTCCCATTATCTTATTTTGTTCTTATTGCTGTTTTCTATTTCTTCTACTATACATAAAAAGTATCTAATTTATAAAATTTCTAGCATCATTTGGTAAATTTTATTTATAGCCTTTTCCAACTCTTAAAAACAAACTAAAAATGGAAATATTTTTAAATATAAGTTACTTATAAACTTCTTATATATGTAGTGATCAAATGATATAAAATTTATTTGTTTATGTTGCATACTTTAAAAATCTTATTTAAATAAGGTAATTTGATAGAAAATTATCAATACAAATGAAGAATAGCTTTATTCTCTTTTCACGTTATTTTATTTTAAAATTTATTGTAAAAAGTTAGTAAATTAAAGTTTTATTTAATAAATATCTAGCAAAATATTCTCATGCTTATGTAACTAAAAATATTTAATTATTATAATTAACAATTTAATATTAATCATTAAGATTACTCATTCTAAGCAAGATAAACAGAAATCAAATGAAATACCCAAATTTTTTAATTTAGCTTTAAGGTCTTTTATATCTTCTCTAAGTATAAAAATCTCATCTAGAAGTAAATATTTTTAAATCAAGTTAGCTAAATTTATTATTTGCTATAACTAATTTTTCTTTTATGCTATAATACTATCTCCCAATCCAAATTTATCATAATTAAAACTAATTACTCTATCAAAAGGTAAGAAGTAAATTCATAAAAATAAAATAGCTAGCATTATTAGAATCATATATAAAAATGAAAAAAAAGTAGATTAAAATTAATTTATAATTGGTATGCTTTTAATTAAATTAAATTTAATTTTTTAATATTTCATTTCTAAGGCTAAAGCAGAAATAAAAACTATGAAATTTATCAATCATTTTTCAATCATTCAGCTTACTAAAATTAATCAATCTAATTTAGATAATAATTAAGATCAATCTGAAAAAATTAATCTTAAAAAAGCTTGCGTCAAAGATATAATAAATAGAATTATATTTTACGATTATAAACGATAAAAAGAGCAAATTTTAATTAAAGTATTAATAATCAATTAAAATTCAATCAAATGATTTTTAAGCCTCTTTAATTTTTATTTATAAATATAACATCCTAGTAACATATTCTAATTCTTCAAAGCAAAAAATATGCAGAGATGGTTAAATACTTGCTTTTCTTTAGAATTATTCAGCTTTTTGAATTATTCTAAAATCTAGTTAAAACAACTTTTTTAATTTTTAACCCTAGATTATTGAGCTATTGCAATAAAAGCATTCTATAATGTTTAAATAAATAAATGATTTGCATTTATCAATATTCATTAAGTTTTAATTTTATATTTTTATATTATTTTTTTTAATTTTTTCATCATAATTTTATTTAAATGAATAAACTTCTATCTTTAATGCTTTGAAAATAAGTCAACTATATTTATTTAATTATACATTATTTTTTCTTATTTTACTTATATATTTTTTGTATTTTTATTTTTATTTCGTGAATTTTAATTAAGTAAACAATATTTAATTAACTTATTTTCGTTCATTTCTGTATTTATACTTTTATTTTTACATTTTTTCAAAAAAAAAGTTAAATTATCAAATATTTAGTCTTATTTTTTAATATATTATATTTATAAATATTCATATAATTCAATTTTTAGAATTTTCTGATTTTAATAAATCTATTATTATTTAAATTATATTATAAATTTTTATCTTATTTTATTTATTTAAATCCAAATTTATTGAAAAAATTTAATTAAATTTAAATTAATAATAAATTATTTTAGAGCTTTGCATTTTTTAATATTTAAAGTAAAATAATTACTTTTTTTTAATTATTTTAAATATCTTAATAAAATGATTCTCATTAAAAAATATATTTTATTTTTTTATTTGGTTTTATTATACATTTTTTAGTTCTTTAGTTTATTTCACATTTATTAAATATCGATTTACATATTTTTGCTTATTTATTATTTAGCTAAGATATAATTTTTTGATAATATTTTTATTCAAATTAATACTGAAATTAAAGTTTTTTATTTTTTGTCTTTTTCCTCTTTAATTATAAATAAAAAGATATGCTTATATTTTAAATTTTTATCTTATAAAAATGTTATATTTATGCTATTTTGCTCAATATAGTTTTCAAGTCTTCAAAAATTTAATTGCTTAGTTTAGTTTATTTAAGTTTCGTTAAGTTAATTTATTTTCTTAATTTAATTTTAATAAATTAAATCTAAATATTTTTTATACTATATTAAAAATGGACTTTAATATCTGCCAAAACTGCAGATAAAATTACGATTAAGATTAAAGAACTCCAAAAATACTTAGTTGTGGTTGCGTAAAATGTTTGGCTTGTATCATAAATCTTAGTTCTTAAAATAATAATGTTATAGTATGTAAAAGCCATAAAAATTAAGAAGTGAATATCGAGTCTTAAAATCTTAGAGATTTCAATATATTTGACTATTTAAATCAGCGGATAAGAAGATTTTAAAAGAAATCAAATCTAGTCAAACTGATTAAAGATTTATAATCTTAGATTCTCCAAAATTAAAGATGACTTCAAAGTGTTATTAGAAATAGCATTATCTTTTAGAAAATATTTGTAAAAGTAATTGTCTAAGTTATCAATTAGCTGTATTCAAATGAAATATCTTTATGCTAAAAAAATTTAGCAAATAATGAGAATTTATTGAAAGAGTTAAATCAAGTGATTAAAATGTTCCATCAAATAAATAAAACTAAAGCGAGTTCTAATCAAGATTGTAACACGCTTCTTAATTATTTAAACAAGATTTAATAAAGGTTTAATTTCCTGTAGAAAGAAATAAAGAAAACCAATTAAATCACATTCAAGTAAGGGAATAATGAAGAAATCTATGACTATATGAAATTGCATATATTCGGAGCGATTTAGGACATTATCATTAATTACTAAGGTGAGAAACTTGAGAAATTATAGTTATAGGATGTTTTAAAAAAATATTTTACATTATAAGGTATCTTCTTTAAAGAAAAAGATAGTTAGAATAAAGAACTGTAAGAGCAAATTAAAATAAAGGAGTTGCAACAATCTGAACAAATATAAAAGAAACAAATTGAGCTTGCAAACCCAAGACAAAAAATCATCCAACAGTTTAATTATAGAAAATTAGAAAATATCCAATAATTACGAGAAATCATGAATAACATATAAAATTTAGAAATGGATGTGGATTCAATTAAAATTAGTCCCATAAATATAATAAATATACATGAAAAGTAATAACTTTTGTGTTAGTTGAATCAATTTAATAATGATAAAATATAATAAAATTTACTGCAAATCATTAGTTTAGCAAAGAATTAGTCTATGATCTAATAAGCCTCAGCAAATGCTATTTCATTACTAAACTATATGAATTACCAATTCACTGATTAGGACTTAGATGAATCAATTTAAAAAGCGCAGACTTATCAGACGCAACTTTCACAAATTGTAATCTTTCAAACGCTAATTTTCAACTTGCTAATCTAAGAAACACCAAATTCATCAACTGCAATCTTGATAATGCTGATCTATAATAAATATCCACTGAGTATCCTCACATCCTACAAGGTCACTCTAACTACGTCACTTCTGTAGCAATATCAAGTAACTGTGAGTGAATAATATCAGGAAGTAGAGATTGTACTATAAGAAAATGGAATTTGAATACAGGAGAGTAAATGAGAGCTTGAAGTGCAAATATAATTTCTGTATTATCTATAGCTATATCAAGTGACTGCAAATAAATAGTGTCAGGAAGTGAAGATGGTACGCTAAGAAAATGAGATTTAAATACTGGAGAGTAAACTAGTACTTGGAGTGCGCACTCGGGTCATATATGAACTGTAGCAATATCTAGTGATGACAAATGAATAGCTTCAGGAAGTAGAGATAAGACAATAAAAATTTGGGATATGACTTCAAATAGTTTGAAGACTACTTTAAGTGGACACAGAGGTTCTGTATTTTCTTTAGCAATATCAAGTGACTGTAATTGAATAGTGTCAGGAAGTGGAGATAATTAAATAAGAATATGGAAAGTTACTTCAAATGAATTAAAAATTACTTTGAGTGGACACACGGATTATGTAAACTAGGTTGCAATTTCAAGTAACTAAAAAAGGAACAATTAATAATAACAGGTAAGTATAAATCAAATTATTTTTCATAATATAAGCACGTAGAGTGGAATTAAGTATATTTTGAGTATGGATTAAAATTCAAAAAATGTAGTATAAATAACATTCTTATAAGAGAAGAGGACAAAGAGAGATACTTTTCAAGATGAGAGACTAAGTAAAAAATAAAAAATATTATAAAAATTAAGCTAAAAATCTTTGAAAAATATATGATTTTTAGAATTAAAATCCAATTTAAAAGAATTTTGTTAAAAAACAAAAATATATAATTTATAATGAAAAGTATAAATAAAAAAATAAAATATAAAATTAAAAAAATATTGAATCATTAATAATTAAAAACATCTAAAATACTTAAATAAAATAAAATAAATTTAAGGGATTAGCAAATTAAATTAAAATTTATTTGCTTATTTGTAAAATTTTATAAGAAACTTTAAAATATATTTTATTAGCATTTTTTGAATTACGATATAAAAAAATTTATGTTTTAGCAAAAATAGGGAAAATATAAACTCAAAAAATATTATTAAATATAATTTTTTTCTGTTCAGTGTTTTAGTGTTTAAGAGTGCAAAAAATATTCTCAAATTAATAAAAGCACGAGGTGAAAGAGAGTTATAATAAAAGCAAAAGCAAAAGCAAAGGATAAAGGAAAAAATTAATGGAAAAAAGTGGAGTAAATTTATACATATTCAAGTTTAGCAATTTTAGTAAATAAATTTAAATTAATATATTTAAAATTTTAATAAGAATACATTTTGCTAAATGTTTTATTCTAATAAAATTTTTGAAATTTGCAATTGGTTAAAATATTTGAGATAAGTTTCAAATAAAAAATGAAAATATTCTTAATTAAAATTTATTAAAAAATAGTATCTTAATGGTTTGTTATAAATATATTGCTTTTTAATATTTAAAATTTTTAATATTCTAAAACTTTAAAATTATTTAAAGAAATATAAACATAAATCTTTAAAATACTTTAAAAAAATTAAAGAAGGATATAAAATTATAAAGTAAAATAATAGCTTATATTATAAAATTTCTAATAAAAAAATAATTAAAAAATATGAAAAATTCAAGTTTTTTTATCAATAATTTTATAATATAAAAATAAAAATTTCGCTCCCAGGAAAACTAGTAGATAATCTGGTGCAATACATAAGGCATTTTGAGTAATCTAACACTAAATGTTACCACGAAGAAGTGTGGACAAATTCTTAAAAGACAAGTCTAATTTGCCCAAGGGTTCTCGCTATCAGCATGAACGTTTGACTGATGCTCTGCTAATAACTTAATTACTAATTCTTATTTGGATCTTATTCAAGAAGACTGGAGCATTTGGTTCAAGATTCGAGAATAATCTATAATAAAAAATTTACCATTTGGAGAAGCTTAAATGATTCACTGGACGAATAGAATGAAAACAAGAAGTATGAAAACATTTTTTAATATTAATATTGAAAGAACTGTGTGCCAACAAGGTGCAACATGCTCTATAATCATATTTATTTATTTATAAGAAAGTTTTCGTATAAGTTATTTTAAAAATATATAATATAATTGATGTATAAACACATTATAAATAATAAAGATTTTTAATATTCTTATAATAATGTTAACAAAATTTATTCTTTATACTAATACGAGACTATTAATTTTTCTCTGAGTTTTTTATTTATAAAACTTTGAAAGTACTATGCTTAATAAATTATTTCTAGCAAATTATTCTAAAAAACATTTTAATTAGGAAAATATTAAATTAAAAAACTTAGTTTCTATATGAAATTTTGAATTATAGCAAAAATACGTCTATTCATATAAAAAATGATGGAAGAAATTGATGATAGACACAAAATAATATACCATTTTAAGCTTTTTGCTATTAAGTGTTTATTCATCACCAAATATAAATTTTAAAGCTAATTTCTTCTTTAAATTAATTAAAAAACTAATTTATGTCTATTAACTATGCCAATCTTAATTGCTAGCACCAAAATTAATATGATATAAAAATTCTTAAATTAAATTTATATTAAAAAAATGTTATAATAGAGAGCGTAGCCCTTCAATAGGACGTCAACAGGTGATTACAGGTAGATTTCCAACCCATGATGAAGAGATTAGTCAGGTCCAACATTTAGTATAGGTTACTTCACAGTCAATTCATTTCTGATGAATTCTTCTCGCGTCCTTAAAAGGTAAGATCCATCCTATTTAAATTAAATTATATAATAAATAACTAAAAAAGAATTTTCGCATTAAATGTTTATTTATTTTCAATTTAAACGTTCTAAGTTACTCCCTGTAAATTAAAAATGAAATTCATGAGAAATAATATAAAAACGATTTTAATTAAGCATTATAGAAAATTATTATCTAATCTTAGATCTTATATTTAATATATCAATGAAACATATATATGTTTTATTACATTACAAAGCAATAAAATATTAATGCTATACTTAAATTTTCAACTTAAATAAGAAGTTTAAATTCAAATTAAACCTCATAATCCTGATTAAAACTCATTTTTATTTTAGTTAAAATTGAGTTATTTGAATATGGAATATAATTAAGATCTCAAAATGCTGAAAAAGTCTAAACCGTTGATTTTAAAGTACTTTAAAGATAAATACGAAATATATAAAGAAGCTTCAAACTAAATTATAGAAAAAGTAGTTTGATTAATATATTTTTATAAACTATAAAAATTGAAAAAAAAGCTTTAAGAATTAATTACAATGGGAAGAGACTGAAAAAATCAACTAGAAAGCAATAAAATTTGAAAATAATCTTATAATTTTCGAATTTCTTATAAACTTAAAGTAAACACTAGTAAAATTAAAGAAAATAATTATAAAATAAATGAATGATAATTTACTTGAGTTTGGAAACTAAAATTAATATAATTAAATTATAGATTATTTATCTTATATTTATAGCTATTTGAAGTAAATTTTAAAAGTAAGTATATTTTAAAAATTAAAAGGCTTTTATTATTTGCAATTAAAAAAGAAAGATATTAGCCTGTTAAAGCTAAATGGTGTCTTAAAATCTTGTCCCCGGCTTTTTCTTAAGCAAAGAAGAAAAAAAACTCTAGAGAAAAAGCAGGCATAAAAAAATATTAGGAGTTTAATTCTCCCCACTTACAAAACTAATAAAGAACCTAATAACTATAATAAACACCTCCTAAAGTAATAAAAAGAAAGGAATCTAATATAATAACAGGAAAAGTACTTCCATCAAAGATAATGAAAAAGAAAATCAATATTTAACAATTAGCATTTGAAATATCCAATCTCTAGGAAGAGATTAAAGTGCTTAAGTAGAAAAATTAAGAACTAAGAAACCCATTACAGCTTGAATAAGATAATTTAGAGATTAGAATTATTAATAAAGAAAGGAAACTCCAAGCATATTGGAACATTTAAACTGAACGTAGGTAAGAAACAATAAGGCTTGGAAATGTCGTATAAAAACAAGAGTTGGAGTTTATTAAGCAAAAGAATATTAGCACAAACATAACTAATTAGACAAACTAGATGGAGATAGAATAAAAAGAGGTTATAAATCGAAAACCTATCAGATAAGTAAGGAAGAAATGCTAATTTAAGAGTAAGTGACATCTAAATAAGAATTGCTAAAAATTTACGAATTTCAATAAAAAATGTAGACGTTAAGAATAAGAAAAATTCTAGAGGCTCTACTGCAACTAGCATGGAGATATTTATAGAAAAAATAACGTGAAATACCTTTTGAAATAATAAGAACAAGAAATTAAAGAAACCGAGAAGACCTTAGTGGAGATAAATTAATTAGAAAATCAAGAATGATGAGAAGTGTTGCTGATAAAACAACTTATTTAAACTGTGTCCAGATTGGCACCGTTGAACAGTTTAATTTTGTATTAAAAAAGAAAGATTAGAAGTAAATTTCTTTAACGATAAGATTGAGCAAATATTTTAATTGTAAACATTAAAAAGGTAATCAATTTAAAGATTTTAACTAATGAATGATTATTATTACTATTATTTAAAAAAGATAACTATTTTGATTAATTAATAAAAAGGATATAAAATAGAGTAAATCACTAAAAAATGATGTAAGATATATAATCAGTTAATAATTTCAAAAGTTAAAGTCTATAATAAAATTCTTCTTTTTTTTTCCTTTATTGAATCTTAAATTTATATTCTTGTAATAAAAAATAAAATGGATACTAAGAAAAAATAGACCTCTCTTAAAGAATGTCTTAAAAAACAAGAATAATAATATATTCAGACTGAAAAAAACCTTAATAATTGGAATAGCTTTAATCTTAAGAGTCGTTTGCAAAATCAGTCCATGAAAGAATAGTAAACCTTTAATAAAAGATAAAATAATAAAAATAAAAATTTAAAAAGATAGAATAAGTACTAGACAAAATAAACGAAGAATTAAATCTTTAAATTCCATCAATAGAGGAGACTATAAATAAGATTAATTTAAAATGGTAAAAAACTAAACTAGATTGATTAAAAAATATGTATATTTTTCAAATGTTTTAATTTTAGTTTTCTACATTCTTATATTAAATAAAATAGTTTTAGGAAATTTATATTATAATAGAAAATAAATAAAAAAATATATGAAAAATAAGGATTTTACCTATTTCAGTGGAACAAAATGACATGTAATAAGTCAAAAAAATAAAATGCTACATAAATTAAAAGCAACAACATTACAAAATATGTTAAAAAAACTTAGAAATTTAAAATAAAAATAAGTAGACCATTTTGAATGATTTATTTAAAATCTGACTATTCTAAAGGAAGAAGTTCTACAATTCAAGATATAATTAACCTAAAATTTTTCTCTTACAGAGAATGAATTACACTTAATAAAAAAAGGTAAAAAATAAGGATGGCGGACTAACGAAGTCAAAACAATCCTTTAGTCAAGAGAATAAAAGCAAGATTTAGTGATTCTTCAGGTCTTCTTCTAAAAAGTATTCTTAATTTTACCTTCTTTTATATAAATTTTAGGTTTATAATGTAGTTTATCTTAATAGAAAATTAAAATAGCTCTTACAGCAAATATAACCCTCGTTGAGTTAAATTACTTCAAAATTTAAAAATATTTTTTGTTATTTCTTTAAAAAATCTATTTAAATGAAATATTATTATTCCAAATTATAAATAATATTTCTAATTTTATATATTTATTTGTTAATTAAGCTCTGTTCATTTTATTTTTTATTTTCATTAAAAAAAATTACTTTCTCTTATAAAGATTTCACTCCATCAATTTACCTCAATTTATTGTAAAAAAATTAAATATATTTATTTTATTATAAATAAGAGTTCAAATTTAGCAACTAGATCTACAATTTAAAATGTTTTTTATTTTATCAACTTTTGTAAAATTTCTACTATAAATTTTTTTTAATAATTAAATATATATATAACCCTTAATTTAGGCAAATAAGCAAAATTTATGAAATTAAATGAAATTAAGAGAATTTAATCAAAAGAAAAAATGTGTACAATTCTATCATTTCATAAATGTTTTACTAAGGTTTAGGATTTAATACTGTTTAGAAATATAATTTCTAAATAAAGTTTTAAAGTTCTGATTAAGAGTAAAAAGTAAAAATAGATATTATCTCAAAATATAAGTATCAGTTTAATAAATTTTAAAATGATATTTTATTTAAAATATTCAGAAACTGAACTTTTTAAATTTTTTCTGTTTTATAAATGAATTAATTATAAATTTGTTGAAAATTTAATTATAACAAAGAATATTTATAAAAAAAGAAAAAATATTATTAATATAAATTTTTTTTAAAGATATTAACTCTTTAAATATAAATTTACTGGAATTTATGTTTATAACATAACATAATTTATTAATGTGACTTTGCTTTTATTTGCTTGTCACGTATTAGTTTTAAATGGATCTAAAGAATTATTGCAATATCATGGAAATTGCCCTTTCCTTCTCAAGGTTTGCATTCTCAATTACATATCTGTGGCTGATTATCAATTCTTTCTTTACAGTTGGTATTTTATTTCAATTTCAATCCTTTCCAAGCATTTACCTAGTTCGTCTTCTTTAAGTAATCACTATTTACTCTAGTAATTTTTCTCCATCAATCATTTTTCGTTCTATATATTTCACTTTTAGATGCATAGTATATCTTGGCTATGTTTTTTCAGAATTTTAATTTTCGCTTTTTTTACAATTTTTAACTCAAATTGAAATTTTTATGTGTCGTAGTTATCTACAGAATCAATATATAATGGATTTTATTTTATTTAATTGATTAATTATCTTATTTTTATGCTTGATTAATATTAATATTTAAGTTTGATTGCTCAATATTCATTGGATCTTGTATAACTTTATTCATAACTTGTTCTTATTTTATTTAATTGAGATACAAATTTCTTATATTATTATGTTCTTTTAAATTCTTAGTTAATTAGATGCGTAGAGCTTTTAATCTCAATTCTGTATTCAAGATTTTATTATAATTTTAGAGTTAGTTTATTTTTAAATCTAGGCTGTTTATCTGCTGAATTAATTGCTACTCTAATTCTATAGATTTTTTATTATCAGTATATAACGAATAAATTTCAATCAATGTAACTTAATGTCAGTTAGCAGATTGGTTTTAGGTGAATTGCTTCTTAGGTGCTTTTATATTTACATATATAATAATTCAATTATCAATTAAGGTAAATATTTATATTCAGCTTTTATTATCATAGAATGCTTTTTTATTTTTAATCATTTTTTTTCTATTTCTGGGTTAAAATTTTACTCTAAGTTCACTTATTGTAATATTTTATTTTTTCAACATTAAAATAATAAAAAAGATGCTTATTACAACATTAATCTATATTTCGATACATAATATTTCATTTTACTTAGTACTTTAAATAGCAAACTAAAAATTAATTCTTCTAATTAAAAATATAATGAAATTCAAAAATGCTTAAGTTGCTTAAATATTGGTAAAACTAATTCTAATTTAGATTTGTTAATAAATTAAATTTTCAATTTTATAATTCATAAAAAAGGACAGATCTTATGAAATTTATTTATTATAATTCTAAGAACATTTGTTCTCACTCTTATTATGTACTTTACTGGCTTTAATATTTTCTAATTATAACATAACATAACATAACATAACATAACATAACATAATTTATTAAAGTGACTTCACCTTTTTTTGGTTAGTCACGAAATTAGAGTTTGTAAAAGTTTATCCAAATCAAAAAGTCTTCAACGTCATATTCATCTGGTTTTTCCGGATCATAAATTCTTATAAATTGTTTATTTTATCCTCTCGTTAGAGTTTGAAAATAAAACCCAACTTGTTATCTCTCATATCGTCTTAGTGCATCTGTAATCTTTTGAGCTTCTTAGTAAGGTTAAAATTCTTTTTTCTAGTATAAAATTCCGTTTGGTGTGCAATAAATCTTAAATAAATTTTAAATTCCTCTCTTTGCTTCTTGATATTATTTACTCTTGAATCTATAGCATTGATTTACCTTGTGACCATATTTTTTACAATATCAACATCTTTTTTCTATTTTCTGATAGGAAAGTGACGAGTTCTGTACTCCTCTTGATTCTGGATTAGAGCATTAGTTAAGCTTGATTTGCCATAATTAACTAATTCTTTGGTCGAAATTTTGTCTTAGACTCCATTCGATTTAGGTAATTTATCTTTACATCTCTTAAGAAAATTTCTGTTAGTTAAATTGTTCTTTAGGATTTTATTCATTCAACAATCTGTTGATTGTTAGCATTAGAAATTAAATTATTTATTTAAGATCTTACACTTCTTTTGCTAGCTTTGATTATCCAATTGCTTCAAATAGAAATCGTTAGAAAGATCAGGTTAATTGGTAAGTTTTGTTGGAAAGGTCTTTGTTTTCTTAGATGCCAATTTATGGGTATATATTATTAATTTTATATATATATTATTATAATATAATTCTAGCAGCATTATTTTTATATTACATAAAGTTTGTAATTGTTAATTAAATTACTTTAATTATTTTAAATATATTAATTAGGTGTTCATTTTCTATATGTCTCACTTATCCTTAGCATTTAAAAAATTCAACTTAACTTTTTTAATTATATGAATTTTCGCCTCCGTTTATCAAAGTTATAAGCACAGTGTTAAAATTTTAATCCTTTAATATTCATTATTTTAATAAAAATTAATAACCATTAATTAATAAAAGATTTAGTTTTTAAAATTTTGTTTAGATCATTTATTTTAATAAGATCTGATTTTCTACTAAATCTTTCATAATTCTTATTTAAATTTTTTGAATATTCTGTTAAATATCTATTTTCTTAAAATGACTCCTTAGTTTCTTTTATTTAGCCCTTCAATATAAACAACTTTAAAATTAGAAATTCTAATTACACAAACTATTTTACTGTATTGCTATTGACATTTTAAAATTCATACAAGCCTTTTAAAAATTAGTTTTAGTCTTCAAAAATAAACCCTTTAAATATTTTATCCTAGAAATATAATTAAATATTAATTATATCATAAAGCCATTCCAACTTATTATTTAAAAGTTATAAGCAAGTAACTTACATTACTAGAATAGCATTAATTTAAAGGTATTATATAGTTTCTTTTAGTGATGCTTACTGTTTTCTGTTACTATTTATCTCCATTTCAGTATAATTAATATCAATAAGATTTTAGTATCTTTATCTTTATTTCAGTTTTAAATTAAAATTATTATGCTAACTTTCTCTTTATTAATAAGTAGCAAGGAAAAGTCTATATAATCACACAGAAAATATTATTAATTCTCTTTCTATCGATTGAGATAACTTATCTATTTTAAGATACAATAAACGAAACAGAGAGGATAAAAATAATATTGATTAGTTAATGAGGAGAAAGAATATGGAGT
This sequence comes from Loxodes magnus, assembly GCA_946699065.1. Classification (NCBI taxonomy): domain Eukaryota; phylum Ciliophora; class Karyorelictea; order Loxodida; family Loxodidae; genus Loxodes; species Loxodes magnus. The sequence continues at coordinate 354,056 of CAMPDV010000008.1, read as the reverse complement.
ACTGTATATTAAATTATAATGAAAAGATTAAAGTTTCATAAATTAGCTTCTCATCAGTTTATCATATAGACTATGTTACTTAGCAAAATAAGGTTAACTAAAATAGGAAATGTTACAATGCTAATTAGTTGAAGTAATAAGTTAATATTTTATATTATAGATAGAGCTTTTAAATTAAAAGCTGGTTAATAAATTATGGAAGAATACGAAGTACTAGAGGAACTTGGAAGAGGAACTTTTGGAGTAGTTTATAAAGTAATGTAGAATAATGAAGTGTTCGTTATGAAAAAAATTAATCTTTCACATATGAAATCTAGAAACTAGAAAGAAGCTTTAAAAGAGGCTTCTATTCTTAAAAGAGTTGAACATCCTAACATCATTAAGTATTACACTTCTTTCATGGATAATTAAAACCTCTGCATTGTTATGGAATATGCTGAAGGAGGAGATTTGTACTAATTAGTTAAAAACTAAAGAGAGAAAAAAAAATATTTACCGGAAAAAGAAATTTGATAAATAGGATGAGAACTGTGCAAAGCGATATATTATCTACATTCACATAACATCATCCATAGAGATATTAAGTGCTTAAACATATTTCTTACAAAAGATAGGCATATAAAACTTGGGGATCTTGGTGTTAGTAAAATTGTAGAGAGCACTCACCATATGAATGCAACAAGAGTAGGTACACCTTTGTATTTATCCCCTGAGTTGGTAAAATAGTAACCTTATGACGTTAAAGTAGACATATGAGCTATTGGATGTGTTTTGTATCATCTTACTTGCTTGGAAGCTCCTTTCAGAGGCGAAAACTTAATAACTCTAGGAAATGCAATAGTAAATAAGAAACCTAAAATAATATCGACTTGCTTTAGTTTTAAGTTATAAACGCTCATAATGAAGTGTCTAGAAAAAAAAGCTGCAGATAGGCCTACAATTGAAGAGTTACTTAGTATTTTTCCTTGATACAACGAAGAATTTTAACAAGCTAGCAATGAAAGTAGCTTGACTAGTACCAAAGATACTTTTTAAAACAACTTTAAAGAAAATTTTAGAAAAAGTACCACATTAGCTCCAGTCGTTTCCTCTTCTAGAGATAAATCCTCTTTAAACGAAATACCTGCCTTTGAATAACATAAATAAACTAACCAAATTGAATCAGAGTCAGGTAATATTTAAATAAAAGAAATTAAAATTGAGCAATAAAAAACTAGACCTATGTCAGCAGCTATTCGGGAATTTACTCCTATTTCTAGTGCTTAACTGATATAAGAGGAAGTAAAAATTAAAGCTTAAGAAAAAAAGTTAATAAGACCTAGTACAGCAAAATAATAGCCTTAACACCTTTAATTAAACTCAAATTTTTAGATCTTAAAGCCAAATACACGAAATTAAATGCCCGTCATGAAAGCTTATTCACGACCTGCTTCAGCCTATCCTTGAAATAAGAATAATTATAATCTTAATAATGAAGAAGATAAACTTAAATTTTAGAAACCAACTAATTTTCAAACTTCTGGGTTTAAAGTAATTTCATCCTAAACTTTGAAATAAGTTTCCAGGTCTTATAATTTCAAAAAAGGCTTATCAATATTTAAACGCAATGATTCAATACTCGAAACATCTTAGGATAGTTAGTAAACTAAAGAAAGAGAACGGCCATTGTTTATAATAAGGCCACAGGTGGATCAATCAAGAAGGAAGAAATTTTCAATTAAAGACTTGGAAAATCTTTGATATCTATTATTATAAAGAAAGTATAACTCAGTATATTTAATTCATTATATATCCAAAATATAGCATTTTACAAAGGATTTTTATATTATTTAATGAAGCTCAACTATCTTAAGTATATTACTAGGCTAGCTACATTTAAAATATTACAAGCATAATATTTTTACTTTGATTTAGTTTTTAAAGAGTTATATGATATAATATAAGCCATTTAATACAAGATTATAATATCTGGCTTTTAAATTCTAATTTAAAAAAGAGAGACAGCTAAAAAAATTTAGAAACTTCTTCTATCAAATTAAAAATAATGGAAATGTGTCTTCTAATAGATAAAGTAGCTTAAACTGTTTCTTGATCTTACATGCATTGAAGGAAAAATTAAAGATTGCTGAATTTTCTGTTAATATTTAACAAAATTCAGTGTCTAAATATAATACATTAGTAAAGGAAGATCTACAATCTTTTTTATAGTTTTAAAACTAAATCTGTCATATAATTAAAGAATAAAGAATAATCTTGAAAAAGAAAGTGATTGAGATAGATTTAAGGAAGATTTCTTAGTTATTTAAATATTTAATTTAAATTAGAATTTGAAATGGCTCTATCACTACTATATTTCTTAGAATCTATTCTGCTTTTATGCAACTCTGTTTCTATTCTTAATGAGCGATTCCTCTCCAAATGTAAGTTTTTTTAATTTAATTATAGTTTCTTTACATGATCCTTTAGATCCTACTCTTTAATATGCAAGTCTTTTTAAAAAACAACTAGCCTCGATGCTGTATTTTGCCAGAACGATAGGAAGGTGGCCTTTACTAGTTCTGAATTCGATGTTTATCTTTTACGAGATTCTACTAGGCTGAGGTAGTACTCAAAAACATATAAAATAATCCCATTTAATATATTGTATTCATATCTACCTTTTCACTAAGGCTAACATCATTTGACTATCATAAGATAGTAAAGATTAGATCGTATAAAGATTTGATTGGTTGATAGTTTTTCGTCTTATTAAATAGGCATAAAGATTTCTATTTTAGTTTACTTTAAACTATTCTCAAACAAAAATGCAGCCTTAGACTTCTAAGATTAATTTCTCCATTAACTTCGGTTAGGATAATCTCGGAGACTCTCCACCTACTTTTATAGAAGGTGGCTTATACTTTGGCACTGTTAATTCTAAAGAAAAATTATAGGAATTTAAAGCAAATACAAATGGCTTAGCTGATGACTACAAGGTTGTTATAGTTCTTGAAGCGAATGGTGATGCAGAGTAAATAGCAAATAACTTAAAACAGTTTGTAGAAAAATCAAAAACCCAATTTTAATTCTAGGAGCTACATTAATTTGTAAAAATTGAAGTTTAAGCAATTGGATATTAGTCTGTCTTCATCACATTAAAGATTGCAGATGAAAGTAAACAGCAATAGATTAATGGCTTTATCAAATTTTTAACTGTTGGATAGCCTACACTCTTTGCAAGAAAAAGTCACTTTGATTTTGGATTTTAGTTAGGTACTTCCATTTAAGAAATTTTTAGTTCTTCAAGTCCCTTAGCTACTATATTAGAAGCCTTTAGGATATTCATAAATGTAGATTTAGATAAAGATTTTCCAGTGTAATTAATTACAACTTATATTGATTTTATGCCCTAAGAAGCCAAAAATTTTATGATTCCTCTAACTCTATTTAGAGGCATAAAGTTTGAAACTATTGAAGGAGGGTCCAAAGAACTAGACCAAGATTTGCTAAATATTCTAAGCACTATAATGACATAAGATCATCTTGTGCAATTAAGACAAAATTTTAATAATGGGCTATCTCAAGAAGGGAACGAATTCTTTTAATTCTTAAGAAACAATTTCTTAGCGAAAGGAGATATTTATGTAAACTCACCTATAGGAGCTGTTCATTTAAATTATTGCCTTAATGATCTATCTAAAATTTATATGGAATGAGAGTAAAGGCTAACTTTTAAACTTATAATCCATTTTTATCTAATTTTCTATAGTTTAAATCAATTATATTTTATAAGACTAGTTACCATTCATTAAATCTAAGGAAATTCCCTAATTTTAAGATTGCATATCATTATTAAAACTTAGAAACATAATAATGATAAGACCTTCTTAAATTTTATATGGAGAGATTTAACTAAACTTTATTCTATATTTCGCTTCTTTAACTCTAGAATTCATTACTCTTAGTCTTTTTATAAAATGCAGGCTTATTTCCTTTTGGCTTATAATCATGACATAGTTACTTATAACTTATCTAGAAATAAATATCAATACAAAAGAGATTCTAACTATTATGCAATCACTACTTATTTACATTTATAATTCATTCCAATCTTCTCTTTATTAATCCTTTACACCAAATGATTATTAACCTGCTTAATATGCTTCAACATAAAAAACTAACTTAATAATACTGGCAAAGGCAATATAAGTTAAAGCATTCTTTCAGTTAGTCTTCTATATTTGCAATGTTTAATTTCTTAACAGTGTTCTAACTTATAGTCTTCAAACATACATAAGAACTATATTATATCTAGCAAGCAATCGAATTTACAGAATGAGGATATAAAAATAGCCATTAGGGTAGAATTGCTAGTTCTTTTTAAGAAAAATTAGACTTATTTCTATTTTAGGAACTTTTAATTGTATAAATGTCTTAGAAGCAATAAATGACACAACTAACTATGCCTTTGCTAGATGGAAACGTATAGAACTAAGTTAGAAGGTAAACAGCTCCAGAGCAAAAGGAATATTTAGGTATTTAATTATTCAAAATGGGATTTAATAATAAAAGAGTGAAAATAGCGCTTGAAAATCTTCCTATTAATAATCTAGATGATGCTTTATAAGCCTTAGTAAAATCTGAAGAAGGATGGAAACATACTTTCATACCTAATCCTAATAATGCTGGAATTTGTATTATATGTGATGAACAGTTTAATTAACACTCAAAGGATGTATTTTAAAATGCTTTAAACTACTCTTTCTATTAAAATAGACATCAAAGTGAGGCCTAAGATAGTTAAATATAATATTAGATTAAGTAAAAATCAAGAACTCTTAGTGACGTTAGGATTAAGCAAATAATTACATAATAAGGTTGTGGAGTCTGCCTAGAAGTAGAAATTTAATTACATAGCATAGGTTGTAAGCATTTATTTTGCTAAAATTGCATTGAGCAGTATCTTTCCTCTTAAATAAGAGAAGGTCATGTAGTGAATATAAATTGTCCTTTTTATTCTTGCTAGTAAACATTTACCAAAAACCAGGTTCAGGATTGAGTGAATGCTGAAATGTATGAAAAATATATTACGTTTTTACGTAAAGCTTAGGTAGAAATGGATCCAAACATAAGATACTGCTAAACACTATGATGTGCCCATATTTTAATAGGAGGAAACAATTTGAACCTAAAATTAACATGTCCTTAGTGTAATAGAAGTATTTGCTGGAGATGTAATGAAAAATGACACTAGGATATAAGTTGCGAGGAATGAACTCAGAAAAAATACGAATAAATAGCAAAAGGAAAGAAGTAATAGCTATGTCCAAACTGTTTATTAAGAAATTAAGTAGATAAAAGAGAACAATTAGTTTGCTGTACTTAATGTAAAACTAAATGATGTCAGTACTGCAGAAAGCGAGTAAATGAAGATGATAGCGAACATTCATGCTAAAACCAAATTTAGTAAGGCGTTATCGTAATTTCTAAAGCAAATTTAGGCATAAAATGTATCATCATTATCTTTTTTCCTCTCTGTAAGTTTTAACTTTAGTGATTTTAATATTTTTCCCTATATATGTTACATTTATGTTTGACAAATAGTTATAGAACAAGAATATTTGGAACTGTAATTCATGTACGCGCATACTTAGGATAATCTTCTTAGATTCTTTAGCTTTTCTTATATCCATTTTATTTATGCCTATATTCTTAGCAGGATTTTTAGTGTGCATGATTATTTACTTTTTTTATTACTGTTGTATTAGATGTGTTATGCCCTTTGGAAAAATAAGGAAAGGAAAATTTTTCAGTGAAAATCAAATTGAAGATGAAACTCTTTCAGATGAAGATGAAGTTTGATCTTTTCTATCATTAATTTATTTATTTATTCTACTCTCTTTCTATTTTTCTACCCATCTGTCTATACTAAAGTTAACTTATTCCTTTAATTATCTTCGACTTAATTTCTTTGAATGCTCTTAAATATAAAATCTAAATTTTTGCTAACTTGCTAGCCATTTCTAAGTCCATACTACTGAATACTTTGTTCCTTTATAAAAATGATATATATTATCTATTATTAATAACTGTCTTTTTACTTCAATCAATGCTGTAAGTATATACTAAGAAATTATATTTATCAACTCAAATTGTTATAGACAAGCTATTTAGCAATAGCTTCAAAATTTAGTTTGATAAGCAGATTTAATAATATTTTGATCTTAATTAGCAAAACTGGTTTATATCTGTCTTAGGACTTCAATAACTAAAAGGCTAAAAATAAGTACTTAATAGTATATTTGTACTAATAATAGTAAATAACTAAATTAGATATCAAATAAAGGTAAATAATAAAAAGATACTATAATAGAGGTAAGAGATAACCATAATTATAGTTACTAAGCAGCTTATTTTATAATCAGTTTCAAAGGCTTATTTGGACTATGATTCTATTTTATTTATCAAAGCAAAATAGTTAAAAAGATTAGGCATTATTTAGGTGATAATTTTTAAATATGTAATATCAATCTTCATGATTTATGAATTTAATTCCCTTTAATAGAGAAAACTTAATTTCACATAGAATATAATACCAGTATAGGATAAAGGAGTTATAGACAAAGAGTCCTTAAGCTAATAATAAAAAATTACATCAATATTAAAAAGAAAGAAAAACTAATAAAGATATCTAATTTAGCATTTAATTAGATCTAAGTAAGGAGCTAGTTATTGATTGCCTTTACTTTAATACTTTATGAGACTAATAATGCTCTTAAAAGCATTAAAAAATCTTAAAAAATAAGGTAGCATATTCTAAATACTTGTATATATCTTTGCTTGTAATAATATTTTGAATCTTTTGAGTTAGCCTTAGAAAATGTTTATACCAAATTAGAAATATAAACGCTAACTTTAAAAATTAAGAATAATTTAACGTATAAAATAAGTAAAGAAAGCATAGAGTATTAGCAATTAATCATTATCTATTAAGTTTATACTGAAATAGAGCTATACAGAAAATATAAGCATAGCAGCATTTTATAATCTAATTATTAAAATGTCTCTTAATCTATTCTACTATTATATTCATCAATCTATTAACTAATTATTAATTAAAAGTTTGCTTTTAATTAAATTAGTGTCAATAGATATTACTATCTCATTATAGTATAGATCCTTATAATTAAATATTAACAGTAAGCTAATAATGATGAATAAAGCTACATATAAATTAAAATTAACATTATAGTTAGATGATACTATTAATTAGCGTCTATATAGTTAGCGTAAGTCTCTTATAGTTTCTTTCTTTATGAATTCTCTTTAAATAAGTCCAAATTTTATTCTAAAAATAGAATGCTATTAAAGAATTTGTGTATATTCATATAATATATTTCAAATGCCTTTCTAAATAAATAATAAACCTAGCAAAACTAATTAGACTAGAAAATAGATAAGCAAGGCAAAATTTCCTATAGCTGTAGCAATGATTTAAATATCTTTTATTAGTTCTTAATATTAATCATTCGAAATTGCTATTTCCACTATATCTATAAACTATTTAATATACAAGAGATTAACTAGCTTCAGCAATAGACTAACTGAACTGATAAAATAAGAAATAGATATGCATTTACGTATCAATAAAGCATAAGTATAAAGTTAGAATCTAATAAGAGTTAAGTTCTAAAAGAGATAGCATTACAATAGTTATTTCTATACTTCACTGTCTATATTTGTTAGAGTGAGATGATTAAAATTTAATAATGAAGTTTATTAAAGCAAAAGTAAAAAATAAGGGATAAATTATAGATAAGTATTAAGGGATAAATTTAAATATATAAGGTTTAAATCTAAATAAATTGTTAGAAATATAATTTCAATTAAAAAATTAAAGATCTTCAATTCCGCCATCACAAGGAATCATAGTACACTTCACTAAACAGAGGATTTACTTTCTTTAGAAAGTGCTTTAAGTCTTTTATTCTTTCGATATACTCTAAAATGCGAGTCGAATCTACTTTTGATTCAAGTTTCATAGCCTGTATTACTAATTACCGTATTAGAAAATTAAAGTACTCATGCTCCTTGCTTACCAGGGATTAATTACTTGAGTTTGGAAAATTGAAGATTTTTAAATTGCTGAAGAAACTATTTTAAAGATTTTGTGATAGTTTCTTTGAAGCAAATATCTAATAACTCGTTTTCCACGATATTTTTTATTTCTTCCTCATTTTAAAGAGAAATTAAATCAGGTGCGGTTATTTCCTTTGTGGGAGAATTGTATGATTATAAAATACTTTGTCCAATGCTTTAATTTTTTAAAGAATCCGTATCTTATTGGTTGGAAGTGTTTTCCTTTTTGTAATCTTTATCGCTAACTTAATATAAATCCTTTAACTTTTGCTATTTCTTCTTATCTTTCCAGGGCATTGTGTAAGTTCTATTTTTCAATGTTTACTCTTAAGGAGTTTGAATGAAACTTTTGTTATAAGGTGCCGTATTCTTTCCCTTTACTTCATCAAACTTTGTAATTATAGTAAAGCTTTTATTCATTTATAAGCTCTCCTAGTTTCTCTAACTTTTACTTTTTAAAGTTGGCTTTAGTTTCTAAACGCAGCTAATAGTACGTATTTCTTTGATATGCTAGTTTAAAACTTATTCATTCATCTTTTTTTAGTCTATCTAAGTTAAGAATTGAATCATTACGTTCTTGTTATTTTTTAGCTACTCTAGTTTCTTGTAATACTTCAAAGTAAATTTAAGCAATTAATAGAAGTATTATGCAGGATGGGCTTTTTGCTAACTTATAGCTTACTTCTTGGATTAAAGATAGTAACGTTTTGCTGAATCAATGGATCTTTTATTGATTTGGTTCTAATCTATTAAAAAGGGAATCTTTTTAAGCATTCCTGAAAAATTATTTACGAAGGTTAAATTTTAATAGACGTCATCTCAAGATAGTGATTTAACAGATTTAGTGAACTAAATAAGCTTTTCATTTTATAATAAAAGCAAGATTGCATAACCTATTTAGTAGCTGAGTATGTCTGGCTTTGCTTGATCTCTAAACCTTTAAATAGTTTTTGTGGTTATTTTTTCCAGCTATTTGACCAAGTCTTTTCTAGAATTAATATCGGCGGTATTTATGAGCTTTGGCTTTTCATCTTAAAAATTTAAGCTTTCTTATGATACACTGCTACTTTTAATGTCTTCTTAGTTAGCCTCTAAAAAGGGATCTGACTACCTTTACATGGTATCAAAAGTATTCTACGAAAGAAATCTTTTCTTACTCTGTTTATTAGGAGAATCCTTTCTTTTATGTCCTTACCTAGCAGCTCTACTTTCTTATTTTTCAATTTAACTTGTCTATTTTCGATCTTTCCTTAAAAGTTAAATTCGATTAGAATTAAATTTGGTACTTATAGAGTGTTGATCAGATTATTCTTATATATCTTTACCATCTTTTGAAGCAGTTTTGATGATATTATCTTACTATCGTTTTTGCATTATATTTCCAAATTCTTACTCTTTTATGATTAAGTTTTTCTTTAATAAAGTTTTTCTAAGATTAAGTTCTTTTTAGATTTTTTCTCTTTTCTCAAGTTCTAAAGATTGAGAGCTCTACTCTTAGTTCTAATTTTGAACAGATTAGTTATCTTCATTCTCTTAAGGTAGGCTTTACTATATATCTTACTTTCCTTCTTAATTTTATTATGAGAGATCTTAATTTTAGGTTTCATTGCTAAGCTTAGAATTCTACTCCTTTTGGTTAGAATCACTTTAAGAAGAAACTGAAGACTCATGATTACTCTAACTCTTAACATTTTGAAAACCGTTTTCAGATTTTGTTTGGGGTATTCTTGTAGCAAGCACCGGAGCGTAATTAGCAGATTTCATATTTTAAGATTTATGACTAAATAAATAAAGTAAACATCATTCATACATTATAGAAAATAAATAGCTATCGTTATTTACAAACCCTTCTTTATCATTTTAATACTACACTCCCAAACCTTCTCTACCTCTAGGCTTAGAATAATATAAATGGTTACCTATAAATAAATTGAGGATATGAAAACTATCATACTCTAGTTTTTCATTATCTTTCCCTAGATATATTTTCAAATTTATTTTCTATTTACTAGTGTTGGAGCTAAGTTATACTAAAGGGGTAGATTTTAAATGATTAAAAAATGAAATACCCAAATAAGTAATGGAAACCTTGTGATATTATCTAGATAATTAAGATATAATTAATTCTTTAAGCTAAGCATTCTTCTAAAAATTCTTAAGCACCTTTAGAATCATTTTGCAACTGCTTAAAGCTATTATATTTTAATCTAAGTCTGAAGTTGCTTCAATTGTAGATATGAATAAGACTTTAAGAAATGTATACTTGAAATTGAAATTATTTATTAACTAGTTTAATTGAAAAAAGTATTAGTAATTTTAAAGAAGGAGAGTATAAATGTATATAATTTATTACTACAACTCCTTATGAAATAGTTAACGATGTAAATTATGATTCTAACTGAGCATTATATAACTTAATGAAAAATTATGGTTATTTATGAAAATCACTTCATCTATAAACTTAAATCATATAAGAAACTTATTCATAATTTACTAAGTATTTTTATAACTGTCTTGCCAAATCTATAAATCCTCTCAGATATTAACTTGCTTAGATTCTATTTTTCTCATTTAACTAAAATGTATTTTCAATTAATTATTTTGCTTTGTTAAAGCTTTCTAGTTGATATTGATAGAATAAGTATTCAAAAGTTTGTACCTACTAGTATATTTAAGATGCATTCATAAATATGAACTTTCTATAATTTGTATTACACTTTTATACTTTAAAGCATAAAATGCTTACATTTTTAAAGTAATATTTATTCTTCTAAGGATTATTACAAAGTATATATGAACTATTACTAACTTTTGTATAAACCTATAGAGGTATAGAGGATAACCTTAAATACTGCTTTTACTTATTTTTACCTCACCTTAGTTTCTCTTTTAAACTTTAGCACACTAAAATTATACAACTAGAGCTTTAAAATCTAAAGAGTAGAATAAAGAGTCTTTAATATAAGCAAAATTAGATATTTAATTAAGGATTAGTAAAGTTTATTACTTTCTGTTCTTCTACTCAATATTGATAATACTGAGCCAAGATAAAAATCTAAGTGTTTAAGTATTTAAATTAATTAAAAAATTAAAATCTTTTAATCTTTTATCTTAGTTAAACCAAAATTCCCACTATTTTTAAATGTTATTTCCAACTATTTATATGCATTAGAAATAAAATTAGTAAGCAAGAGTTATTCAGTTTAAACTTACTAGTTACATTAGGTTACTCTTTAAGTTATTTATTAAAGGGACATATTTACCTTTTTATATGAAAGCTTTATTATAATTACTAAAAAGTAGGTTTTCAGCCATCTTTTAATAAAAGTGTAAGTATTATTTTAAATAAATCTAAACTTTGATGAATTTTTTATTTACCTTTTCATATTTTTTCATTCTATAAATATTTTAGAGAAAGCTATTAGATAATTTACAAAAACATCATAATATTGTAAATAAATTTAGAAGCAGAATGTATATGTCTGTTATAAGGCTTCGATAATAATAAAAGTATCAAAGGTATGACATAGAAAATGTATCATTATAGTATGAAAAGAAGTTTATTTTGTATTTTTTAAAGAGGTAAAATTTATAATAATGCGTATTTAAATTTTTGGGAGTCTTATTTTCGGTTTTACATTTTTGAACTTTTTTAATTTGAATATTTCCTTCTTTTTCCTTTTCCATCTCTCAATCATATCCAAAGTGATAAAATTATCTTATTATAAGTAGTTTTGAGAAAGTTGCTGGGAGGTATTTCTGAACATAGACGAATTTTAACTTAATAAATTTTTACTGCTCAAAAAAGAATTTTTGCTATCATAGAAATTTTGTCGATTTTGCTACTTAGGAGATGTTAGTTAGGAGATTGATTATTATTATTTGAGATAAACGAGCTTTTAGGCTTCTGTATGAGAAATTACACTTCTATCTTTAATTCTTCATCTGGAAATCAGAAACAAATGCTGAATCATGTACTAATTCTATGGAACCAATATGTTGCTTCATCTTTATTAGATCTCTGATATTCAACTAGGGTGATGCACAGAGAGAAATAGTCCCACTTTTTGGTGAGTTTTATTAAAATGTAGAAAAGTGCAGATTAGGCTATGATGAAGTAATAATTTTTCTATTCAAGGTTTTTTCTTAATTGTACTAAGTGTTTTAATCTTCAATCTTATAATTATCTTTCTAATTGTACTAGTCCAGCTTAATTTTATTATCTATCCATCTAAACTTAAGACTTACTAATGAGGAATTCATTTTTCTTTGATAATAACTTCCTAGAAAGCTCTTTGAGAGTTTAGCTTCTTAATTTCTTTCTCTCTTTCTAAACTTTGTTTAAGTTCTTTATCGCTTATTTTAAACATTTACTATATTTAATCTAATTTATAATCCTTTTCTTTAAATTAGTACTTTAGTCTTTTATTAAAAGGATTAAGATATTTACTCAATACCTTTTATAAAGGATTCTTGACGCTCTATTCATTTTATTTCAAGCTACTACTTTTGCTTTTTACTCCAATTTTCATTTTATGTAATTTGATACTCTAAAAAGCTAGAAAAAATTCAAATTAACTACTTAATATTACCAAAGAATGATATTCATATTGGCCACATTAGCCTTGCTAATATTAAATAAAGGGTGTTAATAGCAGTACTGCATAATTCCTGTATAAAATAGATATAAAATACCTTAGAAGTATATAGCTAAAGTGTTTAAAAATAGTTAAGGTTGAACTTCATTATTTAGTATTAATTGAACTTAGTAGATCTTTGAAGTTATATATCTACTATCTTTTTATTTGTTAGGTTCACATTTATGAATGATAAATCGTTAAAGAATCAGATCGTAATGTAGTTATTAAAGTTTTGGATAATAGTTTAGTATAGTGTTTGAATAGAAGAGCTTAAGCTTATTTTTCCTTTTTTTAGTTTAAATATCTTAAAGAAAGGTTCTTAAATAATTTACTAGTGCTTATTACATTTCAAGTTTAAATATCATTCTTATTTAATAATCTTAATTCTCCCTAATAAACAAATAGATTTTAATTTTCTAGCTTCTCATAGAGTAGAACAAGCTATTTCGATTTTATCTTAAGTTCAAAAAAGTATTTTTAGTGTGATAAAAGAAAGCAGATGGTTCAAGCAATAAGTAAGATATGAAGAGTAGAATAGATAAATATTTAGGAGAAAGGAAGTAAATACTTTAGCTAATAACTTATACTTATATATTTAGCTATAAACTAAGAAATCAACCTTTAATATTAAGAGACACGTTTAACATTTATTACTACAAGGCTTCCTTTAGTTTCTCTTATATATCTTTACAAGAACTAAGCTATTCTATAATTGGTCACAGCTAACTTTTTGATAAAATAGGATAGAGATACAATAATAAGATAGTGATTTGTTAATTCTGTATTATATTTAGATATGAAAGATACCATAATACATAAAGTAAGTATTAGTTAGATAAGAAAGTTAATGAAAGGAATAGAAAAAGGTGATAGTTAATAGGGATGAAATTAGAGTAATTAAAATTTAAACTAATTATATAGTTTAAGTATCTAGTATATCTATTTCTAATAATATGAATACTACTAACTACTTACCCCTCTTCTTAATTATCGGTATCGCCTTTTCCTTCTGCTGTGCTAGAATTATATGAGAATTTGCTAAAAATTACCTACGAAATCAATAGAGGGAGGAAGATGAAAGCAAAGAGCAATGATAGATCTGCAAGATATTTCCTACAAAGTAATTTGAAAATGTAAAAGACTAGATGTATATAAATTAATCCTAGTGCTGTATTTGTCTTGAGGACTTTCAAGAGAATGATAAAATTAGACAATTAGCATGCAATCATGTTTATCATAGAAACTGTATAGATACTTGAATGAGCAATAGAACTTTCTGCTGCATATGCAAGTAAGATTATGCTAATTTTAATCATCCAAAAGAAATAGCATATACGGAAGGTTTGACATCAGTTTAGAGAGCGAGAAACCGAAATGATAATACAATCATAGGAAATAGTTTCGATATTAATGAAGCTTGAGATTCTTTCTTTTTTATTAATTACACTTGTATTCATAAATCCCTTTAAGTAATACAACTGCTCTATATAAGCTATATATTTATCTAATTTCTACAATATTAGATATTAGATATTAGAGATATTTATGTAATTAAGTAGTCAAGAAGCTAAAAGGAATATTGTATTTATTCAAATTCTTTAGCTGCTAAGTTATGTAATAGAAGATACTAATAATTAGCATTTATCTGAGTATGATGAAGGAATATTTCTTGATAAAAATAAGTTTCAGACTAAGTTGAAGCTAAGAGAATGATTTAAAAGGAATATCCTTTGGACCTATTTTGAATGGATTTAAATATTTGAACTTTAACTTTTTTAAACGAAGAGTCTAGAACTGATTAGTTAACTGAATGACTTAACGATTTTTTGATTTTTTTTATAAAAATGTCAACCACAGGAAAAGGAGGAAAAGGAAAATCAGGAAGAGGAAAATAAGTGGCAGCAGCTAAATCAACAAGATCAAGCAAAGCTGGCTTACAATTTCCAGTAGGTAGAATTGCTCGTTTTATGAAAGCAGGTAGATATTCGGAAAGAATTGGAGCAGGTGCACCTGTATATATGGCTGCAGTTCTTGAGTATCTCGCTGCAGAAGTACTAGAATTAGCTGGAAACGCTGCAAGAGACAATAAAAAGACTCGTATAATTCCAAGACACATTTAGTTAGCAGTAAAAAATGATGAGGAATTGAACAAATTAATGCAAAACGCAACTATCTCAGCTGGAGGAGTTATGCCGCATATTCACCCGTCTTTGTTGCCTAAGAAGGAGGATAAGGAAAATGAATGAAAAACCTTTTTGCAAAACATTAATTACTTGCATATGTCAATGTATTATTATATTAAACTATCAATCAAGATATTATCTTTTACCTTATAATTATTATATAAATGCTATCATGTCTATCTTATATTTAACTTATGAAAATATATCTCCAAACACTTAACTTTTGCCTAAAGAGTAGAAAATAAAAGGCTAATTATTAGATTATTTAATTAAAGCAGTAAAGTACTTCATTTCTATTTTTTTTTGCCATTTTTCCTTGTATTTTGGCTTTAAGATTTTTATGAGGTGAGAGTTTGATTAAATGAGTTTATTCAATTCTTTGAATTCTAAGAAGTCTGCTTGATTTACCTTCAAGCTGACTTAGTAAGTACCTAATCTTCATGGATCATTCTTTACATATTTTATTCACTTTTTCAGTTTTGGAAATTTGCTTGATTTATATCATAATAATTGTACTACTATTCTTAAACTTTTCTTTAATCAATCACATTCTAGTAAATGACAGGGTTTTAGGAAGCTACTTATTTAATGATAGGTTTATCAGCAACATTCTATTTTGTCTCTTGCTACTAACTTAACTATTACTTTATAATCTCATTTTACTTTTACTTTTTCTGTGGTTCTTTATAAAGTTCATCAAAGGAAGGCAAATTTATGGTTTTCCTCTTTTACTTAGAAAAATTCATAGTTTCATTATCTTTACCTTGCATTTTATTTAGAATTTTAATTTAAAATATCCTTATAAAGGCTCTTTATTTTACTTCCTCTAATCTCTCAATTATACCTTTCATCCTTTTAACTTTGTTTAGATATCTTAATGCTTTAACTATATTCAAGCTATACTTTGCTCTTTACTATCTTTGCTAATTTACTTTAATATCAGTTGCCTTATTCCTAAATACTCACACTCAAACGCTAACACTAAAATCAGCAGATATTAAATGCCATTTTATCTCCTAGATACACTCACATAGCTTACATAGTCTACGAAGTTTATTTCTGAGAATTAAAATGAGAATGAAGAGAACAAGAGTAGTAGGATAGTGTAGTGGTAATAGTAAGATAGAGTGTATTGATTTAAATAGAAAAAGCATTTAAAATAGCTTTATTTTTCCTTCTTATAAATGTAACTTTCTTAGGAAATTGATCCTGAAGATTCTGGGTAAATACTACATTTAAAAGAGTTCTCAAGTGCTCCTTGTCTCTAACAGAATGAAAATAAAAAAGTGGTAAACAAAACTGATTTTATTAAGAACTTATAAATCCTTAAAGAGAATGTATTTAAGTAAGGAACTTAATTCCAAGATTAAGAGGATTAAAAGCTGTAAAACATAGAGGGCTAAGGGAATTTGTAAAACAACTAAGAGTAAATTAATAAATCTGCACCTTAAGGAAAGGAAACTGAATAGTAAAAGCCCTTTGATTTATCATAATCCTTAGCTTAAGTATAGTAAAAGATATAACAGATCTAGCAGATAAATACTGTAGATAATAACACATCCAAAAGCAAAAAAGCTGCGTTAGTAGTGTTTCAACAATTGTTTAATAAAATTTAAACTTTGAAGGGTAATTTACAAAAGTATTCTTCTTAACTAAAGGATATTTATAAAACTTAGCTGGAAATTGATAAATTGAGGTTGTTGCTTGAAGAAACTCATATATCAGTTGAAGCTTATTTGCATTCAAATTGCTGCACAAGAGGTAAAAATTTCAGAAGAATCGAAGAAGTTTAAAAGTTAATAGATTTATAAAACGAAAATTTAGAATAGCAAGGTAAGAAAAATTTCAGCGAGAATTAACAGAAATAAAATGAACAAACTCCTTAAAAAGAAGGTAACCAAAATTCTAACTGATTTAATATAAAAAGCCAAAATTAGCAGCAGTAAAATCAATTAGATGAAACTGACTAGCAGTTGTAGGATCTTTCAGATTAATTGAATGAAAAGGAATTACCTAAGAATCAGTAAAAAACATAAAATGAAATATCTAAATAGAAGAGAGGAAAACTAGGAACGCAAAATATAAGTGAGAGTAATAATTAACAATAATTGCAACTTACAATAGAAAATGTCAACTAACTGCTTTAGAAAAAGGAGTGGGAAAAGCTTAATTAATTTCTAGAAAAATATGAGCCAAGCTAAGAAGAGTTGTAGTAGTTCTAAAAAGATCTAGAAGAGGCTTACTACTAACTTGCTTAACAATATGAAACTTAGTATTTTGAGTTCCAAGATAATCAAACCTAAGAACTTGCCATTAAGTATTACTTAAAAGCTATCGATTTATATCATCAGGAAGCTGCTTTTTCTTTAGCGTTTTTTTATCACAGAAATAATAAGCATTAAGAGGCGATTGAGTTTTATGAAAAAGCTAATGCCTTAGGTTCTTAAATGGCAAAAGTAGAAATAGGGAATATTTACATAAAGGGAGGTAATGGAATAGAGTAGAATTCTGAACTAGCTTTCAAATTTTGATCAGAAGTAGAAGATTAGATAGAGGAAGCCAAAATTAATTTAGGAAGATATTACGAACTAGGATTTGGAGGTGAAATTGACTATTAAAAAGCTATAGAGAAATATTTGAAACCTGCTGAAACTAATTTATTTGCAATGCAATATATTGCTCAAGTCTATATTACTATAAATCACCTAGATAAAGCTCTTCAATATATAAATAGATATCTATAGTAGTAGGAAAGGGATATTATAATGCTTGTAATGAAAGCAGATTTACTTGAGCAACTTGAAGATTTTAAATAAAGCTTTCAAACTCTAAAATAAGCGAAAGAGTTCTTAGACGACTGCTCTGATAGTGGTACTGAGGAATTAGCATAAGCAAAAGCTTAACTGTGTCTTAATTTAGGCCATTTTTACTATGATAGCTAATTTTGCAAATAAGATCATGTATAAGCATTCAAGTTATACCAATCTTCGCTTGATTACTATGAAACTCCAGAAGCGTTAGTCGCTTACGGTATTATGGTAGAAAATGGTTTTTCATAGGAGTAAATATAAAAAGTTCCAAATAATGAGAATTACTAAGAAGCCCTAAACAATTTTAAAAAAGCAAGTGATATGGGAGACTAGAATGGCACATTTCAATATTGTAGACTAGCACTTGAATAGGAAATGGATAATATAGATAAGAGTAAAATACAAAATATGCTACTAGAGTTATAATAATAAGGAAACGAAGACGCTCATAAATTTCTAGAGTAATTTTTCTAAGATGAAGAACAGCAAGCATAAAATGAAAATAATAACGAATTTGATGAAATTGTTTGATAAAGGAAGGGGAAACAAAAAATATGATTATTATATATTATTATATTTTTAGATCCTTCTATTCAAATTTTAATATTCTTCTTTTTTAAATTCCTTAGCAATGATCTATATGATTATTTTTGCTATTTTAGAATCAGCGATAAAAATAAGTCTAGATAAAGCTTCTTAAGTATGATATAGAAGTGTATTGAGTAAATGATGCTAAGATAATTAGATATAGCAATCTTATATGCTAATAGAGAGAAAGGATTTTAATGCATATTTAACTCTGAGATACTCTGTATAAAATTCATTTTGGTATGCTAATTATCTCACTCTTTTAATAATGAAAATGAATAAAGGAATTGTAAATTGATCTATTCTTAGTATTTATTTTCTTTTGATCTTTGAAAATACGAAACAGTTAATTAATTAATAGCTTTGCTTAAATAATTTACTGCTAAGTTGAACTTTAGTAGTTAAGCTAGTTATACGGATACTAATGACCTTAAAGTAATTTTATACTATTTCCGATTGATAAATTAGTATATAGTTTTAAATGAATTTTAATAATAAAATCATCAAATCATCATCAATAGCAATTTATTATCAAGTTTTCCGTCCTTATTATTATATTATCTAATTTTATTTCATTACCTTCAGTATATTAGAGTGGCCAAAATTAAGCAGTCTGATTATTTTGGAAGTAAAGATTCATTAAATAAAAAATTTCTAATTAGCTTATCTGAAGAGTTTAATATTATCTTCTTATTAATCACCAAATAAAAATATACAGTAGCTTAGCAAGTACCATAATATCATATTTATGCATTTGCTTCGTAATATTTATCTATTACCAAACATCTAATAATTATAGTGTTTCTGTCTTATATGGGAAAACTAGAGAAAAAATTTAATCTAATTGTATCACTAAACATATGATAAAAGTCTTCTGTAATAGTTCCTTCAAAAAGCTTTTAGATAGTAATTAGTAAAGTAAAATTATCATAAGAATTTTAATTTTTAATTATCTGCATTTCTTTTTATCTAGCTTCAACTAAGAGAGAATCCTTTCTTATCACAGTACAGTAATAAACTCTTATAAATCATGTAGTCAATTAGGGCTTTCTATTGCTCTATAATGAAGAAATAGTCCCTTTTTTATTTAAGTACCATTTTTGCCAAAAATTTTTTTAATAAAGTCTTCACAAAAATAATTGAAATAATAATGGCAGACAAAGAGTATAGGCCTTTGATAGATTCCCCTCCACTATAGCAACAGAACTCAGGATAAAACCAATAAAATATAGTGAATAATTAATTTCCTATTTAATCTTTTCCGGCTCCTCCATATGCAGGAGTAGATTAATAGAACTAAGCGCTATAATAATAGTAATATCCACCTTAATAATAAATGTAATAGCAGTAATATGTATATTAGCACCAAACGTTTCCTCCAGTTATGCAAGGGTAAATTCCATAGTAAACGCCTCCTTAGTAATTCTAAGGTCCTCCTAGAGGCCAATAATTTTCAGCTCCACCTCCTCCTTATGGTATGCAACCTATACCTATGTCCCATCCTGTCCCATAGGCACCTATGTAGTTTAACCACAACGCCCCGTAAGTTATAACATAGAAATCATCCCTTCGTTACAAAATGTTTTAATTGTAACGTTGACATTCAGACAAATGTAACTTATAAGCCTGGTCTTTTTACATGACTTTTAGCTGGTGGAGTGTGTTTAGTAGGATGCTGGCTTGGATGTTGTCTGATACCATTCTGCGTAGATGAATGTTAGGATGTATACCATCATTGTCCATCATGTTACTCACATGTTGGTAAACATAGCAAAATCTGAATTAATGGATTAAAAATTACTTTCTTAATTTTAGATTTCTACTAATATCTCACTCTCAAACTCCAATATGCAACCTATCATATCATTATAATCAATAAACTCTATTGCTTCCTCAATATTAGAATTCAAAAATGAATACAGTATCTTTTTATTTTCATTACTTCAGCAAAGCAATTTGCTAAATAGAATGTAGCTACTATGTAAAATGATAGATGTCAATGAAACAATTCAAGTTATTACTATAAAGAGATATAGTAGGTTTGACTAATTTTTACTATCTAGTTAATTAAAAATAAAGAGTATCTTATATATTATTACTTATCTAATGATAATACAATTAAGTGGAATCTACTTAATAGCTTAGTTATCTAGTACTTAAAATGTAGTAAATAAAGATGGTTTAGTAATTATGCTTAGCTAATGAAATTAAGTATTAAAAAAGAAGCCTAAGTTATTAAATAAACTCTATTAATTAAAAACAAATCAATAACTCGATACTAATATGGACTGTTAGAAAGAAGTGCGAAGATGCATACTGTCCGTGCTTGAACTTCTGCTAGGAGTGTATTCAATTGTCATAAATGGATGGTTTAAAAGATCTTTCAAGTTCTTCTATGTATTTGCATTAAAGCAATATGAAATGAAATCTTTGCATTCGCTTGAAATCATTAATTAGTCATAAAATTCATCTGAATTTTCAAAAGGAGCGTTGCAGTTTCCCTAAAGCATTTCTAGAGTAACTCTACCTATTTAAAAGATATCTTATTAAAACTTTTTTTCAAGACTCAATTTCTAAAACTCAGAATCATCATTAAAAAAATCACATATTTTGATTACTCCTGCTTAGTCAACTAGGATATTAGAGCATTTTATATTTCCATGAGGAATAAAATATTTTTCATGAAGTTCTTGAACTCCCCTAATAGCTTGCTTGATATATTTCTAAACTATTTTTTCATCAAATTTTCCAAACTTGCTAATAAGATCTTTAACTGATCCACCAGGTAAGCATTCCATAAGAATTTGCTTATTCTAATGATCGACCCATAAATAGCGCACTATATTTTTGTGATCGATATAATTTAAATTTTGTATCCTAAATAAACTAGATTGAGGAGAATTGTCAAAGAAATCATTTGTGTTGTTACTTTGCTTTGTTACAGGCGTTGACTCTAAGCTTTAATTTATCTAACTTTCACTATTTCTCCTTTAATTTTCACCTATAAAGCTTCCTTCATAAGACCTTTATGTCAATTGCAAATTTAAATCATTAAATGCTTTATCAAATATTTTGAGCATACAGATTTCTCCTGAATCACAGTTAAGACATTCGAATATAACTCCATTAGGTCCTTTTGCTTGCTATTTTTGAAGGATCTTAATGTTTGGCATCTTCTTCAATTTTCTAAACCTTCCGTTAATACCTCTTTTACTCAGAGGGTATAAATGCATACAAGGCTACAGAGTGTTGCCCTAGAAGTAGTTAGTGCTAGGCTACGCTCTGCTGCTTTACTTATCTTCTAATTTCTCTTTACTCTGTCTTGGTATTTTAGGTGGTTTCTTATTGATATCCAACTTATTATGTTTATGGCATGACTCAATTTACTTACTTAATATAGACTTAGGAGTTTCTACCTAATTACTATTATTTTGGATTAAGTTATCATGCTCTTAATTAGGCTCTGAATTTATCTCCACAAGTATATTATTAGCTGAACTAATCTTTTTCGCTGTTTTCTATTGTCTATCTCTTCGACTAGCTTAGTAAGAATCAACAATTTTAGACTTGGACGCGCAATGACCCATTTTAATTCTTTAGTTTCAATATTATAGAATTAATTTCAGTAACTGCATTTATAATGCTAAATCAATTTAATTAAGTTTACTTATTTAAACTTTAGGCCTTTGTCAATATCATTAGAATGTCTTATTTCAATAATCATTAACACACTTTTAATTATATTGAATCATTAGTATATCTAATCCTTTAAAAGATGCTACTAGAAATCGTTATCCATTCTTTAAACTAGCTAAGTGTTTTTAATAGCGTTTTAAATTTGAGACATATTAATCAAATGAAGCAGAGAATTTAGTATTATTAATGCTGAAGTTATATCCATCACTTAAGTCTATTCATATTAACCTTTTTTGTAATTTTGATTATCTAAAGAAGAGATATTAATTAATAATCCTTAACTTACTTATAGATTTAGAACTATTGGGTGATTTAGTTTACTTGAGATAAATGAATTAGGAGTATTTATGAATATTTTTATAAGTAATCATATTCAGAAAACAGTTTATTTTATTTAGGTTATTAAAAGGTGGTTAAATAAGAGTTTGTAAACTATCTGATTATAATTATATAACTGTTTTAAACACTAATATGAGAGATTATTAGATAAATTGTAACTTACTTTAGTTTTTCCAAAAGATGCAATCATATTACTCAGTTAAAGCAAATAGCATAAAAATTATTTTAGCTAATTTTAGGAATGCTTAGCATGTTGTTAGCAATAGTATGATATTAATTTCATAAGATTAGTTTGTATTATTATATAGTAGCATGAAGTCTTTTCTCTTATCAATTCTACTAAAAGGATTATAAAATAGACCCTAATTTTCCTTTCTAGCTAAGCTTCTTTTTTATTATGTAGAGTTAAAAGGATTTAAATCAGATTAATTAAATTACAAACAGTTTTTACTTAAGTATGTTAAAACTTGTTCAAACTCCTCTGGTAGAGGAATTTCATAATTAGCATCTGGATCTACTTTAATTTTACTGCAATGTAGCAAAATTTAATTTTTTAGCTTGAATTTGTCGAAAAGAGTAGAGTCAACTTAATCTTCTGGAATATACTTATTATCGAATACTACTGGACATCCGTTTTTACTAAGGTGAATTCGAATTTGATGCTTTCTACCTGTTAGAATAATGATTTGGACAAGCTAGTAAAACTTATCTTCAAATTATATTGTTTTAAGCACTTAATAAGAAGAAACAGCTTCTTTTTCATGTACAGGGTCATTAATTATTCCCCATTCATAAGGAAGTTTGTTATGGATCAAAGCTGTGTACTCTTTATTGACTACTAATGTTTAACTGAAATCTTTAACTAGTATCATACCACCAGTTACAAACCTATCTAACCTACTAATAAGTTTAGGTTACTAAACTTATTGTTGAATACTTCACATCTTAGCTAAGTTATCTACGCTGTAAATCACATTTAAACCTCCCTACGATGCAAGACCAGCAGGTTTATTAATGATTACATATTGATCAGTTTCATGTATAATTCTAAATAGAAAGCTTACAATTTCTAGAATCACTCAGCTTACCGTAAATCTAACTGTTCAGCTTCTTTAATAATAGGTACCTATTAAAATATATGTGGGAGATTTACTTTCGCATCCTCTTGGAGCTTATATGAAGGATCTGTGATCTTAATTATTTTCTAGTTAACTTCCTACACTCTAATTCTTTTGCTTCTTAGACATTTCTGTATCAAACTCCAAGGAGCAGCGTAGTTTTTAAGAATCCATTTGTCAATTCTCATGCCCTTCTCATCTAGAAGGATTTGCTTTCACATAGTTTTTATTAAATAAATTAAAGCTTCTTGCTAAAGCTTTTATTGATCACTCAAAGTTAAAAAATGAAGCATTCTTCTGTACCTGTATGGTCTATGGGTAGTAGCATTAGAAAGGATAACAGTATAATCAATTAAGAAAATCCTGGACCTGGAACTTATGAAATAAACAGAACTTTAGCTAAGAAAAACTAGATAAAAATAGGAAACAGCAAAAGGAAAGAATTAGGAGTAGATAATCCAAATTGATGACCTTCTCCTTAATCATACGAACCTTAGAAAATGTTTGCAAGCCCTTCATTCAGTATTGCTAAATAGAAAAAGAATCCTGATGCTAGTGTTTAAGTTCCTGGAGCTTAGACATATAAACCAATGCTTTAGGAAACTAAAATTCAATATACATTCGGAGTAAAAACGAAATATACTACTGTAGTTGGTATTACAAAGACTGTACCTATTGGACCTGGAGAATATGGAGAAAAAAACGTGAAAAACGATATCGGAGCTAAATTTGGTAAAAGCAAAAGAAATTTAAGTACAATGGCAAGATCAAGAACTGAAGAGGAATCTATTCCTGGACCAGGAACTTATAATTATGATCCATCAGCTTTTAAATAAGGATAAAAATTTGGATTTGGAACAGGAGATCGAATGCGTTCCAGAAGTAGATCTAAGGGATTTGAAACTCCAGCTCCAGGTACTTATGATATTCCAAATTCAGTAGGATTAACAACGGCCAAAACTATAAGTGGAAAACCTTAGTAAACAGCTAAATCGATAAAAGATATGCCTGGACCTGGAACTTACGATCCTACACCTCTGCTAACTGAAAAAAAATGGTAAATTGGAAAAGGAAAAAGACCTGATCCAATGAAACCAAATAATCTTCCCGGACCTGGATAATATAGTCCTCCTAATCTCGATACTTCCTTGAAATATGCCTTTAGTAAAAGTAAAAGACCTCCACTTACTTCAGAAAATAAATTTCCAGGTCCAGGTGAATGTTTCATAACAGAAATAGAAAAGAAGTCTAAAAAATCAAAACTATATGTTCCTAAAAAGTTGCTAAAAGAAAGCGTTACAAACTTACCCGGTCCTGGCCATTACCAAATAAAGGATGCTAATAGATCTAAATCTCCTTCTTACAAAATAGGTACTGGAAAAAGGATAAATCTATCTGATTCATTTTACACAGTTGGACCTGCTTCTTATGAAACCAGGAGAACTATAAGAGGAGGATATACGTAATCTTTTATTTATTTAGAATTGGAAGAACGAGAAGATTCAAGAAAGAGTAATCGAATTAGCTAGAGGATCCAGGACCAGGTTACTACGATTTACCTCCAACAGTTCCAGACGTTCCGAAATATTTACTAAATAAAAAGCAAATGCTATCTATCTCGATGTATAATTAACCATTATGTTTTCACTTATTTTATCATTTCATCTCTTTTCTCTCCATAATCTAATCTATCCACTATACTGTAAGCCTTAGCATTAAATAGTCAGAATTTAGACTTTTAAATTATTATAAGGATGAGTAATCTTTAATATATAAAATACTTGTACTCATCATTTTATATATACAGTAGAATATAGATTAAGGAGAGAAGATTAAACGAAGCAATATCAAGATTTAAGTATAAATGCTCAAAATCAGATAAAGTAACTAGATAGAACATATAGTAAAATAAAATAAAAGAATGGATAGAAAGGAAATAACAGAATAAGTAAGCTATAAGAAAACACCTTCTTTAATTTTCTCTTTTGAATATGATTTTTCATCATTTCTAGATAAGAAGATATCTAGTATTCAATAATCTATTCTTCATTTCCATAAGTGGAAATAATTCAGAGATACTTTTTAAGAAGAGGAAGAAGGCAAATGATTTCGTTTTAAAAAGTACGTAGACATACTTAAATTAAATAAATGAGAAGAGTAGTATGCTAATGTAAGATTATACCTGCATTTTATATTTCTAAATTATAATAAATACTTTCTTGTTTTACGTTAAAGCATCTCATTTAGAATATCTAAAAAATTTCTTTTTGTTTGGTAGTACAAGTAATTAATAATACTTTAGGGAGTTCTGTAGTTATAGTTTAACAAATCTAGGCTAAATAATTTCATTTTATAGTTTTTAAACTTCAAATTATTTAGTAAAAATTAGATAAAAATCCTGCAATTTATTCCAAATATAATGACTTTTCCTTATTATGATGTTAGTATCTGATTTATTTATTTAAGCTTTTAATATATTTAAAGCTAATCCATAATTTCAATCTTATTATCATTTTAAGCAATAATTAGATATCCTAGTTTCTTCAATATCTTTCATTTATAAAGGATAAATCCTCTAATTTAATACCTTAGTTAGTTAGTTTGATTCTATGAGGCAAATTAATTAATTGCATAATGAATAAAATTTCCTTTGTATAGTAAACTTATTCTATTTCACTAAATTGCTAGTAGTTAGTCTTTTTTAACGTCTTTCTTTTTCCATGCTTATTATATTCTTAAGTACCAACTCATTTACTAATTTACTATCATAATCTAGTTAAAATAGATTTAAATACTTCATCTCTGCTCTTAAAAATCAGTGTAAAAGACTCTTAGATATGTAGCAAAAGAAGTGATTATTATTTTATCTAAGGGGACAAGATTTAAATGAAGAGATCTTAGAAATCCATTTTATAAAATGGATCATTAATTTAATATCTGTAGAACAAGCTAGTCTCATATAAATTAGCAAGAGTGGAACAAATTAAAATAGCAAGATCCATTCAATGGAAATCTTAAGAGTAAAGGAGGGAAACATAACTTGTGCAGAAAATCATTAAGCTCCTTCTAATTTTTTGATGTTTAGAAGTAAAATTTGCCTCGAGACATTGATACTTTTGATAAATAGAAGTAAACAATCATGCATAAATCTTCTACTAGTTAGATAATTAGAGTTGAAGATAATATACTTGAAATTACAAAAGAGAGTCAAACTAAAACACCTGTTGATTAAAAAGAAATCAAACAAAAACCTGAGTCAAGTCATTGCCGAGCTAGTTTAAATATACCCTTTACAAGATAAATGGTATTATAGACAAATGTCAGTTAAACTTTGAGGCACTTTATTTGCTCCAACCCAGATATAACCGCCAAGTGTAAAAATGCACATTTCATGCTTTGATTTTAATTAGTATCTTCAATACCATATAAGGTATATAAGCATAGTCAATAAGATATTTATAAGGTTAATTTAATATAAAAGAATATAGAAATGAATTCACTTTTATCTTTATAAAAGATAAATATCTCATTATATACAACTTTATAACTTTATAGCTGAAACTAGTTTATATACAGTCCTATGCAATCTAAATTATTAAATGGACAATTAACAGTTCTGTAAAATCAATCACTATTAGCTAGTTAGTTCCTATATGACTCTCTTTAATATTAGAGATACTAAATTCCATTGTTAAACTTTTGATTTTGTATTACGAAAAAAATGTTACAAAATGTTCATAAATTTAGCTATTAAGTTAATTTAAAACTTAGACCGTTTTTATTAACGGTAATAGCGATCAGCATTAAACATTAAATTTCTAAAAATTAGTTATGATTATAAGTTTGATTGAGGTCTAAAGTATTAATACACTTAAATAACCTTGAAAGCAGTTATTACTATTAAGTTACTTGATGGAGACCAAATAGTAATTAGTAAATAAATTAACAAGTTATTTGCTTTAGTTTTTTTCCTATTGCTCGATTTCAATAGTTAAACTCTAAATATTATAAAAAATACTTCTAGTTTCAATGTCTTTGGAACGTTATAATAGTTCTAAGGCTCAAAAAGTTTTGTTGATTTTTTGTAAGATTAAATTTTTTTTTTGAGCTATTCTTTTTAAACTAAGCAAAGCTCACTTTCTTTCTGCTTTTCTTTAATTTATTCTTTGATTCTATGGATTTATTTTAAAAAGAGTTGCATGTTCTTATTGAGTTCTAACTCTTTAGAACTGTAAGATTTTTAGTTTTAGGATATTTACTATGAGCAAATTTCTATTTGTTTTTGAGTCTTAAAAATTTTCGTATAATCCTATACTAGTTAACTTACCTAAGAAGTAGATCTGCGAGTTATATCTCCAAAACTTTATACTTCCTGCTCTTTTTTTCTACTTTACTCTACCTGAAACTACTTAGTCTAGTTAATCCTTTGCATTTTACTCTATAGCTCTTCTTTAAGACTTTGATACTTCCATATCTCTTTTTTAAGATTTTCAATCTTATTATTTAAGATTTCAGGGTCAAAACCCTTTTCTAGAACCCTTGCTCTTTGTGCCTATTATCGCTCCATGTTTTTGTTAAGTTTATACTATTCCTTGATTTCTCCTTCAAGAACTTTTATCGATTGTTCCAATAACGGCACTCTACTAGCATCATCCTAAATAGCGAGTTATTTCTTAAGCATAACCTTCTCCTTTTTAAATTGCTTAACCTATTTCTACAAGGACTAGATTTCTAAATCAATAATATTTTGAGTCCTACTAGTCTAGTTTATT
This sequence comes from Loxodes magnus, assembly GCA_946699065.1. Classification (NCBI taxonomy): domain Eukaryota; phylum Ciliophora; class Karyorelictea; order Loxodida; family Loxodidae; genus Loxodes; species Loxodes magnus. Next base: position 325,792 of record CAMPDV010000008.1, on the reverse strand, counting down.
TAGTTCTGCTTAGCAATAAAGTTCTACTTTTCCTCAATCTAATCCTCAAGCTTGATATTTAGGTCTCTAAGTTCTAGTCTAAGCTTCTAGTTTTCAGTAGTCAATCTAATTTAAATAGCTTACAAGTATATTATATTTTTAGGCTATTCATTCATTATTTATTTTTATTCCTACAAATACACTCTACTTTCTACTATATAGTAAGTAGCTAAGCCTTTATGAAGTTAGTAGATTTAGCTTTATTATAGAGGTAAATGTAATTGTTATATGGATTATGTATAAAGGATTTAAATATAGAATGAGGGAAGCTTTACTTAAACCAATGCAATAAGTAGCATCAAGCTTCATTCTAAGTCATACTTACTCACTCTTTAGTTATACGAACTTAAGATCTTAATAGTTGGGATTCTTAAGAAACACTACAATGGCAATGATTAGAATACCTAGTCTATTACCAACTAAAGCAAGGAAACAAGACATTATAATTACTATACCTTGATAAGTTTATAAAATTGATCTGCTTTAATGGTATTTATTATTATACTAAAGCATAGTTCCTTTATAATAGGCACTATAAGATATTCCTATTACAGGCTATACTTATTAGTTCTATATGCTATACTATATTCTGAACCATAAATTTAAGCTATACCTTACTTTTTAAAACTAGTTTACTTTCGAAAGTTATAGCTTTGAAAAGATTGATAGAACTAAATTTATAATCAAATAGCAACTAGTTTGAAGAACTAGTTTTGAAAGCTGATTTATTGACTATCATTAATAGTATTGAAAAGTTAAATTTCTAGTTTAAAAATATTGATTTAAATAATGGATAAAAAGCTTTCCTAATTACAAACAGCTCAAACTAGCAGAACTTTATGGGTAGGTGATATAGAGGCATGATAAGATGAGTAACAGGTTGCTTCTTTGTTTGCGGGTATTGGATCTCCTGTTACTGTCAAGCTTATTAGAGATAAAAATACTAGTCTTCCTGTTGGCTATGGATTTGTTGATTTCATGAGTCATGATGTAGCAGCTGCTGTTTTAACGACTTATAATGGAAAGCCAATTCCTCAGTGTCCTCACAAAATTTTTAGACTTAATTGAGCTGCTTATGGAAGTAATAAAATTCCTATTATGCCTTCTAGTGGAGCTTAGTAATAAGTAGCATCACTATAAACAACTACAATGGGTGTTTAGTAGATAGGAATAGGACCTTCTCCTGATTAATATTCCTTAGTTCCTTAAAAATTTTAAGACCGATTAAAAATGCCAACTTTTGACTTCACTGAGGATACCTTACTAGTAGGCAATCTAGATCTTAAAATAAATGACTATTAGCTATTTGAAACATTCGCTAGTAAAATTCCAGGAACTATAAGCGCCAAAGTTCAGTTAGATCAAATAACAAAGCTTTCTAAAGGTTTTGGATATGTAAAATTCACAACACCTAAAGAATGCTTTAGAGCTCTGACTCAGTTGTAAAACTATCCATGTGGAGATAAGACAATGAGACTTAGTCCAGCAACTTCTCGAAAGGTTTATGGTGTTGAATAGTAACTACTAGCGCTTCCTATCCATTCATAAAATGAGCTTCAAGAAGATTATGGTGATCCCAAAGGCCTAACTATACTAGTTCAAGGACTAGACTTCAATTTTTCAAATGAGCAGACTATAAGTAATTAATTTGTCTAGTTTGGAGATATAGAAAAAGTTAAGACTTTTCCAATTTACGGGTGTGCTTTTGTGACTTTTAAATCCTAGTCCTCTGCTGATTACGCCGTTACAGCCTTACAGTAAGTTGAGTCAAATAACTCGAAAATCAGTTGGTTCAAAGTTGGAGCTACATTTAATATAATGAACCATTTGGCCTAAACACAGAAAGGAACTTTTGCTTAATAGCATGTCTAGCAAACTTTAATGAAAAGCACTCAGAAAAAGAATCAAGCTGAAGTTAAGACTTTAGAAACACAATCATCAGTAAGCTTTTTTACCATAAGGATATTTTTTGTTAGAAAATTGATGTAAACGAATAAAATTTGAATTACGTCGCCCTGCACTGTGACTAGTTTTTGGAACTCACATCTTCTGATATGTTGCTGCTTTGAAAATTTACACACTTTGATTAAATTGAAAAATATAACTAAACTATTAACTCCAAACTTAAAGCTAAATACCATACTTTGCATTACCTTCTAGACTTAACTCTCATCTAACTTATATTACCACTCTTTTAGATCTATTCTATCTACTTTTTCTTAGCATCTAAACTATACTTAAAGCAAGAAGCTGGTATATTTAGGATCTTTTTAGCTGCTTTTATTTAAAATTATTAACAGATTAAAATCAGTTGCCTATGCTTGATCTACATATGTCATTCAATCTAAATAAAGGAAATAAATATCTTTATTAATAAAAGCAGTCAAAGAAAGAAGTTACTGCAGCATCTGAAAGATAACATACAATAGCAAAGTAGGGATAATGGAATTAACAGTACAGCTAGCAAATATCTCAGGTATTTTCTAAGTTAGCACTTAGCTAATCAACCTAAACTATATAGTATTTAATAAGAAACTATCATTTAAGTTATCTAACTCTATTATAAGATTATCACCCTGCTTAGAGAATAAAGAGTAAACTAAACTTGTACTATTACAAAGTTAATAAATAAAAGGCTTGATAGATAGAGATAAATTAAAGTTAGGTTAAGGGACTAAAGTCTAAATTGCTAGTATAGGTGTGTGCTTTTTGATTGAATTAAAGATTATCATATTTTAGTTAGTTTGTTATTAAGGTAGAATGGCATTTGTGTCAAGAGCTGATAGAAAATTTGAATAACCAGTTAGTAACGAAATAGGACCTGGTACGTATATAGGCCCTTCAGACTTTAAAAAAAAACTTGGATACGCTCCATTTAATTCATTAGCTGAAAAAAATACTGCATCCACTAGTGCTGATACTACTCCTGGTCCTGGTGCTTACTAAGTACCTGGATTTGGAACACCTGATATTAATTAAGAATTTTTTGGAGTAAAGCAAAACTCAGTTTTTGCCTCGAAGCAACAAAGATTTAATGATAAAACTAATGGAATGATACCAGGTCCAGGTTAATACGAAATAAAGTAAAAATGACCTTAAAAAGTTCAGTTGATGCCAAAAGTAGAATGATATGGAATTAATTGATTAAGACTACCATAAGCACCTAGTATTCCAAGTCATGGCTAAATATATGGATATGATGAAACTGTAACAGGAGATTTGATTATGAAAAAAAATCCGAAACAAGTACATAGTGGAAAACCTGGAGATACAGTTGGTCCTGGATATTATTAATCTGACTCTCAATTATTGAAAACATAAAAAGGGACTAATTGAAGTAAGTGCAAAATCAAAAGATTGTAACAGTAAACTTAAAGCACAAACGAAATGTTAGGCCCAGGTTGCTACTCTAACTAAAATTTTGAAGTAGCTCCTTTGTATAAATTCAGACCGAATGCGAATTTCGTGTCAAGAACAAGACGAGGTTGTTATATTCCAAGATAAAAACCTAACTATAAAGTTTCTCAATCATATTAAGATGCTAAATAAATTGAGGAATCAGAAGGAGAAAGTGATGATGATGTAGTTCCTGGCCCAGGTGCTTACTATAATGCTGATAACTACTCTACTTTTAAGTCTAAAGCAGTTCCGTAAAAAAACCAATTTTTTGGTAGTACGTAAGAAAGATTTAAATAGGATAAGAATTCTAAGCAATCTGAACTTTTAGGACCTGGAATTTATGGAGATTTAAGGAAGCCTATTCTGCAGAAGAAATCAGGTGAGTCAAAAGTTCCTTTTGCTTCTACTAAAGTACGATTTGAAGTTATTGAGGAAGAAAAACCAGGCCCTGGAGCATATCAAGTAGTAAGCCTAGCTGAAGATTTAAATAAAAAGCTGATAGGTAAGCATGGAGTTTTTGGATGTACTGAAAAACGATTTGTGTATAAACAAGAAGAAAATGCTCCTGGTCCAGGGTATTATCCCCCAGATGCGCATAAAAGGGTAGGACTTTACAACTCTGTAAACCGTAAAGCTAATTCGATGTTTTTGAGTACTACAAATAGACATCCTGCAACAATCTAAGGAGTTATAGAATATCCAGGTCCAGGAAGTTACGAGGTTAAGGACAAAATAATAACAACTCAAGCATAATTCACAGGTGCAAGTGGACATCCACTTCAATCTAATATAAAAGCAAAAAAAATTCACTTTAATTCATAATGCCCACGATTCGTCGAAAATTAAGAAACTAAAGTAGGACCAGGCGCTTATGAACCAAAAGGAGTAGGAAAAACAAGAAGTCATATTTCAACAACTAATGCTTTCATCAACAAAGTAAGTCATTAAATACAGGCAATAAGATGGGAGCCAACACCTGAAAAGTTTTCTATACCAGGACCTGGAGCTTACGTAGAAGATGAACTAGAAAGAGGATGGAATAAGAGAAGCTTCAATATATTATATAGCGATTATACTTGAAATTAGCTTTAAGTCATTATTATTAAAAATAAACTTCTAGTAACAAGTCCAAAATTAACCATACTAGTATTTAAAATTCCTTCTTATTAAATATAATTTAAATCATTGAGAATTTCGAAAATAATTTTGAAAAATTGAATTTAAATTTGAAAATTAACAAAATAATAATTGGCATCAAGAAATGATTTATCAGGAAAAACAAAACGTGACAAGAAAACTGATAACATTTGGAATTATATGTGCTATCCTGCTATTTCTGACTTGCTATATAGTATTCAGGTATTTGCACATCTCATTAACTAATTTTTAATTAATGTTCCTTAAGATATTTCTTACTTTGGTTCTCTTGTTCTTGGTTTATTCTATTAAGAAAGTCTTTGATCTGGTTTAGACTCGAGAAATTATTGAAGAGAAAATCAAAATAATGTCTACACCTCCTAAACCCCAAATTTTTAAACCTTTATTTTATGTTTAACCTCCAAAGGCATTTGATGTGACTTCTTCCAAGACAAACTTAGTTTCTAATCTCAAATCTGAAAATTTTGAATACCAAACAAATGAATATGACATATAAAATTACAAGCTTAGTGCTAAGAAATGGATGACTAAGATCCTTATTCCTGATATTGTTTAGAAATATAAGCAAATACATAATCAGATGAACCAATACTTGATGAGCTTTGGAATACAGTACGAAAGCTAAGAACCAGGATGCTAGTAAATAAATTATATACAACTTTACTAAATGTAGAATAAGAATCAAATCATTCAGCAGTTTATTGTTATTGAGTAGTTCTTTCGGATTCCATAATACGTTGCTGCTTATAATTATGTCAAGTCTAGAATCTTGTACCTGTCAAATAATGATAACATTGTACCTGATAAGATAGAAGGCCATCCAAGTGATAATTCAATTATATTTCATATATTCTTTAGATGCCTACTAAACGTGACTAATAGAACTGACTTATTCTTTATCAGCAATTATCACAACACTGAAACTTAGCAATAGTAATCCGAAAAATCCCCTGGAATTTATTTTAAATAAATGAGAAGTGACGAATTTTGCCTACAGATTGAAGGAAAGATTTTTCAAGTGGAGGCGGGATAGTGGAACGCCTATTCCTGTATTGCTTTATGGAGTATTTATGCTAAAAAGATGTATGGTGGTTTAGTTTATGGCTATGATTTTAACAGACTTATTTCCAGAATTTTGTACTGATAATGCATTTAATTTAGATTTTTATTATTTAATTTTTAATCCTTAGTACTAATACATTCCTTCAGATCCTATATTCATAATTCATTCTTACCCTTTCTTTTCCTTATCTTATTAACTAACCTTCATATGTTAATCTAATTATCTTAGTTTGATAGAATTGCAAGAAATATGCAATTTTCTATTCTAAAAGTTGGGAATTTTAGTTATTTATTAGAGTAGAAGTTTCTAAGAATTCGAAGCAAGTTTATTTGACTTAGCAAGTAAGATATTTAGACCCTTTATATTTACTAAACTAGAATAGTAGGAATTTGATCTTGCTATCACTTTCGATTGTAACAAACTATTTAGCTTGTTAAATTAACTTACCTTAAGTAAATTTTAGGTTGATTATAACTAAAATAAATAAAGATCTGCTAGAAGTTCAAAAAACAATACGTTTGCAGGTTAAAATAAATAATTGATTTACAAAACTATAGCATATTCTTACCCCCTTTGGAAGAATTCTTAATTTAAGAAACCATAATGGTAATATTTAGTTAGATAAGGTAATTGGATCTAAAAATTATTATACGTTGAAACTAATTAAAGGTATTAATATATAACTGAAAAAGTATAGAACATATAGGTAGGAGTGATAGAACCTTTATAAGATATTTCAATGCTTCTAGATTTAAATACATATTTCAATGATTTCAGATAATTATTTAAACCTATTAGCTCTTTGATAAGTAACAGCTTATACATAATGTTTTATAGATATTTCTTATTTCTATACTAATTTGAACCTTATTATACTTAAAGTTTTGCTTTAACAGTGTGTTTACTAAGAAACTTTAATTTGACTAGCTGGAAGTTTTATTGATTTGCTATAGGCTTTAAATGAGGAAAGGCGATTAGAGAATAAATTAGCATAAGATTAAGTTTATTTATACATTTTGAACTTCTTAGGCTTTTTATTGAATCTATTTCTATCAAAGAATTCTCTCTAAATGAACTCTTCTATGCATTTATTATCTTCACATAACTTCTCACACTGAGTTTTATCTATTAAAATGGCTGGTAGTTATGTCTAGTCATTTATAAAATAAGGATAATTTCCATCTGGTAAAACCATTTTATTTTTACGCTTTTACTCCTTTGCTTTTAACTATAAGTGCTTTTAAAGAAGCTCCTTTCCACTATTATTAAGCATGTGTTCGAAGTTGGTAGATTCATTATACCCTAGATGCAAACATCTAGCTACTACAGGAGAAATATGAGGCCTTTGATATAATTTAGTGAATACATTTTCAAGGAAGACAGCATGGTCAAGTCAAAAGAAATGTTCAAACAATGATTGATACATATATTAAGGTAGTATCCATTAAGTTTTCCTAGTACTATGAATATGAAATCAGTTCCATTTTTTATTCACATCTGACTAAGCTTTAAGGCATGTTTTTATGTCAGTAGATGATATCTGCACGAAGGATATCATTTTACCCATCTGTGGATTATAAAACCAATAGTGATATGAATAAAGAGTGTATTCATATAGATCCTAAGAGTATGTCAGATCATCGTCTACAAAAATTACAGCTGGAGGATTTATATAGGTTAAAGTAAAGTTCAAAGCGAACATCATATGTCGGTTAATTCGATGAACACGCAAATAAAGATGCCTATTAATCTTAGATGAAGTTGTAATTGGGTAGTCTTTTTGTTAAGGTTCTTAGATATACAATATCTTCATATTAGACTTTTACTTCCAACTCAAAATGCAATTTGTCATTTCCTAGCTGACACCTGATTAAGACACTACTAATAAGGTTTAATCTATTTTTCTAACTTTACTGAGTGATCTAAAAGTTCTTTCCATCATATTAACTCTTTTAAAGGTTATGATAATTATAGGGATAAAGAACTTTGGAAGCTTCTTTTTCAAGTAAAGATATTCCTAATTGTATTCCTTATATAAACTAGTTGCATCTAAATCAAAAAAGCTGCTAACATTCTGTATGTTTCTTCCTCAGCTATCATAATGAATAGTTCCTTTATCATAATCAGTCTCTATCAAATACAAACTTCTGCTAATAAAATAGGAAGCTTAGATTGACTAGTTAGCCTTTGGAATTGTTTCATATCCTCAAAAAGTAAGATTCCAGTCTTTAATAGATCTGGAAACTCATTTTCCATATTGAAAGTGAGTGATTCCGTAATATTAATTAGATATATTAGTTGGTTATTTATTCTCAAAGTCTGTAAAGAAATACTATCTCAATTTAACCACTTCATTGCCCAAAATTTGGATAATCTATTTCTGGTTTAGTAAACTATCTGTTAAGAAAAAGTTATCAAAGCATCCTCTAAAGAAATGATCTACTTTTTCTCTCATTCCATAATAATATCTCTATTTTTCACTAATTCAACTTCCTAGTCTAAAATATAGTCCACTTTAAATAACTCGATAAGTATTTTACTTCATAAATGATTGTTCTCCGTTTATCCAGAATGTTACCGATTAAGTAGTTTCAAAGGTACCCAAGGCAGTAAAGGCAATTGCTATATGAATTCATTCATCTTTTTAAACACCCTTATATAACTAAAGCTGAGTACAGTACATATCATTCCCTAGTTCAAAGTAAATATCCGTGCTATTTAAATATAATGAATATCCTCAGTAGTTAATATTAGTCTTGCACCCAAAAAGGTTATTTGAAGCAATCGCTTGCATTTTATCCTCCAAATCTATTTTTTTTCTTTTATACTTATTAAGATTTTCTCCGTCATCATGAATCTTCATTCAGATCATAAAAGTAACTTCAGGAAAATCTAATGATTTACTACTTTTCCCCGCAGTTCTAAGTTACTTTTTATCTTTAGTGGTATAATACTAAGAAGGCCTGAAATATTTCACATTAAATAAAGGTTCTTTTCTTGTTCAGTTTATCTCAAAGTTATTCCTTTAATTTTCATTTTCAATATTTCTTTTCTCCATCTAATGAATCTGAGTCCTAACAATCACAGTATTATTTGCATTAATTCACTAACATTGTAATAAAAATCCCCCTATTAGTATGATTACTATTACTAGTACAACTAATGTACTCTTCATATTAATTTAAATTACTAGTAATATATTCAATAATTAAGATATAGAGCTTTACTATAATATTATCATATATATCTTTTAAGATTTTTATATATACAAACCTAAGCTTAAGATATATCAAAATTGCTGTATATAACTATACCAACTAAGAATAGTTGTACCTTAGGCTTATCTTTTATTATAGTATAGGATGAAATAATTGAATATCCATTCTTTTTTATTAGTCCAGATTCTTAATTTACCATCCAGATAGTTTAAACAAGCATACCGACTAACTCTATTGTATAGAAAAGTCTCTAGAATAGCATTTATATAGGATTATTAATTTAATAGCTTGATTATAAGTTTAGTTATGTAGCTTTATGATATTCAAATGGCTCATGCTAAAAATATTCTTAAACTATATTATATAAATTTATTAAGGAAGGAATTAAGAAAAACTAAGAAGGCTGCAAATACTTTAGTTAGATGAAAGAAACTATAAAACTAAATGAAATAGATTTACTTTTCTTGCTCTATCAGTTTAGATTCCTTAAGTTGATATCAGAAATAAGGGTATAAGTTAATTATTTACTTAGTTAGAGTAATTATTTTTAAATCATTTCTTTAGAATAAAATCTGAATGCAGAGAACACGCTTTAAGATAATAGTTGCCTTATCTGCTAATTTTGGATTAGGAAAAAATAATGATCTTCCTTGGCGCATTCCTGAAGATCTGGAGTTTTTTAGAAAGTAAACATAAGGAGGTTGTGTTATTATGGGAAAAAATACATTCTTATCCCTTCCAAATTAATAACCTTTTCCGAAACGTGATAATATAGTAATATCTAAAACTTTACAAGTAGCACCTTAACTTGAAGGGAAACTTAGATTATACCCCTCTTTTAAGCAAGGTTTAGAAGAAGCTAGTAAGCTAAACAAAGAAATATGGGTAGTTGGTGGAGTCAACATTTATAACGAATCAATGAGCTTGGAATATAAAAATTAGCTAGACTCTATTTATATAACTAGAATTAATTAGGAATTTGATTGTGATCGATTTTGACCAGGAGGAAAAGGTTTGAATCTCTTTTCAAATTTCGATGAAGTATTTGATAAAAAGCGTTTCAAGATAAAAGAAGTGATAAAATAGTTTACTTATTAGGGCATTGTATGTGACTTTGTTATTTTAAAGTAGAATGATTAAGATTAAAATACACTTCCTTCATTTACTCTATATTATATATTATTTTCTAAATTTTGAAAAGGCAACTTTGCATAAAGCCAAATTTATTTTATTAAGAATCTATTTTCGAGAAGGACTTAAATATATACTATCTTTGCTTCTGATCTCGATTTTTTCAAAATAAACATGATGATAATACAAATTTCTATTCCTTATAAATTCCTTTTCAAATCATATAGAAAATAATCTTTTTGCTTATTAATCTTTATAAATGCTATTCCTACCTTAATTAACTCAGATTTTAATTTTAAACTGTGATTTCACTTAAATTTTAAATAAAATATAGTCTTTAATTTTAAATGGCAGCTTTCTTATATAACCTTATCTAATGGTTCTAAATAACTGATTTTTCGTAATTAGCTCATATTATTTTATTTATTTCTATTTTTTGAGTTTTCTATATATTAGAGACAGATAATATTAAGAGTTTTATCTCTATTTAACTTAATAGTCTTTAGCTATTAAAAAGATTAGCATATAATTAATAATTTTATTTCATGATATAAGCTCATAGCCTACTGCTTTATCGTATTCCATAAACTGTAGCCTATATATTACAAGCATACTACTAGTGATTTTGAAAGCATTTGAAAACTATATTCGCAAAGGTAAATTCCTTATCACTCTCCTAAAAGCAGTCGTCCATTTCTTATAGGGATCTAAAGATTATTTCCTACTAAAGCACTTTTCACATTATTCGTAATTTTTTCAATTGTATCACTATCATTAATATAAGATTATCCTCTATGAACCAATGTGTCCATAATATTTTTCATGTCTTATCTTACAGTGAAATCACTATTTTCATTAATGGAAAGAGAGGCAGAAGATTATTACAAAAATAAATGTAAAAAGCCAAATTGCACACTCTATATCTCAGACTTTACAGCTGAGACTATTTCATTGGTAATCATATGAATTCCTTTAGTGTAAAGCTTCAAAACTAGAGTTTTCTAAGCTCAATAATTAAAAAAAATTTCCATTCTTTTGAATTTAAACTAAATTAATAGCTTCTAATGCTCCTCATTCATACCATTAACAAATACATATCATATTAAAGATCTAATATGTTTTCTTAATCAATAATACCCTTAAAAATAATTAAAAAAGGGGAAAATCTAATTAGAATGGAATATTCTTAATACCACTAGCAAAATACTATATAAAGGATATCAAACTTAAGGCCTTATCTTTGTTTTAATTTAATGCTTAATTTCGGAACAAAAAGCATGTTATATTAAAATAGGTATAACATCTAAATCTGTATTTCATCAATAGAGTAAATATAAAATACAAAAAAGGTTACTTGCCAAGCATCATACTAAAGAGAAAAAAGAAGCAGGAAAAGATTTATACTTAATTATAATATAGTATAGGGATTCAGTTTTATTAATTAATATCATTGCTTTAAATTAAATTCACTAAATTATCCTTTTAGTATAAAAAAATGCAACTATCTATTCGCTTTTTCACAAAAATAAACTAAAAACGCAAAAAGGAAAGCGGCCAAACAATTATTGAAATAACAAAAACTAGAAGAGAAATCGAACTCCTCATCAGAAGGTAAAATTATGATAAGCACAGTTTAGAAGAAACCAGGTAAGATTGGAGAGAATTCAGAACCTTTTTTATAGCTCGACTAAATGAAAAATAAAATTTCTGAATATCAAGAAATAATTAGAAACCAAGGAGAAAAAATCAGAGAATTAATGAACTTCAAAATAATGAATTGTACATAATTAAACGTCAGAAAATCCAGAATAATTTAGTAATGGAATAATAATTATACTAATGGTCTCAACGAACCTTAAACAAAACCAAGACATGATCATTGAAAAGGAAATTATTAAAAAATGTTCAAGAAAAGAAGAAAGTTGAAAATATTGACCAAGATTTAATAAACCGAATAAATCAGCTTGAAAAAAACTATTTTAGAAAAAACTTTTGTAAAGATAAATCAAACAATGTTAATATTGCAAGTCTAGCTGGCATTTGTTGAAAAATTGTGGTGTCTGAAAACAAATGTTACTAAAAGAACAATTAAAAACGTGAAGGACGCTCAATAGACTCTATATTACTGAAACAGGAATTTATAAAAGAAAATTATTTGTAGGAAACTCCGATTATTTTTAGCGTTTACCTCCCATGTAAAAAACTCGGTCGTGGTATCTATCTACGTTAAAAAATGGGAGCAAGAAAATGGTTGAGATTCCAGGTATTGCAAGACTTTTAAACTTTAAATTCATTATTATTATTATTAAATTATCGTTTGTAAATCAAATCTTGCTTTATATTTAAAAAATTAATTTTTTCATTCTTTTTTCATCTAAAATATTCGATTTTTTAACATATTTTTAGATTTTCAAAATATTTCTACTTTTGTTTGGTTCATTACTAAAACCAAAAAAAAATTATGTGATTAACTTAAGTTCCAGTTTAAGTTTATTGATCTATGAATTAGATTCAACAATTTTTTTAGTAAAATTTACATAATTTTTCATAAATATAAAAAGAATTAGATTTTCCCTGTTTTTGCTAATAGTTTCTTTACTTATTATATTTTATAAATGCTAATTAATTAAAATTTACTTTATTTATATGATTTATATTAGTTTTACTAAAGTATGATACTTTAATAAATTAATATATTTAATTATATATTTTTAGATATAATAGTATACTTTACTATACGTTAAAATTTATTTATTTTATATTTTATTTGTTTATTAAACTATAATTGTTTGATATATTCTGATCGGAAGTTCAGCACTTTGCTAAATCATAACTCCTAATATATGATTTAAGTACTAATGATTACCAGTGGCATGTGCAGGGATTGGATATATGCAGCCAGAGAGATCCATCGCATGGACTCCCTGACGTCAAGCTCTACCAATGGTAGATTGGATAATTAAATTTAACTTTGTCTCGGGATGCTACATACATACGAGTAACCTGTATCTAGGTGTAGATAAAACACATTTCTGAAGCCACCAAATTTAGATTATTATGAAATATACATTTTATTAAAAGAATATAGTAGAAAAAAGATTAATTAGTTCATATCCATATATAAAATATAAAAATAATTTGATTTATAAAGTTCTATGAGTAAATGTTTAATAATTAAAGTTAATTAGATTTACAAATATTTTACAATCTAATATAAATAATCCCTTCTTCTTTTTTAGCTAGATACTTTTTTAGAATTTGATTATTTTTGTTAAGATCTATAATTCTTCCAAAAGTTCTATTTTTTCTATATTAAATTATATAATTTAATTTATTTTTAATTTGTTTATTAATAAGATTTGCCTTTTTATCTTATATTTTATAATTAAATTAATTTTATATTTTAGTCTGCATATCAAATTATTTGAATCATTTTTTAATATTTCTTATTTAAAAAATATAATAATAAAGATTATAAAAAAGAGTGCTTCAAAAATTTGCTTTATAAAGTTACTTTTTCTAAACATTTCTTAGAATATTTAAAAGCTTTAAAAAGATTCATTTACTCAAATAAAAAACTGATTTTTTATTTATTTCATTCTTGGGAGATTTTTTGATATAAAACGTAGAGTAAAAAATGAGAAATTTTCTGGTTCTTAGCTACATATAAAAAAACTGAGATTATATAGCGAGTAATATCACAATGGTGCGCAGCTCTTAATTAAGTTTAAAAAATATTCTACATTACAGTCCTCCTCATTGCTAGCATTCCTTGAAAATTCTCGTCTTCTATAAGACCACTGTCAGAGTTTTACCCTAAGAAACCTTAATATCTGGCATCAATCAATATAACGTTACTTGAACTTCAGTCTTGCTTCACTTGGCTTCTGCCAAGATTCTTACTCAGTTCTTAACATGGGGTACTTCCTAGTATCAGAGTTTAAATTAATCACATTTGAAGGATTGTCGTTCCTTTATTTTAATTATATTATAATAGAATTTCATAATATAAATTTAAAAATTAAGCTTGATTCCTTTTATAAATATCGTTTCACTTTGTGACTTATTATTTTCTTTTAAGCAATAATACATATTCTGTAAAAAAGTAACAAATTTAATTTTTTATATTTTATAAGTTTTTACTAATTTACCTATATACTTAATTTTAAAAAGCAACTAACCTTCAATAATTTTTCTAATCCGGAATTTTTATCTTTTGTTTTCTTTTACTGCAAACAACAAAATTTTAATTTATTCCATCCGAAAATTTTTTGGTAGTATAAAACGCATAGCAACAGAAAAAATAATTTTTTTTGTTTTAAAATACTTTTTTTCTATTTAGCTTTTCTTATCTTTATCATTATTTATAATTATGTTTTTCAATTTAATATAATTATTATTTTTTTCCTTAATGAAGATATAAATAAAAAATTTATACAAAGTAATCCCACTTTTCATTTTCTAACAAAATGATTTTATTTTTTCCTTTTTATTTTATTTTTAGCAATAATATTGTTTACTTTTTTAATAAATATATTTCCAACCTATATTTATATTTCCCTAAATAGACATTTTTAGTCCATTCTAAACATCTTATCTAGTATAAAACTTGGAAATAAAATTTTTATTTCCACTTTTTCCTAATTTTCTCCCTCTTTTGATTCTTCTATTTTAATTTAAATTTTCTTTTCTACTTTCTAAATTAAAATAACTGTATTAATCTAATTTCGTTTTTATTAATAAATGCTTTTACATTAAAATTTATTAAAAATTTTCAAATTTTCAATTATTTTCCCCCAGAATAAACAAAATTCCCATAAAATAATTTACTCTAAAAAGACTTTCACTTTCATTATTATCAATTTTTTATAAAAATTAATTAAATTCAAATTTTTTTATTTCGAATTAAAAAAAATAGACCGTTCCAAAATCTCATCTACTCTTAAATGCAGAGTGAAAAGCAGAGTTTTTGCTTTAGTAAAAATTTAAAATATAAAAAAACTTAAAAATTATAAAATGTTGAATGAAATATTAACTACTTAAGTTTGATAAACTCCTAATTTGTTATTTTATAAACTTTTTTTAATTTTTAGATTCTTTACTTAAAGATATCAAATAATAAATATTTTCCTTCTATATAAAAATAAAATTATTAAATAAATATTTTATCAAATTTTCTACACTCTAATGTTATTATTATAATTCTGATCATAAAATCTAAACTCCATTCTTTAAATTTCTTACAGTTTAAATTTAAGCAAAAAAGAATTGGAGCTTTGCTTAATTTTAATTTATTAAAAAATTATTTTTTATTTAATTACTTAGATTTTTTATTTAAATTTAGGTAAAAATTTATGTAAATCACTTTGTAAGTTCACTCTTCACACTCTTACTTTTTATTATTTTCTCAAAGCTACGATTTAACGCACGTAAAGATGGAATTTAATTCAACTCACTCTAAGTCTACTCTTAATTATATTAAATTTTATGCTTGCTTTCTTTTATACTTAGCCAACTTGCAATCCTATAATAACTAACTTACTCTCCACTTCCTCTTTAACTTGTCTTCACCTCCTGTTATTAGCCATTTGTTATTCTGACTCAAAACTACTACTTCTATTTAGCCTTCATGTCCTTTTAAAGTTAAAAATTCTCTCCTAATTAGAAATTTAGATTTTTATAGTTTATCCCAACTATCACTTATTGTAAATTTGCTTCCTTAAATAACTACTACGCTTCTTGAGTTATCTGTATGACCTGATAAAGTTCAAATACATTATCCAGATTCAAAATTCTATATCTTATTTGATTTGTCACTTGAAGCTGATATTATATATTTATTATCCAGTGACAGTTTTACAGTTGATATTCCACTTGAATGACCTTGTAGATTAAGAATACATTATTCAGTTGCCATATCTCATATCTTTATTTTATCATCATCACTTTCCGTTACGATCCATTTCTGGCCAGTATATCCCTTCAATGTACTTTAACTAACCAGTTTTAAAGTCCCATGTCTTTATTGTCTTGTCTCAACTTCCCGATACGATTCATTTCTATTCACTTGGAATCGCTACAGAGTTTACCTAACTCATATGTCCCTATATAATATCAATTGAATAAGCTTAGTTTAGTATGACGTTAGTTAAATTAGCATCATCAAATTTGCAATTGGCTACTTTTTCGTTTCATAAATTAACTTATTATAAGTCAATATTTCTTAAATTGCAATCTTAGAAGATTGCATTACTTAAATCTGCTCCTTTAATTTTAATTCCTTCGAGATTCTTTTATGTGAAAATAGGATTTTGATGCTTTAAAATAGTTATGGCATTCAATGAGGTCTACCGAATATCATATGATGATTTGGATAATTCAATAGTTATATTCAGATTTTATATAAGAGATCAACTTTAATACTGCCTGAAAAGATTTACAATTTCTTGATTTAAACAAATATTTGCATTATTTAAAGGATTTATTATCATTTTTAATACTAATAATCCTTACTTCTAGAACTTTTCCATAAATTTTGCATCATTCTCACTTTAAAGTGTTGTGAAAGCATATTAATCCTTTTAAATTTAATACTCAGTAACTAAGCTTGCTACGTCTTAAATCTGCAAATTTTGTTTCTAAGTATTATCCTAAATAAATCTTATTGCACAAATGCATTCTTCTAGCAATTAATCAGTTATTTGATATCATTTACTCCTTCAAATTTTTAATTATTATAATTAATAGTCAGTTATTTCGTTTTCTCATATTGATCTTTCACTTATTTTAATTAATTTACTCTTTCAACATATAACTATCTAGTTTCTGATGAAAATGCATAATTTTTTCTAGACTTTCCTCTAAACTTTTTAGACTAAAAGGAATCTAAGCACTTCATTTCATGCTGCTTTTAATGGATCAAATTTGCTTTTAGTTTCTTTACTGTCAACTTATCAGATGACATTACTGAGCAAGTTTTAAATAGCTAAAATAGTTTTCTTGAATTTGATATATTTTAACTACTAAATATTAAAAAGCTACAGGAGATCTAATAAAGTGATACTTAGCTTTACTTCTCGTTACAAATCTTAAAGTTACTTCTAAAAGCTTTCTATGATAATAAAGTCTTTTAAATCTGATAATTAACCCTTGAAATTTATCTGTGAGCTTTATAAACGAACTGATCATTGTATATAATGTAGTACTAATATATTTTAGACAAATAATACGCTTCAAGAAGTACCTTTGGAACTCTTAGAGATGAATCAAAGGATTCTTTACAAATTTGGCATTTACTTTAATCAATTTACTAAGCAAAGCAAATACAATAATTTATATAAATTTTTCATCTTTAGCAGTATATAAATAATAATAAAAAGACTATTAGAACATATAATAACTCCTCCTAAACTTAATAAAAGTAAATACTTAAGAAAGATATTAAAAAACAATTTAACTAAAACAATAAAATATCCAAAACTAGATAAATTAGATAAAAGAGAAAATTAAATAAACATTTTAAAATATAATTTTCTGAAATATAACTCGAAAATAAAATATCACAAATAAGATCCAATATTAGTAATTTATTTATAGGAATTTAATAGCATATTTAAAAAGAAAAGCAAAAATTTAGATTAAAAAAAGCTAAAATTATAAAAAATCTTAAAAAAAGAAAAAATTTTTTTTCTTATACGAAAAAATCATAAAAATAAAATAAATTATAGATATAAAACTAATTAATTAAAAATATTATATCGTAAAGTTAAAAATATTTGATGTGAGCAGAAATTCAAATTTGTTTATGATAAATGTTTTCTAAATAAATAAAATATTTCAATAAAAAATGTAATTTTTTGATTTATTTTAAAATATCAAACTTATCATAAGTAAAGCCAGATGAAATAGACTTTTATATAACTCTAAAAAGAAATAGGTATAATATAAACTAAGAAGATAAGATTGAGAAATATGAAATCTTAACTAAGTTAATGTGTCTAGTGTAAATTAAATAAATAAATATCTAATGAAACGTTATAATCTTGTTTATTATGATTATACTTAATAGCAAAGAAATTAAGATAAATATGTTTAGTTTGTAATGAATCAAACTTTAGAAAATAAATTTAATCCCTTAACTAGAATAAATAATTATCATTATAATTTAATTTCACCTAATCTTAAATAAGCATTTAGAGGATAACAAATTTCGATAAATGCAAAGAAGTAAAAGCATAAATTAGTTATGGAAAGCATTTGTATTAAATTATGCAGATTGACTTAATCTAAGGGAATAAAAGAGTTACTATATATATCAAAGGTATTGAGTAAATAATATAAATAGTTATCTTTAAAATTGAAGTGACAAATAATAACAATAAAATGATTTTATAATAAGCCTTATAGTCCTAAGCTTCTTTAACAATATATATGAAAAATAAAGTGCATATTATAAGGTAAGACTTTAATTAATTTCCCTCTTTTTGTAAATATAAGTAAGTAAAATTACTACCCACTCTACTTATCTATATATTATCTGACTGTTTTAGAAAGAACATAATACAAAGTCCAAAAATTTATAATTGAAAATTATAATTTTAAGAAGCGGTATCCTAGGAGTATCTTTCTGAGTTACTTACTCTAATATAGTTACTTAAGGTAACAATAAAAACTAGTAACTTAATATGAAAATTGCTATCTAACAACCTTATTAAAGAAGATAATTGTTTTTCTATATAATTTTATTGTTTAAATGACTAACAATAAAGAAGATTCCCTCGAATAGGATCTAATTACCACTGAACAATTACAGAGACCCCAACCATAGAGTCTATTTAGTTCAAATTCAGAAATAAAGAAGTAATACACTAGGGATTTGGCGACTGTTTTGGAATTGGAGCAAATTTAATAATAACCTTCTGTTGAGATTGTAGAGTAAAAACCTTAAAAGAAGAAGAAAAAGAAAGATTAGTAAAAACAACCTAAGAAACCTTCAAGCGCTAGAAATATATTTGAGAAAATAAAAGCTAGAGAATTGGCTAGTAATCAAATTCTAAAGCCTCAGACTTTTAGATAGCCTCAAGCTCTAATCTAATAACCGAGTACTTCTAATATGGTAAAAACTATTTCATAAAGAATGAGCAACTTTGAAAATAAAACAGCTGAACTTAGAGCTGTGGAGGCTGATTTTTAGAATTGAAATGATTTGAAAAATAGTTTAAATCTTGAAATGTCTAATATGAAAAAAGAAATGGGAAGTATCAAATAAGAGCTAGATAAAATAAATACAAACATTTAAAAAATGTAACTTGAAAATGCCAATTTTCAGAAATAAAACAATAGCATTGAAGATAAACAAGCTAGTCTTAACCTTGAACTCCAGTAATACAGTAGAGATGCAACAGAGCTGCAGTAGCAGCAGATAGAATAAGATAGCATAATGAATGATACAATTGCTCAGATTGAATTTGAGAAGAAAGCCTGTGATGATTTTAATGATTACATCAAAGCTCTTAAGAAGAAAATTACAGATGTCAATAAGGATAAAGATAATATCAAAGCAAGATGTGTAAGTATATAGAAATAAAGCGCTCAATTAAGAGAAAAAATAGAAGGTCAAGTAAATTTTCATATATATAGGAAAAAGAATCTCATTATTTCATGCATAGTTTATAGCAGAATATGAGCAAGGCTAATTTATTTTAGCAAACTTGATAAACTAACTTGATGATTTTATAAAACAAATTAAAGTAATTCAGTCTTTGTATATTTCATTATAGGAACAATCCTATCCATTACTCTTCTTTTGTCAACTCCTAACTCCAAAGCTAAATCTTCAATTCTGTTTTCTTGATATTGCTATATTTTACATTCAGGTAGTATTAGCTGTATTTTATCTATCACTGTATCTAAAACTTTTTCACTTGCACATTGAAATTCAGAAGGTATTTTTTTGCATCATTCATGGCTTATTTATAGTATCTCTTACAGTTTAACATTTGGTCCTATATCAGTATTTGATTTAAAAAAGGGATGCTATAATATGTTTTCAATTGTAGGTCTTTTGTTCTTATCAAACTGCAAGCATCTATGAAGTAAATCTCTGAAGAATTTGGAAAACCTTAAAGTAAAGCATTGAATGTATCTACTACTTTTTTCAAGCTTATGAAATAGACAGCAGCTTTCTGTTTAATTAAAGTCATTTCTTTAAACTTCGATTGAGCCAAGGGCAGCTAGCAGTAATAATTGTCCTAAATCATAGATATCTCCCTCTTTATTGGTATTAAGAGTTTAAGATAAATTAGCATTAAAGAGGATTAAAGAGTCTTTACTTTAATAAAGAGCACTTTGTTCCTCGAATTCCTTCATTATTCTTTCCTTTAAACCAAGTGAAATTTTTACATTCCCCTTAATATCAAAAAGAACCTGTGTTCCTGTTAGTCCATTATAGGTTTGTCCTTTAGAATGAATTTATTTTAGAGCGTTGATTACTCCAAAGGCAATTTCTTGGATACATTTTTCTGATAAGGTACCAATTGTTTCTAATAAATTACTCAAGCTACAAGTCATTGAATCCATAATAATACTAACACATCCCTCTGGCATATTTCAAAAAGCTCCATGAATAGCTATTAAGTTCTAATTCTATTCCATTTATTATCAAAATTAAATTCAATCTTAAAGCTGACTTATAATTTTTGGATGTAACGGTACTTCTTTCACTGTGTAAATCCTCAAAGTAGGTGCATGAAGAGTCTTTCTGACAGCTCCTGATCTGCTGCTGGATTTTACGATTGATAGAGTAATCATTTCTTATAATTTAACTTCATGTGACTTTATAGTTTACAGTGGATTAACTTGTTCGCTTAAGTTAGGTAGTTTTCTACTAGCTCTTAGGATAAATTTTTCAGTTTGGCTTTACTTAGTTGGCGATATTTTCATCTAGCCAAGTATTTTTAACGTTATCTAATACTTAGGCTATTATTCATTGATTGTTAATCCTTCTTTAGATTTAAAGATATCACTTCTTGACTGAGAATGCTAGCAGGTTTGAGGTCTTTATTTCTAAGAAAAAGGTTCAGGTAATTTGGAAGAAATAACAGGTTACAATCTCTTAGCATTCTGCTTTCCTACTACTCTAGCGTTTTCTTTAATACTTTCCATTTTTAAAATTTAAAAGGTAATAGACAGAAAAAACCGTAATGACTATCACTTCAGTGAAAAGAGGTTTAATAAAATCTATTCAAATCTATACGAAAAGTCAGCTTAACTCTTAGTCAGAAAAAGGAGATTATAACACAAAACCAGAAATCCTTAATTAATGGAAAAAGTTTGAGTATATCATACAGGTAGACAGCAGCAAAAGTAGTATTTAAATTAAATATCTAAAGTTACTTAAATCCTTCATTTTTAAAGTGTTATGTTATATCTAGTCTATATGGTTATTATTTTGATTCACTCTGTTTAATAGATATAGAAACAACATTCTCATAGTTGAGATGGGAGTGGATGTTGAATTAATAAGAATGCAGAATGCTTATTTTGTTTCTAGATTATCTGACTGAGTATTAGTGGAAGAGTTTAATGATTTATGAGCTAAACTTCATCTTAGTAGTATTAAAGAAAAGCTCTTACATCAGATCTCCAAAAAATGATTTCATTATCTAGACAGCAAAACTTAATGAACCTTGAAGTTTGAAGTAAGTTAAAATTGGAAGATGGTAGTAGTAATAGGTAGAGTATAAGTAAATTATTAAATTAACTGTTCTTATATAAAACAAAATGAAAAGAATTACTTCATAAGAGTTTGACTCATTAATAGAAAAATAAAGCTCTCCTTTCAGATTTCCTCAAAATCTCAGCAATTCATTTACCCTTGAAGAAGATATTTCTAATAAGCCTCTATCAAGAGGATAGTAATCAGTCATAATGATTTCTTAACCTGACATATAAGCTCCTTAGAAAGACTCAAATACTCAGTTTACTTTCGAGAAGTAATGTCATGTATGCTAGAAATAATTTAGCTTGTTTGTGAATAGACACCACTGTAGATGATGTGGACATTCTATTTGCAAAGATCATGGACTGAAAACAAGACCAAAAAAGTTGGATAATGGGATTCAGTCAGTGAGAATTTGTGATGACTGTGACAAAGTATTTACTCAAAACAACATGAACTCAAACTTAGCTTTAGATAATGAGATACTAAAGAAAAATATTAACAAGCTTAAATAAAAGCTTTAGTAAAAGTAAAATGATCTTATAGATGCTTAGATGAAAATAAAGGATATGGAGAGTAATATGAACAGAAAAGAGAATGATGAAGACTAAAAAGAGTAAAACATCAAGAAATTGCTTCAAGAAGAGTAGATGAAACATGAGTTTACTAGGAATGTTACAGAGAGTCTAAGAATGGCATTAGAGTAATCACAAAAGAGTGAAAAAATAGCGTAATTATTTATAATATATAGTGAAGATCTTAATTAGAGATATAAAGCGGAACTTGAGCTTTGCAATAAGCATATTCAGATATTGACAAAAGAAAACCAGCATTTGAAATTAAATAATGAAAAGCTGGTTTCTGAAAATAAATACTACGAAAAAAAGCTGGAGGAGAAAGAAGATTTAATTGAAGGAATAAATAAGTTTCAAGGCTCAAGCATTGACTCAGAAGAGCCATAACCTTAAGACCAAAGTTAAGAAAATTTTTATGATTTTTAACAACAAAAAAAATAGAAAGAAACTAGCTTTAAAGATTCAATTTTGCATTAACAAAAAAAAGGAAATGGTAAAGCATATGCAGTTAGAAATGTGAAAAATGAATCATGTAGTGGTTGCTTACTGATGTGAGTAACCTAATTGTGAAATTAATATTATAATTACTTGATTTTTTATTCATCTGAATTTCTTTAATAATTCATTATTGTCATTAATCTAGCTAAATTAATTACAGCTCATATCTCTAATTAGGCAACTAAAATATGCAAAATTTCAGTAGCATCTTCTTATTTTACGATCTTAAATAAAAATTATATGAAATTATTCGTTTTTTTAATCATTTTAACGTGTAAAAGTAAATTAAATTACGAAAAGCAAATAAGATAGTCAGTATTCTATCGTATCATGTGTCATATTACCGTGGTATCAGCATACTATTTATTGTTCTAATTTTCATAATCAAATTATCTTGGATTTACTTATATTTGCTTATTTCCCTTTAATTTAAACATTTTCAATTTTTCTTCAATAAATTTCCTTTTTCCATCATATTTAAAGACAAATTTTTACCCAAATTCTTATTTTTGCATCCACCAGTACTATGAAATTCCTTTTTTCTTTTATATAAAAGTTATAAAAGATTACTATATGTAGGATATGTAAAACAAGCAACAGATACTATAACTAATTCAATTAATCACTAAATTTTATTAACTAACCAGGCTAAAAGAGTGATTATATAATATCCAAGAGCTTTAAACTATATAATATTAATACCCGTTAGATGAATTTTGTAACTATACCAATATAATTTAGTATAGCAAATTATATGAAATTAAGCATATAATTTCTAGCATTAGATAGTTTCTGAAGTAGTATCTCTGATTAAATCTATAGAGAATAAATAAAGAATTAACCAGATCGAAGAAGAGAGACTATCCTGGTTTTATTATTAAATTTATGCTTAGAAAATTAATTAAAATGCTTCTAAAAGTGGGCTTTACAATCAAATACTGCTATTGTATTTCTCTCAAATTTTTTAAATATATTCCACAGGAAGATTAATCTTATTTAGAAATTTTATCATTACTGGACTTAAAGAATTGCTTTTAAGATATAAGCATCAAAAAATTTTATACTCTAATCAAAAAATCTCTGATATCTATTTACTGCTAACTCATATATTGGCATATTTATATTCTTCATTATTCCAGACAGATTCATTGGGCATCTTTTCATTGATCTAATAAATTTCTTATGTACTAATGAAAACGAATTATAATAGAATGTTCTAGTTACTAATTACACTTTTAAGCTAACCATATAACAGAAATTATCTTTTCCAATTTGATAATTAAATTAATTTCTCACTTTTTATCTTAACTCTACTACCTCTTAATATATTTATTTCTCTCTATCAGTCCTAAACTAATCCTTCAGTTACTTCTACTTATTAATATCTTTTTCTTTTTTTAATTCATTTCTAAACTGAATAAGATAAACCATACTAAGCTCTTTTAGTTCTTAGTTTGACTAAATGAACTATATTATTTAGAATTACTTCATAAGCTATTTCTTTTCTCTTTTTTATATTTTTAAACAAAAGTATGCTTCTAGAGTCTTTTTTGATAATCACTTTTCTAGTTAAGAAAGATTTTGGCTTCTTTAAAAAAAATTAATATTTTAAAGGCTGAATAATATAAAAAGGAAATGCAGCTTTGAAAAAGCAATTTAGAACATAAAACTTAGAAGCATCTTTAGGAAATAGGAGTAATATTCACTTCCTTCAAAATATGCTTTTATCTAATAGAATTACTTATATTAATGCTTATGTGATATTGGTATAACTAGATTGCCTTTTGATTATAAATGAGTAATTGAAAATATAAGACGATGATCTAAAATGAATGAAAATAATTGGAAAAGTATCAATTTCAAGCTACTTATTATTTCTCTATATTAACACTTTCAAATGTAGTTATGTTTCCCTTTACTGCTCTGTCATTTTTTTCCTAGTCTTGATCTGTTAAATTTTCGTTATTCTCTTCTGCATTTTCACTATTGCTATTTTCCATACCGTCCTCCTCATTTTACCAGTCTTTATTCTAAGATTACTCAGAATCGCTTTGGTTTTTTGATATTGACTCTGAATTTTCTGACTCCGAGTTAAAATTATAGTATTTGAGATTCCCTTATTCAAATAATGTATTATTCTTATAGATGGAAGGTAAGAAGGACTGAGTTCTGCTTTTTTATTTATTAATTCTAATATCTTAGTTTTAAAAATGGTTCTGTATATCCTAGAGTATTTAAAGCACCTAGTTTTACGTATTTGTTGTTTGTTACTATTGTAACTTGAGAGTTTCTATTTCTTACTAAATTGAACTCTAAAAGGATTCTTGAATTAAATAACTTTAGGTCTGCTCTCTCATTTTTTCATTCTCTTGAGTTTTTTATTTAAAAGAGGTTTATTTTTTGAAAAAATGAGTAGCTGAAGGTAGAGATTCTCTTTTAAACCTTATAGGTTTTTAAACTTCTTATTACTCTTTAGTTTCCACAAACTTCTGCTGGATCTTTCCATTCTAATATAAATAAACTTACTCTGTTTTGGTACTTCTCTAAACCTTTTAGAATGTAAGGAACGTTAATTCATTTAATGTTCTAAACATACTGCTCATCATAACGATTTCTTATAGGAAGTAGTTCCTTCATTCTTTCTAAGTTAATATTTGGCGTTTAGTTGCCGTCAGTGAATTTAATTAAGAAGTTCTGAACAGCTTTCTTCTTCCTTTTCTCCTACAATTTTATTTACTTTAGTCTAGCTCCCTAATAGTTATATTACAAGAATTGAGTAGAGTTCTTCTTTGCTATTTAAATGAGTGTTCAGTTGTTTACAAATTGATTCAAGGATATTTCATTTTTCTTTCTATCACTGAAATCTTTAATCACTATCTAAAATTCCTTTATGATCTCTCCTGTTATTTCTATATTTTTACTCTACTTTATTTTGTCTTCCTCTTCTTCTAAGGATAGAAAAACTATCTGGCACATTTGAATTGCATCTCTAAACACTGAATAAATTAGTCAAGGGATACCTATAAAGAACCATTTGACTGCCTTCCAGTAATTGAACTTCTAAATGAAAAAATCCCTCAGTTGAATCAAAGGAGTTTAAAGGTTTGAATCTATTATTTTAAGCTACTTATCATTACCTTAAGGATTGTCCTGTTTTTGATTTTCTTAAGTGACATCTTATATGCGACTTACTTCATAAGTTGAATAATCGGTTTTCAATTTAGGTGTTGTTTGCTCTTAGTTTTTAATTTCGTTATAATTCATCCATCCTAAGGAAATTTTCCTTTTATCTTTTTTTTCCGTTTGAGCAAAGGATGCAAGACCCTTAAAATAAGTAGGTATTATATACAAAATAGATATAGCAATAAAGCATATCCACTGAGGAATGAAATAGATGACATACCAGATTTTGCATAGCGCTATGTTAATTCTTTTGGTTTTTACTTGGTCGTAAATAATAAAAAGAGGAAAAAGGAAAACTGCTAGAATATTCCAAGGAGGAGAAATAAAGATAAGGAAACCATAAGTATCATCTCACTTCCATCTATGATACACAGAAATAACAGTAGCTCTGTATTCGGCATCTACTCTAGTGGAAAGATCCTAATATATTTTAGACAGAAGAGCGATGAGTAAATTAATGAATATAAGGTTGGAGCAGACTGTTTAGATAATGAATAGAATAGTTCCTATTGTTTCATGCTACGTTTTTTCAAATATGGTTATATCAAAGTTAGCAATAGCAGATACAAACAAAGTCCTGAAGCTTCTTGCAAAGTTTTTGTAGGATTCCAATCCTTAGTCGTAGAATAGTGAGGTGAAAACTCCAGCAAAGCAAACTATCAAGCAAACAAATAGAACTAAGTAGTTAATCACTTAAATTATCATCAGCTATATCATGCGAATTAGTGGTCCGAAAAATCGAGAAACGCTGTAAATATACATACTTCGGCATCAAATTAGGACATAAAGAAAGCTGTGAAAAAAAGCATTTCAAAACAAAGGATCCATGTTTGGTAAACTTTTTCCTTAGCCCATATATCTTTTAGTTGATTCCGTCATAAGGAAAAGCATTATAATGAGCATCAAAATTTCAACTGTTCTTCACCAAGTTCATTTCATTCCACGCTTAGTTTTATAATCAAACAAAAGGTGAAACGCATTTTATACATTCAGTCCAATAATTCAAAATTAGCAAATTCTTCAATAAATTTCAGTTTCTAGATTACTTGATACATCAATTAAGCATCTATTCTCTATAGCAGACATCACCATTAATGTATAAAAGAGAATTTACAATCCTGTTGATACAGCTTAAGTAATAAACCTCAAACTACAAGAATCAATCCACTGATAAAATTAGAAAATGTAGGGAACTTTCTTGTTAATACCATAACGAAATTGTTAAGACTCTTCAGATCCTATAGGACTATAAAAGGATTTGCATATACTGCTCGCCTACATGATCCCTTGCTTTTACTGCTTACCTTGTCACATCTTTATAACTATAGAATTTATTTTATCATTTTCCAGCAGAATGTAAAACCTACAGTCAGCTACTATTTGAAGTACTGTTCTTTTTCTTGAGTCTTTATCTAAGAGATATTTGGTAAGAATTTCCTCGTCTTTAATAGAATTTTCGATGTGCATACCTAAGGATAATAACTTGTCTGCTACGCTTTTGCATTTTTAAGCGTATTAAGCATTGTGATCTGCAAGATGTGTTAAAAACTCAGCTGCCAGAACACAAAATAAAATAGGAGATTTACAAATTGTCAGTTCTTTAGACTTTTTAAGTAGAAAATTGATGTTTATCGTCAATGTTTTGGTATGATTCCAGTACCAATCTTTAGAATGAATTCTGGATAAAATTTCTACAACTGGTAAGCAAAAACTTCCTTTCATTATTAATTTTATAAGGTGAAATTGAACACTCTTTTTATACAATGCTATGATTGTTTCTTATTATTATAGCATATCAAGAGCAAGGTTAATCATATTAACTTATATTGCAGCTTCTAAGTCGATACTAGATAATATTATTTTTAACCTCTTCATTGCCTTTTATGCTAAGTATTCGTTTTTGTATTGAACTGATACTCTCAACAAAGATGTTTAATCTTCTATCCTAGGTCATTCTAGTAAATCTTCTGCTTCTTTTAGACAGTTATCTTACAATAGCTTCTCAAAAATGGTCTCAAAGTTAAACGCCTCGATTAAATGATTTCTCTTTACTGCATTATCGATTTTGCTAATCAGACTAACTTTTTTCCTGGATTTTCTAAATAGAATGCTCATATTACTCTGTGAATCATGCTCTCCAATTCAGATTGCTTTTAAGAATTCAATGCAGTTATGCTCAACTGCGATTTCTATATGTTCAACATCTAGAATGGAAACGTTTTTCTAGATTATTTTTATTGCCTCTTCTTCTTATTTAATCTTCAGCATCTCTACCAAAACACAATACAATAGCTGCCCATTTTTACTTAAAAATGATAACTCCTACATCTAAGGGATATTTTCCTCTTATATATATAACTTTTTTCTTAGCTCTGACTCTCTTTTAAGCAGAACTTCAGCTGCTTGTCACTCCTCTTATAGAATAGCAAATCAAAGAAGTAAATATGCATGTTCTTTATCATATAAGTTGTTTTCGATTATGCTGGGTAAATTAAATTCACTACCGAAATAATAAGATGAAGGTATCCTGTAATATCCCGTCTTAAGCAATTTTGTAGCTAAATCAATGTAACTTTTCTAAATGGCAGAGGTAAGAATTTATCCTTCTGCTAAGCTTTATTTGTTTTTCTAAATGAACTCTTCATTTAAAGCTACTTCCTCTGCCTTTTGAATATCTCCTTTTTCTATTAATTGAATAACATCTACAACTTATTAAGGAGAGGATACCTTTTGCAAGTATTTTCACATCTGCATAGAGATTTTATTATTATTGGATAAAGCTTGGATAAGGTCAGTGAAGTTCTCCTCGTTATTATTATTTTACTATTTCTTCAATGCGCTTGTAATGGTATACTCAACACTACCTCTAGCAGATTTCTACTTAGTCTTTAACTCTGAATCACTAATATAATCAGAATCGCATTCCTAACTATCATATCCCTCTTCTATTTCTTAATCTTTGCTCTTGTTTGAAGTTTTATACAAATAGGATATTTTACGGTCTTGCTAGATTTGAACTTATCTGATTTTCTCTGGAACGTTAGTAAAGAGAATTGATCATCCACCCTAAGAAGATTCAGTTAGCTTAGGCTTAGTATCTTCACCTTATGAATTAGAATTTTAAGCAGTAGTTTACATATTTGAATGCTAATAAATTAAATGCCTAATGAGTAAATTATGAGGCTTTATCCAATTGCCAAAAGGTAGCTTTAACGCTTTAAAATATTTAGATAAGTCATTTATATGAGCGAGCTTAACTATTTTCCTTAAAGTATAAGGCAAAAGCTCTGTAAAGCATATTATCTATCTTATTTGAAAATGATATCCTGCATGATTTATGATTAAGGGAATTTAAGCAAATAGTAGCAAGATTGGTTTGCATAAAGTCTGGATATTAAGAAATGTCATAATCAAATAAAAAAGAGTAACTGACATTTGGTGTTAAGTAAGGATGTAAAGTAAGACTTAACGTGATATTATTATAAAATCCTTAAACTGAATAATTATTGAAATCATTCATATATTAAACTTCATCTATCTAGTACTGATAATTTTAAAAAGTAATTGTGTTGGATATTATAATTAGAAATTGCGAAGCTACATAGATAAGGTAGTTCTAGTATTGTTTTAATCATTAAATAAATTAACCATTCAGAAAGCAATAATATAAATATATAGGAATAGGATTAAAAAATAACTAGTACTTTGCTATTTTTTATTAAGTAAGTAGGATTTAAAATTTTGATAGTTCTGGTCATTCATTTAAAAACTAGCTCAACATGCAATTAGAAAAAATAATACAGATTAAGAAAAATACTGGAATAATGAACTCAACTTACTTGAGTAACTTTGTAAAATGCTACTTTTCATATGATGCTGAAGTAGCATAAATTTGGGATAATCATCATATAGCTTTTATATCTTAAAATATAACTGGATGAAATATTAAAAAAATCAAATTACAGTGAATATAAATTTAGCAGATTTGTTTTATTCAATATTTACGACAATTATCATTCAAAGCAAACTTGTGAGATTTGTTATTTATACTTTAATAATTATCTAAAGTAAAGTAAACATAAATAGGTTTCAATTAAGTAGTATCTCAAAAGACTGCACTTTGTTGAGTATTTATTTCGACAGCATTAGACTTCTCAGTACTCTGCTACTAGTTTAGTTTCTTCTATACAAATTTCCATATCTGAATAAATTCTTACATGTATAGAACCATCTGCACCACTAGTTATCATAAGTTAATGCTCATCTTTAATTTAAATATTGGTTATCTAACTATCTTTATGTGACTTAAACGCCGTTACTATATCTCCTGAATTAATATTCCACATCATTATCATCCCATTCTATATTGAATAATTACACTAAATCCAACTATCAATAAATGTCTTAAAGACAGATAATTTAACGCAGTCATACTGAAATAATAAAGCTCAGTGTTGAAATAATTCTTGCAAGAGTAAACTTTCTAAGACCAATTGAAAATATCTCATTATATGATATCAAGTTCGTCAGCTACGTATAAATTTCCTGTCTTTACATGCATCGCCAAAATAGGTCCTTAACCTTTTATCTAAATTGACTTGATAAAATTGGCCTTGTCTTCACTTAATTTATATACTAAAATTTAATTCATATTTGTTCCTAGGAATACTTACTAGGAAGGTATATCCACTACTCCTGTTGTAATGTAGTAATCTCCTAATCTCTGTCTTAATGATCCTGAAAATACTGTATTAATTTTATCGCCTTCAATTTATAATATTTTCAGAAGATTATCTACAGAAGCACTAACGATTCTGTCATTAACGTTTTATAGATCTGATGTTAATAATTCAAGCACACTAATTCTATCACCATGGAATTGCTATATTCCACCTTCTACGAATTAAAGATGCTACTCACTCCAAATTCCCTATTCACTTTAGGATAATTTGTAGCTTCCTTTTAAAACCAAAATTTCTCCTGAATCAAAGGCAACCAATGCTAAGTCCTTCACTTTCAGAATTTTAGAGACACGCTTTTAGTAAGTTTTTTATTATGTTAAATGCCAAGACATTGGACTCTGATCCTTTGAAAAGTTAATAAAGGCTCCTATCTCTTCTGGTTCTAAAATTGACCAGACTTTCCCAGCTTTACTTAGTGTAGAATTATCCTCACATCCAGCTATTATGCAGCTCGATTCTAAATCCCAAGAGAAATCTGTAATAGAAAACCCAGATTTAGCTTGAACTACTTTCAAAAGATCTGGCTTATAGGTATCAATCTACTCTAGAATCTGCTATTACATTTCTTCAGGAAAGCCTAGAAAGCTCATAGTTGCAATACTGTAGAAGAGATCTTTTCTCATTTGAAGTTAATTAATAAAACACTACAAATCTTTCTCTCTCTAACTTATAAAGTCAGGAAAAAACTAAAATTCATGCTAAGAATTTTATTTAGATGATAGAGTTGGAATTATAAAAAAATCTCTGAATTGGTCAATCTTACTTTTAAAGGGTTTAATACAAAGCATCAAAATCACTGAACTTGCGCTCAACTCTTCAAACATCTTCATTTGAGTTTATTTAAATAATGTAATACAAACCTTTTGCGTCTTCTGTCTACTTATGACCTAATATTTCCACTATCATTTTGATATTTTCTAATTTATATATAACATCTATAAAATAGAGAGGCTTATACACTTTAATTAACTTGTAATGTTCACAAGAAGCTGTTCTCAACTATAGTGTTGGTAATACCTCAGAGTAGGGTACTAACTAGAATTATAGATAATATTGGCATAGGGCATGTTCTTAATTATCAAAGCTTTTTAATAATGTCTTCATTATGTTAGATCTTAAAAGGTTGATAGTGCAAAATTCATTTCTTACACAGAAGTTTGTCATTACTTTAGGTATCTTTATTGTATTAGATAACCTTATGAAGCTTTGGCTTTAGCTAATTGCAAGCCAGATTTTTAAAATATTAGAAGAATAATGAATTAGCTATCTATGAATATCCCAAATTTAATTAAAGAGCTTAGAAAGTTAATTACTCAAGCATTTCTAAAAAGTGAATTAATAGCTGAAGTTATAAATTTCTCTAAGATTAACTATATAATGTAGGTAAATCTTATAAATATGCTATTATAATGTTAAATCAAATAAGATAAAAGTAGTATAATTGAAATTTAAGCTAGTGCTAATATAAATAATTTTAGGATTTGCAAATTCTTATTTCTAAGAATTAAACTAACACTTAGGTACATCAATAAGAATAGTTCATACTACTTAAATGCTACTTTTCATATGCCTTTATCCCTTTTTATTATTAACATTTCATTTGTTGTAAAATAACTAAAAGTAATGTGTTGCTATATTTTTAGTCTAAAGTTAATGTTTATATATTGAGTTATTTTTAAAGTTAGTTTGAAATAAAGAAAGCTTAGAAGGTTAGTAGACATTTTGCTAGATAAGTAAAATAATTTATTATATTCAATTAGCGTTTTTATTTTCATTTTGTGCTTCGTTTGCCTAATTTTCTTGTTCTGGCTTAATCTGAATTGGTTGATTGATTTGTGATTAGTTTCCAATTGGAGGTCTCATATCTAACGCATCAGGATTAAGTTACTCCATGGCTTTGATAAGTTCATCGCATATCTCTTTGAATTTACCTTACCGAGCCTTATCAATCATCATCTTATTTAATACTTGCTTAAAGCGAGTGCAGTGCTTTTCTCCTGTAAACAAATGGTTAAGTGGTTTGGCTAAGTAGGAATTCGGGTAGTTTTATTTAGATTTTCCTGGAAGATCTGAATCCAAAAAGTTCTGTACATAATCAGAGTATTTTTAAATGATTTCTCGTCTGCTGTACCCTTAGTTGTCTGAATTATAGAACCTTCTATCTACATCAGAAAATAGCCATGGATGGTTATACGCTTACCTTCCTATCATCACTTTTAGCTTCTTATCTAAATAGAATTAAATCTGTTCATAGTTTCGGATTTCGCCATTTATTGTGAACTATATCATTGGAAAATCTTCTTAGAGCTTATAAACAAACTCAGGCTTAAGTTCTGGTATTGTTCTATTCTTTTTAGTGTCAATTCCTTTCAGTCATGCTTTTCTAGCATGGATAACAAAACAATCACATTTTGATATTTCGTAAACAGTTTTGACGAAGTTATGTAAATCCTCATAGCTGTCTTTTTGATCTACTCCTATTCTGCATTTTATTGAAACTGGAATCTTTACCTGCTACTTCATATTTTTAAGGATGTTACCTACTAGTTCTGGTTCTAGCATTAATTAAGCTCCAAATTTTTGTCCAACTACCTTTCTTGAAGGACAACCAGAATTGAGATTGATATAATCATAGCCTTGTCCTTCTACTAAGACAGCAGATTTTCCAAGATTTTCAACATTACATCCAGCTAATTATAGACACAATGGATGTTCAGTTGGATCGAAAGGAATAAGTTGCTCAATATTCTTATGAGAAAGGATCAAAGTTGAGTCAACAACCATTTCAGTGTATATCAAAGATTTCTTAGTAAGAAGTCGCATAAAATATCGGTAGAACTAATTTGAGATACCAAGCATAGGTGCTATCTATATTAAGTCAGGAGGAGGAGCTGATTGCATTTTATGATATATTTGCAGGAATTTTTAAAGCATTAATTTATCAAAATTTAACATACTAATACCATAAAAGATATATCCACCTTAATTATCTATTATGCTAAGGTTAATTAGAAGGGAAACTAAACATAAGATCTAATAGTATCTGATCTCACTAATTTATTGAATAAGTTTACTCACACAGAGAGAAAGTATGAGGATAGAAAATAAAAGGCAAGCTGAGTTATATTAGCTATATCAGTAGATAATATATAGAAGAGTTAATGTAATAAAAACATTATTAAATTGAGTCTAAATGCTTAATAAATTATTTAAGGTAACTCATTATCATTTGTCTGTATAAGTTCGGTATAGAACGTCTCTTCTCACTTTAAATTGAAAAATTTTATTTCTAATTTATAACTCGCTCAAGTCCTTCTCCTTCTAGTATTGGTCGACTTGTTGTTTCTAGGTATTAAAATTCTCTAAAGTTGTGTACATAGATTCATTTTAGTTTTTAGGAGTACTAGATGCTTGATTAAACAAATTAGGAGACTATTTTTTCTTATTCAGATCTTTAATGTACGAATTCATCTATCTAATCTTCTATTCTCTTTGATCAAAAGCAGAGTCTAATTCTCTATTCGTGTTTTCATAGTTCTCTACTTAATGCCAAGATTCTTTTTGGAATAAATAATCTTTACCTATACCATCCCATATCTATTGTTCGATTTCGCTATTGAAATTAGAAAATGATTTAGAAAGTTAGTTCTGTTGTAAAGAATTCATTTTTTAGTCTACTAGTTAGAGCTCTTTTTGTATTTAGTTATTCTGCAATAAGAGATATTGCAATTCATCTAATAGATAGTCTTCTTCCTGCACTTACTCAATTTAGCTTTTCCACTAGCTTTTCTAGGGAACTTAAATCTTCTCTTATTTATTCTAGAAATCTTTTGGTTACTCCAGATACAAGTTCTAAGTAACAGGCTTGCCTTCTTATGAAAGCCTGTAAACTTTTAAACTTTATTTCTCTATATTAGCTTACTACTCAATCAGATCATTCTATTACTACTCTTGAGCGTAATTTAAGATTTCTTGCTACATTTGTTCTCTAGTTTCTCCTTAAGGAATTTCTTCGGATTCAGTTTAAAGTTAGTTCTAGAGTAAGTTTGAAAGAAGCTCAAACTGCTGGTTTATTTTCTATTGGTATTTATTAATTTTTTCTTAACTTTGAAGAATTTCTCTTTTCTAGTTTCCTCCTTAGCTTTATTCTTATTTTTAATTATTGTAGTTTCGTGTTCTTACTATCTATCCAGCCTTACATGGTTGTGCCTTTTAAGACTGTAAAAGTTCTTCCTAGTCTTCCAGTTAAGCTTCTTCCTCGAATGTCTCTTTCATCTCTTCATGACTTTCATTTTAAAGGACTTTTTTCTGAGGCTTTTACATTTTTCTTATTTAGTTTCTTAACAATTAATTCTTTACGCAAAAATGAAAAATAGCAAAATTCTCACTTTCTTAACTAATTAATATCCTCTTCTAGTTACCAGCATCCTACTCTACTCTATTAAGTTAAAGCTTTAAATATTAATAGTTATTTAAATACTAATATCTTAGCCTTTTATAATGCCTCTGCTCTTTCTTTTTATACTAGATTATAGAATGGAGTAGTTAACACAGGTAATAAACAGTTTTTGCTCTTATTAAGCTTTCTTATCTCATTTCCCTTTTTAACTATGATATTGTTCCTTACTATATTTGAAGAACTTGCTAGCCACTAATTCTTAAATATTTCAAAATAATAACATTAATTATCCATTGAAGGATTATTAATTATATAATCCTTAAAGTAATTCAGTGGATGATACAAGATAAGAAAAAATGATATTGAAGCTTATTCTAAAGTATAAACAAAAGGCTCTATGTATATATATGGAAATTAGTACCTTTTGCTAAATCAGGCATCAGATTATAAAACTTTAATAAATAAAACATTTTCTGTTTCAATCGCTGCTCGTTTTTAAAAGAGGCATTTAAATATACATCACTTACTTTTATTTTCTATATTTGATTATTTAATACTTAGTGTATAACTAGATTATAAGACTTTTATAATAGAAAAGTAGTTAATAGCTAAATTAAAGATTATCAGATTTAATGAAAGATAGTTGGGAAATGCTATTGGGATTAATTTTATAAAATGAATGCGCTTTAATAAATTAGGTACGGTTAGTATACTTAAATATGTTTTATTAGAGTAGTTTTATAGGTTGACTTAGAGCTTTTCTTTATTTTATATGTATAAGTTACTTTTATTAGTTAAAAGTCAAAAGTCGATAGAAGTCATCAAAGAAAATTGCATTTAAACCAATTACCGCATACATTGAATATACATCCTTGATAAAGTGGAAAGGCCTAACTCTTGCGTCTCGCTTTTAAATCTTCAGAACTGTTCAATTAAACACTAACACCTTCCAAACTAACTCGTTAATCTTACAAGCAGCCATCTGATAGAGTTCATCCTTCTTTCAAGTTATAGCTTATTCTAATATAAAAATAGTTACGTGCATTAAACTGATGATATGCCGTTATCTTAAATAAAGATATCATTTTTTTGTTTGTTACCAATTTTTATTGTTTTATCCTTTCTAGTGGGATTAAAAAAAGAGTATTCAGCTAACTAATTTTCTTCCACTTTTTTTAAGATTATTTTCAATCCACAAAGTTTTTACACTGTTAATAACTGTTTTATATGAAATCTGCAAATTAAAATTAATTACGAATAAGTTAGCCATCAAGCTGAGTTGAAAATAGACACAAAGTTAGTGAATTATTGCTTAAACGAGTAACTTTGAAAGCACTCTTCAATTATACTCTTAGAATCCTCATTAACATCCTTCAAATATATACTACAAGATTGCCTATTAGACGCTTAACTCTCCTTTAATTATTTTGCTTTTTCATCCTTAAGAAAGTGAGATAGTATTAATGGATCATATAACTACTATTGATCATATTATT
Source organism: Loxodes magnus (assembly GCA_946699065.1). Lineage (NCBI taxonomy): Eukaryota > Ciliophora > Karyorelictea > Loxodida > Loxodidae > Loxodes > Loxodes magnus. The sequence goes on along the minus strand of CAMPDV010000008.1, from coordinate 289,172 downwards.
TGTATTAAAAATAAGAATGCTACTAAGATTATTCCAATTACAAACCAGTTTAGTTATAATTAGGATAAATTAGTGATTACTCTGCCCTTTAAAATTAATCGCTACTAAATTAATTAATTTATTTGTCTTTTAACTAATCTGTTCTAAAATAGACTAGTCAATAATTTTATCAATACTACAGTAATTGAATTTCATCACTATCTTAGTCTTTTTAAGATTAGAACTAAGAAACTTGGCTTTTGAACTATTGCCATCATAAATAAGCTTTCATGTTTATATGCTTCTTTTTGAAATCACTTTTGTAGTATTGGCCATGCTATTACAATTTAGATCTTTCGGGTAAGTTCATTCAATCAAAGTTGAACATCCTTAATGTTCCTTCTTAGCTTTAAACTTTTTTAATTTGATTATCAACTTCTTTAACAGTCAGTCAATATTTGTCCGAAAGGTTTATTACTAGGCCAGGTTAAAGTTGGACTTTCTTTAGCTATAGCAAAACGCAAGTTCCGTACTAGCTTCCTTCATCTTTAAGATAGTATGTTCCTTAGTGATAATAAATCTAGCAATGTTTTTTAGAAACCTTCTCATTTCCAGAACAAATAATAGCTACTTTTTCATAATTACTATTACCAATATATATTTTAGAAGCATTAGCAATATTATTCCTAGTCTTAGTGAAGGGTTCTATTTCTATTCTATCATCCAACTCGTTAATTTGAGTTTCATAATTTTACTTCTTTACTTTATCTAAAATAAGCCTCTTATGCTTTTAAATTTTATATCCATTGTTTTTGTATTAATACAATAGTATTTTTTGATTCAGCTTTTCCAATTTATTTTAGTCAAGTAGAACTTAATCAAATAGTATATTTATAAGCTCAAGATCTATATGATCATTTTTATGGTCTATAACATAATTTTTATATAGTAAATATTTCATCTCAGGACTGAAATTCAGAAGGATAGGTTTGTTATTCATTTAAACCCAAATTTTCAGTGCATTTCAAAATAAAGTAAATAGTATATCAAACTGCTAAACTAAGTACATATTCTCTTCAAAAAAGTTCTGTGCCTAAGGATTAAAAATCCATTTACTTTTTGCAAACTCTAATTTTCTTTCCAATGAGTTCAACATAAATAATTCCTGGTTACTCCTAGCAACATATTGGAGATATGAATACTAAGCTTTCTCTTAGTTGTATAAGATAAACTTTTTGTTCATTTTTAAACATCCTCATTAAAATATCTTATAACAAGTTTACAATCTAAATAGTAAATTATATTGGAATTTATTCTTTTCTAGGTAAAGGAGTATAAATTATACTTCAGTTTAATCTTTTATTTTGTAATTTATATTCAATAAATTTGCTTTTTACCTACGTTAATAATGAGAATAGTTAGTTTTTGTTCGTTTTTCTTTAGAATCAGAAATGAATTCTAAAGAAAAAAGAGTAGCTTATTAGATTGCTTGATTAACTCCTTTTATATCAATTTTTGGTTTGATTTTCCAATGAAATGTAACTATTTTAATTAAATTATATTTTTATCTTACTTAATTGTAAAGACTATCTTAGTTGCTTAATCTTTTAATGTATTCCATTATTAGTAAACCATAAGAGTTTAACTGATTCTTAATTAGTTAGATTCCTTCTACGAGAATTACCCAAAATTTTAAAGCTTCATAGTTTACCTCCTAATTTACATGAATTCATTTCTTTGTCAGATTTAAATTCTTATAGCAATCAGATTAATTTTACATATCATAGTGATAATAAAACTTTACAGACTATTTGTTTAAACCTTATTATTCATTATAGTAAAATCTTTCATATAAAGCTGTGGATTTAACTGAGTAGATAGCAAATTTAGTATTTGTTATTAAGCTACTACTTTACCATATTAATAACTAGTAATTTATGCATAGTGGTACATGTTTTTGTAACTCTCTTTAACAACTTTCTCTTGCTTTAGTTTACTAATTATGACTAATAAGACTATCTTTGCTTTTTTATCTTCATATTCATAAACTTAAAATTAAAATGTAGATATTGTAATAGTCTATTATAGCTAATCCCTTAAATCTCCAATTTTATATACATGATAAGCAAGTGTAAAAACAGAATAAATATACAGGAATCTATAATAGTTAGAAGTACAACTAAAGGTATGTTAAAAGTAGAGATTACTACCTGAGATAAACATTAAGTTTATTACATAATAGCTCTCTTTACTTTACTCAACCAATAACAAATTTTCATATGCAAAAGTAATTAACATTAATAGGATAATTAAAGATCATTAAGCAAGTATAAAAGGTAAAAGGTATTTAGGTAAAAAGTTATTTATATACTAAATTATTATATTTCCATGGAAAAAATTTAGCAATATTAGAGTAAAAAGAGTTAATCTAATTAAAGTAGCCTAATTTTAATTAGATTTTAAATAATTGAAGTGGCTAGCCTAACACTAGAGTATTTTTAATTAATAAAGGAAACACATAATAGAGTTGTAAGATGTATAGTCGATAAGTATAGTTAAAGAAATATGCCAGATTTTTCCTATCCTAAAGGAATTAATAAAGAAAGATTACTTCCTTTACCATTTTATTCTGATTTAAAAGAGGAAATTGGAAAATCCTTAAAAAAGGGTTTTTCTATTATAAAAAGCTAAATTAATAATAAAAAGCTAAATAAATCGCAATATTTAAGTAAGTTCTATTTAGTTAAATATTATATAATAGTATTAATCAATATAGCAAACACAAACTTTTAAATAACTCTTTATAATTAAAATAAAGTTGAAAGTTAGTATTTCTTAGTTTGAAAAGTGTCGCAAAATAAAGTATTTAAGTTAATGTATACAAAGCAACCTAAATTAAACAAGTTACCAAAAGAATAAATATAAGCATATGAGATATATTTGAAAGTAATACTATAGAACTAAAGCAAAAAAATTAAAGAATAACATTTACAATCTAATATATTTATAGAAATTAGTTAAATAAAAGGATTTTTCAAGATTTTTTAAAATGAAACAAATAATTCTACTGTAGGAAATCTAATTTCTTCATAGTATAAAAAATTATATTTCTCTATAAAGGGGTTAATATAAAATAGGTCAATGATTAATCTATACAGTATAAAAGGAGAAAGATTTCTAATTAGAAGTATCTGGAAAACAATTAAGATAGCTAAAACTGAAAATCAAGGATTAAAGTTAGATTCTAAAGATAATATTTAATTTACAATTCCTACTAATCACATAGCGAGTGTAGAATCGATTATCTTCTCTATTGAAATATTTTCATTAAACTTATTTATTTTATAAAAATCTGAAAATCTTCAATATCTTTAAGTTCACTTTAGTTTCCGCATTGAAAGAATTTTATAATGGCTGGAGGTAAATCACATAAAAAATAAAGCTAAAATTTAAAGTGATTAAGCAACTAATGAAGTTACTTATATCTTCTTATTATACTTTTATTTTAACTTTTTAACTTTCTTTTTATATCCTTCTATTCTTTTAATCTCATGCTAGTCAAATTATTTAGTTTATTCTAATGCACTTCAATTAAAAGAATTATTAGGCTATTAAGTAGAAAAAAAATGGAAAAAAACCCGGGAATCTAAACCTTGAATTCTAACCTTAAAGATCAATCTTAAGTCTCAGTTAACTAACAAGAACCAAGAATACAAGAAAGATAAATCTACTCATGTTAAGGATTGGAAAATACGGAATTTCCTAGCAAACTGAAAAATCTTGAGAAACCCCACGAGCAAGACATTATTTAGCTTTATTTATTAATTGAGAAAATGAATACCGAAATATAGATCCTGAAGGTGGAAAACTTGAATCTTCGGCTTCTTTTTTTAAGATAGAAAAAAGGAAGATCAAGACTTGGTAAGTAAAGTTTAGTTTTAAATTGAAGCCTTAACTTCCTAATTTGAACTATTAGAAAAAAATCTAGAAGCAAATCAATAGAAAATTAAAGAAGAAATTCGATTACCAATCAAAAAAAAAACTAACTTAAATCAGAAAAGATGGAAATTGAAAAAAATGTAAACAGAATAAAAATTTTAATTCAAGCCCTTAATAAAACGTTGCTATTGTTGTCAAAAGGCTGGACATTTTTGGTGGTAATGTCCGAAGTGAAGAAGAGTGCTTGAGCAGCACCATAAATAATTTGGAACATCGAGGAGGCTATATTGTAACTACTTTGGAGGTATTTACAGAAAGAAGCTGATATTAGATGATTCAAGTGTGACACTAATCAAACAGGATCTTGGTAATTAATAGTAACAGAATAAATAGCTTTAAAGGACAACAATGACCTTAGAATTTGTTTAGAGAAGCTGGAGAAAAATTACAAGAAGATGGAAGAACAATTCTATGAGCTTATTGAAGAGAAAGAAGAATTATCTCAGTTTGAAATTGATTCAGATGAAGACATGTACAATTGAGTATTGAATATAAAAACCTTTATTGTCTTTAATTTGGGGATACATTTCCTCTAATTAAAGATGACCCTAACCCTTATAGTTAAAATTAATTAATTAATTAGGCCATTAAGTTATTTACATTTTTTGTCTTCATTATCAAATTTATTTCGATTATCCTCATAAGGGACTTTGAATCCAAAACATTAAATTTCAGCTTTTACTAAATCAATTTTTGATATCTATGCTTTCAGAAGCAGATCATTTTCCCTCCAGCGTTTTTTAATAATTTAAATTTTACAAAAATCGTAAGTAACTAATAGGAGCATTAAAGTTAGAATTTAATAGAAGCTTTATTTGATTAATCTTACTATGAGTTATCTACTGTGAGTATTAACTCTAAACTTTACTTTACCTTTTAGCATATCTAGCATTATCTTTTCTTTGCTTCATATTCTCAATTTCATTATTTTCTTAATACAGCTTTTTTCTTAATTCAAGCTAGGGAGTTGAAATACTATTAATATTTTCTTTAAGCAAAGCGAATTCATGAAAGTTTGAATCATAGGGTGGTTTAAAGTAGCATAAAATAAGGTTATTTCAATGTTTATAAATCAGAGGATCCAATAAGAGAATTTTAATAAGCTAAAATACTATTTAACATATAATCTAATCTGATATCAAAATACCTTCTTTCATTAATAGAAAGTAAAGGAGACAAAAAAACCAAAAATCTTTTAAGATAAACTAAGATTCCTTAAAGGCTTATAAAATAACTAGCAATACTTTGATTTTATTAACAGCTTAGCACTGATCTATCTTGAGATATACTAATTAACTTCATTGTATTACTATCCTTATACATCTATCTTTTAATAACTATAATATACCTAACTTTTTCTATTAAGAAAATTACATTTTTAGGTCTAATTTAGTGGGGAAGTAAAGATTAAACTATATAATACATCTTATATTACTAAACTCTCAAACTAAGACACTATGCTTAAAGTTAAGTTTATAAGTAAAATAAAAAGCTAAATTTATTTCATTTCTTCTCTTAAAAAAAGATATAGAAACAGTATAGTTTTCGCCTATAATTTTCTGTAGAAGCTAACTAAAATATAACTAATTCATTTTAGCTTATATATAGATAACAAATCTTTATGCTTTAACTGCATTTAGTTAATCAGGTATTGCATACTAATAAACCTCACTTCTTTTATAAATCTTCTAGAAAAAATCGCTCAGTTTCTATATGCTTAGTTATAAAATTAAGTTTCATAAACGATACTTTTTTTTTTTAAATGTTCATATATCTAAATAAGGTATGTTTCATATACTAGTATTAAAGCTTAAATCTATTGCATATAGTTAAATATTTGAAAATAAATGAAATATATTCAGACTCTTATTAATTGAATCTTTAAAAGGAATCACATTCATACTATTATATTGAAATACCTTACATTAGTTATCAGGTTTAATTATTATTGGATTATCATTTAAAAACCTTAAAGATAATTTACCCTTGAGTATTCTTCATCTGTTCTATATTATTTTCAATGAGTAATACCTAAAGTTACTTCTACCCTATTTTATCTCTTTTTAGAATCTAGTTCTTATAACTTCTGAAAGCCTTTTTTAGTACAATTGGTTTGAATTAATAAAAGGGAAAGCTGATAAATAATTTTCAATGAATATAATAAATAGCAAAAGTAAATGAAGCAGCAGGAAGTATTAACGTTGTTTTTATGTAGTCTGTGCTACTTTTCAAGCTACTTCGTATCCTTCTTCTTAGTTAAAACAGACAAAGTTAATGAATCGATAGAGAAAATCAGACTCCAACTATCTCATAACAAGTAGATGAATTTTTTGATTAACCATTAGCAATAATTTGATTCTATCTTTAATGTCTCCTAAAACTTTGGAATTAAGGAAATTTTGAGAGAGAGAAAATAGAAAAAGAAGTCTCATAGACCTTAGACAATTAAAGGAAGATCTACGACGAACTGAGAGTATTTCTAGTCTTAAAGTCCAATATCACCTTTTAAAATATATTAGACAAGTTTCTCAGAGGAAACTACTCAGGATTTTGGTTACTTAAGATAGATTTTAAATATTACTGATCCCATCTAGAAGAACTTTAAAGCGAAAGATTAAAAGAATGCATTCGCAGTTGGCCCCTCTCGCTCAATTGACTTTCCTGCGATGACTATTGGTGTTTGGGTAAGGCTTGGATCAAAGCCCAAAGCAGAAAATATTCAGACGATATATTCTAATAGATTGTTTGGATGCTTTAAGAGAAATGATAACTGAGGGTTTAGCTTATATGTAAATGAAACACTTACCTTCGAATATGGAAATGAGTTTGGCTGCGGAAGGATTGCTACCGATATAGACCTTGAGAAGTCAGAATGACATTTTATTCTTGCCAGTTTTAATTCTCAAGACTCAGATGGAGATCTAATCCTCAAGCTCTACTTTGATTTTAAATTAGTTACTAACATAAAATACGAGCACTCTTATAAAGAATTACGTATGAGATAAAAATCAAGATCTTTCCGTATTGGAGCTTGGCTTACTGAAAAAGGACCAGTTTGATAAGAACATATTGAAAAGGTAGGACATTTTTTGAACGGAACTCTTGATAACTTACATGTTTGACAGTTTGTACTTGATTTCAACCTTCTTGCTTAAAGCTTCATTAAGAAGGAAACATTGCCAACATTTTATTTTACTGATTTCTAAAATGTAGATTACAGAGAAATTCCTAACACCTTTTTGGGACATTATGATATGCCTCTGAAGCGTACTATTTTAGGTTACCCTATCGGCTAGTCCACTTCAATTGTTCCAACTGTTAACTAATCTCAATATGCATTCAAATCTGAAAGATATTAAGTTAGAGGTTACAGAAAAATTATTCAGATGCATATTAATGATGAAGCTGGAGAAGCGAAGGCATTTTAACATGGTTTGAACTAGTTTAACTAAATAAAACACAAACTGAAGAAACCTTATGTCCCAGTACTTCTTCCTGTCTATAAACATCCCGAGGAACTCTCAGAAACCTTAAATTGCCTTGGATCACTTGAGGGTGTCGAGCATGAACTATTAATTATTAGTTAATCGGGTAATTTCTAAGAAGCAACAGATCTAGTTGAGAAATTTAAGAACAACTCTCGACTCAATCTAATTCACATGAGGAAACCTTCTCCTGTCCTATTCGAAGGCTTATCTAAATCTAGAACTGGACAAATTGATGCGGCCTACAATAGATACTTTTTAGCTTAGTTTGCATTTGAGTGACTACATGCGGAATCTGTTTTTATCACAACTGATGATGTCATTCATTCAGTAGACTTATTCTAATTTCTGCGCTATGTAAATGAAGTTATTTTTAAGAATCCATAATACAGATACAGAGTTGCTTAGTTTAAAACCATAAACATTGAATAGAAATATCCATATGAAGAAGACCTATTTTACAAAATACAGGTAGAACAAGGTATTAGCTCTTGGGGATTTAGCATCGCTGATGTAAACTGGGAAGACTTTAAATTCAGCTATACCTATACAGATCTTACTAGACATTAGCTTTACTATTTTGATGAGAATCTCGAAAAGTTTTATTTAGAATCAATGGTAGGAAGGAGTAAGCATATTGGTTTTGGTGCAAAAGATTCTATCCATTTTCACGCAGAGCACATTCCAGTATGGGCATAGAGATATATTGACTTTGTACTTCCTAACACCTCTATACAATATTTTGACGAGTAGGGAAAGCCAAAGCCCTTCTACTTAAGATACATTGCTTGAAAAAAGACAAACAATTTAAAACTTTATTAGCTACTAATAACTCTCAGCACTTCTCATTAAGCACTTGATGTATTCTTCTAAGTCTTATCTTAAACCATATAATCTAACTAAGATATCTACTAATATAATAATATTCAATAAAGTAATATCTTAGAATTTAGATTATGCAATCCTTTCTAGACTTTTAAAGCCAAATAAAAACTTTGAGAGACTAAGTGATCTCAATTAATCCCTTTTAAGTGTAATTCATATAGAAATAAAGTTAATTTTCATTTTATTTATAAGTATAAAGCCCTAGTATCTTCCTTTACTGATACCTATATTAATCTTATAATTCTATCATTATTGTAATTTAAGGGAAACTAAAGAATAAAACTAATTATATATAGAATTTGAGGCTAAATATGGTTTGTAATCAGTTAGTTAATTTAGAAGTGGCCAAGTAGAATATCCAAATAAGTCTAGTTCATTTACTTAAGTATAAGCCATATGAGGTATATATAGGAATAGTATGCTTCTATACTTCATTTATAAGCATGTCTATGAAAACAGTTATAGATGAACTTTATTGCCTACAATATCTTATATACATTGACTAGGCCTATTTGTACTAGATAGCCTTAAAATTAGCAGTATATTAAGTGAAAATAGCGATTCAATTAAGTTCTATGATATTTATTTTTAATTCTAATATCAACTGTTAAAGTTTAACGGCATATTTAACATAGTGAGCCATTATAAACATATATATATAGAGATGCTTTAACAAGAAGACAGTTAGAATAGATTATAATCAAATGGCTTTCTCTAATTTAACGCTTTTATAATTGAAATATAATTATAAGCTATAAGCTTAAACTGTAATTCACGATACAGAAAAGAGGAAGAATCATCTAATGATTACTAGTTGCTTAAGTCTTAAATCTAACTAATAAAGCAAATAACTTTGTTTACATTCTGCATGCTAAAGAATTTGCTAGAAGAGTTCTTTTCTGATTATACTTAATAGATTGATGTTTAAATAAGTTTATTTACTAAGTTTATTGAGCTATAAATGAATAGTCAATTAAGAATAAAATGCAATATCAAAATGTTAATTCTGAGGACATTAAATCACTTTGGGACTTCGTTTGATTCTTTAGGTAGTAGAAAATAGAACTCTAGATTTCCTATTTTTATAGGACATTAACTAAAAAGCTTGACTGGCTTGTCGTCATGGTTTAGTCTCATTTTATTAACACATAAAGAGTTCTTAGACATACATTTAATGTAGAAGGCATCTTAATCATAATAAATCTCCGCATGCTTTCGTGAAATAGATCTTGCTTAGGGTAATTATATATGAGTACCATCAGTATCCAAATCTCTGCCAAGAGTCACTTTTAGTTTAGTTATAATAGCTTGGAATTTTCTATCAGGACTGCTAAGTTTTGCATATCCCTGTTTTTTAACTTACTCTGCTTCTGCCATTTAATATAGTTCAAAAAGCGTCAGTTGTATCTTAAATTCAAATTTCCTTCAAATGTTATTAAATTTAGAAAGATATGAAAAGTTATATTTATACTTTAAACTCTTATTTTTCCTTACTCTTCTTGTGACTCTATCTCTCTTAATCATATCTCTAATACACCTAAAAACTACTCTTATTATGCTTGCATATCAATTAAATTATCCCCTTCACACTTTTAAATAATTAGCTATTCTCTAAATTATCTTCTTATTGTAAGAACTAAGTGCTTATCTCTTCTGACTCAGGAATAGGTGATAGTAAATACTTGTCTATAGAGAGATAATAAATCTATTTAATTTTACTATGGAAAATAAGTACTAACTTAATGAGTCTTTTATGCTTCTTATTTCTTCCATAGCTATTTATAAAGAAGTTTAAAACAGTACTGTTTAATATACCCTACAAATGAAGAATTAAAGGTATGATTTCTTACTCTGAGTAATATAATGTGCTATCTAATTAGTACATATCATTAAATGCCTTAATTAAATAACTTTATTGGCCTAACTATTAATTCTGCTATTCTAATATTCCCATACTTATGATAAGGACTTGCCTTGCTTAGGTTATTTGATACCAAATAATCTCTGCAAGATTTACCATTTCTTCACTAGACTCCATTAAGATTTTCTTTTAGCATTACTTATTTGATTTTTCATTACTAAGTCTCAGCTACTTCACTTGATTATCTATTCGAATTAAACTTAAAAAGTAAAAAATGCTTAGCATATAGCATATTATCAGTATATTTTATCCTTTTCTTATTATTAAAGCTAGATACTCCAATTAATGCTACTATTTACTTAGTATCATGCATATTCCACTTATCTACTAACATTCCAACTTGAGTCTTGAAATTAGACTAATTCGCATATCTATTTATACTCCAAGATGCAACCATCTTAGTATGGTATAGAAAGAGTCATATATAGGATTAGTAAAGAGCAAAGGTAATAAGGAAGAAAGATATATGTAAAGAATAAAAGTTTAGTATAAACATAATGTCTTCTATGATCAACTAAGGGAAGGCTTTTTAAATTCTTCTAACTTTTTCCTTGGTCTTTATAATACCAAATTTTGGAGAACTTTAGGAACGCTATTTTCATTCTTTAATTACTGGATTGCAGTACTAATTAATTGCATTTTCTTCTCATTTTAAGGCTATTCTATGCTCTCTTTGAATTCTAGCTTCTTTCCTATTGGATGTATGTATTCGTTAGATTGAGTCCTTTCTTCGACCATTATAGGACTGTTGTTAAAACTGAAATCTGAAGTGGGAGTTGATAGATCATTTAGTGTCATATTTTAGACTTCAAAGTTGCAAGAATCTTCGTCTTGTAAACCTGAGTTCTGCGATTCGTTCATAAGAGGACTTTCAAAATTAGAATCTGAGTATTGGCTTAAATTAATTGATTGATCTAAAGTAGGTGATTTAGGCTGGGAAGGAATAAGCTTAAGTTCATCGGTTATGATATTTGAAATTATTATCTCCAAAAGCTTGTAGCTTCTTTTACTGGAGGTCCTTTTGTGCTATTAGCTGCTTTCCTTGGTTTGTTTGAGTTCTAAAGGATTCATTGAACTTTCTTTTTGGTAAACATTAGGAGATTTAGGTAGATTCTTCAAGTTTGGTTTAATCTCTGGATTACCTTTAGATTAAGTTCCTTAAGAAATAATTGTAGGGCTTTCATATTCAGAGTAAGGAATCTACTCTATGTTGCTAAGCTATAGATTGATGCCAAACTTCATATTAAGCTTCTAGAGGACAGTCTCTTCATTTTCTTCTCCATTGCTATCTTTAGTCTCTTAGCTATCTTCTTCCTCACACTTTAAATTGCTATTGAAATTATCTGAACTAGAGTAGGTGACTTTTAAAGGCTAATTACTGTTTTCAGCTTTCAAAAAATCAGTGCTTTGGCTATAGTTTAATTACTCCTAAGGATCGTTTGACTCTTTTTTCTTCTTTGGGTTCTTCTTTTTACTTTGACTCTCCTTTGCAGTGGACTATTAACTGAGCCCTAGGTTTTCACTAAGCGTTTTATTGAGCTATTCCATTTTTAACTTATTGACAAAACAAAAAAAATAAATGGCTTTCAAAGGAAATTAACAGTAGCCAAAGAAATTGGAAAGAAAGGAATCAGTTTATACAAAAAGTACCAAAATGAAAGAAAAGCAGCTAATAAAGGTATGAAGAAACGAGTTTAGAAATAGAAGCAATGAGTAGATAGATAATGAAGGTATATTGGTATCCAGGCTAAATTATTTTATAATTATTTTCTAAATTTTCTAGTATATTGTTCATTACAAAGAAGTTTCAATTATAATTCACGTTTTAAAACTAATGTCTTTATAACTCTAAACCTCAAATATGTTTATGCTTATTTAAGTAGTCATGAATATTTAGGCAATTAATGGAAATATAAATGTGCTGCTAGTTTGGGTAGTTGCAAAGTTGATGGGAGATATTTCAGCGAGGTGAGTTGACTGACTAGTTCTATTTAGAAGAACATAGTCTATATTCTAATAGCTCTGATATAAATAAATGAAATCAGAAATTATTTTCATATCCGCCAAACTACTTGGAATAGCCTTATAAGTAATAACTATTATGACTAATTAGTTGATTCCCATTTCTTAGAAAAATTCCTTTAGCAAGTTAAAGTCATCTTAAGTTCCAAGAAGCATGTAATTTTAGAACTTAAAGCAGATATTATTTAATTTCCAGAGATGAAGGATTAGATATATAAATAGTATCTACTTAGCCTTATAATCCCATACTACTAAATACCTACCCATACTCTCATTATCCTACTTGTATTGCCTTTTTAAATAAATTGTTAAACATAAATAAGCAAGAATAGCTTAACCTTACTAAGGGTATAATTATCTATGTAACTATTTAAATTCTAATTTGATTAAAGAGTCAATAAGCGAAAGTTCTCTTGGTAATTACTTCTAATTTTTACCACAGCAGGTATTAATCCTAGGCATAAAGTATAAGTTAGAATATGAGTTATCTAGTGTAGAGAAAGGCTAAGATATCAATATAATTTAAATTTAAAGCTATTTAACTTATTTAATTATTAGTCCATATTAAATATCAGGAACCTGCTTATGATTAAATTTATCTTTAAATCATGCTTTAACCTATAATCAGCCATGGAAAATATACACGAATATAAACTCCAATCCAGGAAGTATTCTAGTACTTCTATTTCAGTTTTTTAATAGAATTTCTTTTAAATTAGATAGTCAAATTTGGTAGTGCTTATCAAGGTTTTTAAAACCTAATGCTATATAAAATGCTAGTCTTAATGGTAATTTGCTGATTAAGCATTATTTATTGCATTATCTGCAATGTTTTACTTTAAAGGCTCAATAAAAATAATACTATTACTTCTTGAATAGCCTTAAGTTGCTGTTGCTACTAAGAATATTATAGAGTCATAACATGTAATGAGATATAAGAGGAGAGTTTAATCTAAATTTACTTCTTCTAGATTGAGTAAAAATTTCCATTAAAAAGGTTAAAATTTGAAGTTGTTAAGCTCATTCTGCAGTATTTTGATGAAGTTACATAACTCGCAAAATCCTAAATAACGACAATCAACCACTAAGCTAAGAGTTAGAATAGATCTTGCCTAAACTGTTCATTTTTATTGCCTTTGGATAGCTCAAGCTTTATCTATCGCTGAATTTATAACCACAAGTCCAGCGTTTCTACATGCTGATACGTTGCATGGAAAAGCGTGATCAAAACCGAACATTCCAACTGAAGTTATCATAAAAGCTCCAAAGGAATTTTTTCTAACCCCTAAGCTTTTCAGTGAAATCTAAAGGCAGCTTGTAATATAAGCTAATATTTCTCCCAAGGGTCCAGATATGAATGTTGGAATTTTTTTCTAAGCATCGTTCATTTTATTGTATGTCTTATCCTTACTCTTCTTCAGATTTTGAGCTTTCGTTATGATATCAGAAGCTAACTCATGGCAATTCTTTTTATGAGGGTCCATTATTTTGAAAAACCCAAGATTCTTATCATCAACATTACAAAGCTAAGAAAGCCCAAATTCATCTCGCTTTAATAGCTTGCCATGAACAAGTTTATGAGTATTAGTAAAGTTAGTCTTTTCAAATGTAATAGCCAAAGCTCTAGTAATTACTTGAGTCAGTGATATTTTAGGCTTACCTTAAGGAACACTCGCCTCATTGATAACCTTCAACTCCTTTTAAATATCAGTAACATCCACAAAGACATTAGTATATGTACTAGGCTTATCCAAATCATTATATAACTCCGTGAAAATATTTCCTCACCAGCTTTACTTAATAGCTCCTTGAGAGACTAATTTTTGCACGAATAGATAAATAAATAACAATATCGAGTATATATAAAAGAATCTTCAGTCGTGGAGTAAGAAATATACAAAAATAGTAAGTACAATGAGACCTGTTAACGCATTCATATTTAATAATAAAATGTCAATTAATATCTTCATTACTATCTTTTACACCACTCTCGTATCTCTCTAGTTGCCTCATGCTTGAAGTTTGTGAATATGATTTTATAGAGTTCTGTGATGGATTCTTTTGATCTATGGGACTAAATTATACTGATTGAATGTCTAATCAATTCTGCCCTTTATTCTAAGCCGACTCGTAATTTTCCATGAACTATTACTTTGTTAAGCTTTTTTGCTTTCCTATAACGTCAGTTAAAAATGCTTGTTTGATACTTTATTGCTAGCCTAGTATCAGTTTTTTTCTCTAGAGTTCTCGCTCATTCATATATTTCAAATCAAAGGCTAAAGTAGGTAGCAGATCACATGATATCTAGAGTATTGCAGAAATCAACTATGATAATTTGTTTTGATCAGTATAGTTAAGGTTCTCAGCATCTAGATATTTAGACCATATTATTTCTAGTTTATTCTAAAGGCTTCCTTTTCCTGATAAAGCTATAAGAAGAAATATTTTCTCTTGCATAAACTTGCCTTCTTAGATAAGTCGACTGTAAAATTTTACTATTGGAGATCCTTTTTAAAAAAAATTAATGGGACTTAATCCTAGGGACTTTAGCAAATCCTAGAGCTCTATCTGATTAATACTTTGCCTTATGTTTTAAAAGGTAAACTCTGTTTGTCCTGTCTCTACTTTGCAGAACTCCAACTTATGAATTACCTTTTGTAAAGGATTCTCTTAAGTACAACTGCATTTTTTATTTAAACTTGCTTTCAACAGAGTTGGAGAGTCTAGCGCCTTACTTTAAGATGGCTAAGTACCATGATCTCATTTTTCTTCAGCTATGTTATCTAATTGGTTGCTATTTAATTTACTCTGCTAGCTATTATTTATACCTGATTAGCTTTAGCTACTACTTGGAAACTAATCATGAAAGGCTGAGCTACTTCTCTTCTAACTATCTTGCTATTTATTTCTTGTCGAAGAAGCTGAAGATAAAGGTGGAAGCTTTGATTACAAAGGGGCTTTCGTAGTTTTACTAGCGTTTTTTAAAAGCTACCTACTATTTTTAAACTAATCCTTAAGTTTCTTGTTATTAATACTAGGCTTTTTATCAACTAATCTCCTAGCAATCGCCTCGTTTTCAGATACAATCTTCTCTTGCTATAGCTTTCTATAATTATGATTCAAAGATTAAGGAGCTAGAGAAAAAGAGCGTAGCTATAGAGAAGTTGACTTGTTAGTAGTGATATCTACAAGCCTATTAAGTAGAGATTAGTTTTCCCTTCTAATTTCACTAGTTCGATCTATATAGAAAGAAGTTACATCTAGCAGGAAATGATATGTAGTTCCTCATAGAAGTGTTATTAAGGGTAGAAGGCTTGTCATTATCTATTCTTTTCTCCTTCCTACTAGATTTTATCTATTAAAGCCTTTGAACATGTAGTTACTAACTCTTCTAGCGGTACCAAACAGCTTGTTTGTTGCAAAGTAATTGTTTAGATCACATTTATACAAAACTAAACTTAATTAGTTACTTTAAATAAGCTTTAAGTAGTCAACAAGTAGGGATAAGAGTAACTGAATATGCTATATGTTGAGGTAAGATTAGAGGCTAACTCTTATTTCTAGACGTTAAATAGAGGTTTTAACATATTAGCGTCATAGAAATTGGATATCTTCTATGTATCTAATTCCTATTTTTAAGATTAATTAAGGAGGCTAATATGAAACGCTTCTAAGGTATGCAGCCTTTTTAATTGTTTAGCTTGCTTATAGATGCTTCATGTAGAGATATGGATTAGTGGTTAATTAGGTATTTAATTAGGCTTTTATTGCTTGTTATGGTATTTAAGTGAAAATAGAGTCTTGATTGATGTAGAATAAATAGGGTAGTAATGAAAGGTTTTTAAGTAAGTTCGTAAAGTAAAATAAAATCAATAGTCATTGGAAGTGAACAATTCTTCAGCGAGTTCTTGATCGCACAACTACCCTTCTTCAAGTTTTATAACTTCAATTCCTTTATTCAAGCGCATCACTGTTGGAACACATTTAGCATATTTTCTGTAAGGGTGGCTCTGATTTCCTCTCCATTCTGATTTCTATCCAACAGGGCATTTGAGAATCACTCCTTAAGTCATCTTCTTAATTGCAGCTTCGATGGCTGGTTCAGCAGCAACACAATCTGGGCACCAATTTTACTAAGTCTAAGTATCAATAGATCCTGTAAACCACAAAAACAATCTTTCTTGGCTTTAAAATTTGGGGAACTCCTAATCAAATTCCTAAGGGGAGGCTACTTCAATAAACTAAGCCATGTTTAATAAATTAAATTCTTAATTAAACTAAAACTTACTATTTAAAGCTCTTCTCACTTAGCGTACCACAAGTCTCAACGATATCAACATTTCTTTATTAACTGCCAATAAAGGCCATTAGATTTTTATTACACTATCATAAATTTATTACTCTTGATTAAGCACAGCTAGAAGTCCTAATAGTTGCTATTGATAGTGAAGTAAAACAAAAATAATGATTTTAGAATTTTTTAATTTTGATTGAAAATGAGGGACAGAAAGAGTTGCATATATAAGTATAAGTTATAGAAATGAAAACTATAATAAGGAAATTGTATTTGAAAACTATCGAGGAAAATTATTGGCTTTATTCAAATCACTTCGTTACTATTTAATAGATTTAATAGCATTTATTATGAAGAGTAATTAGCTTATAAGTACTCGCTGATAGATTAACTTGATATATGTAAAAAGGAGAATAGAAGTTATTATGACAATACACGTTAAATTCGAATCTTTATATTAAATAAAATCATTGTTTTGTCACGCTAGGATTAAGGATGAAATCTAAAGTTCCTTTTTGAATTGTACTCTGCGACCATCCTAAAAAGCAGCCTCCTGTTTGCAAGGAAGCTCCCCCATCTATAACCATAATTTCTCCAGTTACAAATTAAGCTGCATCACTTGCAAGCCAAAGAACAGCTTCAGCAATATCTTCTTTCGATGCTGGCTTCTTAAGTAAAGGAGTTTCTTTTCCAATTTTAGTCATAAGAGATTAATTTTCCTACAAACTAAGTGATTCCTCTGGCATTAGAATTCTTCCTTTTGTTTCTGTTACTCCAGCAGCTACTGCATTTACTCTTACTTAATAAGGTGCAAATTCTAGAGCCGAACATTTTGTTAGCATATTGAGACATGCTTTTGAAACACTGAAAGCAATAGATCCAGGCTTTGGATGCATTCCATGAACAGATGAAACATTAATAATGCATCCTTTGCTTGCTTTGAGAAAAACAGAAGCGAGTGATGTAATTTGAAGAACGCAACGCAAATTAATATTCATGCAATAATCTCAATCTCTTACAGTAGTGTCTTATAATGTTTTCGATAATAAAGTGCCAGCTGCATTTACTATTATGTCAAGTTTATTCTATAGTGTTTCCATTATAGCTCGAAATGTTAACTCAGTATTTATTGGATCTGTTAAATCACATCCATAGACAACAGCGCTTCCTGTATTTTTCGGATCATCGGCTATTTTCTATAACTTATCAGTTCGACGAGAAACGAGAACAACAAAAGCACCTCTTCTTAAAAAGATTTTAGCAATTTTTTTTCCAATTCCACTTGAAGAACCAGTTACAATAACTCTTTTACCTGCAAATTATCTACTTTCAGGGAGAAAAGGATATTTAGGCAATTTGGAAGTTGCTTGCATCTTTATTTTTTAAATATAAACACATTATTTATATCCTTTTTAATTTCTTATCTTAAAAAGTCTCCCATTTAACTAACTTTCCATAGCTTAAATACTCCAGAAAATATATAATCTATCTAAATATACTTGTCTCTTCAATTTATATTAATTATCCTTATTCCTCTTATCATTAATGAATGAAGAAGTATTATATTCTCTTAACATTCTGCTGCATATATAAGACCTTTTATATATATTATGCTTATCAACATTCAAATTTATAATGTAATCATAATTAAACGCTGTATTTCTTGTTTGTCAAAGCAGTATTGCAAATAGGTGGAATATTAATATGAAGGCTTTATTAATGTACACTATATTATTTAAAATGCCCAAATAAGATTTATTGTGCTCGTACTTTGTAGTTTTATAGTATTTGAGGTATGTAAATAAATCAGACTGGTACAGTTCTATATTTAGCTCTTTCAATGATATTATAGGATAGATTAAATAGATATATTATATAGTTCCTTATCTCTCTTCTATGAGTTAATGTCAATGGGTAATCTATGTAAGATTACTTTTAATTGATGTGATTCTATACTCAACTAGTTACAACCTGCTTGATGTACTTCTTCATATAGAAGGATTAGCTTATAATTGAGAAGTTTTGTAATTTATATGACCCTGATGATTCTAAGATTAGCAGAGCTATATTTTACTCTTTATAAGACACATAAATTAAGATTTCTATAATATTCAACGCAAGTATACTTTAGTGCTTATTAGTATATTTAGCTATAAGATTTTATTATTAGGAATTACTATTTTTTTGCGTTTTCTCTAAGAAATAATAGTTAATTAAGCCATCAATTTTGAACAGTTAATTACCTAGCAGTTCTAAACTAGTAAACTATATATATCAAAAATGTATTTCGTATATAAACGATGATATTTAGTTTAATTTTTAGGAAATAAGAAAATATAGTTTTTGACTAAAATACTATACTAAACCTACATTTGATGTAGTCTTTTATTAATGAATTATTTACTTAGCTATAAAGCTTTTAGATTAGTTTACTTTTGTATCTAAAGATATTATAAGCAAGGATTAGTTAAAATCGGTTTATCAGACTTCGTTATTTTCATATTTCTTCGCTAAAGCTTCCATTTCTCTTATTTCCTTATTGAGATCTTTTTCAAGTTAACTCTGAAAAGTACCAATAAACTCTGCCGTTTCTTTTAGAAGAGGTATCATCTTTGAGATAACTTTGTTCAGTTTCTTAAATTTTTCTTATTTTGAGAATAGAAGTTAAAATGACTACTTCAGTTAGTCCACATTTTCCTAATCAATTTTGAAAGATAAGAACTTAATCTATCTTTTTTATTCTTTATCAGTCTTAGAAATATCTTTTTAGTTCTTACCCACAGAATTTTCAGTTTTACTTTCGACTTTGAAATTTAGCTTTTCTATTTTTTCTAAAGCTTTTAGTTTTAAAGTGGTGTTATTAGTAGGAGGAATCTTTTACGTAGCTATTAGATATATTTTTAGAACTAGATAATCTAAATCGCTCAATTAAGTATTGGTTAGTAAAAATAAACTTTCTTTTCCCAGTTCAAACTATTCTAATGTTTTAATTGAAGGCTTGAATTCTTACTTAAGATAAGCTTCCTCTTTTTCCTTCAAGATATGCTCTAAAAATTCTTTCTTCTTCTATATCTTTTCTTATAGTTCTAGATGCTTCTAGAAAATATATTTCTACTTAATCTAATCTATTTCTAGAAGACAGGGCTGGAGAAATTCAACTAGAACAGTTAGAGGTTTTCCTCCATAGTTTAGGATTGCTTCTTATATTTGATTAGTCATAGTTATTTGATGTATCTATGAGGGAGGAAGTATTTATTTAATCAATGTCTCAGGAATCTTAAGTCCAAAATTTCTCTTCTATTTTGAGCTTTTGCTTTCTCCCTTTTTTATAGACTTATAAAGTAAGTTTTAATTTAAGTTGTTTTACTGCTCCTTATTGTCACTTTTCTCATATTTAACTTATTACTCTTCAACTTCTATTTAACTCTCGCTTTTTGATTCCTTAAGCTACTAAAAGTTTTTTACTTATATATTCTTCTGTTTTTGGCTATTAGACTAAGTTAAATTATTATTTATCTTTTTAACAAAGAAGTTATGTAACTCAGTGGAAGAAAAGGGGCTTAGCTTTTATGATGGACTTTGCTGCTTATCAGTAGATTTTAATTTGGAATCTCTTTTTTTTTAATTAGCGCTTTAAATAGTTAGTAAGGATTTTTCTTAGCTTTGAGTCTAAGAAATATCGAAGGTTTAGCTTTAGCTAGTTATTTCATTGGGTTAATTTTAGGATTTTATATGAAATGGAAATTACTTTTATTACCTTGAATTTGGACTTTAGATTTAAGGACTCTATTTTCTATTATTTATTTGACTTTCTAATGTAGTTATTTAAAGACTTACTTGGGCTTTCTAACCTTTCACCTTTGCTTTTATTAATTTAATTTATTCGTTTAAAACCTCAAATTAGCTTATCCTATAGTCTTTCCTTTGGAGAACGTAGTTCTGACCTCCAGAAGTTTTGGGAGGAGTTATTAAGCAAGTTAATAAAAACATCTTGATTAAAGTTGCTAAATTCCTACTAACTCTATATTTATTATGTCTCTTCCTATTAATCAGTATTTTGCACTTCACTAGTATCAGTATTACAAGAGAGTTCCCCATTCCTATTAGCTTTCAAAACAGGCTTAATAACTTTTGATTAGGCCATTCTCTAGAATACCTTGTAGACTTTCAGCTTATCTTTCTTAGCACTACTTTTCTCTTTTTTCTAATCATTACTTTCCTCACTCTATTACATCTTAAAATAATTGAGATTGATGTAAAAGTTTCCAATGTTAGATGTAAGATCTAGACATTAGGTTTCCTTACTGAGTATTTCCTCAATATCTATATTAAAGTATACCATTTTAAAATATCCTGCTTACTTTCTTGATATCTTATGATATAAAATTTATCTCCTTTCACTGCTCATCCGATTTCTCTTTCAAAAACTCGAACTTTTCCATTAATAATTTTTGCAAGAAGCTAAGGAAAATCAGATCTTGATCACCCAACATTTTTAATATTGCAATTTAATGAACTTTAAAGCTTTTGAAAATTAATGTTTTATAGTAATTATTAAAGTTGTATTACAAAATATGCTAGTCATGTACCCTTCAAACCCTTATGAACTCTAAACAATTCTATCCATCCACTTTTATATGCTTTAAGATCTTAACATGGAGCTACTAGAGTCTACTATATTCAGTGAATTAACTTTCTTAGATATAGAGAGATTTATAGTATGAAGCAGAACGTTATACTCATACTTAGGAAATTAAGTATAATTAGGCTTAAAAATAATAAAGAGCTGTAAATTATGGAGAAGTTACTGTCGTTCATAAAAATGAAGGCTTTTACCCTTCTTTTAAGTGTAACACTTATTTTATTCTAATCTTTTATATCATTTCATCAAACTTTTCCCTTATAAAATCACATATCTAGTGAATAATTTAAATATAGCTGAAAATTTATTTTTGAAGGTTGTTTTGGTAAATTTATATGGTAACTTAGGAAAAATAACAAGTGGTGTATATTAAATGCCCGATGAATGATGATTCATCTATATTTGATATAGGTATATTTATGGATATCAAAGAGAGGGTATAAGTAAGAATGTATAGAATTAGATGAAAAGAGTGTTTTGAAGTTGAAGTGTTGATGTAGTTAAAGTAATAACAGGATGCTTAAATTTAAGATTAAATATTTATGAATATTTACTTACGTTTCTCATTCACTCACTGTGCTGGCAGTTGCTATTTTTTTTCCTCATTGGGCTTTTGTTACTTCTTCTTGTCATCTTCCCTCATTCTGGGCTTGGCGGGAGGTGCTCTGTTTCTTCTTTCTTCAGCTCTTCTCACTCTCACAACTCTGCTGTGAATAGAGCAAGATATGCAATACTACAACTTTATGAAGAACTTTGGAATAGTGAAATCCTCGAAAGCACTGTTTTCCTTAATATCTCTCATGGAGCTGGCGTCAACGATGTTTCTTACCATGAATCTTCTTACAGCTTTGTCCTTGGCAACAACTCGCCCACAGTTTGAGCATCTCACTGTTTTAGTATGCCCTCTGTTATGCATACATCTTCCGTTGTTTCTTCTCTTTTGCACCATTTATAATAATCAACTCTCAACTTTAATTTTAAACGAGAGTTTTTATCGTTTAATTCTAATTTTTAATTATGGAGTCTAAGTTCCTTCTCTTCTTTCCTAACCAATTACTTGAACAGATGTGATTAAAGAGGTGAGGATAGAAATTATCTTGCATTTAGAGAGAAGTTAGTTAGATATCTGTTTATTAAATGATAAAATATACTGAAAAATTCATCTATTAATACATTAATTAATGTACATTTTAAGAACTTCAATCTTCAGTAATCCAACCTCTTATCACACTTTTTCTTTCGTTTCTACTCGGCTATATATATGATATATTAACCTTTCTTAGTTCAAGCTTGAGAATTTAGAGTGATTCACATTTTCTGATATGAGGTTTGAGTTTCAAGCCTTATTTTAAGATTTCTTTGATGTTACTTTGTCTTAATTTTTTTTATTGCCTAAATTACGTTGAAGTGTCTGGTGTCTGAGTACAGATCAATTAAGAGCTTTTTTAAACTAGCTTTATTTATTTTCCATAATTTAGCTCAGCCTACTATGGCAATTTATTCTCTTCACTAACTCTTCCTTTCCTTTCACCTTATAAATGCAATCTCTTATAATTGTAAAGATTTATTAATTAATAATAGTCAAAATGACTCAAAGAGGATAAACTCCCTTATATTGAATATTAATTAATTAGTAAAGTAGAATAAATCTTCAGCTATTCCTTTTTATAGTATCTATCTAAATATAGACAGTTAAGCTTTCAATCATTACATCATATAATATTCTACCCAAAGTTTAGTCACCTTATTGCTTATTTTAAGATCATATAACCAGTTTTTCTTATTTTCTTATCTTTAGCTTAAGTTTTATTATCTTTAGGCTTTATTCTAAATCTATTATTTTATAAGCAGTTCTTAGAAAGTACTGCTACTAGTTCTTCGAAATGAGTGTAGGAAAATATTATTGATTAATTAGATTATACTACTAACTCCCTTTTGCATAAAATTACCAACAAGTTATAATTACTTCTATTTATATCAGACTACTATTTAGCTTGCTACTAATTGAAGTTATGAATCCTTTGCTTAAGTTAGTAAGTTTGAAAAAACTACTAAGATATTAATTGTCAGATGAGTTTTACTTTACTCTATAAATATCTCCTAAACACTTTTACTCTCCTTATTATATAATTTTAAGCATTTTATCATAATATTTTATCTGTTATTATTTCCTGATTTAGCTTATTTTTTGAATAAATGTTAGTTTTAATTTTTGGTCATATGGCTGTTTTATTTGGTAGCATAGTTAGCTTAACATTAGAAAATTGTCTAGTTATTATTTGGTTTTAGCTTCTTTTTATTCTATTTTTCCCGATAGTAACCAGCTAGCAGCTGTACTTCAAATTATAAATCTCAATAATCAAATAAAGTCCCAAATCCTTATGCATAATCTCTTTAGGTAAGCCAATTATCGTTATACTTTAATGTACCCTAAAATCTAATGCATATTATAATGACTCTATAAGCAATTAACGGTAACAGTCAGATGCACAGTTTATTTATTATAGAGCCAGATTTAATGATAAGCTTAGCCTTATTAGATAAGAAATAGACAAGGAAAGTCACACAGTATATGATTACTGGGGTAGTAATAATGAAAGATAGTTAAAAAAAATTAAAATTTATCGAAATTTATGAAAATCATTCTGGAAGAGCTCTTACAAACCTAATGGATGCTGCATTCAGTCTTTCTTGATAGTGTCTGTGCATAATGGGCTAGTCTTTAGCATACTTTTCAGAGTAGGCTTCAATCTCCTCCTCTTTAAATTAATACTTCTTCCTTGCTTCGTCTACCACTAAACACTAAATGTAACTTATTATTTCAGAGCTTTGGCCTGAAAATTTTTCGTAAAGTTCTTCGTATTTCTAGCAGTGGAAAGTCATAACCTCTTCATATTTTTCCATTGTTAAACTTTCTGGAATTTGGACTTAGTCAGCTCTCTGTCCAGCTGCGCTTAGCAAATTCTAGAAATTAGACTAAACTTCTTGATCCTCGTAATTTACAGAGAAGGAGTGCTTAAAATCTTCATAAGTGTAGCCATTTTCCTTGAGAATCTTGTTCATAATCTCCATCATTAAGCTTTCGAAGACTTTGTCATACTTTTTGATGATTTCTCTGTATTTTGCATCTTCTTTCTCAAAATAAGGAAATCTTTCCTCTGCAAATTACTTTTTAATTTCATTTACTCTTTTCTAAGAAGCAGCTTTGAATTAGTTCATCAAATCTATTAAAGCTGCCTTGCTTATCTCTTTTATCTTTGGGCTTACAACACGCTTTACTACTAAATATACGGAAAATAAAAAGCCTCCTGCTAGAATAGTAGCCCCGCTTGCTATTAACGCTGTACGGAGTTACTTCTTCTCCATTTTTCTTAATTAGGTAATCCTTTAATTCCCCTTTTAACAATAAATGCCACAAGTATGACTTCACTTTATTAACTTCAGAGTCAAAGCTTATAACTATAGCACCTTTAGTTTATCCCTATTACCTTAAGAAAATAGGACATTTGTTCTAGCATCTTTAGTAATAGCAAAACCTTCTAAGTATCTCTTATCCAATCTAGTAATGAAGGGTTATATATATAATTATAGACAAATATATAAGGAAATCTAATGCTTAGAGATATAATCTAATAGCAGTGCTAGTAGCAAGGTTAATATGTAGGCCATTAGCTGATAGAGTAAGAATAAGGATATTAAAGATAAATATTGCTAAAAAAGGAGTTTATTTGCTCTTACTCTGTATTTCCTTTCTTCTTTCTCAACTATATCTCATTAAGGTTTAAACACCAAACGTAAATATAAAGTCACTTATCCCTTATAGAAATAATCTGATATAGTATGATATAAAAGTAATCAATAATTCCAAGAGCATAAGTATAGAATTCTAATGCTTATACTATAGAAAATATTAACTTTATCTATCTTGAAGATTGAAGACTTGCTACTAGGATTTTAAACTAGTTTATATGTAAATAAGACGAGTAAACTGACATAACAAGCATGAAAACAAAATGTTATCACTATCATTATTAAATCTAGCTGGCTTATCTATAAAGACTATTAAATCCTAAGTTCAATCATATAGAAATAACTATACTGCAAGTAATTCTATATAACCAGTCTAAAGAAATATACTAAATACATTGATAAAGGGGAATAGAGAAGGTAGTAAATAAATAAGAAACTATGCTAGAAGGCATTATGGGTGTTTCTTATAGTTAGGTTTAAGTTAATAGTTAATAACAATTAGTTTGGCTATTTTTCTAACATATGATTAAAAGATTGAAAAGTATTTTATATAAATATGAAAAAACTCATTAACCGAGTGGGAAGTGATAAGCATAAAGTTTAGTTTGATGTCCTTGTACATGAGCTAAATATCAATTTCCATTAGGAGTCTTAAGTGACTGTGACCATGGTCACTCATAACAAAAATATTGAAACTCCAAAAGCTAAACTTACTAATGGAAAAGCTATATTCGAAAGTAAGCTTTCGATTGTTATCTCCATGTATAAGGATAAAAACGCCTGGCTAGAGAAAAAAGTCAAGTTTTGAATTTTGAGAGAAGAACCTGGGTCAAAAAAAAAGAAGAAGCTGGGAACTTTGAAAATAGATATCGCTCCTTTAGCGGGTGGTGAGACCTGAATTTTTAGAAATAGCAATGCTAAGAAATCAAATTATGAACCATGCTTCTTGACTATTTCTGCAGAAGTACGCTTAGTGAAAAACAAAGTGGCAAGCTAAATGGAAAAATTACTTCAAGAAAGGAAAGAAGAACTCGAAAAGAGAAACTTAGCTAAGTCAGCAGCTGAACTGAAATAATAAGCGAAGTAGTAAGAACAAATGTCTCATCGATTATCTTATTCAGAAGAGCAAAATTCTTAATTTTATTAGTAGTAAGGAACTGAAACAATGCCTGTTTATAACCCTATAATGTAAAATAAACGCTCTTTTGAAGAGGAAGAAACGTTCATTTAGCCCAAAAAGTAATCTTAGGAGAAATATTAGCAGGAAAGCTATTCGTAAGAAAGATATTCGTCAGAAAGATAGTCTTCTGAACGAAGCTCAACGGAAAGATATCAATAAGAAAGATAGCAATCAGAAAGATACCAATCAGGATTAAAAGCTACTTAGTAAGAAGAAAAACCTCCTAAATAAGTAGAAATTCGTAAAGAATCTTCGGATAATAAAATGGAAGAACTGGATATGGAGTAGAAATATTAAAGATACGCGGAGGAAAATCAAAAGGCATTGAAAGAAAAAAAGAAAAAATCAAAGGATAAGAAAAAGAAGAAAGATAAAAGCAAAAAAAATAACGAAGAAGAGAATTTGGAAGAGGCTATTAGCAAATTGAACTAGTAAGTAGAATCTCAAGCAGAAGAGGATAAAGATTTAGAAGAAGCTATTAAATAAAGTGAAAGTAAAACTAGCACAAGGGCACCTTCTTCTAGTCTTTAGAGTTTGAGAAATAAAAAATTCGCAGCCTCAACTCAACAAGACCGTAAAGAATAATCTTCTTTTGAACGTAAAGAATCCGGCCTTTCAGATCGTAAAGAAGAATCAACACCTTAAAAAATGGAAGAATCTTACAAGTCAACATAAGCTAGTGATAGAAGTTCTGGCGAATATAAAGAATCCGTTAAATCCTAACCCTATATCCCAACTTAGAAAATTTCTGATAAACCTGCTTAAAAGTAAGGAATTTAACTTCCACAAGGAGCAAATGCAGAAAGAGGTGGATAGACATGCGCTACTTGTACCTGCATCTTATTTTGATTGATTAATTACATTTCTTATTCATTAAATGAAATTTCTATTGTCTTTGATTGTTTTAATCTATTACTCTAAAAGTAAAATTAATAAGTTAGTATAGCTACATAAACTGCATGATTCCTATTTACTGAATGACAAAAATAAACCTTAGACTTAAAAACGACTTTAAAAATATTGTTGGAAAACTAATTCGAATCCCTTTTAAATTTCTATACTAAAGAACATTTTTTCGATCAGCCTATAAATAGCACTTTAACTTATGTATTTATAACTTACTAACTAATATCTAGTTTATTTTAGCTTAATCTTTTGAAAGACTTGATATCTTAAAAAATCAAATTACTATTACATTAAATCTATATCTTGCAGTGTATCTGACAATAGTTATACAAATTTTATGGTATATTGCTAATATTTATTACGATACCCTTACTTAGAATAATTTGCTTATATAATAGAATATGCTTTCTTTACAGTTATGCAAAGTGGTCTTACTTATATGATTTAGATTACTTTTTTTATTCAATTATTCCAAGCTATTTTAATTTCATTTTAAATCTGTAATATCCTACTACTTCAATAGAAGCTAGATAAAATGTCAAACTTTTGCCTTACTATCTTATTGACTCAGAGAAGAGTGATGATTATCCATTTGGTTGAGATACATAAAAGCTATCCTGCTTTAGTTAATAACAATCTACGATAATTAAGAAGTTTCCAAAGAATCCTTATCCTAGCTAAAATATCTTAAGCAATATACAGTTTATAGATATTCTATTTCACAATATGTCTTGGCTTCACTAATTGATACTTTATTTCTCAAGTTTATAAAGAGAAAAGTTTGCAAAGCAGAATACGTTAAGAGAAGTGACCTGCTTTAAAAATAGAGTAAATGTAATTAAGTAAATTTACTTGGCCCTAGCATTAAGTCTCAATTATTCCCTTAATCTTAACTATTATATTTATTAAGGTATCTTATATTTATACTCTACCTCATAACTAACTTTGTGCCTCAAGACTAAAAAACCGTTTTTTTACATTTATAGGAATTAGAGAGAAAAGGTACTTTAATTCAGCATATCTTATTTTAATTACCTGAGACAGGTTTTATTACCTTAACTGTATTCTTCTTATATAAAGCGTAACTATTGCTGACTATATGAAGTCCTTAGCGCATTATGTATAAAATATCCGCTTATAGGTTTCTTTTCTCATATTAAAAAGGGATTTAGTATGAAGGTACAATTTAGTAGAAAGCATTGAAGGTAGTAATATTATATTATACTCTATGGATTTACCATTTCACCTATATACTATCATTTACTAACTAGCACACTTTTATTATTATTCTATCTAGTCTAATAATACTACTGCCTTTATCAATAGCTATAGTGTGTATTCTTGCTTATTTCTAATTGCTATTTATCTATTAATATGCCTCTATTATCCAATTCTAGAAACCACTACTTTTATTATCCTTATACCTGTAATTTTTATAGTCGAAGGATTGTTTCAAACAATTATCAAGCTATTATTAGCACTCTTTCTACTTGAAAAGATGCATTAAACTGATATAAGATGCAGGGGAAGTAGTAACTTAAAACTTTGCACTAATAAGTTTAATCTTAATCTAGAAGAACTAACAGAACAATTGATTGAAGGGTAGAGTAATAAAGTAATTTAGAGTATAAGAGGTATAATAATAAAATATTGGTAATATGAGTCTAGTTTAATATCAGTGAACTCCTAATAATCACAAGCAATTTAGTTATGAATCTATAGATAAAAAGAATATTTCATAGATTAGTCTACTTTCATTATAGACGTATACCCAAACTTACCATTCGAACAATAAGAGGAATAAAATGCTTAAAATTGAAAGTGAGAAACATGGCTTATTACTCTAAATTACTGCAAGACTATAAATTGTTTAATGCTTATTAAATAAATAGCTGTTGCAATGATTCAGTTTAGTAATAATAGTTTATAGCATTGCATAAAAATGTTGGCTATTAAATAAAGATAATAGTTAGGCAGGAATAATTGAAAAGCCTATTTACTAGTAAGTTTCTGCTTCATATGAATATTTTATAGATATAACTTAGAAGTTTAATGAATGCATAATATTTTATAAATTTCAGCTTTGTAAAATATCCATTCTACTATACAAGTTACTGCTAAACTATAATCCTATCTATAACGAAGTAACAAGCTTCAGTTTTAATTCTAACTAATGACAAAAAAGGGAAACCTGTAATATTACGAATTGGCTAACTTCTCTTTCATTATCTTTTTATCTTATACTAAATTTATTGATTATTAAATGTAGAAGTAGAGTGGAATCACTAATTGATTACATAAGAATAGCTGAATATAATAATACAATAAGATATTATATAGTTACCTTTTTAAGCTTATAAATACATAGTAATTGTTATAAGAATATGGATTGTTCATTCAATTAAGATTCTTAAAACTAGAATTTTATCAAACCTTAAAATAAGGTTATTTCGTCTAGTTCTTAGACACTTTTAACTAAGAAGGTGTATTTTTTCCACCTTCTATCAACTCTACCCTATAACATTCCTATGAACATACCTGAAACTATTATTTATGGGTTTGGATTTGAAAGGCCAATCTATGCCTATACGTCCAAAAAAGGGTTTTTGAAGTTTGTGGCTTTTGAATAAAGTTTGTTAGATATCTTTTTAGATAAATGGGAGTTCTTAAACTAGGTGAACTCCTAAGGAGTTCCCTTGGCAGTTATTAAAGTTTAAGATAAAGCAGAAAGAGTTCTAGTGTTTAGCAAATAAGAAGCTATTTAACTGTTTAAGGATTTGCTTAATAATTAGAAATCTAACTTCTAGATATAAAGGTATATTTGCCAGCTCAATAGAGCTAGCCTTTTGCGAGTTACTTGGAGACACAACTTATCACCAAAATATTACATTATATCGTCTCATTTCAGCCACTAGGGAAAATAAGAACCTAGGGTAGCGTAAGATTGTGGTCATATCGCTCAATCGCTTCTCAATCAGATTGACTAGATCTAAAATAAAAAACCCCACGAAATACTGGTAGGAATAAAGAGTCCCTATTCAATGAATCCTTACTATATGCAGAAAAAATAGTTACAGAAAGAAAAGATAGAAACCTTCTTATCGAATATGAAAGAGAAACTTTCCTCAGAGTCTTAATAATAAAAGGAAAAGACTGTCATTCCTTCAGCTATTGACAAGTTTCTAGTGACAGAAAGCTGCAAAATGTTTCAGACCGCAACGTCAAAGAATTTTACAGTCTTAAATAACATAATTAAAATGATAGCTTGGATATTTTATAATGATTGCTTGGTTAAACTTGAAACAATGGATGTAGATTTTGTCCAAGATGTTGAAAGGAAGTACTATTTTCTGCATATCTAATCCTTCACTGAATTGTAAAGTGATATATACGAGGAGTTAGATAAAGACAATCTCATGTAGATCTAACTAAAGAAGAAATCTACCAAACAAAAGGCTAAAAAGGAAATAAACATCGAAATTGATCTTTTGTCTGATTTTTAGGGACAAACCAGAATAAATACCGAAACTTCTACCAGATTTACTTCGGGATTTAAAACAGCTTCTAGTAAAACTTCAAACAAAGCTAGTTTGAACTGACCTTATACTTCTAGAAACTTAACACCATCAAGATTAAGTAGCCCAGTGCCTTTAAGTGGGGAAAAGCTTAAATTAACTAAATGAAAATAAAGACAAGAAATATGAAGAAAATCATAAGACTATGATAGCATTTCAAAGAATGTCTTCCCATAGCATAGAACTACCATCTCAGATATTTAAAAAACAACTTAAGATGCAAAACCTGCATAGCCTCAAAGCAAAAAACCTTAGGTGCCTACCTTTAGAAGAAGAAAATTAATTGAAGAAACCATAACTTAGAAGTTATGTGGGCTTATTGGTGCCTAACCTGATAAATTTAACTTATCGCGCTGAACATAGAAAATTCAAGATCTTTAGACTATGTCACCCATAGAATAAAAATTAACAAACTATATTTCTAAGAATTTCAATAAGTTAAACTCTGAGAACTCCAAGGAAATAGCTAAATTAAAAAGCATAGTCTAAGAATATTAGAAATCTAAGAAGAGATTATAGGAAATAGCCAAAAAAAATGAAAACCAGCAGATTTAATAGGAAATTGTTAAAATGAAATCAATAGAATCCTTGACTAAACTCTTAGATTTAGAAATGAAAAGAAAATAGAATTAAAACGCTAAGTAACATAGACCTAGCATTATATTTACATAGTCTGTTGAACTCGTTGTTGGAAGCTAACTTGATGCTGTTGCCTAAAAGTTAGAAAAAATAAAGTCAAATGCAAGGAAACTGAGAAAAAAGATAGAAGAGGAAAGAGAAAGAGAGAAGTAATAAATAAGAGATATGGTGCGAGAAAGTTAGTAGAATCAAATTCATAAAATGGGAAGTTTCGTGCAAATTGATGATCTTAAAATAAGGATGACAAAGTCAAAGAAGCGAACTCTGTCATAAATTCCGCCCAGTCTTGAAACAAAAGATGGATAATGAGAAGCAGTTGTAGAGAAATGATAATGGAAATAACTAACTGAAAGCTAAATTAAAATATCTTAATAAAGTACATTAGCATATTATTATTGTACAATAGTTGATTTTCCTGTATAACTTCAAACGATACTTAAAGTACAATTTATATCTAAAGATTTAGTTTAGCATTAATAAATTAAGTAACTAACACATAACTAATAAGATGTGAATATTTTATCCTGTGATATTAATAACTCATAATATACATACTTTATAACTAGTTAAAGAAATACTTCATTTCTTGATTATATTAAAGGGAATATTCACAAGTAAGATGCAAAGTAACTTATTAAGTTCAGATTTTTAATCTTTATTATTAAGTGCCTAAAACGAAGCTAAATATACAGGTTTAAAAAAAATAAATTAAAAAAAGATCAAAGTTCATTATAAGGCTAGAAATCTCAATTATGTTTCCTTGCTGAATTTTTTATAATAGGCAAGTACTCTATATTAACTAAATAATCATACCTTTGCTAAGCATTTGAGTAAATTCTTCTATTTGAGACTGTTGTAATGTTACCATATCTCATAATTATTAAGCCTTTTAGTCACTTTCCTTCAATCTTTAATTCAGTAATTCCTAAAGTTCTTAGAACTCTCTGTTAAGAAGAATTTTCTTTTCTGACTAAATATTTTTTTGCTCTTAACTATTTTCTTTCTCTTCTTTAATCACCTGCAAGCTTCCTGTACTTGAAGTATGAACATACTTAGTAACTAAATTAAACATTCAGATTCAGATCTATTTTAAACTTGGCTTGCTCTACATCTTAGTGCAGTTCATCACCAGAACTTACATTTTAGATATGAATTTAATAACTCCTTAAATTGCTTCCATTGCTTATTTCGCTTCTTTTAATTTTGTTATAAACTTAGGTATTTCCGTGATTTATAATATATCAAATGACTATTTCAATAAATCTCTACAAAAAGTAGAAGATAACTCTAGTGTTTTTTGTTTTACCTTACGATTATTTTCTCCTTTCGCTACTTATTTTTTATCTTTTTCCAATTTTATAAGACTTGAAGTAGTGTGTACTTACTCTAAGGGAAAGATCTCTGCTTCTTGCTTTATTTGTTAGGAATTAAGGTTATCAACGCTATTCAAAGTTTGACTCCATAACTTATCATAATTACTATCTGAACTACTTTGAACTTTTTCTTCCTTTTAATGAAGTTTTTCAAAACGCGTAATTTTATCCGATAACTATTAGTTGAGATATTCCAGCTTTTAGATATCCACATCCTATTCTTCAATCCTTATTTTTAACTACTAAATCTTCTATTTACTTTGAACTAAATCTTCTTATGATGTTTATTTTTAAACCTTAAATTGTTACTTTAACTAAGTCTTCTATTTCTCATTGTTTAAAGTTAAACTTTCAGTCTCATTAAAAAGAGTACTATTTTTACTAAATAGCTCTTCATTCTCTGCTTTGAGATCTTTAATTTAATGCTTTAGTTCAGAGTTCTGTTTCTAAGCGTTTATGATTTAGGTTTAGTATTTTTCCATTTTCTTTTGAAGCTTTTGAATTTAAACTTCCTTCTTCTCGAAGTTTTCTTTGAATTCTTGTATTTGTAACTCGTTAAGTTAATAAATTCTGTTATTCTCTTTGAGCGTTTTTTATAGCTATTTCTGTTCAGCACTTTCACTCTCAAGTCTTTCTGTTAGATCTTGAATTTAATTCTGGTATTTTTCAATCAAATCCTTGAATTACTATATCTCTTCTTCATTATTCTATAAGAGGTTTTGCTTATTCGAAGATATAGACTTCATGCTGCTTTCTAGGCTTCCTATTTAATCTTGAAGTTGATGCTAAGAGTTCTTGTAATAATAAATATCCTGCTTCATTAGTTTTTTCTCGTTTTCCTAAAATGAAAAATTACACATAGCTTCTTCTCATATTCTACCTGCTTTACCTGCTATTTCAACTCTTATATCTGCTGCTATAGACTCTTTTCTGAGTTTTATTTCTCTTTTTCTAGTTCCTTTATATTTAACTCCTTTGAAACGCTTTCTTAAGAGTATGATTTGATTTAGTTTTAGAGTTAGATATTGCTTTACTATAGCTAGCTTATTTAGCTTTTTAACTCATTAGTTAATTTCTCAGTTGTTTCTAGCTAATACTACAGCTAGCTTATTCTATCGTCTTTTTCCTTTTTAACGTTTTCCAATTAAAACTAAGCTTCTTATAAGCTTTTGCAAAGGCTATTTTATAGAGTAGACAGTTAGTTTATCACTAAGTCCTTTTTATCTAACTTATCTTATAACTAATTCAGTTTGGTCAATCTATTCGATACTGAAAAGCATTGCTACACATTATGAGGCTAGATTGACTCTTCATTCTACTGTGATTAGATTTCATCATATGACAGTAATGAAATATTACGAACTTTATGCTTCTAGTCTTTATGGTAGCCTTTATCTTGACTCATATCTTGCTGATAATTCTATAATGGAGATGCTTTTTGTTACCTTTGTTGCATCTTATCGATATACTATTAATAGTCCTGTATTTTCATAAAAGAGTTTTGCGTTTCTTAATCTCTAACTATCGTTTCATCAATCTTCGAGCTCTTTTAACTGCTCCTCCCCGTTTTTTAATTCCCCTAGCCAAGCATAAGATTAATTTGCTCAGACTCTTGCTTCAAATATTGAATAGGTAGTTTAAATATATCAATAGACTAGGTAGAGTTGATAGAAGAAAGCGCATTGCTCATCTATCCTAGATGCTTACTTATGTTCATAATTTGATTTTCTATTTTATCCTCTTGCATTTTAATCAAATAGATGAATTTAGAAATTTACTACTGAGATTAAAATACCTTTACTCATTATTTTTAAGGTAGCACTCTAACTACTAACAAATAGCTTATATATCTTAGTTAATTCTATAGAGCTTAATGAAGATGCTTATATGAATTAGTTGCAAACTACTTTTGAATTTCAATGAGTTAATTACTTGTCAACTCCTTATCGTATTTCTCTACTTAAAGTAAAGTAAGCCCACTGCTTGAAGTTAATCAGTCTTAATTTAAGAATCCTACTTATAAGCTACATATTCAAATCTTCTATTATCCCTCTTATTGAGGTTTCCACTATTTACTTATGCTTTTTCTTACCTAAATACTAGTATTTCTGTCTTTCATTACATACTATTACCTTTCTTCTATACTAACAACTGCTAAGTTGCAATATTATGATTCTCTCTAAGTAATCTCTGTGATTAAAATAAGCTTTAGGTATCTGATTGATGAATAAGAGGATGAAGTATAAAATAACTTAGCAGTTCTAGTTTGTTAAAGGAATGATTTAATAAAAGTAAATAAAAGCTAAAAAGAGAAGAAAGTTAAAAGAATAAGAGTATCAGCTTTAGACGCTAGAGATATTTGCAAGCTTAGTTTTTTCCTTATTTTATTTAGTTTTTTAATGTAAGTGCTATTATTATAAATTAACCATTTTAAATACTGAATATACTTTATCTATTATGTAGCATTGGAAATATATTTTAAAGCTATTTTTAAAGGAAAGTATCAAATAATAAAATAACTTCTTATCTTTCTAACTTACCATTTTAAGGTAATTTCTTTATTTGCTACTCTTATAATTTTTGATATTATTCAAGTGATTTCACTAAGGAAAAGATAAAGAATTAGTAAAGAAGAATTGTAATAGTTTGCTATAACAGTTTAATTAAATTATGCTCCAGTTTTATACTTTCGCTGTAAATACTCTATGCATAGGTCACAATTTTAACTTTAAGTTATAAAGATAGAAATAGTTTACACTATAAATAGTTCGTTTAAGAAAGAAAGGAAGAAACTTATGCTCTAGACTTTCTATTTCTTACATATTATGAACAAGTCTTTCATAATATGCTGCTAACAATACCCAAGAAATCTCTACTTTAGATTTCAAAACCAAATTTCAATAAAAAGGAGAGTTCTATTCATATTAAACCTAATAAAAGGTCTATATCATAAGTATCTCTTATCAAAAATATGAAGACTAAAGCTAACTATTTATTTATAACTTATTATAAGCACTAAGTGATTATAAATCCAAGTGATATAATAAAATCCAATTACAAATCTTACAAATTAAAATCTTTATTTATTTCTATAATACCTTTATCTCCTATTTTTTGGATATTATAGGAAGTATATATTTACTTAATTACTTTTCTTCTCTTAAAAGAGGAATACCAAAATAAAGTAAAATTACTTTGTTCCTTTTAAAAATCTAGCTAACTTTTTAGATTTCTATCCCTCTAGTAACATTATAAGATTATATTTAGAGACTTGCTTTATAATATGAAAGGCTTATCTTTTGAATGTAAGCAGTCTTATTTGTAGGTTAATGCTTAATGATTGTTTTCTTTTTTTTAGTTCCTTATTTGAAAATGAAGATTAAAATAGCTTAGAGTAAAAGCAAAGTTTCTAAAATATTTATAATTATCTCTTTGGAAAGCTTTAGGATTTTTAAACTTTCACCGCTTACTCTGTACTATCATTTAATGGATATAGATATTCTGCTGATTATTTATATAACTTGACCATTATGAGTAGTGAAGGCATAATAATAAGCTTAGAATCCTTATAAAGCATGATAATCTTATGTTGCCAGTTCTAGGATCTCACTAGTGACTTCTCTAAAGTTTAGATACAAATAGGCATTTTAAATTTTGGTAAATCTTATTTATCCATTATAAAGAATTTAGACTTAGCAAGTAAATAATTAAGCTAAGCTTTTGAAGTTAATAAAGGTATTAGATAAAACTAGTAACTTTAGTAAATAACTAT
Organism: Loxodes magnus; assembly: GCA_946699065.1. Lineage (NCBI taxonomy): Eukaryota > Ciliophora > Karyorelictea > Loxodida > Loxodidae > Loxodes > Loxodes magnus. Next base: position 252,750 of record CAMPDV010000008.1, on the reverse strand, counting down.
GCTAATTATAAATAAACTAGCTTCTAGTTGATCCTAATCATTAATAAATATGATAATAGTAAAGGGATTATTCTAATCAGTGTTTTTATTTGAACACTGCTTAATGTCAGTATAAAGACTCTATAAAGTTAGATGTATAATGAAATGTATTACTAGATAAGTAGTTATATATCAAGCTATTAAACTGCTTATATGCAAATAGTTTTATGTAAAGAGATTTATTCAATAGTTTGGTAAAACTAACTTGATCTAGTGGAAGAGAAGGGATTTAGTTATGTCTTATTAAAAGACTAATAGAATATGATGCAACTAGAGAGAATTTTTGGTTTAAAGCTTGCTAGAAATAAAGCATAATAATTAAATTTTAGTACTTATAATACTTAATTTATGTAAGTACCATACTATTTATCTAAACTTATTATATGCTATTCATTATTAAATAGTCTATCATAATATACTAATTTTACTTATAGATGATAGAAACCATTTCTATTTTAAGAAGCATGCTTAATTCTATCAAACACTGGAATAATTTAAACACACCATATTACATTAACTTTGATAAACTCAATTTACAGTGCAAGTTATTAATTTAAACAGAAAGGCTTATAATAAAGATGGAGACATGCTATAAAGAAGAGTTTCCTATTGTTTCTACTAGAAATCCTTTATGACTAGCTAAGATCAATAGTTTTAAAAGAGCTGATTTGATATAAGTTAACTGTAGCAATGTTATTAGATATGTTCCTATTTACTTCTTCGATGGTTATGAGTGTATAAGAGATTATTGAAATTTATCTTCAATAAGATATTTGGATAGAAAACTGTAGTAGGAAATATTTGAAGTAATACAAATAAATAAGTTTGCCTAAACTCTTTTTGCTTATGACAAGATGCTACTGGATTGTCTAAAGATCTAAAATAACTAAGATAGAGAAGTAATTTAAAATTAGCATTACTAACTAAATTATTTCCTTCTAGTGAATGTTTGGTAAAAAGCAGATATTTTTAGAAAGTTTAATCTACCAATGCCTCGGATGTCACTAAAAGTACGACATTTATAAGATTATCGAAAGACTTGATTAAAATTCCAGAATTATGATAAAGAATCTTAATAAACTAAATGATAGCACTTTTTACTGCTGAAGTTTAGATTGCATTTTACCAAAAGAAATGATAAAATTAATAACCTTCTTTCTAAACTGTAAAGAAATATCTAAACTACGATAAACTAGTAAGAAGTATTATAATATGAGATATACAGATTTTGCTTATTTAAACAATAAATTAAGCTAAGAATACTAATTTTCATTAGATAAAATGTTTAATAAAGAATCTAGTTTGATATTTGAATAAGCTTCTAGGAAGCTTCTTAAAATGATCCCTTTTACAATTTATATTGATATTGATAATTTATAAAACTCCAATAGCAACAAAGAATAGCTTATTCATAATTATCAGACTCAAGATTTTAACATTATACTTCAATAATATCTTGATAAACCTCTGAAGCTTGAAAAGTTAACAATTCTAGAACAAATTTACCTCATTAGCTTAGTTGTTCTGTAAATCTTATCAAGTTTCATCAAAGTGATTCCTATTAGAAGAAGTATATTTCTTAATGAAATCAAGAGACAAATTATTATCATAGGAACATTTAAAGGGATAGATATGATTTATAATAATATAGGCTTGCTTATTAACTTAAACTATTTAAATCTGAAAGGTAATTTTAAAGGAAATTTCCTTTTATCTTGTAGTAACATGAAAATAAAAACTCTCAAGCTATATAGCAGTTCCTTGAAGACTTAAAATTAACTACCTAGAAAGAAACGGGAATAAAGTGGAATATTTAGCTTTATATTAGATGGAAGATAAGCATACTGAATAAGTTCTCAACCTTTGTCCTAATCTAAAAGGTTTGAAGATCACAAAGGCAAATAAAATAAGGAAGGAATTTTAAAACAAGTTATCTTCTTCCTAAATATTCTTTTAAAAGCTTTCTCTTACTAACGCTGCTTAAGTAAAAAGTTCAATAAGAAACTTTTTGAGAAGTTTATAGATTTAGCAGCTTTAGATTTTTGAACTAATGTGATGTGGTATAGATAACGAGGTAGTTTAGCTAATATGTATCATCTGTTAGAACCTAAAAAGTCTAAACTTGTGTGGAAGTAAGCTGTAACTAATTAGAGGATTCAACATATTATAATGAATTCGAAGCTAAAAGCACTTAACATTGAATAAATCAATAAAGTAAGCAACAAAGTTTTTTACTTGGAAACTACATCAACAATTATAAATTCATTCTTTAAAGAGCTAAGAGATTTATTTATCAGCCTTAATCAAACAATTGACAATAAATCCGTAATAAATTTAAAAGCATAGCTATATAATACGATAGTACATGTAAACGTTCATAGAAAGCATTTATATTTTGAGTATGAATGAAATGACTTTTACAGAATATGAGGACTATAAATATTTAGCCAATTAATTTTTTTAATTCATCGAACTATTAAATCATTTTAAAGTACTTCCTTTTGATTCAAAGTATCTTGAATGCTTAATCACTGCTAAAATAGATAGAAATAAATAATAATCTTATCAATTTTAATATAAAGCAATTTGCTTTAATCAGTACTAGCAAATTTAATTTTAGCCATTTTTTCTGATTCTTCTAATAATAGCTAAGAAGAGACAAGTAAGTAAAAAAATACTTCAAACAGAATATTATTTTATGAAGAGTCTTTTTACATTAGACTACCATAGTAAATTAGTTTAGATGCACTTAAATTTATAATAAAATTTTTAAATTCCTAAATATTAATTTCATTTCTGTCATTCTAAACTTTATTGAGCAAGATCATTTCAACGTATTATAATTTTGTAAAAATGCTTAGCTCACAGCGCTACTATTAAATGAAGCAAATGTATTTTAAAATAAACGTTTTCTAGATTATTTGACTATAGTATTCAATAAACTAATCCATTTTTTCTTAGTTCTTTTTATTTAGTCTGTAAGAACTGTATAATAGACATATATATATTAACAATTAAGAATTAGAAGTATAATAAACACGTATTGAAGTAAGAGTACTGTTATTAATACTGCTAGATTTGAGATTTTAGTGCTTTATTTATTTAAAATTCTCTGATTAAAAATAAATTTTTATTGGCGTTAATTTTATCAATCTATATTCATTAGAAAAATAAAGCTCAACATTAAAACTACAGAGGCTAAGCTTATTATAGTTATAAGAGTATTAAAAAGTTTATAACCAAAGTAAGATGAAGATTGAGACTTGAAGCTTTTATAGAAAAGAGTGAAGAAGAATTTAGAGCGAAGGCATTAAAATTAAATCTTTAAGCTTTTATTGATATTGATACTCATTCAATCTATTGGTTAGGCATGCTATTTTATAACTATGTATCTTAATTTATACTATATACTAGTTATGCAGCATTGGGCTATATGGCTTAAAATTTACAAAGATCAATGTTTTATATATTTGAGAATATCTAAATCTTTATACTCTTACCATTTACTTATTAATTATATTTTTTCTTCTAAAGATTGTTAAAATAGCTTGCTTTAAGTCTGATATCAGAAGTAAGTTTAAAGAGATATAAGAAATAATAAAATTAATAAGAGTAAAGCAGTTAAAGGAGGTAATAGTTTGATAGAATCTCCTAATTGAAAGGTAAATAGAAAAAATAGCGTGGATGGATAGAATTAATTAATTAGCTCTATAGAAAAGTCAAGCGTCACAGCTGAAATAGCTTATGCCTCTTAATTTGTCATCCTATTGATTATCATTTTACTTCTAAAGTTACAGTTGGTACTATAGCATAATTTGAATCTTATACTGCTCATCTTGAATGTTTTAATAGTATTATTCCTGCTTTATAAATTCAGTGCATTGTATCTTTTTGGAAGTATCTTTCTAAGGACTATTTGATATTCTTTTAGTTTTAAGTGTGCATTGGTCTTCAATTTCCATAACAGTATTTTTAAAGTAAATAGCCAAATTTATTTCTCTATTTAAATTTATTTTGAAATTTTTAAGTTAAACTTAAGTTATTTCTTATTCCTTTTGCTCATATGATCGTTATATCTCATTACTCTAACCCCTCATTTTAACTTCAGTTTAGGAGCTGAATAACTTTGAAAAATGGTATGAAGATTTTGACTAGCTGCTTTATGATCTATTTAGCTTTTCATAAAATGGGTGTTATCTTCTTATAGTTTAAAAAGAAGTAAGAACTTCAAATATATAATATAAAGATTAATCATTATAGTAAAGTAGTCTTCATTAACCATCATTGATATTTTAACTTCCTTTGCTCTTTTCTAATTCTAATTATTGCACCTAAATAGTTTCATTTAGAAGTATACAAATCAAGCATCTTATCTTATAAATTTTAAGAAGGATCTTAAACAGATAGGAAGGGTATGGGCAAAGCGTTTTAGTATGTAGAAAATAGCTAGACTAGGTATTTTGTATTTTCAAATTAATATCCATTGAAAGATTTAATTTCCATCAGTTATTATACATAATCGCTGATGGAAATCATATGGTATTTAAGTTTGAAACTTACCTGCAAAATCTGAAGCAAATTAATTAATAAACCTAATAAATATTCTTATAACTGTATCAAACTACTTACCTTTAAGATAGATTAATGAGTAAAAATTGAAGTTAGTTAGATATACTATGATATAGGTACTAAATTAGAGTATATACATAGTTTTAAACATAAATAGAACAAAGAAATTCATTAATTATCGTATGTCTTCGTAAACACTTTTTCTTTCGACTTTGATTTGAAAAAATCGACTTTTGTTTTTTCATTTCTAGTCGTTAAGGGAACTTTTACATGAGGCATGGATAATTCAGTAGCTTCTTTAAGATTTTTTATAAGGGCAGGTCCGTGTATACCTCTTGATGAAATATTCAGTTTTTTCTTGGCTTCATATGTTCTCCTTTTACGATTTCCATATGAAAGTCTCTTTGATGAATCATTATTTGCTGTTGTTGATCGAGTTTCATTAATTTTAGATCTGAGTTTCATAAATTCATCTTCATAACTTCCTATTTCTTATAGCATTTTTCTTCGGAAAGGTTAATAGCATTCTTCTGGACTCGCTGATCTATGAATATCTTACTATTTGCCAGACATTAATTATTTCTTAATTTTTGCATGCATAGTAGATTTACTTTTTTGCATCCTTCTTTCAGTAAGATAAAACTAGGGATCTTCTTCTCATTATTCCTTCATAGTAGACTATTTTTTGAAAAGTGTTACTTAACTTTCGTTACCGACAGTTATTTCATCTACCCTAAAGCTATTTTCTGTCCTAATCATATAGGGGCCATCCCTTTACGATTTCTGAATAAAGTCAATACAGTTCGTTACTTTTCTCTTATAGTCTTATTTTTACTACTCAGATATCTAAATATTTTGTAACTTATTTTCATTGCTAATTTATGAAATCTTTGAAAGAACATTTTCTAACTATTCTTGTGAAAAGTTACTTTTGTAGTCCTTTAAATCTATATAAGTACTTACATTAGTTGTTTACCATGTGGATCTTACAGAGTAGAATGTTCAAAGTGTTTATTGAGGACTCTATCTTCACCTGCTTTCCCTAATCTATCTATTTTTATGGTAAGAGCATTTCTGCCTTCTCAAATGAAGTAACTGCATCTTTGTTCATAGATAAGAATGTTTTAAGCTTAGAAAAGCTGAGATTAATATCAAATGAATTTACTTTCTTACTGAACTTGTCAGCATAATCGTATTTATTAGGGAAATGCTCCAAAAATATTTTTTTGATCTCTTAATAAGATTCTTCCTTATTAAGCTCAATAAAGCTTTTACTATCATCATATGTGTTATCGGAGTTGAGTGATTTTAGGCTTTTAAGTTCTAGTAACACTTCTTCACTTTTATCTATAATCTTGATTATTTCATTAGGATGCTAGCCTAAAATATCCTTTATTTGCTGCAATACTTTTATCATTCAATCTAATATATGAACAGACTATGAGTAAGTAGTGTTAATTCTTTTTTCAGTAATTTAGATTATTTCTTCTTACCCAGACACATCTTTGTTTTCTTCTAGTCAGATTCTCAATTGATTGAAAGTAGTATGGGGTTTTTCCTTTTTAAGGGTTTTGCTTGGTACTTATTTTAAAAGAAATGAAGATCGAACTGTACTTCTACTTTATAACTGAGTCATCTTCAGCGAATCTTGATTACCTGTCTATATCTAATTCTAAATTTTCTATAGACCTAATAAGTCTTGTCTCAACTAAATAATATACTGCAAGTTTTCTTAATGCTTATTACTCAAGGAGACAAATGTAACTTACTACTCAAAAAATTTGTCTATTATTTGGTTGACATTTCCAACCAACTTCATATCTTCGTTCTTCTGAGTATTTCACACAACATTGTCTTAAATTTCGTTTTCTTAAGTTACGAAAGTATACAACTTTTCCAAAGAGCTCTTAATTTTACCAAACATTGCTTGCTTTTGTTATTCCTCTGTACTTAGCTTAATATGTTCGATAACAGTTTATTTAAATGCACTCTTGAGGTTTTTTCTTACTTCTTCCTGCTACTTTATCTTTTGATCTTGTTCAGATCTTATTTGAACCATTTTAATCAATTCCTGTCTATTATGCTCTCTCCTCTCTGCAAGCATATCCACTTTTTACTGATATCTCTCTATTTAGCTGTAAAGAGACTTTTTAGTCATACTTAATAGATTTCTTTTCACTACCTAGCTATTTTAGGCAATTTTTCCAACTCTGCACAACTGTCTATGTTTTTCTCTTACTCTAGAAGTGAGTTAAGATATTTAATCAAGCCTTTCTTTTAAGACAATTCTTTACTACTTTAGGTTGTATATTTTGTTATGGTTAACGAGTATCGTATCTTCCTCTATTGCTATCTTCTGCTCCATGATTTACAACTGAGTTTCAAAATGACTCAAATCAACTGTCTTTTCCTTAATCTAGACATTCTAAATCTACTCGAACTATTTCTATACGCTATACAAAGATATCCTCTACTAGGCTGTTTGAGCCTTCAGCTGATCTAACTATCTTTTGAGTTAGCTTTCTAGGGTAATATTTTCTTCCCCAAATCATCTAGCAGTTTTATTTTAAGCTCGCAAAAAATCGGTAGACAGATGCTTATAAGTTTCTCGTTCATTTTCAGTTAAGTTAGGTTCTTCTGTAGATCTTAGCTTTAATGATGGAACTGTCATAATATTTAAACACTTTTATATATATTATCTTACTATTTTACCTTACATCTCTAACAAATATCCTTCTCCTTTGTCTTATTAGATAACTTAACTGGCTTGCTAGATAAGGTAAGTGCTTGATAATCTGGACAGAATTAATAGAGCTTAGACATTAAGTAAGGAAAGGTATAAAAAGGGACTAATAAAGGAGCAAGAAGCAAAGTGAGTAGATTAATTACGAAAGTAGCTCAAAATGAGTGTAATAAGATTAGAAGTAGATTAAGGTTAATATACCATAAGGATTTTAGGTAAAGCTAGAAAATAGTCTTTATTAAAAATGGTAGAAAGAGTATTTTATGTTAACAAATAAGGGAATTCTAAGTGATAGTCTACTATCAATTACAAGGATTATAATAGATATAAACCTAAGTAAAGTTAATTATATTTAGTATTCTAACTTAAAATAAACAGGATATATAGAGTAAGATAAGAAGTAGAAGGTATGCTTGTAGAGTGATCTAAAGAAAGAGAAGTACATTCAATAATAATCAATTATATATTATAGAAAAATTAAGTTAAATATAGTGGAAAATAATTTAGTAATCAAATGAAAGCAAATTTAAGTCTATTTTTCATATCTTATATCTATAGAAATAAGTTTATATAAAAAAGGCTCAACAATGAGCTATAAGATATTCGATAGTTAAATTACTAGTAATAAAGTAAATTTCAAATAACTTGCAGTTAAGAGGTAAATAACAATTTGTAAAGTAATGGGAGCAATCATCGTGAGGATTAGTCAAGTATCCATTTATATTAGTAAACTCTCTCTTAAGTTTGGTATTTCTATAAGTTATATTCTTAAAGGAGGTAGTTTGCATTATTTTCAAATAGCAAAAGCAAAAGTAAAATTACCTTTATTTTAGTTAAATTGAACTGAAATGCAATCTAATAAGGAAATTAAAGTTAGAATTGTGACTGATTTCGCATGTCCCTGGTGCTATGTGGGATTCAAGAGGTATCATAATGCAATCGATGCTTTTAGATTAAAAAACCCATAGATTGCTATAAAAAATACATACCATCCTTATATGATTGATCCATAAACTAAGAGTGATGGAGAGGAATATTTAGCTTATAATAGAAGAAGATGGGGAGGTGATGGATGGGCATAATCAATGAAGAGTGAAGCAAAATCAGATGGATGCACTTTTAAAAGTTGGAAAATATGGCCAAACACACTCATTCCTCACTAACTATTACTCTATGGAACATAATTTGAAAAATAGGATGATATCGAAAAAGTACTTCTTCGTATGTGTTATGAGGATGGAAAAAATATAAGTCTATTAGAAACTGTCCTCGAAGCAGCATCTGAGGTTGGCTTGAGAGAAGGAGCGTAAAATTACGTAGGAACCGAATAAGGAAGGAAAGACGTTATTAAGAGAGACAGAGAGGCAAAGAACCAAAGCATAGATGGAGTGCCATATTTTATAATTACTCTTCCAAATGGCGAAGAAGTAAATTTATCAGGAGCTCAAGAAACGGAAACGTTCCTAAAGGTATTCGAATACGCCTGTCAAGTTTGATAGCATTAATATTCTATTGAATTTTAAAAGTATCTTAAATGATTTAGCTAAATCAATAGTTTTTAAAAAGCATTTTGGTAAATATTAATATTAAAATATAATTGCACTTTTCCAAAAATGGGAGGAATGTTTAACTCATGTATGAAAACAAATCAAATAGAGGAAGAAGCAGATTAAGCGGTAAAGGAACTTGAAAAATAAGTACCTAAATCACATTTATAGGAAAGAACTCAAGAAACAGAAGCTTAATAATTAAATTTTGAGTAAAACTTGACTGAGAAGATTCTTTTAGTTGACTTCGAGTTTTTTTTATTTCAAAAGAAAGAATTAATTGATGGGTTTTACCATGTACTTCATATGCTAGAATACGATCAAGGAACTGTTCCAATCGATTTGAATATTGCAAAGTAGTTTGCTTCGGAGGTTTGCATCAGATATTTTGACAATCCTTATCATAATTTTAATCACGGGTTTTCGGTATTTCAATGGACCTTCGCTATACAGCATAATTATGGTATTTTTATGCCTTTAATTTCTAAGGATTAGTTCTTAGCACATTTGATAAGCTGCTTAGCGCATGACGTGGAACATCCAGGAGTAAATAACGCTTTCTTAATAGCTTAATAGCACGAACTTGCCAAAAGGTATAACGATGTTTCGGTTCTAGAGAATCATCATGGTGCTGTCCTTTTTCAGCTTTTAAGTTAACCAAGAACAAATTTATTGCAACCCTATGAAGCTAACATGTAAAAGGACCTAAGAAAATAGATGATTCAATCCATATTAGCAACTGACATGGCTAGACATTTTCAAGTGCTTGAAAACTTCTAGAAGCTGAATAAAGATTATACATAACCTTAGTCCAAACAATCATTTCTAGACTTTATGCTTCACATAGCTGACATAAGTAATCCAACTCAAACTTGAGATGTATATAAAAAATGAGCATTAATGGTGATAAAGGAGTTTACATTGTAGACAGAAAAGGAAGCTATGATTGGTATTCCAGTGACGGTATTCATGGCAATAGGAGATGATCTACAAAAAATAAAGAAGAGCTAAATAGGTTTCATTGGTATTTTTCTTTTATTCTTTCAGATAATTTCATAGGCCCCACTTTCAAAGTTGTGGTAGAAGCATTTCCAGTTCTAAACTTTACCATAGTTAATTTAAATGAAAACAAAAAGAAATGGGAAGAGGCTAAAGAAGTATGAGATTTTATATTATTATTTAATAGATAAATTTTACCTCTAGTTTTAAAACCCCCAGACATATCTCAAGCTTTATGTTCTTATTCCTGATTTATTTTATAACATCACAGCTAATATTAGTATACTCTTCATCGTATAGTCAATATAGGGCTTAACTAGCAAATTTAGTAACTATAAGATAGTAAATTAGGCCTAAATAGCAAAGCTTCTATATTTAATCTTTCACTTTACAAACCAACTTTTTAAATATTATTGCTTAATTTGGCTATACCTACTAACTTATAGATGGAATACTGACTCACTAAAAAAGGTATTCCGATAGTTTGAAATGTAATGAAAAAGGCATTTTAAAGGATTAATAAAATAAGGTTTAATAAGGTAGTTTCCAGTTTTACATCTAAAGGAGTAAAGTTAAAGATGAGTTTAAAGATAGGAGAATTAAGCATTATGATTGAAGATGTACTGTAAATTTGATTACTAGTAAATTAAAATAGGCTATTAAACTTTAAATAGCCATTTGTAGCTGCTTACGAGTTTTTTGTTATAATATGTTAGTTTTAATATTCATACTGGCCTTTTTAAGCACTTCGCTTTCGGACAAATGCGCTGTTTCTCAAAAGTCTGACTGTGGTTATGTAGGAATTAATCAGCAGTAGTGTGAGGCAAAAGGATGCTGCTGGAGACCCACATCTTCCTAATAAGATTAAGTAGGAGACTCCACTGATTTCTTACCCATTTAGGGAGATCCTTGGTGTTACTATGCTTCTGCTTCAAACTGTGATTAGATAAAACTTACTGCTAGTAGTCCTGGCTTTACTCCAGAAATAAGGAATGCGATGTATATCAATTTTGAAAAAAATTTGAACATATCAGGTAAAGGTGGTGTAGCAGCAGCTATGGATAATGATATGGGCTATTTTTAGCATTGGATACGTGATGCTGCTATTAGCATGAGGATATTTATGCACATCAACGAACATGTTCTGCACAAGATCAAGCCATTTATGGAAAGTTATGTTTCGTTTGTTCTAAAAATATAAGCTTAGAAAGATCCTAATGGTTAAGATATTAGAACTGAACCAAAATTCAATCTTCCTGAGGGTGATTGCTTTACTGGAGGTTGGTGCAGGCCATAAACAGATGGACCTGCTCTTACAGCTGCTACTTTAATTATTTATGCTAATACTCTACTTGACGAAGGTGAGAGTGATTATGTTAAAAAATATCTTTGGACATCAGATGGAAGTTATAATGGTGGCGCAATAAGATATGACTTAGCGTGGGTAGTAAATAATTGGCGAGATAATTCATGCGATCTTTGGGAAGAAGTCTAATCAACTGATTTCTTCTGGAATAGAATGGCCTTTGCATTCACCTTATCGAATGCTAAAGATTTCGCAGTTAGAATGGGTGATTTCTAGGCTGCAACTTAATATTAAAACACTTATGACGCTATTAAAAGCGAAATTCCTAAACACTGGAATGGCCAATTTATATAAGAATCTACAAATAGATAGAAAGATGGATCTGTAACTGATGCAATAGCCAGATTTGACGGAATGTTCGATCCAACTGATGCAAAAGTTGCTAGCACAATCAGAGTCTTGAATAACCAATTTTGCAACTAATTCCCAATTAACTAAAAGGATAATGCCGCTGGAATACCAGGAGTTCTATATGGAAGATATGAGGGAGATACTTACTAAGGAGGAAATCCTTGGTAATTGCTATCTGCTGCTGTAGCTGAATTGTTCTATTAAGGAGCTTAAGTTATTATATAAAAGAATAGCATAGACTCTGTCTCACCCGTATGGCATGAAATGTTAGAACTTCAAAACCCAACTAGACTTGAACTTGCTAAAGCTTAGATTGCAGCAGGTGATGCTATTATGACTAGAATTTACGAGCATGTGAAAAATGACAAGGGAATCATTTACGAGCAAATAGACAAAAACGAAGGATATCAAAGATCAGCTAGAGGATTGACATGGAGCTATACTTGTATTTTGTGCTCTCTTCATGAAAGAGATGCTGCATTAAACATGTTGGCTTAGTAGCTATAGTGATAATTACGTTAGAAATTAATTTAAATCAATTTTACTTCATTAAAGTAATCATTAATCCACCTCAATCTTCAATTTAACGTACTCAGAAATCAAATTTAAGTCCTTTAATTTTCCTTTCTGAATATTCCGAAATTCTATGAGATTTTGTAATTTAGACATTAAATCTTAAGGTTTTAGCAAAAGGGAGAAATAGAGACTATTTAAACTAATAACTAATTCAAAGTAAAAAAGAGAAGAAGTCTGTTTTATATAGTTAATGCATAAAGTAAAAGCTCTTGATACAAAATCACTATATTTATGCTAAGTTTACGGCACTATTAATATACTATCTCTTTAAAGTCACAAAACGATATTTATTAGCCATGACTTAAAGAAGATTTGAAATAGTCTTAGAGTTAAGCTAAAAAGCACTTTAGTATTATTAAGATCTAGCTGCATTAGCAAAGGTACAAAATTAAACTACATATAGTAAGGGAAAATTAAAGGATTACTCAAATAAAAGATTTATAAGGCTCTATAGATAAAAGATATATTAGAGATTAAATATAGTAAGATTATAAAACGTTCAACACTTGCTTTATTATAACTTATCTTGACAAACTATTAGTTATCAACAAAGATACCTACTTTTGCTAGCTATTTATACAGTAAATATCAATAGTAATATATCAGTATTATGGTATCTGGCATTCTAGCATTTTTATATTTGTAAACTAGTGTGAAATCATCACTTAACTAAAGAAATACAAGCTGTTGTGTTTTATTATTAATGATAGTATGAAAAAAGTACTTGCATACCTAAAAGTAAGAGATTGGACATCTATTATGCCAAATTATTATAATTCTTAGGCTTAATAATTATAGCTTGGTCAGTATTTTCATTATGCAAATTATCATTTACTGATATTAATTTCAGTTCCAGACAGTAAAGTTGAAGGCTAATTTTTATATTATTTGCTTTAGTTGAATCTTAAATTAAAAAAGTTGCTTTTCTTTGATTGCTAATTTTATATTTGAGGGATAAATATAAATTTGAAAGGTTAAATTTGTAGTTGTTATAGCAACTCAAGAAACATTAATATAAGCTGATAAGCTATAGAAGGTATAAGGGAAGTTAATTTTTCAGCAAACGAATAAAAATAGAATTCGAGAAAGATTGTGGTAGTCAGTTACCAAATAGGTACTAAGATGAACTTTATTTATAAGTAAATTATGAACACATTTCATTACAGGAACAATTGAAAAGTAATTTCATTTTATAAAATCGAGAAAATTAAAATTGTTCAAAAGTAAAAGTTAAGTTTTAAAATGAAAGTCGAAAGTATAAAAATAGATAATATTTTAGAACTACAGAAAGTGATATAAAAATAAATAAGCTTGAAAGTTTAAATATCATATTAGTCTTTTTTTAACATGCTATAAAAAGTATAAGGGCACATGCTATCATGCTAAATTAATCAAATTAATAATAGGAAGAGTTTGGATAGCATTTGATGAAAATTTAATCTTACTTTGGTGATAAATTTGAAAACTCTTATATCTTATTATCTTCCATCGAAAGAAATAGTATTAATAAGGAAAAATCCTAAATAAATGATCAAAGCAGTGAAATATATTAGAGCCATTTTTAGATGCTTTAAGTGTTAATATAAATGAAGGAATAGTTCATTTCATAGTGAGCACTCAATTAGTTTATAAACTATATTTCTATTCATATTCTGCTTATTATAGCTTAAGCCTACATTTAATCTAAAAATAGAGAATGAATAAGATACTCATAACTATTATATATTCAATCTATAATGAGAAGGGTAAAAATATAGTGATAGTTATACCTATATGATAATGAGGTAACATGCTAACTAGTTTTAGAATAGAAAGCATGATTTGCAGTTCAAAGAAATTGCTTGAAAATAAAGCAAGAGAAATAATAGCGAAGGAAGATATAGGAGAGTATTTAGTATTATAGTAGTTCCATTAAAGTTTATAAAATATATCATTATATAATTTAAATTAAAAGAATGAACCAAGAATAAGACGCTGAGCTTCAATATCCTCAAACTACAAAAGAAAGATCAATGAAATTGGAAATTAGAGGATAAAAAAAGGCGCTAGAATTGTAAAATTAAAAGCTCTTTGAATAGGACCAAAATATTGATTGAGGAACTAGAAAGTTTGTGTATGCTCTTTTATGTGTTCTATCTATGATTCTTAACTATGATACAGGAGTAATTCCTGCTAGCGTTATAAAAATAGAAAGTGAAATGCATATAAACTATAAATAAATTGCTCTTATCGGTTCTCTCGTGTATCTTGGTTTATGTTTCGCTACCCCTTTCGTTTCTATTATCCTTCAGAAATATTCCCCTGCAAAAGTTTTGGCGTTTATGTAGTTTGTAAATGCTTTATTTTGCTTTATCTTTGCGAGCAGTTATAATCTTTTCATTATATACGCTGCCAGGCTTGGAATGGGATTTACATAGGCTTTCTGCGTTTGCTATTCTCCAGTTTGGGTGAACGAATTTGCTCCAATCAAAGACTAGACAAAGTGAATGGGAATCTTATAATGTTGTGCTGCAATAGGAGTGATGTTAGGATATACTGTAGCAGGAAGTCTAATAAACTTCTATGATTTTGGTGGAAATAGCACTTGGCGCTATGCTATATGGCTTTAGGGAGTTTGTAGTATGCCCTTAGTGCTTGTAATTTTGTGTATTCCTAAAGAAAACATTGATATAACAGGAGGATTAGTTAGTTCAGGTTAAAAGCCTGATTTATAAAGGAATGTAAGGATAGATTCAATACAGCCTTCTGAGTTTCATTCAATGGATTCCTAAGTTGTAATCTTATTGAAGAACAAAATTTTCTTATGCGTAACTCTAGCACTCTGTTCAATCTATTTCGCATCAACAGGAGTATAGTACTGAATCACTGCTTATTTAATAGTATGCTTAAAATCAGATCCTGTTAGTGTACTGATTGCCTTTAGTATAACAGCTATAACAAGTCCTCTTTCTGGCGCTTTGGTAGGAGCTTACATTGCTGATCACTTTGGAGGATATAAAAATGAAAATCTTCCAAGAGCTATTCAACTTTGTGTGCTGTTCGGATTATTAGGCTTTATTATAGCGATCCCTACAGGGTTTGCAAACTCTATTTTCTATGTGATGCCTTTATTATGACTACTTTTCTTTTTTGGAGGCTGCTTAGTTCCCACTGCCACTGGAATAAGCATAAATTCAATCTCTAAGGAATATTAGTCAACCAGTAGCTCGCTAAGTTAGCTAATTTTTGGAATTGGCGGATATTTTGCAGCTCCTGTAGCGTCAGCTTTTATAATGGACTCTTTCGAAAACACAGAAAAAGGATTAATCTGAGGATTTAGATTTATACTATATAGTACAGTAATAGCTCTAATCTTAGGACTAATAGCTCTATACATAACTAAAAGAAGAACTAACAGTGAAGAGTAAGATAAAGTTGCTGAGCTCGAAACTATGACTGTCCAATAGGTAAATTTAATAACTTTAGTATATGTTAGAAGTTTGGAGAAGAAAGCACGCTTATTCGTTTTGACGCTTGTCCAAAATATTTATTAATCTTAATTTTTAACCTCTTTGATAATCCTCATTTCTCATTACTCTAATATCATCAATATATCAGTGAAGCTAAATCCTCTTAGCAAAGTATTATACGGCTTTTTATTTAGGTAAAATAGTTAAAACTCTCTAGATAATATTGGTTAGGATACTTTAGTCGATTTATAATTCTCCTTATATCTAAAAGTTTTTAATAGAGGTATTAATGATAAAAATGAAAAGCAAAGGTTCAGAATATCGATGATATATCTTTGGATTATTCTCAATTATATACTACAATACTATAAGTTTCAATCCACTTTAAATTTATGGATTCTATGGTAGAAATAATCATATCAATACTTAATATGCTTTATGCTAAGATTTCTAATTTTTGAAAACAAATAAATGGAAATTGGTTAGACTGGAGTTTCTATTTTAATATTGAAAGGAAAGATAAGTATAAACTACTTGGAGATGTTAAAGGCAGTTGAATTAAGTTGTAGATCTAATAAAAATAAAAGGAACTTAATCTTGAACAATAGTTAATTAAAAGGATGTCGTAATTTAAATAGGTAAGTGATAAATCTTTGCTACTGTATAAACTTAATGTTACAGAGCTTTTATTGTATTTCTTTAAGTTGTTTACCTCTATAAATCTTAGCTTTTATAAAATTAGCAGCTATTTTACCATGTAGATATATTAAAAGAGCTAAGCTTTTTAAGCTTGAGAGCTGGTAGTTAAAGTAGAATTTATTACAAACCCTTTAAACGTAAAGTTCCATTACTTGAATATTGTCCTTTTTATGATATTCTAGATTGAGAAAATAAAGTAAAGTCTTTTATTATTTAATAGTAAGTTAATTGATATGATAGTATAAGAATTTTAATCAGGAGGACTTCTGGCAATCTGTGGCTTTTGATTCATAGTATTCTCTCTATTTACTCTATCTTTATTCTATGTAGTCTTGTTCTTTGTTCTAGTTACTGGGGATATAAATGATTCTAAACTTTAAATTTGAAGCTGAATTCATGAATTTCTAGCCTTTCTGGTTATACTCTTTATATGCTTTTGTAAGAAGAAAAATTTTACTTGGCTATTACTTGGCTTGCAACTTATCTGAGTATTCGTTGGATGCTACTAATTATGGATTTCAGATGAATGTGAACTGTGTACGAGCAATTTGACTTTTATAGTAGGTTTGCTTCTTAAATTTAGCATAGGCTATTTAATAGTCTTCCTTGTATTTATATGCATTGGACTTATAGTTGGTGGTGCTTCTGCATTTTAGTATTTGAGGATGAAAGAATAACATAATTTAGTAATTAATAACTTTCCTTAATAAACCTTCTGTTCTTATCTATTTCATACTACCTTTTGCTTGCTAACTGCTTATTCTATATTCTTTCAATTTTATTTGACACAACTATTAGATTTCATTTCTTTAAAGTTAACTCTAGATTTGAAGTTTCACCTTTGACTCGCACTATCTTAAAGAGGAAGGACAAAATATAGCTCTTCTTCATTTATCCCTTAGAGTAACTTCTATTTCCTTCCTTCTGGCTGGTATAAAGCTAATAATATGAGAGAGAATGCTATTTTCTATCAAAGAAGGCTAAGTTAATTTTAATGATATCTGCTTTTAAATACAGTCAAACTACTAGAAATTTATCCTTTAAGATAAAAACCAAATTAGCCTTAATTAGCTAGCCAAGTTACTACTCTCAGCATTCTATCAACTCTCTCTTCAATCTCAAAATCTTTAAACATCAAGTCTTTATGCTTTTAACTCATACTCTCATTATTTAATCTAACTCTTTTAGTATCGATAACTTCAAAAGGGGTCTAAAGTCTAAATACTAAAATACATCAAAAATGAAAATTGGAAGTCTTATATTTATGGTATTTATCATCGTTATCTGATTTGCTTCCCTTTTTATCATTTTCAGAAGAAACTAAAGTGGTAAAGACGCAAACTCTGATTTAAACCATATTTCTACTAAACCCGTTAAGATTGAAAAATCCACTGATGATAAGAAGATCGAGTAATAAGTAGAAATCAGGAAAGAATATTAAGGCAGTGACCTTATTTATAGAGAATCCAAAGCATATTATTCTTATGTTGATAAATAGCTTAGATCTGATACTGTAGGGAAATCGTGATCACTTGATTTTCCTGAAGTCACTTTAATGCTTTGGCTAAAAATAGATGGAAAGAATAGATAAAAAGGAACGATTTAAACTATAGCAAGTAATAATTTGTTTGGCTGTGGTGATATGCTATTACACTGGGGGTTTTCATTATATTTTAACGAACAAGAAGAATTAATATTCGAAATGGGAAGCGATAAACCTTGCTAGATGGTAAAGATAACAAAAGTGAAGTAGGATTTATATGATATAATAAGGTAGCCAGATGAGTGGAAACATTTAGCAATAAGCTTTACTGCATAAGGGCACTCGCGACCTAAAGGAGAAGTAAATGTTTATTTTAACAACAGGCTAATATTATAAAAGTATGATACCTATAGAATTGTATAAAATGGAATGTACCTAAGACTTGGAAGTTGAGTAGTGCAAAAACAAAAATACTCTCAGGGTTTTTAAGAAATTTCAGGCTTACATTTTATAGGGTGGTTTGATGATTTCTTCCTTACTGATACTTTATTAAATCAGAACGTAATAAAATAGGTTCTATCTGGAGAGGAGGTGCAACTTTTCTAAGTTTTCTTTACAAATTTCGAACAACTTTCGAATTTGAAATTTAAAAATGAATCCTTTGGAAACTAGGTAATAAAGTATGCTAAGATGCAGCGAAGAGAAAACTCATGACTAGGATTAGAAGAATATGGATATTCATAAAAAACGATGTTGGATTGAAAGCCTTCAAAGATTTACTCAATATCTCAAAAAACTGTTCTGATAGAAGCAGACAATGACAAAGGAATGATTGTATATGACGATCATAACTAACGGCTACTTAAACTTAATATAACCTCCTTCTGAGCACCTTAATATGATGACTTTAAGAATTAACAAAAAGAATACGAGGAGTTTGCTAAGCAAATTGGAAAACCATTTATACCAATATGTATACCAACTTGCAAAAGAGAATTTATTTTAAACACCACTTTAAATTCTTTGGCCAAAGTTGATAAAATAGATGAAACTATAATCGTTATCTCCTAAGCTGGCGACGACATAGAGATAAAAAATCTAATTAAATTTTGGCAGATTCAGTAAAAAAAGTTAAAAATAGTCCATATATACTAACCTAAATTTTAGCCACCTAAATAGATATAATAAAGGACAGACGTTTGACTATATTACAGAGTATCAAAGATAAACCAAAATATATATAATCTTATGAATTTCACTCTTGGATAAATGAAAGCTATAGCAGCTGTTTATGCTGAAGATGATCACTTATGATCAAAAGATTTCTACAATTACGTAATGTATTCATATAACTATTGATTAGTTAATCCTAAAATGGGAAATTAAGTAATGTTTGCTACTATATCTACTGAAAGTATTAAAAGCTGTGATAAGGAAGAGGGAGATGTTAATAAAAAATATGATTGATTTACCTTTGATCTTATCATGAACAGAGTTTGAATGCTTCCGTAGTATTCATTTTCTACTTGGAAATATGAGTTCTACTGAAAGGATCATGCAAGGTTCTTGCAGAATTATGTAAAGGTATTCAAAAAAAACGGCATAGCGCCGATAGCTATGAGGTGCTTTCATTTTGGATATTAGTGAAGCACAGCCTGGAATATGACTTCTGACTTTATTATTCCAGATTCATACATATAATATGTTAATAAATTGACACAAAAGGAAGTCTAAGGATAAAAACTAATTGAAGTACAGCACCCTTTTTACGATGAGAAAGGTTAACTAAAAGACCCTGTCATAATCAAGAATAGAAAAAGCTGCTCTAATAGATATAAAACAAAGGAACAGATTAACTACATAATACAAAAGCAAATCTTCAATAGGAACTTACATAAGAAGAAAATATTCTCAATGTATGCAGTTATGTGATGCTAAGCAATATTTTAAATACATAATTTTTATTTTTCCTAATTTATCCTCTTTTTAATGCAACGGTGCTAGTTATACTTTTAATATAAAGATGGATACTATTTATTTTTGCCTATACACAAGCTAATTCCACTACTATATCTGGAAATTAAGAGTTTTTGCGTTTCTAAAATACGAAGTTTAGCTTGTCTTGCACAAAAATATATTCTCTGATTCTACTCTTTTATTATAATTAATAAGGTTTAAGATAAGCAGTATAAATAAAGCAGTCTGACCTTATTTAATAGAGCCTTTAGTTAAACTATTATAGTTTTATTTAGATTCTAAATATACTTAGTACTTCCTATTTCAATGCCTTTATCAATTCATTTCTTTCTAAGACAGCACTATCTCCCCATAAATCAAGTTTCATGATTATTTTACCTCTTTCTAAGTGTTATATCCAGGTTGATTTACTACTACTAATGCTATTTTATTGCTAATTCAATTGAAAATAGCATCTAGTTTCATCATTAGTATTAGTAACAGGTTATTCAATACTCATCATGATATATACTTCTTATCCTACAAAATTGAGTACTCACAGATATATATTGAGCTTTCTATTCCACAGATACGAAAAGGATTAAAATAAAGGATATATAGAACAGAGAGTTGAAATACAATGAGATGATATTAAATAAAATAGAAATAAGTAAAAATGAAGATTTCTAGATAACTTCTCTAGCAATAAGAGAGAGAAGATAACTTTTATCAAAACCTTGAGAATTTTGACCAAGAGGATATCTAAACTGATAGGAATTACATTGAATCTTCTTAATAGTTTGCTAATAATGCATAGCCTGTATATTAAGATAGTGCCTTCGAGTAGAGAAATAAAATGAAGTCTTAATTAAATAGAGTAAAGCAGATGTAGGAAAAGTAGATTCAGAGTAAGTCTAGGAGGGATAAGTAATCAAAGCTAGTTAACAAGCTGAAGTAGAAAATGAACCTATAAACCAATATGGATGAAGACTAAAATTAGCGTTTATAACAGTAGTATCACTAAGCTGCCATTAAGATTTAGAAAGTAGTTAGAGGAATGATAGTGAGGAAAAAAATAAAGAGCCTTATGAATAAAAAAAAGCAGAAATAGCACTAAAAGAAAACAAAGAAAAGGAAAGCAAAAGAAACTTTTGATTCTAGAGAGGAAAATAAGTAAGAGCAAAGTAAAAATAATAGTTTAGCTGCAAGTTTAGAGTATAAAGAACTTATGATAAGGCAAAATGCTGCTGCTGAAGTAATTTAAACCTACGTAAGGAAATATATTCTTAAACCATAAATCCTATATAAGAGAGTTCTAATTTAGAACTTTTTTAGAACATTAAGAAGTCTAAAATATATATTTTCAAAGGAATTTGTCGAAAAGCTTGAAGAAAACTGTCCATAAACTCAATTGGCTAAGTAATAGGAACTGCTTAGGAAGTAGCAGCCTAAGTATAGGATTAACGCTCATGATAGTACCGAATAGAGATATTTAAGAGAAATTCAGAAAAATATGCTAATGATCTATTTAAAGCAATGGATATTGAAAAAGATGCTTGATAACTAATGACTAGTTATTAACATTCCTAAGGAGATTGAGAAGGAAGAGCATATCAAAATCGGGAGAACAAGAACTCTAAATTAATATTCTCTGATGAACAAATAAAAGTTGAAAAGCTCTGCCTTAAAGAAATCTTCTAAATGAATTTCATAAGAATAGTTACCTGACCTTTCACAGACCACAAATGAAATTATATTATAAAAGGATAAGGATAAAATTAATGCACATTTAAATAAAGTAAAATAAGATATAAATTTGAACATTGGAAAGACAAGAAGCTAGAACTATGACTTTGAACAAAACTAAAAACTCCTTGAGTAGACTTATGGAGTATAAAATGCTGAAGAAAATTAGCTAGATACTCAATTGCGCATCAACTAGTTCCAGAAAGGAAGGAAAAATTAGAAAATATAGAAATCAATAAATCAAAACGAGAATCTTAAAAGGATGTCTGATGTTCAGGACTAAAAACATAAAACTCACCTATCTCCTAATGAAGTCATTTAAATAGTTAATATCGAAATATAAAAACTTAACTCTGATGCTGTTATGGCTGGAAATTCGGAAGTTAACAAATAAAGCAGACAGATAGTTTCTTTTAAAAGAAATTAACCTCGACCTTTTAGTGCAAGTACTGGATTTTACTCTTAGCGGAATGTAAATTTAAAGGAAGCAGAATAAAATGAGGAGTCAGAATTATAAGAGACGAATAATCTAAAATCTCGTCCTAGACCTCAAACTAGCTAAAGTGGAAGAAAAATTAACTCTTAATGAAAAGAGACACAGGATAGGTAATTTTCCAGTAGCCAGCTTTCGCAAAATTCTTAAGGATAATTTTAAAACTAAAACTAGAATCGATTAAAGGATTATAAATGAAATGTTGCTACTAACTATATCTTAACTAAATATCAGACGGAGTATGAAAATAAAAACTAGTTGAGTATTTCGCCAGCATCCTATAGAAAAAATTATTTAGACAATGCAAATGAAATATTTTCTCCTATCAAGCGCAATAGCTAATCCACCAAGGCGTAGGAAACAAAGCGAGAAATCTACAACCAAAGCAGTAATAGAACAGATGAATCTTAGCAATAAATGGTTATGTATAACCCTCGCTAATAGCAACAAGAAAATAGTGCTTTTATTCTTAATGATAGATTCCCAAGATATCCTAACGCACCTGGAGTCTATGAAAAACCAAAACCACCTTCTAGATACCTTGATTTCAGAAAGTATTAATATATAAAACCTAGATAGTAAAAAATCAATAAGCCACCATTAGACCAGCACAAAAAGAAAAAATCAGCATTTAAGTCTAACCAAGAAAAGCTAATATAAGAAAAGTCAAAAGAATTTAAAAGAATGAAAAAAACAGTTCTGAAGATAAGAGACGATGCTAACGTTTTAAAACCAACCAGATCCTTTAATAAATATAGATAGTAAAGAATGGAGTAACTCTATAACTTTTTATACGAGAATGAAAGGCAAGAATTCTTGGATTAGAAAAAACGATCTCAAACTCCTAATTTAAGATCTTTAACACCGGTAGCAAGATTAACTGAAGAGATGAAAACTGATATAAGAGCAAAACTTACGGAAGAAAATTTGAATTAGTAGTAAATTTAGAGTCAGACGCCTAATGCACTTCCAAATTCTCTATTATATCAATTTCCTTCTCAACCATCTGATAATTAAGAGTCATATGAATTAGTTTAAAATTAGTATAACGAAACAAGTCAAACAGCACGCGAGAGCTATTAAACGAAATAGAAAAAATATAAAAGTAAAGCACTTGAAGATGCACTAAGACCAGAAGTAGCATAAATACTAAGCACTTTTTGGGATAATGTTCCTAACTCTAAAGTATTCAGACCTCCAAAGAAAGAGTAGTTTGTAAAGAATGACATTTTCAACTTTCAAGGTATAAAAGGAACACAATAGTTCAAATGAATATTTCTATTTTTAATATCATATAACCTTACATGTCTTAATCATATTACCATAAATTCCTTTTTGGATATACTAACTAAAAGTGTACAAGAGCTCAAAGAATTCTAACCAATTTGAAGTTATTTAATCTTTAATATCGAACTCCTGCTTCTATTTTTAAGTGCTCTTTTTCTATATCCTATCAATATAAATTGTAACTATTAAAGAAATTAAACCCCCATTTCTTTATACTCATTTAGTCCTTTCATTTAAAACACAAGACTTCATCACTCACTTAATTTCACCAAAGTAAGCAATCTTCTTACTAGATATAATTAATTATGATCTTATAAAGTAACTAAGAAGTATTAACTAAAGTGAAGCAATTAATAAAGAGAGGAGATTATGGAAAGGAATATGATGAGTAGAAGTGATTAAGTTAATAAGGTAGAAGTAATTAAATAAATAATAGAGATATTATTTTAGTACATTTTAAATAAAAATGAGATCTGGCACTCTATCTCGCTTGGTTCGTATGTTTTCTGAGAAGTTCCAGAAATATGAGATTATGAAAGTAAGAATTTGCACTCCTACTCAAGTCATTTTGGATAATTCTTAAGATGTAGAAAACATTGCTATGTCTACACTAGACGGCGGAAGAACCATCTTGACAAATTAGCATCAGCCTATGTAAACGATGCTAAAACCAGGTTTGCTCAAAATAAACTGGAGAACAGGTGGCAATACAACTTATGCTATTACTGGAGGAGTTATCTAGAAAAATAAAGACAACAGTGTTGATTGTGCTCTATTTGAAGCTTTCACTAAGGAAGAGTTAGACTGGGAAGAACTTAAAAAGAGTGACAGTTTCACAGTTGACCCAGAAGCAGAAGGACCTGCTCAAGTTTAGAGACTAAAAGCTATCAGCATTGGTCTCAGAGACAAGCTATCCGCTGCTCATGCCGCTCTTTGATTCATTTTACATAAAAACTTTTAGTTAAAAAATATTTAAATCGCCATAATTGCAACTCCATAAACTGAAATAGTCCTTCATCTCCTTAACTAGACAAAATAAAAATTATTTCTGGGAGATAAATTTATGCTATCCCAGCAAATATTAAAAGCGTAAATTCTTTGAATTTTAAACTTCAACAACATCTCTATTATTACATTAGAACCATTGATTTAATTCCTCTCATTTATTAAATAAATTTTATTTATTAAGCGTAAATCTAAAGAATAATCTATAAAGATTATTCCTAAAATAAGTTTTGCGTATTAATACATTCTTTTAACCTTAAATTTACATTGTAACTTCTTGATAATTTTTAGAAAGAGGTTAATTAACTTATACAGTTGATTATTTTAGATTTAATAATGAGGTATTTATTAAACTTAATCAGATTTATGTAGAGAAACTTTTCCCACGAGTTTATAATTTTTCCATTAACGGTTCTCTATCAATCACTATTCTAAAAATTCAGTATAGAAGTGCTCTTTACTATTTAGACCTGAATTTCTAGAAGTTAAATTGAAATATTGATTAATATTTAAACTCCTAATTAAGCCTATTAGTTTGCCTTTAACTTTAGCCTTTTTATACTCCTAATATAAGAAACTACTATTGATTATTAGCTTATAAGTATATAGTTTTATAGCAATCTAGCTTTATAGCTCATAGAAGTATTGTAGAGTTCTTAAATCGTATATCTAGTCTTTTATTAACTCTCTAATTAAGAGATAATATAAAAAAGATATCTCTATGTTATGCTTGTTGGAGTAAGAATATATCAAATAAATTAAGGGATATAAGTTTATTTCTCAAGCCATGTTAATATCTTTATAGCCTATATTTGAGGAATTAGATTTGTATTATGTAATTTGGATGCTAAAAGGGTAATTTTGAGTTCTACTATCATAATAAATTTGAGGAGAATAGTATAGAGATTGAGTGAAATGAAATTTACTTTTGGAGAAAGTGAACAATTCACAGATTTTTCTTTTATTTGGAAATTGTTGAAGCTACTTGTTTTAAAAAAGAGTAAAAGTTCAAAAATTATTTCCAGAATCAGCTAAATCTGGTCGCTTAATTAGATACAAAATTCATAGAATCAACTCCCTAACATCTACATTTTCAATTTCTAAAATCAATTTCCTAAAGGAATAATTAAACAAGTTCTTAATTATACTAAGCATTTCTCAATTAATTTATCACTTAGTCTACTTTATTTCCTCTATAAGTTTTCTTTAATTTCTTGCTTATATTTGCCTTTAAAAATGAGTTAATAAGGAGAAATATTTTCTTAATTTATAGAATGCTAACTACATTCCAAAAATATTTCTTTAAACTTCTACATTTATATTTTTAATCTCTCTCTGATTCTTAAATACCATATCAACATCTACTTTATAAGCTTTATAACTTTTATTACTTTAATTTGACTTAAAAAGCTAATATATAGTTCTCATCTTTTTCTAATCCCCAAAATATATTCTTTTATAGTCGCAAGGTCTAGATTTCCTTTAAGTTTACTAACTATCTCGATCTAATTAACATTATGATTCTCCAAATATGATATACTTTATTTCTTATAGCCATACTTATTATACAGTTATAATTCAATTTTTTAAATGTCTTTAATAGTTTTGTCTTGTATCAAATTAATTCTTATAATTAGAAAATGCAAACTTAGACTATTCGTTCTTTCTTAGACTTCACCAGTTATACTATACACCTGACTATTCATTTTACAATTTTTAATTATATTACTATTTATTATATTAAGAGTGCTAGTTCTGCTGAAGATATGACTATATATTTTATATATAATAAATAAATTTTTGAGATACTAAATTTGATTTCATGTGTTTTATATTGAATACCACTGATACCTTCAGTATGTAGAATTTTATATTATTTATAGGTTAAATTTTAATATCAAGCTTATCTTATTTGAAATTCAAAGCGATAATAAAATTAAATTATTAAAAATATTAAATCACTCTTCTTAATTACATTCCTTTCAATCCTTTTAACTTTTACTTACCTTTTTAGATTTTGATGTTTCAAGCTTAATGAAATCTTCAGAATCGCTCTCTTAGTTACTACTTTCTTTTTCTCAAGTTTAGTTTTTGCTATTTTTGTGTTTCTTTCTTATGTTTAAGTTTTATTTATTAGCTTACTTTTTATTATTTTCCTTCTTCCCTGTTTTTGATTTGAATGCTTACTGTTTAAGTTTTTATTTAAATTGTTTAGAGTCCTTCTTCTTTTACAATTCATCTTCACTGTGAAGTTCTATTTTTGTCTTGCTTTCTTTTTTGGACCCATTATTATTTTATTTCTACTCGTTTGTATTTTTTTTGTTGTTCTAACTTCTTGTTTAAACAAATTTGTTTTCTTATGATTAATTCTAAGAAGTTTAAAGTGTACTATTACTTCGTTTTCAAACTAGACACTCTTCGCTATCTTCGCTCTCTTTTTCCTTTAAGTTTTTATTTTTTATTTCTATATAATTCTCTGAGTTATTGCTCAAATCCTCTTTGTCAGAACTTTTAGATTCTTGTTCCTCAATGTAGCTTGTAGTTTCTTCGTTTTCTGAAGAATTTTCTTCTTCATAAGTACTTCTTTTTCTTTTTTTCCTATCGTAAATCTAGTTGCTTTATTTCTTCTTTTTTGGTTTCTATTTTTTCCAACTGGCTACTTTTTATTAACTGCTTAGTTCATATTCTTCATCTTCTCCTTGCTCATCATCTTCCGCTTGATAATCTTCATCAGATCCATCGCCAGCATCATTCTTATACTCCTCTTCGTCACAGTAAGGACAGAGTCACTCACCTTAAGGTTCTTCAGTTAATCCTAGACAACTCATATGATAAGTTCCAAAGCATTCATAACCATCACATTTAAGAAGGGTACTTTCACTAGTATCTTGGCATTATCAGCATAATTGCATGTTAAAATTTTACTGAAATCGGTTCCTTGCAACATCATTATAATCCTAAGCATCAATTTTTACTACTTTCATTCTATAAATTATCGAGCAAAAACATTTGCGACATATAGGACATTTATTAGAATATTTAGCTCACTACACTATGCATTTAAAATGAAACAAATGGCTGCAAGAGGAAATTTTTCCTGGAAACGTCACGGTGTTTAAGCAAACTCCTGCAATTATAATTGTTACCGCACTTTTCTTTAGACTCCTCTTCTTGTTACTGTAATTCCTTTTGCTTTTCTACCATTGTTAATATTGATAAAATTAAGCTATTTTTGTATTATTTGATAAGTATCTAAATAAGATTCTCAACTTATTTATATTAAACTAACCACCAAATCATTATCAGCTACATTCCCAATTACACTTCCCTTTAGTTCCTTTCTGATTCGACACTCTTTTAACTTTCCCCTTGGTCAAATTATATAAATAAGCTTATTCTTAGAGGCTATTGAAGAAATGAGTCTCTTTACTGCTATTACAACAGTATTTAAAACTAGTTGCTTGTTTTATATAAGAAACTGTCTATGATAAGTGAATTGGAGTCTAAAAACTAAAATAAGACATTAAGTTTAAGAGTAAAGCATATCTAAGTGCTCAGTCTAATATGCTTTAATATCCCTCATTAAAGCTTATATTATATACCTACTTAGAATCTCTTAATCCTTAATTTATTAATTCCGCTATAAAAGAAAACTGAAGGTTTATCTATTATAATAAGGGATATAATTTTAAGACCTTACATGATAAAAATATTCATTAAAGTAGCTGAAATTACGAAGAAACTAAATATAGCACTAATAGAAGTAAAGCTTCTAGTTAGTTATTACTGAGAAGCATATCAATAATATATAAATTCTTAAAGTCTTATAAAGCAGCGAAAAGCTTACTTTATTAAAATGAATTAGAAGATAAACCCTTAATATGTCAATGTAGCTAAGATATTATTCTACTTATATTATATGCTATTCATTAACTTCAATCTGGAATTAGCATATCAATAGTAGTAAAGATATTGCCTTTATTAATTTAAACCCATTTCGAGAGAGTAGGTTTTTTCTAAAAGAAGACTAAAGAGTAGATAAAGTATTATAGAGAGGCAATGGTAGCTAAATGAAAAATGGTATAGGAAGCTTGTAGGTATATCTTTTAGTATTATAATAACATTTGAAATTTATAGAGATTATAATATAAGAAATATATAATGCTTGCTTATATTATACTTTTAATTTATGTTCTATCTTGGAAATAAAAGTTATAATATAAATAAATGCAAAATAGAATGCATCACATAAACAATTCAGCAAAAACTAGATATTGATCATAAACTTAATACCACTCGAAATTAAAAATTATAACTCTAAAGAGAAAGTTTTTGAAACTAGTTATCCAATAATAGTACTAACTTCTATATTGCTTTAAATACTAAATTAAAGCTATAAATTTAATCTTATTTCATTGTCTAAATTACTGAATACTTTATAATTTTTCTCCTTTTATAGTAAGTCATAAAATATTAATGTTTTTGTATACTTTAGTTATTATAATTTTACATAATACACACTCTTAAAATCATACTTTTTTTTAATTAATAATGCTCAATATACTTTTATAAATTATATCGTTCATATTTTATTATTAAAGCGAAGGAATATTTTAATTAATTTACTCTTGTTATAATATCAATTTACTTTTAGTTTTGCAAGCATTTATAAGTTTGTTTTGCGTATTTATTTATTCTACTACAGAATTGCTCAGAATTATGATTGTTTAGTTTGCTATCAAATATCTGAACTCTGTCATTTTTGAATTAGTTTATACCTAACTAACTTTTTTAGTTTAGTCTATTTGTTTAAATTATTCCCTTTAGCTACTTTTAAATCTGATATTATACACCACTTTTTACTAGAAATATTTCCTCTGAAAAAACCATCGTTAAACGGATAGTTTAAATCCTAATGCTTTCATATGAATATTACTCTCAGCAATATTCACCCAATTATTTAAAGATAGCTAATAGTTTAATTTTTTAATATACGTTTAACAGGATTATGCTAAGAGCTTACTTATTAAATGATTTAGTTTATTCTTTTGGAATTAAGTTTTCAGTGTAATTTGCTTATTTAAATCGATTTTTATTTATAGTTTATAAACTATCGTTAGCTAGTCTAGAAATTTCAAAAGGCTTTTGACTAAGACTAGTTTCTAGCTGAATAGCTAGCATGTGATTGTCCTTCTGATTGTTTTTTTAAGTTCAATCCTCGGATTACTTAACAAACAATCAGTGGAAATCCCAATTTGACTTTAAAAATCTGACAGAAGGATATGCAAAACTATATGTTTCAAGTATATAGTGAGAATCATATCTTGGGAGAGATATATTAAAAAGAGTAATGAGTAATTAAATTGGTTATAGCAATGAGAGCTTAAAATAATGCTAGTACAAGATATTAATAATAACTCCTAATATTGAGCATTTTACTTTGAAGACACCTTATAGTTTCCATAAGAAGTGTTTTAAGCTTATAAGATAACGCTTGAATTATATTCATTAATAAGGTTTCGGAATATCTTTATTAATGATATAAGCAATAGCATTGATGAGTTATTAACTTACTGAAACTCCTAAATTCTTATATAGAACAATGAAATGAAAAATATAGAATTTTTAAAGCTTTTTTTAAATAAAATTTAGATATAAATTAGTTAAATTTAAAAACTAGGTATGGTAAGTTTAACTTTATGATTCAGGTATAAATACTCATCATAGCTAGTCTTATAAAAAAGAAATACTAAAGCTAGGTAATTAACCAGGAAAAGCTTATTAAGATATTAAGCAAATCCATAAAAAAAATATTTTAGTAAAGAAACTACTTAACTAATATATTCAAAATAAGGATAGCTTTAAGTTTAAGAAAAACTAGAGTAGTTTCCATGATAGGAAACTAGTATCAGCTATATAATAAAATAAATAATAAGGTAAGCTATAATATTAAGGATTTTAAGAATATGAGATTTATATTAATATAAAAAGGAAGGAAAAGGTATTTATTATCTCTTTTTCAAATCTTACAATCAAGACAATTATTAATAAATTACTAAATTGCATCCAGCTGTATTTGTCAATAATGGACTAAAAGTAAATCTAATAAAAATTGATAAAAGTAAAGGCATTATTTAAGTGGAATGGTATTTATAGTAAACTTCAGATAATGGAATTACGAAATTAATCTAAGTAATTCCAGATACAATTATTATTATCGATTTAAGATTTTTAATATGACTAATTTTGATTTTCTTATTTAAAATTAATATTTAAAACTACCTTAAGACATAATTATAAATTTACAAATATACGTTATATCAAACTGATCAGCTATAATATAGCTAATTCCTACTTTTCCAAAATAATAAGTGAGAATTTTCATATCTTCTCTGGTCACACACCCTTAATCATTTCTGAATAAAGCCAGTTGACAATAAATGAAGGTTTCTGAAATAGAGATAGTAAGATAATGAAAGAATTTTTCAATCTTTTCAGCGTAAAAAAATTCTTTAGGTTCATTCTGGATCTACTGATTGTGTGAAAATAAGAGAAAAGATAGTTCTTTATCAGAAAGTTATGACAAATTAATAACGATAAAGAACATTAGTACAGACTAAGTGAGAAGTTTAGCTATAGTTCAGGATAAAAAAGATGGATTTTAGGTATAAAAACGATATTATATATCTGTTAAAGCAATGAATACGTTATGAGGAATTGGAGCATTTATAGAGTCACAAACTAATTTCATTATAAATAATAGAAATTAAGAACAAGTAAGTAGCTTCCCAAAGAATGATTCAGAGATGACAAATAAGACGAATTAGAATATTAAATATTAAAATAGACTGAAGCTAATTATTTGTAAAGAAAATAAATTAAATAAGTGCTATGAACAAGTATCATATTAAGAAACTGAACTGGGAAAAAACTGCCTTAAAACCACAAAATAAAACTTCAATTTTTTTTAATTAAAAAAGTTTCAATAAATTAAAGCACTAAATAATATAATAAAATATATAGCTTTGAAATGGATTAAAATATTAATTTATTATTTAAAGCAATGAAAAATAAATAAAAGGCTAATATAATATTTAAAAAAAGTATTTTGGTTTATTTGTAAAAGAATTACAATAGAATAATATTTAAATATAGATATACATTTTAAAATATATATAATAAATAAAAAAGATTAAAAAAAGAAAAATTTAAATAAAAAAAGAAAAAAAAAGTGGAATAAGAGAAACTATCAAAAAGAGGGATAAAATAATAAAATAGTGAATTGAAAGTGGATTAAATTCTTTGTTCAATCTATAAAAGTGATAGGTAAAAGTAAAAAAAAGGAAAAAAAATAATAATATAAGGAGATTAAAAATGTTTAGATGAAGAATTAGAATGTAAAAGGAATAAAATAATTTTTAAATTTAAAAGGTAATTTGGAAAATAAAAAAATAGAAAGAGTGAAATATTGTTAAATATATAAGAACTTATAGACTGATTAAATAAAAAAAGAAATCTAATAGTGTTAAATGAAAGAATAAAATAATAAAATATAAAAGATTTATATATTTTAGTTTTTAAGCAGGAAATATAATAAATAGTTGAAATTTAATAACAAACTTTCTTTCTTAATATAAGTGAAATAAATAAGAAGTATTAAATTCAAAGCTAACAAAAGAGGTAAACTAATTAACAAAAATTTTAGTGCTTCTTGCATTGTATTTTAGAACGTAGATATTTTCTCGGGAAGGAAAAAGAATTAAATGATTGGTATAAAATAGAAAAGAGAGAAAAACTTATATGAACACTAATCTTGCTAGAATGTAGAGCTTTTGCATAATATGCAAATAATCAGATAAAGGTCTAGTTAGTCTTTAGAAAGAACTTGTTTGTTTCATAAAAATTAAAAAGTTAAAAAGAAGTGGAACGGAAGTGAGAGTTTTAGCAGCAATTTTATGAACTGTAAAAGATAAAAATTATATTTCTAAAATAAATAAATCAAAAAGAATAAATTTATGTAGATAAATAAAAATAATTAAACAATCATGTGAGGATTCTAAAAAAACTGAGAAATTTACTAAATAAACCTTAAATATTTTTAAGATAGAAAAAATGTTTCCAGAAAATCAAGAAAAAAAGAGATTTACTACTACAAAATTTAAAAAAAAATTTAATTGTCTAGGTAATTTAAGTTAATGGTATATCTGTATTGAGAAATAGAAATTGAAATACTAGATTGCGAAGTTTCTGAGCTTATAAAATTAATCTAATAGAATAGCAGTAGACTAATAATTAAAGTTTGGACTAGAATGTTTATGATAAATATTTGTACTAATTGACTTTATATAAGACAATATATATTATACATAATAATTTATTAACATAAAATTAAAAATTTCAATCATTAAAACATCTAAAAAGAAATCAAAAATCTATCAAATATTATATTAATTCCTATATTAGAAATAGCTTAAAAAACTAATTTTTTCTTTATAAAAAATTAGATATATTAGAGTATTAAATAACCAGATAAAAATTAGAAGCGATAGAGAAAGAAAATTATAATATTAAAATTTAAAAATTTAAAGGTTCGGTATAAAAAATTAAAGTTATTCTAGCTAATATTTTTTTATAAACTCAAGCTAAAACTAAAATTAAACATAATTGAATATTAAATGGATTAATAAGCAAATCTAAAATATAAAACTCAAAAATGAAGCTAAAAAATAGAAGCAAATAAAAAAACGAAAATCTTAATAAGCAATCCAAGAAATCTTAAATATTAAAAAAATAAGCATATTAATCCTAATAAAAATTATCCTGAAGCTACTTATAAATCATTTTATTAATCAAGAATAGAAATTTTAATAAGTCAAAAATGTCCAATAAACTTGTAAAAATATAAAAATAATAAATTTGTTCTTAAGCAGCGAGAAAATATTAATATAGAAAAAGTGGAAAAAGAGCAATTTTTTTAATCTCTTTGAAAAGATAAAAGCTTTTAAAGGAAGAAATAATTTCATAAAAAATAGTTATAAATTTAGTACTTATATTAAATTAAGGAACAATCTAATTTTAATTGATGTAAAACTAAGAGCGAAAGAGAATAGATAAGATTAAGAGGTGAAATGCAAAACAGACAAAAGTTTCTTAAGATATAAATATATAAAATCAATAGATTAAGAAAACGGTTGAAAAGGGAAAAATCGACATAAAATTAATATGCTTTTAATAGAGAAACTCAAAAGCTTAACTATATTTAAATTATTTAGTTAAAAAAGAGAAAAAGTTAATGCATTTATAAATTCAATACTCTAAAAGCTAATTAAGATATAATAACTCTCGAAAAAATATGAAAGAGTATATCCACACATTTGAAGTATAAAAATGAAAAGCATTAATTAATATATAAAACTCGCTCTAGTATAACTTTCATAGTAAATCCCAATTTTAATCTGCTTTATTATATTAGAAAAAATAAATCTGTCACTTCAATAAAACATCAAAAAGCTTTATCTTACTTTTAATTAACTAGTAGAAAATTAATAAATACTAGACAATTAAATCTTTTTATACTTTTTAAAAGGAATATTCATATGAAAGAAAATATATGTATTTCCAATAAAGGATAAATATTAAAAGAGCTGAGTTTAAAAAAAGTACCAGAAATTTTACTATATAGAATTAATTAAGTTAGGAAAAAATCTTGAAGTCAAGCTAAGTAAAAAATAGAAAATAAGGACTAAAAGACAAGTTGTTATTTCTATTTTCATAGTAAAGTTTAAGAAAGAGGAAATAAACTGAAGCTATTTAAAATTAAAATGGAATTCAAATATTAAAGGGCATCTTGCAAAAAGAACTCTTCTATTCTTAAATTAAATGCTAAATGTTAAATGATAGATAAAACAGCTTCATCAATAAAATTAATAAGGATGACAAATTTTATTAATCTTCTAAACTTAGTGTTAGAACTGTAAAGAAAGTATAATTTATTTGTTTTTCATGGATGATATAAGAAGCTTTCTTTATGTAAGAATGAATAGAAGAATATAAAAATAAATAAAATATTGTTAATATTTAAATAGCTTTGGCTTCCTGGAGAGCATATAAAATTAGTCCTCAATAATGCCAATATCTTTGTTCCATTTGAACTCCAAATCTCGAACTCCTTCAATGATATCTATTCTCTGTCGGCTCTAGAATTCCTCTAGTAATCTTATTCTCTCAGTTAAATTAGCCAAATCTCTTTATAAGTAAATCATTGCTGTGTCTATATTATTTTGATCACTAACTTATGCTTCACTTTTAAATCCTTAAGTTTGATTTTAAATACTACCAAGGACTCTCATCATATCTAGTTATAAAGACTTAATTTACTAAAATGATTCTTAGTTAAATTAGTCTATTCTATCATGTAAATTGGAAGTATTCTTATTAATAACTTCATTAGTTACAGATAAACTGTGCATTTTTTTTACTGTCTCTGTAGAGTTAACCTAAATTGCTTCGCTTTATAATTGCAATTTTTTATTTATCTCTACTAAATCTAAACTGCAATGTTTTTCAAGACTTTCCTGCTTTCCTAAATTAAAATCCAATTTTTCATTTTCGCTTTTCAATTACTTTAGCTCTTCAAATTGATTTAGATAATTATTTTATAGCTACAAAGCTTGGCTCTAATTATATTCACTGTTGGATTGTATAGTTTTTTCGATTATTTCCAAATCTTGCTCTATTTAATTATCCTTGACAATTAAGTTTTGTATATGCTAGTTTAAATCCTTCAATACAGAATGAATTTTATCGTTGTTAGAGCTTTTTTAGTTAATGTGATTCTGAATTTCCTAGCTAAGTTATTCAATCCTCTAACTTGAATCATCGTTTGTTTATTACATCTCTCTGTTAAACTCCAGTTTTATTTTCTACGTCTCTTCCACCACTGACTCTGATAGCTAATCAAAAGCCTGATTTAAGGATCTAATCTATTTAAGAAGCTTTTCACTTGTATGCTAAGATTGCTTTTCTAAGTGTTGCTTCTTTTAGTAGTCTAGTTAAATATCCTTTCCTAGTTTAAACATCGCTAAATCTATCTTCGATAATTTCTATCTTACACCTGCTGGATCTTTAGACTTAGTCAGAGAAGAGACAGTTGGATTAGCAAAAGTTGCTATATCCGGTGATTATGCTCTATTATTTGCCTTACTGATTTCCATTTAAATAATAACAATTGATTTGTATAATAATTTTCTAAAGCTTTACACTCTTAATATTAGAGACTGTTATCTACATAAGATATTACTAATGTTACCCTTCAAATATGTAATGGACTATTTTATTAAGTTCATATCTACCTTTAGCTTTATTGATCTTTGTCCTTTTTAACTTGTTACTTCTATTTGTCTTTATAGTGAACATAATCACCTATTAGTTATAATTTCTTTAGTTAGATTAGCCCAAACGAATACCACAAAAACCCAGTTGAAGTTATACATCACTCTATATAAACTCCAAGGAGCAGACACTGAAGCATACCCTCACTTATATGTTTAACCCTGAAACATTTACCAGGAGTCTAGTAGTATTATATAAAGAGTGCTAATAGAATAATAATTCCAATAGCTTACAATAAAGCAATGGGAACTTACATAATTCTAATGACATATTAGTATTAACTCTTATCATATACTTTATATAATGTTATCTGTAGCTTTACTTTACCTTACTGAACTTCCTTCACTCTTACCTTTTCATAACAGTCTAACTTTTATTTTAGAATTAGACTGAAGCATCTCTGGATATAATCCATTAATCATGCTTATTAAGATAGCGATTAAACTTGGATTTCTCCTAGCAAATGAATTTAGTCAGCTAAGTCAGTAAAGAGAATAGTCTAGTTTTATGTGCATATATTATAGGTCAGTTGCTTACTATGCGTATTAAAATACAGTATTAGTGATAAAAAAAAGATGCAAAGATTTGGTATTCTTAGTGACAAAATAGTTTTATAGCTGTAAGTTGTAATTCAGAGAAAACGAAATAGTAGCAGGTGTTATAGTAGTTTAGGACGAATGTATAGCTGACATTGTCTAATTTAAATTATAGGATAAAGAGTTTATACTTTAGAGCATTAGAAATGAGTATAACGATCTGAAGATTATTGATTACTGAAATAAGGTTATTTTCCCTGGAATTATTGACTTGAATGTTAGCTGAAATTCTAATTTAGAAACACTTTCTAGCTTAACACAGGCTGCTGTATCTGGAGGAATAACTTTTTTTCTAGTGAACGATGAATAGATCTAGGAAGAGAATCTTTTTTGTGATGTAGGTTTAATTCAAACTCTCCATTCAAGTGTGACGTTAAACTAGAATGCATTTGGTTATAGGACTTCATTCAACTATTAACCTGGCTCTACTTATAAGCCAATTTCTGAAGTTAAGCTCTAAGCCTTTTTAAAACAGATAGCCCAACTTAATAAATTCCTGCTCATCTTTCCAGAACTTTCCAGCGAACGAATTTTATTCATGAGCTCACCTTTCAGGAAATTACCTTTAGAAGCTCGATTGCAGCTAAAAGAGAATGAATTAATTACAGAAAATAGCGTTTTTGCTGCTTCTCTAAACTAGGAAGATGTTGACAGTGATGATGAAGCGAATTTCGATTTTGACAATTAGATTGATTTATAAGACTTTGAGTTCTAATCTTTAATAGGAAGAAAAGTAACGGAGGAACTTGATTAATGCTTTTCACCTATCAAAAGCCCTCAACTCATAAACACTTACACTCCACATGATATCAACTTCAACTTAACTGAGATATAAGAACTTGAAGCTTACAAGAGATCAAACATGAATATCTCTCCTTTTGAGCAGATAAAGCATCTTTTGCAAAAAACTGCTTTAGAGTAAAAGCCTAAAAAGAACGTTATGTAACACAAAAGCTTATTCGAGGAAAATAGAAACAGGTCTAAAACTCATTGCATAACAACCAAGAAAATTCTGGAAAGCTTAGGAAATAGTTCACCTGAAAACTAGCCAAAGAAGAATAGTTAAAGTGTTAGTGTTATGTAGCTAAACTCAGAAGAGGATATTGCCAAACTTGAATAGATGACTCATAGAGTTAACTTTCAAACACTTGTATCAACAGAATTGTCAACTTATGAGTAAGCTGGAGAAACGCAATTTTAAAACTAAAACAACTAGTTTCAAAAAATAAGGTCTTAATAGGAACTATATCCACCTATCAAGCAACAATCTGATAATCATTTGAATGGAAAACTTAAAAAGAGACCAAGCAAATGCATTAACATTAGTCAAAAAATTCAAAAACCTGTTATTTAGGGAAACTATAACCAATTTCTAGTAAATTGCCCTTCAACATGTGAATTGAACGGAATCTAGAAGATCATCGAAGCAATTTAATTTAATCCATGTAACGTTCATTTGCAGAATATTTCCTCCGGAATTGCGGTTTCAATGATCAGAAGGACGAAACTAAACTGCATTTCTTGCGAGACTAATATATCAAACTTATATTTTAACAATGAAGAAATAGGGAAATTCGAAACCAGGTTAAAAACAAGTCCTCCAATTAGAACTAAATGTAATCAAACTTTGCTTTGGGTTTTCGCCCAAATGTTTGCAATTGAAACAGTAAGCAGTGGACATATTACTGTTGATCCAAGATACAAAATCTCAGATTTCAGAAGAGCTTAGAGCGGAGCTGCTACTTTAGGTTGCAACTTTTCAAGTCTATACACATTTGCCCTATAACGTAGGTTTAATGATACCGAAATATTGTTATGACTTTAGCAATTATTATGTGTCAGTCCTAGTCGTATAATACAGTAAGAAAAAATAAGTGGAATCAAAATAGGAAACTATGCGAATTTTAGCATTTGAGACTTAAATCAAGATTTCGAGCTACACAATTTTTTCTTAGACTAAAATCTATGCCCTTTTAAGGAGAAGCGCTTAAGAGGAAAATTAATATCAACTTATGTCAGAGGAAAAAAAGTAAATAGTGTTCCAAACGGAAGGATTGCTAGTAGCACTTGATAATAAAGTATATAGAAGTAAAGATTTTATTTTATTGATTCTTTCAAATTATTCAAATTTGTTTAACTAGTTTAAACCAAATTTCCTTCTAATTTACTATATCCAGTTATTTTTCCTAATCATACAGTAATACTAAGTATTTGATTAATTGGCAATATCATCAACGTATTAAATCCTATTACCTAACATACCTTTCATATTTATCTCACTATTCATACCACATTCTTATAACCCCTTATATTAAAATTCAGTGCTTGGTATATAGAGCAGATAAATAGATAATATATCCTATAATAAAGCTAAAGGTAGATTATATAAGACAAATAAAATTATCCTTTATTTTGATTAAGCTATACTATTACTGCTGATTAAATAAGGGGGATTTATAGTATAAATTAACTCTTTTGAGTATAGTCAGACCTTTGATTCTTAACATTAGTATGCTGTTAAGATACTTTTACGGTGTCTATGTAAATATACTAGTAAGTATTAACTCTCATTTAAAGATTGTAGAGCTCTAGAGTAGATATTTCTGGATTGTTCCATGAAATTAAAGAATTGTATTAAATTAAAACTTAAAATAGATATGGAGGGGGAAAAATAAAAACAAGAGAGGAAATCTAAATAGCCTACAGCATCAAATAAATAGGAAAGCTAACATTAGAAACTTAATGAAGCTTCTATGAATTAGATTATGTAACAAGGTAAAAGCCCCCTGGACATTGCAATGAATGTAATTGATTTAGTCAATAAGGCTGAAATTCCTGAGTATCTAGTGCATGCTATTATACATGGTAACCAAGAAATTGCTTTCAATTTGATCCAAAAAGGAACATCTAAAATGGAACCTCCATCTTAACTATAATCGAGTTGACTAAAGGCAATGCCCAATCATAACGAAGAACTACTGAAAAACTATAAGAAGACACCTTATTTAGTTCTAGCTTCTTCTTGTGGTTAAATCTAAATAATAAAAAAACTACTACTCCATTAATAGAACATTAATGAAGTGGGTATAGCTGGAGTCTACAAATCTAATTATGTAATAACTAACGTTTTAGGAGCTGCAGCTTTCAACAACTAGACTGAAGTTGTCAAATTTCTAATTGATGAGTATTAAAGTACAGACTTAAATATTGAGCACAAGGCTTAAGAGGAAAAAGTTAACCCAAGCAATCCTTAGTCTACCAGTTAGCTCATAGGATGTACTCCTCTTCTCTTAGCCTTGCACAAAAACTGTGATTCTCAGGTCCTTTAATTACTTATCAATGTAGGAGCTAATATTTTAGCAAAGGATACCTTAAATAACTCTGTTCTCCATATTGCTGTTAGAAACAACAATGTGTAGCATGTAGAATTCTTACTCTCAAAAGGCGCTCCCACTATTGATAAGAACAGTAATGGAGAAACAGCAGAATCTATCGCAAAGAGCAAATATTACTCTAGTATAGTCTAACTAATTTAAGCTAAAGGGAATATTAGCTAGTAGATGGCAGAATAACTACTATAATAGGATGAGATGAATGAGTAATAGAAAATGAAACCAAAAAACAAGAATCAAGAAAATGTTTTCTCTTAGAAAGGAGAAGAAAATAAAAATACTGGACAAAGTTAAACTACTAAGAAATAAGGCAAATCTAAAGGTAATTCTGAAGAACCTCAAACTTAGAAGGCGTAAAACCAACAGGTCACAAAATAATAAAAAGCTGGCTAATAGTAAAACCAGCAATAATAGAAGAACTAAGCATAACCAACATAGCAATAAAAAGAAGAAGGTAAGAATAATACTCTTGAATAGACTCAATTTAGCTAAGAAAATTTGGCTGATAAAAATATGTAAGTTGTAGGAATTAATCCTTAAATTTTAAAAGGAGCCAAAAATACTTAAACCACAAAAAATTAGGAGCCTAGTCAGAATATTCTTTCTATGGGAATGAAATAAGGATCTCAAACTCAAAGCCAGCAATAATCTCAATAAAGTCATTCATAATAGTCTTATGGCTAATAGGAAAATGTTAGAAATAAATGGGAATAAAATTTATCTGGATTTGCTGAAGAATATTAGGAATAATAATTTGAAAAAGGTTAAGAATCCTAGGAATAACCTTCTTTGAAACTCGATGCAACTTCTCGTATGGAGGCAGAAGTTTAATAACTAAGAAATAAGCTCCATACTATGGGCAAAAAAATGCTAATGCTAGAAAAAGACCTCTCAAACGAAAAAAAAAAGAGACAATATTACGAAAATTTAATCTAAAGTCAAACGGGACTTAGAAACTAAGAGTTAGATAGAAAAGAATTGCTAGACATGTGCAATGAATAGCTTAAGATTAAATCTCAAGAAATTTCAAAATTAAAGTCAAAGCTTAGTGGAAGTTGATTCGAGAGTTGAACTTATTTTTAAAATTTATTAATCTAATAAATAAAGTTGAGGCAACCTTATATTTTAATGCTTATTAAATGCTCACTCCTCTTTATATTCAGAAGCTTAATAAACATCTGCCTTAAAAATTTACAGAGCTTACCTCTCT
Source organism: Loxodes magnus (assembly GCA_946699065.1). Classification (NCBI taxonomy): domain Eukaryota; phylum Ciliophora; class Karyorelictea; order Loxodida; family Loxodidae; genus Loxodes; species Loxodes magnus. The sequence goes on along the minus strand of CAMPDV010000008.1, from coordinate 211,853 downwards.
TTAACACATAATTTTCGTTACATTTTTTGTAAATCTGCTTAATTGATTAAGCTTGTTCTAAGTTCTTTGGCAAAAATTAAGCTCTTTTACCAATAGATAGTAAAAGAGCTTCAAGTAATGCTTCAGTAAATTAATCTTAGATGCATTCACACTTTAAAATACTGTAAAGAGGAACTTCTAAATAGTAATTTGACCATACAACCTTATAATAGAGTCAATATCTAAAGAATATAAAATCAACTTATATCAGCATTAACATATCAAGTTCTATTTTAAATGCAATAGTGATTATAGATATAGCATTAAATAGAATCAGTAATTTAGCCATCAGATCAAAAGTATTTACTACAAACGCCTTTGAATTAAATAGCTTAACTTACTAGGTAATTAATTTAATTTTACCTCTTTGGTTTAAATTATATGGGTACATTAAAACGATAAGTTAGTTAGAAGGATATCCATTAACCTAAGTGATTTTAATATTTAAAATTCCTTTTTAACTCCGCTTCGTATTGATCTTTTAGAAGATTTATAAGAATATTAGATTGAAGTAAGTAAACTTAAATACTTAATTTCATAATTTAGGTAGGAAGTTAATTTATATCATAAAAGTCAATTTTAAATTAAAAATTTTAAGTTCTCAGCTTTTATTATTCAAGGCTTCCTTCTTCTTTAACTGCCATCCACTTAACATAGCAGATGTAAAGCAAGGGTGATTTTCAGCGCAATACTTCTAGAGAGCGTGTAACCAATGGCCTTTAGTATAAACTCTTCTTCCTAAGGCTCTTAATCCACAATAAACTCCTTTTTATACTCTAACATGTTTCTTTTCTCCTACTTATAGATAATTAGGTGAGTAGCATAATACGTCAACTTTATCACCTTAGTACTTCATTTCGATTTATAGTATTTTAGAGAACTGAGTAATATATGCCTTAGTTCCTCCATAGACACTACTTCCTATTCCTGCTATTTAATCAAGCCCTGAGCTAACGTTAATAACTGCGCTTCTCTTTGTTCTATTCTAAAATCTGGGAATGAATAAATGAGTCAAGAAAGTAGTTGAAAGGGCATTTTGAGATAGTATTGAGTAAGAATCCTGCACTGTGAGATCCGTAAACCATTTCTAGACAGAATAGTTAACATTGTTGATCAGAATAGCAACATCTAAGTCTTTCACTTAGTTTAAGATACTCTCATAGAAGCCATAAGTATAGAAGTTAAAATCAGCTTTAAGTACTTTCGTTTTGATATGGTAATTCTACATTAGTTCTTAAGCAAACTTCTACAGAGTTGAGATGTCTTCGTAGATCAGTACTATGTTAAACTTCTTTTAAGCGAATTACTCAGCAAATGCTTTTCCAATATTCGATCCTCCTTCAGTAATAAGCACCCAGGAATCTCCTTCGTTATAGATGTCATTGAAGTTTTTATGAGGCTACAAGGCATGTTGGTAATAACTAACAACAGCAGACAGGAAATTCGACGATATTCTTAATGCTCCTATACCTGCAAGAGAATAAAGGAAGTATTTGTTTTATACGATGCTTTGAATAGAGGACTTTAATTTAGAACTGTCCATCTTTAATTAATAGTCAAATAAGCAATTTTACAGCATTAAAGATATTATATTTAAATTAGATTGATAATTTACCTAGATCTTTATGATTAGCTTGCTTTATTAGTTTTTACTAGCAAACAGTTAAAAAATTGGATATAGAGTGTAAGATAAAGTTATGAATGAAAAGTTTAAGAATGTTCTCACTTCAAAAGCTAAAAACTCTTGTCATATTGCTCTAAAGATGGATATGCGATAGGTTCTTCGTTTCCTGCATTTAAAAGTTTGGCTTTGAATGCTTCAATATATTACTCTCTAACTTCTTAAGGAACATGTGCAACACACCAATGTATTAACTATGGCAAAACGGTAAAGCCACAAAATCTGAAGATTCCACTATTGATTGGATGTAAAATTAAGTTCATGTCACCAGCTAAACTTCCTTCACCTGTGTACATAGATGCAGGTCCTCCAGTTGTAATCGAACAGAAAGCTCTCTTTCCTTTAAAGACTCCGTTAGTGTACCATTATCCCATACCGTATGCCTTTCCCGAAGCGAAAATTTTATCAACCCATCCTTTGAGAATTGAAGGCATGTTGAACCAATGTAATGGGAATTAAAAAACCAATACATCACACCAGAATACTTTATCTTATTCCGCTTTTACGTCAGCAGCAAATCCGTCATTTTATGTAGCGAAAGCCTCCTCACTTTGTTGCTTGAAGTATTCAGGATCTTTTGTAGTTGTGAAGTTTCTTCTATCAGAAACTGGATCCCACTTCATTTCAAAGAGATTTGAAACTTGAACTTCATGTCCAGCAGCTGTAAGAGCTTTAACACCTTCATTGACTAACGAGGCATTAAAACTTTTAGCCTCAGGATGAGCTAATACAATTAGGTATTTCATTTTTATAACCGATTCGCAAAATTTAGCGTTTTATTTGCATTTTTATTAAGTTTAAATATGGATTCTTTGATTTAATCTTTAAATGGCAAAGAAGCATCTTCTTACATACACCATTACTCATTAAATCATTCTAGAGTCTTTAATTAAAGCATTTAATAATGTACTACAGCCTTTAGTTGTCTCATCCTCATTTTCCTTATATTCCCTATTTATTTCTCACTTAAATTAGCTATTTTATTTTAGGTTTTCTCTATTTAAAAGTAGTAGAGTTTAGTGATAAGAGTAAACAACTGTAGGTTAGGGATAAGAAAATGGCAGTGTGTAAAATGAAGTGATTATTGAGTAGTTTGATATAGTAGATTTAGAGTATTTTTTTCCTAGTTAGACTATCATTACTTATGGTTAAATAAATATTAATCTGACACTACTTTTTTAATAAAAGAGCTAAAGAGATAAAATTAAAGGAGTTAAAACTCTGCAACTTGTAATTAATCGTCTTTTAGCTATTCTTAACAGAGTTGATGACATCTCTTGGTAATATTTGATTATAGAATTTGCTCTCATTTAAATTAAAAAAATGCCTAATTTTAAGAAAGCTACTTACTCTCGTTAAAATAAGTCCATGAAAAATAAGGAAGTATCTTACTAATGTCTTTTGTAGTACACTTAATTAGTAATAGGGCTGATAAGAATGACTGGATGTATGAAGAACAAAATAGGCAAAATCAATCATGCATATTATTTTTAAGGATTAAAGTGTACATCTGGGATTATTATGCCATAATAGAAGAATAATTGAAGACTAGTTGTTAAATTACGCCTAATTTAGCTTTTTTCACTTAGATTTGAGACATCTAAAAAATGTAGCTGTATAAAAACTTTTAATTAGGGATTTTTATCCTCGACACTTCTATTTCTGAAGATTTCATTTGTCTAACCGAATTAAAAGTAAATTCTTCAGAGTTTTGATAAAATTTAGATAACCTAATTAATGTTCATCTGCCTTCAATAAAGCTAAGGTTGTATTAACATATATTTTAAGCAGTAAGAGTATAACTATAAAATAGGAATAGAGATATACAATTGATCGTCTATTTATAGAATATCTCTTGATTTCTTAATCCTACTTAACCAAAGTTAATATTTTATCTTGATTATTTTGATTTTATATTATAGCAAATAATTTCTTTTACTTAAGGTCTTTAGTGATTAACTGCATTTTTAATTATATATACATAACTTCAAAAATCCTCACTATGAAAGTTACTTAATATTCTAAGTTAATTTATACTAAAATCTTTGTGATTAAATCCAATTCTTATACTATCAGTGGTTATAATCTAATCTAGTAAAATTTCCCTACTCCATTACTAGTGATACTTCAAACTAAATATTTGAATAGGCTTCTTATAAACTAATTAGCTCATATATAATAAATTTAGTTTCCTTACTTATCAATATAGAAGTTAGAGTGTCGTATATGCCAGAAATCATGCATTATAATGTCTAATGGATAGTAGATTTTTTATTTTTTCATATAGTTATCAAATATTTTGAATAGTGCTATCCTTAATTGTTTTTAAGGATTTCTATATATAAATTCCTTTTTGTCCATTTAGTTCAATAGGTATTCTTATGTAATTAGAGATTTATTTTTTAAATATACTATTTGATTTAAATTTAAAAGCAAGGAGAATTTAAATTTAGAGTGATTTAGTTCTTTATTTTCTAAAGTAAATTTAACTATTTTAATTTTAGACTTTAATAATTTCTCAGTTTTGTTTTGGTATAAGTTGAAGTTAACTATTTACCTTGAAGAAGTTTAGGTTTAATTTTAAGTTTTAAATGTTTTACTCAATTCTTAAAGAGTTTTGCATTTAATAAATAGGATTGAAGTATTTGATGCTTCATTTCTTATGCTATATTTCTATTTTTTCAATTCTAGTTTCATAATTTTAGACTTTAAGCATGCTAATATGGTTTTCTAATTTAGAGCTAAGCAGAAATTAAGCTAAAGTATCGCTCTGGTAACTTTGTATTGTTAATATAATTCTTAAACTTAATAAATTGACTGTAAAAATTTTTCAAAGAGCAGCATGAGCAGCGGATAGCTTGTCTCTGAGACCAATGCTGATAGCTTTTAGTCTCTAAACTTGAGCAGGTCCTTCTGCTTCTGGGTCAACTGTGAAACTGTCACTCTTTTTAAGTTCTTCCCAGTCTAACTCTTCCTTAGTGAAAGCTTCAAATAGAGCACAATCAACACTGTTGTCTTTATTTTTCTAGATAACTCCTCCAGTAATAGCATAAGTTGTATTGCCACCTGTTCTCCAGTTTATTTTGAGCAAACCTGGTTTTAGCATCGTTTACATAGGCTGATGCTAATTTGTCAAGATGGTTCTTCCGCCGTCTAGTGTAGACATAGCAATGTTTTCTACATCTTAAGAATTATCCAAAATGACTTGAGTAGGAGTGCAAATTCTTACTTTCATAATCTCATATTTCTGGAACTTCTCAGAAAACACACGAACCAAGCGAGATACATTGACAGATCTCATTTTTATTTTAATTGAATTCTTTAATAAATCAATTAACCTTAAAATTAACCTTTACTCATAAATCCATAAGAACTGTGCATAACTTCTAATTTTACCCTAAAATATAATGAGCTTCATCATCTTCCACTTGTAATGCTAACTTAGACAGATTACATTCTTATTATATTTATCAACTTTAAGCTTTATACTATTAAGACTGATAAGTTGCTAGTTATCATCTTATATAAAGAAACCAAATTCATCTAAGGATAATAAATTAGCCTAAAATAAGCTAACATCATAATAATTAGATTTAAGCTTTAAAGTTCAGCTTAGCTACTCAGAATGAAAATACATTAGCTGTATTAAAGCGATATTTGAGTAAAATAGACTTGAAGAATTTCAAAGTTAATTAAACTATCTAAGGAGATTTTCAATAAAAGTAACTTTATAATAAATTCGATAGAATTAACTAGCATAAGGTATTTAGAAAAAGAGTACTGCTTTACAGAGTAACGCTTTACATATGAGTAACGGACAGAGTAATGATCCGTTTTCAAAACTTGATCATCTAATAAAAAAAATTATATAAACTGCCTGCTAAAAATAATGAAAGATAGTGACTATAAAAATCTGAAAAGAAGAGTGTAAGAAAAAATGTTTTTTATATGGTTAAACAATTTTAAGATTTAACACTTGCAAGATAATTAGTTTTAATCTAGGAAGGGATAATAAACTAAGATGTTATCTATATAATTTATTTATAGATACATAGCTTTATTAAGAAATAACTTTAATGCTATATATTCTAAATTTATCCTTCGAGAAAATAGGAACTAGAAGTTAGAGTATCAATCCTTAGAAACTGCTCTTTTTTATTTGTTAATACAATACTTTAGTTGGATATACCAATAAACTTATGTAACAAAGAAAAAAGAGTATGAAAGTAAAGGAAATCTAAGTAAGTTGATAACTCTCGATATGGAATATTCTTAAAATTTTAAGGATTTTGGATATAAAAATCATATAGTCAATATTTAGTTAAATAACTTGCTCGTATATAGCTTTAATAATATTATAGGATAAAGAAACACTGGCGATTATCAACACTGTACGATAGGATTTTTGTTGTAGTACTAGATCAATCTCATCTTTCTATATCAATAAACTTAATTTAAGCAGTTTGTTAAAATGATGCCAAACATACCTTAACAAATGCAAAGGTACTTATTAAATAAGAAATACTCAAATATGCTCAAAAGAGATAATGATCTATAAAATAAAAAGCAAAATATTAAATTTCCAATAGCTAGATTAGATATTAATTCTAGCTCTCTTTTACTCTTAATAAGTTTAATAGCGAGAATAATTATAAAGGTATCTATACTTTTTTCTATTATATATCTTGATTCCTGCTTCTAAAGATTTATCTTATCTTTTTTTATTGATTTGAAGCAGTTTGATAACACTTAAGTCCTCAATGATTTCAAATAAATCTTAGAGTATTAATATTTGTATTCTCTTTATTTTGCTATCTATTGGTAGTAAAAATAAGCTATATCTTCTTATTAGAACTATATTTATTATAGATAGAGTTAAAGTATTAAGTTTACTTGATAGGGAGTTATCAATGCTTTTAATATAAGTACTCTACCAATTATTAAAAATGATACACATTAAGTTAAGATTATATAGTTAGATGCTATCAAAATAAATCTCTCTTATAATCAGATTGTAAAGCATTGCTCCTTTTATTATTTGCAGAATGAGATTTAGCATTCTTTAGTAAAGTTTAATCCAAAGCCATTATCTAGTGAGCTTATTAGTAGATAACTAGTTAGATAGATTCCTTTCTTATAAGCTATAGCTAAGAATTTAAGTGTTATCTCTAGTCTAGAGATATCTACTCCGTTATATAAAGTGAGATATTATTATACTTATTTGATAAAAGCTAATATATCTCCCTTATAGCAAAGATATAACATCTAAAGGATATTTTAGATTACTAGTAATAAGAAATTAATGAGTTAAGTATAGTAAGCTAGAGGAAGGGAGCAACTAAATGGAAAGTAGATTCAATTCTTACTTAGAATTAAAACTAATTAAACGATAAGAATGAAACATGACTATCAAGGCTTAAACTAGTTGAAATATCTGCTTTAGAAATAAATTTAATAATGTAAATAGATCTTTGATAGATTTTAATAAGAAAGCAAATCTTATGAAAAGCGAAAGTGAAGATAATCATTAATATTTTTATTATAAATAATCAATTATTATTTCTTGATAATTGATTGTAGTAGACAGGATTTCTTCTAACCCAATAACATTAATTTAAAGATTAATGAGATTAATAGTTCTATACTCAAATTATATTTCAGCTGTGATAACTCTTGATTCTTATAGGTTTGGATTTCAATTAATGTAATAATCCTTAAAAAGCATAGTACTTGAGTAGCCTTTATATCAATCTTATAAATAATAACTCTCCTTCTGTTATTTAATTTATATAATTACTTAATAGAACCATTCTTAATGCTTTCCTAATTTTAATATACCAACCTTTAAAACTAATATCTAACTCTTACTTCAAACATTTACTCTTTACCTTTCATATTTTCAATCAACTGAAATAAAGTTAACATACCTCCAACTTAGTAACAATCATTGCACCCATATTTCCTTATAAATGGCATTAAATATGCAAAGCACTACTTATTCACTTCTAATAAGCTAATAATAAATCCTCTAGGCCTAAGTCTGTAAAAATAGCTACTTATATTCCAGTACATACTATAAATAGCTTACTTAATCAGTTAAATAAAGCTATTTCTGCCTTTAACTTAGATTTCCTTTTTATTTATTATAATAAATTGATTGTCTTTATAGAGTCTTAACTACTTAAAAGATACCTAAGAGAATTGCTAAGAAAACTACTTTTTGTGTTTAATGTTAAGATTTACTCCTAGAAGTGAGTTTTAAACTTAACAGTAGATTAGCAAGGAGTCTCATATAATCTAGCACTATAAAGAAAGTTAAGAAAAAGCTTAGATTAGGGTTTCAAAGTTAAAGTATCTAATGAAAAACTCTAAATATACCAAGATCTTAACCTAAGCATTTGGTATAGCATATAGTAACAATAACTAGGTTAAGTAGCTAGAAATGAATTTAAAGGTATATTCATAGTAGTACTTTTTTAGTATTTGATGTAGTGTTTAATTGAATAATTAATAGAATATAGCTTACATTTTATCCTATGAAAGAGATCAAAAGTTAAAACTAAAATTTAGGTTCATCTAGTGAAGTGAGGAATGGAAAGTTGTTAGATAGTAGTAGAGGTAACAAGGATTAGAAGCATAAAAAGTAAAAACCCCCTCCTTTGAAATCTTGATTTAAAATATAGAAAGAATAGGGACTGAATGGATTAAATATGCCAGAGACTTGACATAAAGTAATGCTGATTGTACTGATTTTTTGTGTTTCTGTAATGTTGGTTCTAATGATTGCAGCTATGGCTGCTGATAAATGATTCGAATGAGAAATTAAATAAGACGGATATTAATCCAAAATATAAGGTAGTTTAGTAGCTTTCTCTGATACTTCAAGTAATTTTAAACAACTAGAAGGATAAAACTATAGAGATATAAGAGAGAAATGGAAATGTAATAATGATAACTTAAATAAGGATAGTTTGATATGTCATGCTATAATAAGCTTTGATGAAGGAGGATTTTACTATATTATATTTCAAATAATAGCTATGATTACAGCTATTGGATGACTTCTTGCTATGGCTCTTTCTATTCAGAAATACCATAGTGCTAGCTATTATGAAGTCACATGCTTTTTCGGCTTGTCCTGCTCCTTTTTAACTTGAATTTTCTAGGTCATAGCATTTGGTTCCTATATTTCAGTAATGGAAATAAGAAATGATTGTGACTACTCTATGAAAGAGCTCTTAATAGAGTGTTATAACTATAATGAAGCAAAATGGGAATGCCATGGTATAGTATGTCCATAAGATGGTCCAAGACTAAGTGCAGGCATTTTTGTAATGCTAATAATATTTTCCTTTCTTACTATCTTAACAAAGGTTTTACTATGAAGGCATATAGCAAAAATGAATAAAGAGAGATAATGAGAATTTAATAGGTAGCAAAAAAGTAGCTAAGCTATACAGAAAGCAGACACTTCTGCTAAACCTAATATATAGAAAGTATAGTCAAACCTTAAGACTAATAAAGAAAGGTATACTATGGATGATAGCGAAAACTATGTTAACTCTTCCTTTGATAATAACGAAGCGATAGAAAATTTGAATGCGTAGCATACGAAAATTAATTCATAAATCAAATTTTAATAAAGTCAAGATCAGGAAAAATGGGATGCGCAATAGAAAGATCATTTTACAAACGAGTGAATTTCTTAGACTTAAGGAAGCACTTTGAAAATTTAAGTTATGGTTCCTTTATAAAAATAGAAAGAAGCGTAATGAAACGAACACTCATTCTCATAATCATCACCTGTTTAAAACAAATCTAACCTTAATGATTTAACTATGGCATCCCCATCACCTGAAAAGCATATTCAAGAATCAAAAGAATCCAACTTTGACGAATTTAACTAGTAAAAGGAAAGAAAGTAACAAGAACGGCAAGAAGTAGATCTTAATTAAGATTCTAAGTGTTCAGAAATAAGAGCCAAGAAAAATTCTAAAAAGAAACATTGAAAATATCTAATTTTGTTTAATTATTATAAGCTTTATTAATGGTAATAAAAATTAACTACATACTAGAAACTTACTATATAGATGTATTTATAGTTTAATATAATACTTCTATACTCTGTAAGCGGATTATCATCTTACGATAAGCTATCTAATCTTGATTTATAAAGGAAAAATGACTTTTAATGACTTTAGAATGAAATAAATACTTTATTAATATAGTCAAATCATTGAGGTATATTCTTAAGTTCTCTAAGATGCTTATATAATCGTGAGGATATTGCTAAATAACTATTTACAAAGGCATTGGATAGTTATACTAGCTTTTAATATGAACTGCTTATTTAAAAATCACTCTCCTATAATTATTTTCCAGTATAAGTGAAGGAGAGGAGTAAAGAACTTAAGATTCTTAGATATAACTAAACTCAGTGAAACTTAAGCAGGTAAATATCAATAATATGTACTATAGATAATAATTAAATAGCCAAATTACTTTAAAGTATAGCGTAATAATATAAGATTGCCTAAAATTACCAATTGAAGAAGATTCTTCTTTAAATGAAGTTAAACTACTCTACTCTAAAAAATCTAATAGTGATCTGATATTTCATTTATCAGCAGTTTGTAAAGATAAAGTTCTTAAGAAGGTATTAGATGCTTATTATATATAAGATATTTTAGAATCAAAATTAAACAAGATCTATTTAAATTTCATAGCTTACTCAGGATTAAATGAAACAGACTTAAGAGTATGTGATAAATAGTGTGTTCGATCAAATGTAGATGAAAAGCTAAATATAAGGCTAATGGAAATACTAGAATAGATTTTTTAATTTATTAGAGTGCATTTTCTCAATGTAAAAGCTTATATTTTCTAATTAAATAGCAAAGAATCATCAAATAGTGTTATGAAGAATAATAAGACAGTTTAGCTCATTAAGTACATCACATAAAAGCATTTAATCCATTAATTATAGGCAAATTACAACCAACTAAGAGATATCTCTATATTATAAAATTATTAAACAGAGGAAGCAAGATCAAGTTCTAACAATCTGAATCGATATATTTTATGTAAGGAGGATCTTCCATTTAGTTAAGAAAGTGAAGTAATAAGCTTTTCCAAGCTCTATTATGTCATGGATCTTTTTACTAATTTTGGAATTTTATAATCCTCAATAGATATAGAAAATAATTTGTAAGGTGAGTTATTTATAACCTGCATAAGGTTTGAAAGATTTTATTGATAGAAGATTTAACAATTTTATAGATTTTTCATAATTAATGGGGTGTGGAAAATCTAAGGGTAAACAATAAGACGCACCTAAGGGATTAAATGTAAATCGTGATAGATCAGAGTAACGAGAAACTAAAGTAGTGCTTCTAGGTGACTAGTATGTGGGGAAATCATCTATAGCACATAGATATTGCAATAATACATTTTCCGAAGCTTACGAAGTCACAATTGGAGGTGGCTACTTGTAGCAAACTGTAAGACTAAAGGATAATCGTACTATTAAATTAGATATTTGGGATACTGGTGGGTAGGAAAGATTCAGATCCTTATTACCGCTGTATTACAGAGAAGCAAGTGCAGCAATTATTACTTATGATATCACTGACGATAAAACGTTTTCTTCTTGTGAATATTGGGTTGAGGAACTAAAGAAACATTTTAAAGATGACACTTGCGTCCTTGTACTATGTGGAAATAAATCTGATCGTACTGAGGAGAGAAAAGTTCAGTAGAATAGCGCTAAAGAATTTGCGGAATCACATTCCATGCTGTGGATTGAAACTAGTGCGAAGACTGGAGATAATATAGCAAAACTTTTTGAAACAGTAGCAATTGATATCCTTAAGAGACGTGCTGCAACTGCTAACTAGTGAAGTTTTAAATTTATATTAAAAGAATTTATTATGTGCTAGCTAAAGTTTCACTATACCTCTTCTAATTATAAGCCCTTTTGCTTTATTTATTATCATTTATCTAAAACCAAAGATACTACAACAAGATAGTTCTATAGTTAAGTTCTATCGATGAATGTATTTTGATTTTACTAGATTACATTATTAGTATGTAGTTATAGGATAAAATGGAAGGAATTTGAAATAATATAATCTACCAGCTTGCTTATCATTAAAAGATAAATAAGAGAGACATTTATAAAAGCCTTTTTCAATTTACCATATTAGTATATCTCTATTTTTCGCCGGCAGTTAAAGGCAACAAAACTGGAGATTTTTATATTTAATGAAAATATTTGGAGATCAAACATTATGTAATGCGCTTTTATCTAAATTGTAATAATGAGACAAAAAGGAATTAAAATAAAACTTCAGATTATAAATTAAAAGAAATAGACTACTAATGCAAATAAGCTAAAATATCTAAAATTAATAACTAAATTAAGATAGTTTAGTATATAGAAAATATGTTAAAACTTAAAATGAGTATATTAAATAAGTAAATCGAGGTAATACTTTCATTAAGAAATATAAATAACTATACGAAACACTTTAATATCATTCTATATAGGAAACCGAATTATCTCAGCCAATTTAGAAATCTCTTCGATGTGGCTATTTTGTAAGCAAAATACTTTTAAGATATTATGCAATTATATTAATTCAGTGAATAGATAAAAATTTTTAACTCTAAATTATTTAAGCAAAAACACTAGATAATGACGTTTATAATAGTATGTAGAAATGTAGCGTAATTGTGATAAATAGTAATTTTGCTATAATAAAAGTCCTAGTTTTTAATTAGCATCTACTACTTATTAGTTATTTATATATATTATGTTAAAACTTTATATTCTTCATTTTTTATATTTATGTCCTATTATATATAGAAGAAATTAAGCATTATTTAATTTTAAAAATAGATAATAGTGATCTTGATATACTTATTCAAACGACATAAATATTAAGCCTTATAAATGACTAAGTAAAGTCAAAATAACTTTAACTTATTTTAATTAATAGTTTTTATAGTCTCCATTATTTATCAATATGGCTTATACGGATTGTTGTTATAAACTTATTCATCACATGGTCCTTGATGTATGTCTTTGTTACATTAAACACAAAAAGTATTTTTACAATTTGCACAAATATATGATTTAGAAACACTTTAAACATTTATTTAACTCTAGCATTTTGGACATTTTCTAAATTAAAATCTTACTTGCTATTTTTTTTAGCTTACTCCCTTCAATCAGTTATCATTTTTCACTGTTATTCTGTTATTATACTCTTTAATATTTCATGGTTATAACTTTTTTAACCAAAAACAGGCATTTCTAATGGTTATTTACAAACAGGACATACAATATCTTCTACTTAAAATTTTCCTTCCATAAGTACAGCAGAAATTCGATTTTAAAGACATGCTTTGTCAAATCTATGATCACATGATAAAGTTATTAAGTGATCCATTATAAAATCTCCATTACAATTTAAACATTTGTATTTTTTTCTTTCTGGTTCAGATAAACTCATTGCAAGACGTATATCTTCTTCTTCTTACTTTCTTTTTTCTTCTTAAATTTAATAATAAGAGGGTCCTTGATATCTTGATTAAGTTAAAGTTAAATAATCATTTTCATTAAAATTTGCTTTGCATTGTTTTACTTAGCATTCAAATAATTTATTTTGATTTTTTTATAAAATTTCTATCAAACATTAAGTATGGTAATTATGCTTACAACCTGTTAATTACATCATTTCACATAAAGGCTAATTGCAACTCAAACTAGAGCATTACTATTTTATTATAGGATTAGATACCTTCTATTAAGCTACCTATGGTTATTAATTATTTTATTATTAAGGTATATATGAGTTTCCTTAATTTGGTTGGTTATTTTATTATATATTTAAATAAGCTAAAATAGTCTATTCAAGAGGTCTACTACATTGGAAGCATACTAAGTTTTATTAGTTTAATCTTTAGAAAAAGCAATTATTGCAAGCTGGCTTACAGGATTAGTTAGAGCATTTATTTGGCCCTAGTTCTTAAGTTGATTTTACGCTTTGGCAAATATAGCATAAATTTTATTAAGCTTATGGTGAATAATTATTTGAATATTACTAATTTTATGTAGCTGCTTAACTTCCTTAATATTATCCACTCTAATTATTATACTGCTACTGTGGGGAATTTGCATTAACAGGTGTCATGCTTGTATTAGCTGATGAGTTGTTTTATAACTAAAGGTTTTATAATTGCTAATTACTATTACCTAAACTCTATTACTATTATAAAGTTGCTGGATTTTACTATTGAAAAGTATTTAAAAGTTAGTTGTTTTGAGTATTTACTTAATTTTATTAATTAAAAGCAGTGCTTTATATAGGTTGATTATAGTTCTAGTTCTTTTGTAAGTAATCTTGATTCATTTAACCTTAATTGGAAATGATTTAAGTTTAAGCATTTTAAATACCTATTTAGTTTTAAGGGCTTTATACCATATTTTGATTCTAAATTCAATTATTTGGTTAAGTATTTTAGTTAGATTGATTGTAAGAAGGTGCTTATTATTGATTACTGTATAGATCTAAATCATCTCTCACAAAGTTATTAAAGTCTTCTCCTAGTAAATTATTTACTTCTTAAGCAGTTAAATTATGATTTCCACAAGCTACACATGTTACATTGCTGCTTTAGCCTTACAATCACTAAGAAATAATACTTTTATCTAATTTATTTAAGCTAATTTTTAAGAAAGTCTTTAAATGTGTTTTACATGTATAACTCTAACACTAATTTATCTATTTAGTTTATGTTTCAGCACATGGTTATGAAAAGCACCTTTATACGTTAAATTAAGGTTTTTATGAGATAAGTTATTATTGTACTTGAATAGTTTTTTAGCTTTTAAATATTTCAGGAATAGAAGAATTCTGAAGAGTTTGTTATAGTTATTTTAGATGATCGCTTTATAATACTTAGATCCTTATGTTATTCATTTCTTATGATTGACAATTTTCATTTCCTAACTATTGCATCAAGTTCAAAAAAGCTTACCTAAATCCAAACTCTTATTACTAGTTTACCTCATTCTAGCTTACCCATTATTCATATCCTTATTTATTTAGCTAATAAAATTAAGTATATAAATCTTTTATTCTACAACACAGAATTTCAACTATCGTTACTAATTTCTGTTAGGGTATTCTTTCTCATGTTCCTTAGCCATAAGACATTGTATTATTACTATAAGCTGCCTACATTTATTTATAATCTTAATAATTGAAATGAAGGCAATACAAATTATTACGTAAATTAGCTTAAATTATGATATAATTTATTTACAATATAAGCTTTATTTACATTTCTTCTAGCAACTATAAAATAAGCTAATGCACTCTATATTTAAAAGGAATATTAATCTATTCCTTTTCACTAATTAATCAAAGTAGATTTATTTTTAAAGAAGAAAAAGAAGAGATAAATAATAATGAAATTACATGATGTTTAATAAAAATTAAATAACTTAGCTTACTTAAATTTACCTATCTATATTATAAAATAAGGAAAGCCAATCTCAAAAACATTTCTTTAGATACTTTACCAATTTTCAATTATCTAGCTAGAATATAAAATTATAAAGTAGGATACTTCCATCCTCTAAATAAATCTTAAAATGTAAGTTCTAATCTTCGTGCCTTTTTTAACTAATGAGCTAGAATCTAAGCCATATTATTTGCTTACAGGTTAGGATAATTTATTTTGGTTTAGTGGTATTAAAAGTAATTCTTAGAGATATATTATTATATCTAAAAGGATATCTTTTAGTATATTTCTAGCTAGATATCTCACAAACCCCTAAATTATATTATTTAGAAGGAAAGTCTAATTCCCTAGAATTCAATTATATCTATTTATGATAGATTAGAGATATGATACCTACTATAGCCTTTTAGCTTCCTTATGTTTATATTTAATTAAGTACTTTGTTTCAGTTACTCAAGATAGTATAAGGTAAAACCTCAAGTTAAATCCTATGACTATAAAATGGTTTAGAATATTGTTAAAATTCTTCAATAGAAAATGAATATCTAAACTTGCTTAAAAATTGCATACTTATAGAAATTAAGAAAGTGAAGTCTTCAAAGTATCTAAACTAATTCATAAGATTCACATTAAATCTATTACAAAAGTAGTTTATAGAGATATAAATCAGCATTTCTATTTAATATAGATGAACTAACTAAACTTATAAGCTTCTTGTGACTGAAGCTAGTAATAACTCTTTAGTGGGAGAAAGGTAATATGATATGAGAATCTGGAGTAAATAAGGAAGAATCTTAATAATAGCATGCAAGAATTTAATTTAAAAGAGCGAAGAAGCATTTCTAGATATAAAGTTAAGGAATAGTAATAAATATGCTACTATCTGTTTTAAATGGAAGGCATATATTAGCTTATTAATGTAATTATTAGTACTTATAGAGATTATCTTAGATTTTTTGCTTAAAAGGAAAAACGTTATAAATAAAGCTCATGAACTGATCTTATTCTTGACTATAATAAACTTGTCTATAAAGATATAGATAAATCGAGTATCTTTTTAATACAATTTCAAGAAAAGAAAAAGAAAATTAATGAAGCAAGTATTGATTAGTAGGAACTATTACCTAGATTATTATGTAGATAATGGTAGTGGAGTTTTGCTTTATTTGGTGCTTTTATTTTTAGATAAAAATGAAATAATGATATGAATATTAAACTCCGCTAATATAATGTACTACTACTGTATCTATTTTAAGGAAAACCCTATTAACTTTATAATATCTAAATAATAGTCTAAGTAACTTATTATTTCTAGTATATGAATTAGCACACTCATTTGAAAAAAGGTTATAGTTTTTACTCCTAATTATATATCAAACTATTTAAAGTCAAAAAGCTAATTAATAAAGATAAATCTGAAAAGATAAACCTGTCAATAATATCTCATTATAGTGTTAAATCATATCTTCTAAACTTATCTTACAATTATCTATAATTACCTATATCACTATAGTTCATAATGCTTCTTCCTATTTAATTGATATATATTTATCTTTCCTACTTAGTAATAAATTTAAGTTAATTTAATGAAATTTATATCTCCAATCTATTAAGCTATTAAGCTATTTAAATAGTTAGAGAATTAAATTTTTTTTTTGCAAGTTTTCAGTTTAATAATTTTTAAACTCTTAGTGTTTAGATTATCAAACAGAAGTAGGTTTATGAGATACAGCATTAGAGCATATTATTGGTCCTTTATCAAAACTAAACTGTTTTCAATGTTCTAGTTTATAGAAATTCATTCTTCATGTTATAGCTTTTAGTTTTGCTTTACTTCCAACAGTTTTATAAGCAAATTACTATAAACTGATAGTAACTCCTCCTCATTTCATTTAACCTGCTTCTGACTAATAAAAGCTAAGAACTCTCTCTTAAAGTAACATCACTTAGCCTAGACCTAATTCCTAATGCAAACTATTACTGTAAATACTAGAAGTTAAACCTTATTTTTGATATAGTGCTAAGAATTAAACTTAAAATATCTCTCTTATAGGTTAAAAGATAATGGATAAATAAGCAAATTAATCTTAAAAGTAGTTAACTAACACACTAAAACTTGAGATTATTAGTCCACAGAAGCATAACTTAGTAGCGTAAACATTCACTAATTTACCAAAAGGGTAAACTAACTAAATTAAGAATTTCGCTGCTTTCTTAGATGAGGAGATGTAAGAAAAACAGCCTAAGAAGTTTAAGTACCAAAATGATGTTTTGAAGATATGAAGAAAGCATAATTTTGAAAGAAATGCAGCTTCGTAGTTGTTTAAGATAAAATTAAAAGAGAAGTAATAGAAGGAATTAGCTGACTACTTGTTTCTGGATAACTCTTTTAAAGAAAGCAATCTGAGCGCTTAACAATAGACAACTTTACCTTAAATTAGCTCTGTATTTAGGAAAAATAACAAAGATATTGAAAAATCTATTAGATAGTAGTTTATCACCTAAAATAACTTTTAATACTAGAGAAACTCTTCAAATAGCTAATAGTAGATCATTATGTAAAGGAAAGTAGAAAAAGACTCGTAATCATCCAATGCCAATTCTAAAAGTAACTCAGATATAATGCCTTCTATTGGAGTTATTCAAATGAGCTTGAAGCATCGAGATAAAACTCCAGCTCTTAACAAAAGCTTCATCAATTACTAGAACTTCATCAATAACGTAGTCTTTAGTTCTTAAAGCAGTCAAGTTAGCTTCCAGCAATAGATGAACTTAAATAAATCCTTCAATGATCTGATAAGATATCCTATTTTTAAAATCGAAGATAGAACCAAACTTTTAGGTAATTCTAAAAAGGAAACTGATAAACCAATCCAGATAACTACATAAAAAGAAATGGAAGATCCATATCACTATACCCATTTAGCAGACAAACTTTCTCCTTTTGTAGATAATCTTTTAGATCTCAGTTAAGAAGAGAAAAGCTTTTCATATCCATATATTTAAAAATTCGATTCGTGTGTATAAGTGCTTAAAGAAAGCAAGCATACTTCTTAAGGGTAGTTTAATGCTCCTAAAGTCGTAGCTCCGAAATTTACGAAGTGTATTTTAAAACAGAATAAAAGCTGCTTATGTGACTATAGACATTTTTCTAAAAGCGTTTGAGCCATAAAGCATTCATTAAGACCGGATTATATATTAGAAGAGGAAAATAAAAGGGGATTATACTTATGTAAGATGTTTTGCAAGCCCCGTCCTGAAACTAAAAATGCTAATATAATAATAGTAAATTTTGAAGGAGTTGTAGGAGATTTTTTCAAAGAGAACTTATCAAATTAATCTCCTTTCTACCTTTTTATGCGTCCTGGAGGTTTGGAATGCCTGAAAAGATTATAAGATTCCTTTTAGATTGTATTAGTTTGTGCCTTAAAAACAATAAGATAGCTGAAGATACTTAGTATGCTATAAAGAGAGGGACTTAAACTTAGTGCGGCATATGCTGTATCGTTTGTTGGAGCTAAATAAAACGAAGATATTAATTTTAGCTCTAAATTGTCATTTTTTTGTGATTACTCTAAAATTTACTAGGACTTTTAAGTGGCGAGGAATAAAGTGATTGTAAGCTATAATGCAGGTTCTATGTGCGCTAAATCTAGATCATGAAGAAATATCTTCAAGACAAGGAGAATAATTATTATACAGTGATTTAGGAACATCCTTGCTACAATTTCATACGTAAGTTTTTACATCAGATAAAGGATTCCTATTGCGACGCAGTATATTAAAGAAGTTCCTATTACTATCTTAATTTCCAATCCTAGAAACCAGTAGAGTGATCAGACAGTCAATTTTAAAGAATTGGCAAATGTAATTTTTCATGCTGCTTGTCATAATTCTCAGAGTATATGATGAAAAGATATTTTAAATCGCTGGTAAGTTTAGCAAAATGTTTTTACTAACGAAGATGCATAACCCGTTAAGTCTCTAATTTCTCAGCATTTAAGTCTCAATGGTTTGTATTTTCTCGAGACTGATCTAGTAAGTAAGTAGGCTCATTTCGTTCTAAAAAGAAGTATCACTGCTTATGAGATTATGCGTTTACGTGAAGTGAAATAATGCAAGGATTTAAATATTTCATCTTTTAGTGAAAGTAATACGAAGCTAGACTATGACAAAAAGAGGTTTTATTGATATGTAAACAGAATTAAAATAAAAAAGCCAATTATAAAGAAAAGCGTAATACCCATAGAAGATGAAGAAATAGCAGATGTTTAAATATGTCCAATCCATAATACACCTTTGCAGTAGATATCTATTTAGATGCCAGTTAATAAATTTATAATTATCCTAGGAAATTCTTTTAGAAAAACCTTTCAGCAGTATCAAGTCGTTGCTAAGGAGGATATTTACATTTCCTAGAAGAAATTACCATTATTGCATTATTAATTTAATATGTTCATTGGCAAACTTTCACATCTAACATTCAATTTCTTCTAAAATCACTTGAGTAAATCCTACTTTCTTATTTTCAACAACTTGGTAAAAGAATTACTCAATCATTTTGAATAAACCATGTCTTGCTAGCATTTCCTTAAATAAATAAAATTTACTTAGAGTTAAATTTTCTTAACTTATATTACCTTAGTTCTATATATTAATAATAACTACTTATACACAAATAGTATCCTAAAAAGCATAAATTTCCTGTTTATGCTTAATTTAATAAATATTTGTCCATTATCTATTTTTATTTCGATAGTGACTACTATAATAAACTATCAATAACCACTCTCGAAGTTCTTTTCTTGCTTTATAAAATCTTTTTTCATAGAATTGCATTTATTTGATATAAGTATTAAACATATTGAATGCATTGAAGTGATTACTCTCCTTCTTAATCTCAAAATAACTAAAAATATGGTTTTAAGATTTTCAAGAAAAATAGAAAAAATCTGTTAAAAGCCATAATTTTTATTCCAAGTTATTTTATCTGAAATTAATCAGATTTACTACCATATTTAGTGAGTTGTACCTTTTGAAAACTAATCTTGCTATTTAGCTATTCTAATAGTATTAAAGACGTCAAAAAAATAATTTATCAGAAAGTAGCTTTGTTTCCTTTATTCTTGTCTAGTTCAAACAAAAACGGTAAATATTGAAAACGTTAAAATTGATATTTACTAAATAGATTACATTCAATCTTGCCTTGAATCATTAGTCTCTATATGTTATATTCTTATAACAGTTGATTCTGGTTTGTTTTTCCTTCTTAATAGTTTATTAATATTTATACTTTTATATTGTCAGTTATTTATTTTAAAAAAATACCCTCAGAATGATAATTAAATAGTAATAAGAAAATTAGGAGAAAAGTTTATCAAACCATATTAATAAATAAACATAAAGTTTAACCTTCGTTCATCAAAACTTAAACTCTCCTTTAAACTACAAATCTGCTTCTTGCTCCTTTTCTGGGTCATATTCCACATCCTCGAAATCGTTTATTATCTCTTTTGCCACTTTCGCAATGGATTAGTTTGAGTAGCGCTCATAATCATATATAAGGTTCAATATTCCAACTGTATCTAGTCTTTCAATGAAAGCCTTTGGATCTCCACCAGTTTCTTCTGCTAATGATTGGTTAGCTCTTAAATCTTCTTGCACGAAATATAAAACATTAAGAATAAACTTCATATCAGCTGCGTTTCTCAAAGCTACAAATATTTTATCTAGTATCTCTGTTGTATTATTTATATCATCGAAAATCTCAAGGTCTTCGTTTTCAACTGCTGTTTTTAAACATTTAATAATTTATACTTTAACCTGTATTAAATACTTACCTATACATGAGGTGAACTCAAATTTTCTATCATTTAGCTTATTATTCTAGCATTCTTGACTATACTCCAGCACTACTAGCAATTTACATAGTTCTCAATGACTTAATAGCATTTCTTGATAATCTAACCACTTTCTTCGTTTGTTTTCTTAGAGTTCTGATTAATGATATTATAGAGCTTATTTAGTATCTTATACTACTCAATTTTATCCAAAATACTTTTATCCTTGTCATCTGTAAATGCTGCAAGTACACTTAGTACCTTTTTTGTTAAAGAAGGGTTCTCAATCCATGTTAATAGCATGGTAATAGACTAAGATTCTAGAATAAAAGTAAGGAATTCCTATGAATCTCCGCTTACTTTTAAAGCAGAGCATAGATCTTTTAAGGCTTGTACATCAGTTAAATTTGCGTTCATATATTGCTGTGTTTTTTAAATGATAAAGGCCATGTTGACCTATTCACGGTATTTCGAAGATAGATTAGAAAAGAGGAACAATTCATCTTCCACGAACTACCCCTTCGTAAATTCCTAGACCCAGTTTTAATTTACTTGATTCATAAGTCCTATAATTTCTTAATCGCCTTCATCAAGTACGTTTGCAAGTATTTTAATCGAGTTTTTTTAAACTTCTTCATTAGAATGGTTTCGTAGCCACATGACTATAGTAAGTAACTGTTTTGATATCAGTCTTTTAATAGCTAAAGGTTATGATGTCATGTTAATAAGAATTTTGCTTACCAGATGAGTGTACTGCTCTTAGTTTAGCAAACCTATTAATATCTCATCTAGATTCAATTCTATGAACTTACTAACCACTCTTGAGCAGTTATTGAAGAGTATATAATCAAGTGCTTCAATGGCTAGTTTTTAGTACTATTCTACTTTCAAATAAGCTGAAACTTTCTCAACTACATTGAAAATATTCATTTAAGATCCATCAGGGAACTTCATTAGCATGTTTTGATCTAGAACAAATTCAGGATCAGAGTATCTAGTTGACTCGCTTTGATCCTTATCATTCTCATTGAATCCTCTTTTCTTATTAAAAATCTATTTTCGGTTATCTTTCCTCAGCTAGATTTGGAACTACTCTTTCTTCTATACTGACTTGATAATATTCTACCCTTTTAAATAGCTCTCTTTGTTTTATGCGAATCTTCCAATATTTTCGCTGTTTTCTTCTAACATCATTTTATATAATTACTTTTGATTGCCGCTATTTAAAGTATCAAAAAATTTAAATTTAAAAGTCTTTAGCGGGAATAAGGCGGACACATTTAAAAAATAAGCGTTTGAAATAGATTTAGATACTTATTTAAATCCTATTTTACTTTATTTATTAGCTACTCTATTTAGCTATCTTATAATAATATGTCAATACTTATACATCATTCATCGCTTTAGACTTCTAATGCTAAGTGATCTGTATCTGAAAGAAAATTTCTCTTTTGAAGGGTGTTGATAGAGATAAGTAAATTATAGTTTATAGCTACTTACTAGTTATACATGTATATCAGCAATGTAGACAGCCACTTATAGACTTTCTAATACAAAGTGATATTCATTTATACTAGAGCATTAGATGAAGATATTAAAGAGATAATAGACAGAGGAAGGGAAATATTAATGATAATGCACAAATTTAAGAAAAAAGTCTTCATTATATCTCACTAAGTAATAAAAGAATCTATAAAGAAAGCGCTAAGTAATACAACTTCTCATTTAATAGTTCAAAAATGTTTTTAACCATAAGAGAAAAATTAGCTAATAAATAAGTTTTATTGTAATAAAGTCTATTATTCCTTATTATTGCTTCAAACTTAATATATGCTAACAAATTTGAATAGAGATCAGAATATTTTTTAAGGATCAAAGCTATTAAGTACTTTCTTCATAAAAATTATATATATGAAATTAGCTGGAAATAGTGAAAAGGTAGTATAAATTATTAGTATTTGAAAGTAAAGCCTGAATAAAATATTAAGCATGAAATAAGTATAAGCATCTATATCCAAATTATAAAAGACAAATATTAACTACTATCTATCTAAATAATAGTAGCATGACTTATAAAAGACATTTTATCAGACTACTTAATTTAAATAATATGAGCAGTTAATATTTTTAATGACTTGCATTGAACTAGTTTATGGATACTAACTATTAAGATTATAAGGGAGCGTAAATATTGCGTATTAGAGTGAGTAAATTCAGGTCAATTACTGATAAAAATTTAATATTTTGCTGTTTTCTCTTAACATGTAATTGAAAATTCTGGCAGAAACATCTAAATAACTTGAATGATAAACTTAAATATACTGGGATGCGTTTAAAGTTTAACTCTTATTGGCATCTTTAAGTTAGTTCATAAGATATCAATAGAGAAGTAATAGGTTTGCATATGCTCTAATTTTTAGTTATTTAAATACTAAATATTTAAATATATTAAGTTTAAAGAGAAATGCATAGTGATATATCAATAAAGCATTTTCTTAAGATGATATTTAAGATAAAAAATAATATCATAATTAAGTCTTCTTATATTACTCTGTCACATAAGTTTCAATAAGCCTTATCAAGGCTAAAAAAGTTATTAAATACTTGTTATTTTTAAAATTCAATATCTTAGTTTTCCCTTCTTTTCAGATATGAAATATATTGATAAATTAAAATGGCGAGTTAAGAAGGTACTATACATATTTATTTTATGCAAATAATAATATAAATCAATGTTGTTATATGAGTGCTTAAGGTATTATGCTAGGTAGTGTATTATTCAAATTAGATTGATGACTGAAGAATCTAATTTTTGCTTGTGTTTTGAGGAATTTTCTCATTTTAAAGTTGATAGGTGAATTTTTATCACTACTTAAGTTTTCTTTACTTTTCTATTATTAAATTCTTTACTATACAATATCTTGCCAAGTCTTCGATGCCTGTCTTCTTTTATGCTTCTGAAATTAAAAGTTACGACTGATTAAGTTCGAATATACTTTTCCTTCATCATTTACTCTCCTTCTCTTCCATAGTTAAAATTGATTATTGTTTCAATAGGTGTAGTTGCTCTTGTAGGCTATCCAAATATTTTATCTCTGGGTATTTAAGGTTTAGCAGATAAGTTTAGATTATCGATTTTCTTAATTCTAACATCCTTCTCCTTTCTAAACTTATAAACAGATCTAGGTGTAATGATCTTTTTCGTAAGAGCTAACTTATTATACCTAGCGAAGTCTTTTTTTCTAATTTGCTCTTAAGATAATACTGGTAACTTCCAAATACTAATAACCTTACCTGCACCTTCCGTATCATGTGATAATTATTTACCATACACGAACTATTCATTCGGCAGATTCATAGTAGTAGGCCTCGACCTACCAAGTTCAGGTTTAAGTAGTAAGACATTCTTAGAATGCAGCTGCTTTTTATAATGAGGATTAAGAGGATCTCTTTCCTAGATGTAAGTATCCTTTATCATTTTATACAAACTAATTTAGCATTTTGATAAATAAACTTCTAATTATGGTATCAAATCACTCCCTTCATATCAAATTTTACATTTTATTTAGCAATCTAAGTAGTAATGTTATACAGAAGTCTAAAAGCTTAAACTGTTGCTTGTTAAGAAAGTTACACCCAATGTTTAAATGTGTATTAGTGATTGAGTCTTAATATTATCGATGTAGGCCATTAAAATAAGGTAATAAACTCTTGAAAGGAAAAGAAGGTAAGTAAGCTCTTTCAAAGAGTGCTTTAACTATAATTAAAAGCATATAAAATAAAGGTATCATACTGAGAGATATTTCCTCTATCATACTAAAGTAAAAAAACTTAAATAATGATTATAAGGAACAAAGTTCAAAAGATAAATTGATTCCAGTTGTGAATATGAATAGCAGTATCTATATAGTAGTTGATAGACTTAGACAAAAAGTAAAAAGTACTTAAATGATGAAGTAAGTAAATAAGAAAATAAGTAGGTTAGTGTTTCTTTTTAGGTAAGTTATAAAATGTCATTAAAAAAGTAAATTTCAAAAAGTATTGATCAATTGAGTCCATTTAAGTAAATCTCTATCGAAAATTTTAACACTTATGAGCAAAAATACACTGTTAATACTCCTAGATCACTTTATGCTTGTGAGTCCGATGGAATAGATCCAAAAGAGTTACTTTTTAAACCATTGTCAGAGTTTTGGTATGTTAGTGGCGATTCTGAGGTATAGAAAATGCATTTCGAATTCTTTGAGAATAAAAGACTTTGTAAGTAATTATTTAGAGCTGATTCAAAAAGTCAAGGAGATTAAGAGTTAGTAGCAGTAAGATGAAGTGAAGTTCATATATAAACTAGATAAAAGATCAGTTTCATCTACACCTTCTAATCGTTTATTCCATTCAATGTAATCTTCTCCTACACTCGCATCAGCATAAACTAAACATCTTAGACTCCTTGAAAATATCTTAAAGAATGAAGAAATGATGAATAATAAATATGAGGAATCAAAGAAAAAATATATCGAACGTGAATAAAAGATAGAAGAATAGAGAAAGCGTAGAAAGGAGTTGGAAAAGGAAAAATAATAAAAGGTAAAAATTAAGGAAAAGAAGAAAAAATAAGTTATTGAAAGAGCAGAAAAGTAAGTGTAGAAAGCAGCTGAATAGTTAATTTAGAAGGCTGCAAAATCTGATCAAAGATTATAAGAAAAAGAACGTTCAAAGTTAAAAGAACTTGAGAAAATTAAGCAAGAACATGAGCAAAGATTAATGGAGAAAATTTTAAGCGCCTAATAGAATATTATTATGTAGGACTAATAGAGATTAAATAAATATACTGAAAAATAGCAAAAAGACTAAATTGTAATGAATCGTATAGAAAATAAAAAGAGTGAAAAGCATTAAAAAGGTCAATTAAAAAGAACTCAAAGTGAAAAAAAACTCTTATAAGTATTGAACTAAAAATCTAGATAAAAGGAATTTAAAAGAAATACTTATATAAATCATCAAATCGGTTTAGAAGAAAAGTATAACAAAATTCTTCAATAAAAGTAATAAATAAGTATTACACTGAGGTAAAGATCACAATCAAGAGATGCTAAGATATTAGAAACCCGTGAAAAAGAAAAATAATAACTTGAAGAAAGAAAATCCGAACTTTTGGAAAGACAATCAAAGGCATTTGAAAAAGTCAAAAAGTAAAGAGAAATTAGTGAAAGAAAATTCTTCTTACAGTAATAATAAAGAAAGCTTAAAGCTCTTAATAAGCAAGTCAATATAATTCGTCAACATCGAAGAGAAGATTTTAAAATTAAAAATTATAAGGTAAAAGCTAGAGAAATAAATAACAAAATCTCTTTTTATTAAAAAGAGAAAAATAAAATAATGCTAGAACGACTGCGACTTAGTACAGAAAATACTCTTTAGAGAATTTAGATCAAAGAAACTTTAAGGAACATGGCTATTACCAAGAAATTTAACATATCTAAAGTGTAAGTTTTTATACAGGAGAAATATATTCACTCAAAGCAGAGGTTCATCTCAGCTTCGAAATACCAAAATGTATTGTAGAAGTGCGAATTCAAGTCCTTTTGAAAGAAGTGTATAATAATGAAGAATTTTTTAAATAATTTATTTAATTTACTGCAAAGAAAATTCCAGTCTACTTCTTTCTGTTAATACATTATTTAAATTTCATCTTCTTATAAAGAAAGTTTCTCATATTTATCTTACAATTCTGGTTGTAAATAAAAGGCTAAACACTAGTCATTAAAGTTATCTATAATTTTAGTCTCACAGTACATTGCTTTAATATACTTATTTAATGCTTTTTCTATTTGTTTATCGTATCTTTATTTAATCATTAGAATTAAAAAATAAAGCTTTTAGTCTTTTTAATATAATAGTTTTAAAATTACAGTTATGCAGATTTTAAATAAAACAGTTTATTTTAAAAATAGGACTATTAAAGAAATTCAAACCAATAAATATTATAATACTCGAATATCCAAAAGTTTGAGACTATGAATTAAAGATTAATTTAGAACCAGTTTTTAAGGTTTATTTCTAAATAAACTATTAAGTATCTTCATTTAAAGGTTCAAGTTACTTACACTTTTTCCTTTCCTTTATAAGTAAAAATCTTATTTATGTAGCTTAAATAATTGTTTTTGAAAGCATTTTAACTTGTGATTTTTGTGTTTCTATACACTTATAGAATCGAAAGACCAAAATAATTCATAATACTCTACTCTTAACTCTAATATAGATTCTTATATTATGCTAGCACTGATTACTTCTTCTAGTATCTCTTTTACTTAGCATATAACTATATTTTACAACTAAGTCCTTAATTTCTAATTTAATAGTACAAATAAAGATTTTTATCATTCTAGACTGAAATATTTATAATATATTCAAGATAGATTTCATTGCATATTTGTTAACAGATTGTATTTCTATTTCTACAAAATTTAATTAATATAATGAAATGAGCTAAATAAGACTAACTATAGTAAATTCATTGATTAAGTTTTCCATATCATTTTCAAATTTCTAGTAACTTAATAAAACTATTGTTTCAATCAGAGGGATAAATAAAATTATAAGGCAATATTAATGCTAAGTATATGAGAGCATGTTAGTTTATATTAATTATCTTTTTATTTAATAAAGTCCTAATACTGAGTAAATTAACCATAACTATCATATACAATATCATTTGCATTAATTAAATAAAATACAACCACTTATATGATTAATAAGGTAGCTTACTAAGCAAATTATGGTTTAGATATAAGTCTAAGGTTATATCTATTATTTATATAATACTATCTTGCTTTTAAAATGTGAACTTAGAATTACTTTCGAAGATTTATCTTTCAGTTTTTATATGGAATATTATAAGACAATCTATAGAATTCAGATCGATTTAATGACTTTAATTCTAGTTATAACACTTAAAAGATATTTAGAAAGCTTTCAATATCAACAAAAAGAGGTTTCTAGATTGTTATTAAGCATCATCCATTCTTCATTTAGTGATTTGATTTCTTTCCCCTACCAAGGAAGAATTTCAAAATCTTCTACTTTTTTCTAGTTAAATCTTTTAGTTTCAGCTGGGTTGAAGTATCCAGATGAGGTCTAACTACTGCTACTTCTAAATGATTTCCTCTAAACTAATTTTTTTTTGATAGGAGGGTTTCTAGGTTTTATAATGATTTTCTCTTAAATGAACATACAATTCTCTTTGCTTTATCTCTTCTAAGACTTTATTTTTTTTACTAGTACATTAATTTTCTTTCTCCTCGTAATGCTCTAATTTGATTAATTGTTGTTTTAGCTGGAAATATTTGATTTTCCTGCTTCTTTTCTTAAATTTTACTTTTTGCATCGCATTTTATTTAGCTTCGGTAACTTAGGATTAAAAATAGGTATTTTATGACCAAAGAAGTTAGAAGCGTCAAAGTATGAACTATCACTATTAGTATTACATCGCTAGGAGCTAGATTCAAATATCTTAATCTTCTTCTGTTTTATATTGGTTTAGCTTGGCTAGCTTTTTTAAGTACTCCTTTTTATGTACTTTAATCGAACTTATTTACTCAAGTCAATAAATGAAGTATCTTTCTATTTATTTCTATTGCATCTGCTTTATAATCCCTTTATTCTAATCATGGGCTCTTATTAGGCTGTTCCTGTGTGAATAATAAATGGTCGTAATTTCTTTTCGCTATAATTAGTAGATATTTGAGATTAAGAACTTTCCTAAAAGGGAGTTAGTGAGCATATATTAATGTCTTTCTAATTCGATTGCTTGATGTTAAAAGGCGAATAATTTAAATTACTCTGTTCATATCTTCTAGATAGTTTCCTTTTTTTGCTAGATTGATTTGATACTCTTTAATCAGATGCTTTGCCAAATGACCGTTAACTATTAGGTCTCGTCAAATTAGAAATCTCTTACTTGGTTTATTTTTAGAAAGGTTTAATAATCATTTCAGAGGGAGAAGAAGCATTTTTCAAAGACTAGTTAATGATTTATCTCATCTCTTTATTTAGTTTCAAAATAATATCTTTATCCTTACTCATTTTTAAAGCTTCAAATATCTATTAAATGCAAACTATCTTCCTTTATATTTCTATTTTAATCATTTGTCTTTAACTTAGTTCAAACTTCTCTTTATTTACTTTAATAACTATAATTAGAAGCAGAAATTGCTTATATTATAGAGATTTTAAGAGAAAGTATTTTGACTATGAAAGCTAATCTAGTTTGACTATTCATAGCATTTTGAGCAAAACTTTAATACTGAAGTTATATTTTGATCTTTATTTAGCAGCATGTTTATATATTAATCATACTAATTATATTCAACCTAGCGTTACTTTTTAATTCTGCTATACTAACAGAATTGTTTGCTAATGATCTTCAGTAAATGTATATTTTCTAAGTAATTCGTACCAGTAATTTGTATATTGTTAAGTAGGATGAAAATTAAGATTACTAATGTCTATATAATTTTATACAGTGGTATATATGAAAAATCTCTTTTAGCAAGGAATGGATTTATTGCCATTAAAATGCTTATAGACTTGTTATTAATATAAAGGAATAAGAGTCAAAGTAAATAAGATTTAATTCTGTATTTAGAGTAAAAACAATGCTTAAATCATTTTTCAGTTAGCATTCTATAGCCCTTCCACTCTTTAGGTACTAGGTACTTAAACGAAGCCATATAATTTAATAGGCATCTACTAGGACCATCATTTTTAAATGTTTTCATAAAGTTCTCCATAGAAATTTTCGCGTTTATTCAGTCTCCTTCAATATACTAAGCGAAAGCAATATCTCATTTTTGTAGAAATGAAGAGTCAATATTTTTCCTCATTGCGTTGAAGTTTTTAGATGCTAATAATAGCCATGAAACTGGAACATTTTACTTCAATTATTTTTCTATTTTTTTCTTTTTTATTTTATGCAATTCAAGATCATCTTCAGGTGTGCTTTCATCTTTTTTCTTAGGTTTAATATTTTCCAATTTAAGATCAAAAGTATGTAATTCTATTGGCTATATGCTTCCTTTGACAGTTACTATGTCTATCTTACGGCATAATTCTTATATGTCAGTTGAACTTAATTTTTGAACTTAGCCTGAAATAAGAATATTGACTCCATATTGCTTAGTTGCGGCTTCTAGCCTACTCGCAATATTCACATTTGGACTAAGATATGAAGCATCAATTTTATATATGCTTCCAATAGGTCCTTCAATAGCTCATCCTATATGCAAGCCAAATCCCATACTTATTCGATAATTAGGAAGCTTTTTTTTGATTTAAGGGTGATATTTGTATTTTCAAAGCTTATAGTTTTTCTATAGGTTTATGATTATTTTTATTACAGCTATTATACTAAAATCACACGCTTGCTTTACTTGATTATCTTCTAATTTCCATACTAGTAAGAAAGCATCTCCTATATTTTTATTTGTAGCTCCTTAATATACGTTTACTTGGGAATGCACTAATTTTGCTATCTAGTTTACAAATATCATTACACCCTCCATCAAGCATTCAGTTATATCTGTAAAATTTCTTATATTGCAAAATCCAAAAACTGCTTCGATTTTTTTACCAGGAAGCATGGGATCTACGTCACCTCCTGATTACTTCATATTGCTTGCAATTATATTAGTACCAGCTTCTCCAAAGCCAAGAGCCAGAAGAACTCCTATTTTTACAATAGCATTTTCAAGTAGCATAGTCTCTACCTAAGCCTACTATTTTTATTATCTTCCACAGCATTTTTAGACTTAATTTTGCTCTTCATTTAGTTCCTTTTATTCTAATCTCGCGTTTAAAGGATTTTAAGATATTCTCCTCACTCTTTCCATCATTCTTTCAATAGGTGTTAAAATAACTGAATTAGTGTCATAGTTGAATACAAGAGCAGCAGTGCAAAGCATAATTACGACAAAGAGCGTTCTTGCCATATTTAATCCTGCTGATAAATGAGTATAGTGACTTATATCAAAAGTACCGGAAGAGTATTCTTCTTCGACCACCAACATTTCATTATCCCTTAAATTTTGATTAAAATGGCTGTAATAATATTTTCCAGATTTCAACTCAAGAGGTGGAAATCGAGTATCTCCATCGTTTTTATGTCAGTTGATAGTTTCGTTTCATACAATATCAAAACCATCAGATCTTCTGTATAGATCTAGCAAGTAGATGGAATATTCAAATGAGGTATATTAATTGAAATACATGTCAGTTTCAAACAGAGGAAGCAGTAAAAGAAGAAGGAGAATGAAAATAATAACCTTTCTAGTAATTAGATCAGTCAATTTTTTACTTACTCTAGTCTCTTTAGGAAAGTCAATCCCCATTATATTTGATTAGTCTTCATTTTTAACGTCATCTTATATCTATCTTCTCTAATGAACTAAGAGTTTGTCATTGTCATGAACGGTTGTGCTATTTCTACTTAATCTCTTTTGATGCAGTTCATTTTATTATTATTGTATAAGCTTTTGCTCCTATCGAAGCATTGTTATTTTAGCGTTCTTATATAGTTTCATTATTCTCAATAGCCTAATCAATCTAATGAACCTTATTACCCTACCTACTCTTGTTCCAGCTCTAGCAGCTTTTCCAGAATTTTAAAGCTATTTTGACTACTCAAAAGTAGAACTATTCAAAGGTTCCCAAAGCCAACCTGTATAGAAAATTACCAATGTCAGGAATAAGACTGATAATAGCAACAAAATCAAGTCAGAAGTAGAAGCTTCATATATACTACTATCTGCATAAGCAACTAATTACTATTTCAAAAGTGAAGCTTACAAAGCATCAAGTGCTTATCGAAAAAAAAACAGAATCGGCTGACTTATGGAATCCTACTATTCTAAAATCATCTCCAAATAACGCAAAAGTCGTTATTAGTAACATATGGAAAGTGACTCACTTATTATTAAGCAACTTGTTCATCTTAATTTTCCAAGAAGGTTGATCAACAAGCTAATCTTTATTCTCTTGATCCTTAAGCACGTTAAAAGCCATTTGTACTATACTTTTTCTAGGAATATTGTTCCTATCTACATCTTATAGAAGTGGATTTTCTTCTGGGTTTTCAGGAGTTTTGAAATTAATTTATGTTTCCAAAGTTTACTAGTTTTCTTATGGAAGAACCTTAGCCATTTAAAAACCTTAAAATAATTAATTTTATCTTAAGAGGAAAACACAGAAATGCTACTTATAATTGTTTAGTTAATTATACATAAAGTAGAAGTATCATATTTACATACTAATCGAGATTTTGACTTTATAAAGCATTGAATGAAGTATTGCTTGCTAAAAGAGTAGCAAAGATTATTAGCTAATCAAAACATCATTAGGTTAGACGGGAAAAAAAAGCGACTTCTTAGGAAAAAAGTTTGAGAATATTATAAGCAAGATTAGTATATCCCTAATAGCTTCTAATGATGATCTAAAAAATGCTAATTGCTATACTAATATAAAGAACTACTATTTTGAATATCTTAACCTCATAATCTAAGCAATGGAAACTAGCTTATTTTAATAGATTTATTTACCTCCAAAATTGCTTTGAGATATATTTAATTCTTAACTATCTCACTTTATCTTCAATAACTAATCAAAATATTAACTAAAATGTATCAAAGAATGCTTATTGCTATAGAGTTTTGCTTTTATAGAGATAAAGGACTCATTATGTAGTATGTTGTAAGGGATATCAAGGAATAAGCAAAATAATGCTATTTAATTACAAATTTTAGCTTTAATAACCCTTTTATTGCTCCTTCTCTTATTGATGATATAAGAATCTTTTCTATGCTTTAGTGAACTAATTATGGCAATTATCTAGTTTAAAAACTTATATTTACTAGCTTTGATAACTGGGGCTTAAACAAAAAGGTTAATAGAAATCTAAAATGAACTAACTTATCTACAAATAGGGCTATAACTGACTATATAGGAACTATAGCTAAAGATTATAAAAAAGCTTGCTATCTCTCTTATTTCCTTTGAATGCTTTACTTCTTTAACTAATTTAGTTGATGCTAGATAAAGGAGAATAGATAAGCTAGATGTTAACATCATTCATATAGCTCTTTACCAGTTTAGCCTTAATCTAATAACTACTTCTTTATGAAACTTACCATCCATATACTTAGAATTTCTATTCAAATTTCTGGTTTAAATGATAGACTTAGAGTATAGAATAGAGTACATAAGTAATAACAGAGATAGCATATAAAATAAAAACTAGAGCACTAGAAGCTAATAGACAAGAGGATGTCTATAGTAGTAAGGTAATAAAGGGAAATAAGAGTCAGTATGGATTAGATTTATAGAGTAGAGTATAAATATAAAATATCTTGATATTTTATAATATAATGGTGGAGTAAAAGAAAAAGGAAGTTAAAGTCCCTAAAGGTACTAGAGATTTTGGGCCTGAACAAATGGCTATTAGAGAGAAAGCATTTAACATAATTACTAATGTATTCAAGTAACATGGAGCTGCTCAGATTGATACCCCTGTTTTTGAACTGAAAGAAACTTTAATGGGAAAATACGGAGAAGAGTCAAAATTGATTTACGACTTAGATGATTAAGGAGGTGAGTTATTGAGTTTGAGATATGACTTGACAGTACCATTTGCAAGATATATGGCAAGCCATGGATTTGATTAAATGAAGAGATTCCATATTGCAAAGGTATATAGAAGAGACAATCCTGCTATAGCTAGAGGAAGATTTAGAGAGTTCTATTAATGTGATTTCGATATTGCAGGGGAATTTGGAAAAATGATTCCTGATGCTGAAGTACTGTAAGTCGCTCATTAAATATTGGCAACTCTTGATATAGGAACCTTCGTCATTAAAGTTAATCACAGGAAAATCTTAAATGCCTATTTGGATATATCTGGAGTACCAGAAACATTATTAAGAACTATTTGCAGTTCGATAGATAAATTAGATAAAGAGCCATGGGAAAAAGTTAGAGAAGAGATGTTATAAAAGGGTTTAGATGCTCAAATAGCCGATAATATTAAAACTTATGTTCAAATCCACGGAAATGCTTCTTAAGTTCTTGAATAACTAACAACAGCCGGGTATTTTGCAAATCATAAAGTAGGATCAGAGGGTATGTAAGAAATGAAGCTTCTAATAGAATACTGCACAGCAATGTAGATCGAAGGAGCTCTTCAATTTGATTTAAGTCTAGTACGTGGCTTGGATTATTATACAGGGCTAATTTATGAAGCTATTTTTACTGAAGAAGGTTAGGTTGGATCAGTGGCAGGTGGTGGAAGATATGACGATTTGATTGGAATGTTCTCTAAAAAGAAAATACCAGCAGTAGGAATATCTATTGGCATTGAAAGAGTCTTAACTATTTTCGAAAAGAAATATGCTAACATCAGAAAGACAAATACCTAATTTTATATTGCTTCTATTGGTAAAAGTATGATCGCTCATAAGTTTGCTCTCTGTTCTGAGTTATGGAGAAATGGATTGAGCGCTGAAATGTCCTACAAGGAAAACGCCAAAGCTCAAGATTAAATGAAAAGTGTGCATAAGAACGAAATTCCATATATTCTATGGATAGGAGAGTAGGAAATTAACTAAAACTGTGTGAAGTTTAAGGAATATACACCTGAAGGATAACCAGAAAAGGAATAGTAGATAATCTAGAGGTAGGATCTAATTGCTTTCCTTAAAAGTTTAAACTTTTGAGAACTTTTTTAATAAATTAAATGGCTTAAGATTTGTAAAATATTCTTAAAGAAGCTTCAGATGCTCTTCGTCAGTCTATCTACTATACTCCTAATTCTTAAAGACTACCCTTAGATTAGACTTCACAAGGGACTAAGGAAACTTTACTTATAAGATGTAGAGACTCGATATATTCATTATAGCAAGAACTTAATGAAGAGCGTACTTTTAGATAGGAAATGTAGAATAATTTTAAAAAGGCTAGCGAATAAATATAGGCTAACCAGTCTTTGCTTTAAGATATGTAGCAAAAGTTAAGCACAGCCAACGATAGAATTCAAGAACTTGATACTCAGGTGTATAATCTTAAGAGCTAGATTACCCATTAAATTGTAGAAATCGAGAAACTTCAAAATTTACTCAAAACCACTCAGCAAGAACTTGACTAGAAGACTTCGTTTCTGGAAGAGTAAGAATAAAGCTTTCAAATCATACAGAAGAAATGGCAAGAACAGATTGAATCTAACAAATCTTTAAACCACCAACTTTCTCAGTTAGAAATACTAATCCAAAACTAGAAAGATGAATTGGAGCATATTTTATAAAATAAGTAAGACCAAGATGAACTGATTTAATAGATTCGTTCTGAAAAGCATGTACTTGAAAGATAATTTAGCGAACAATAAGTATAGTATAAGCAGAAGCTATTAAACGAAAAGAAAAGCGCAGAACAAAGGGACAATCTATTTCTGTCAACTTTGAAAAAGGATTAAGATGATTACAGAATCTAGACATAGATTAAACTAGAAGAAACTTATAAAAAAGCTGAGGACTATAAATCAGTAAATTCCAAACTGAAGAAAGAAATAAAGCAGTATTAGGAGTTAAATAATGAGCTGAAATAAAAGTAAGAACTCTTGTAGATTGCAGTTGATTAGAAAACTAGAGACTATAAAAATCTCAAACTTGAAATTAAAAATAAACTAGCTAAGGTATAAGAAGAAAAGGATAACGAAAAGAAAAAATTCGCTTAGCAAGTTTAGTATTTCGAGTAGGAAAGTAAAAAATTTGCGTAGCAAATTGAAATCTTAAACAAAAAAACAGAGTTATCTGAAAACCATAAACTCTAAGCTTAAAAATCAATTTAGAAGCTAGAAGAAATACGAAAAGCTGATTAAGAGTATATATAAAAACTATAAACGTAAATAGAGACCTTAAGAGAACAATAGCAGCAGACAAGCTTTGCTATTAGATAAGAGAAAGATAGCTCCACAAAATAAGAATAACAATTGAACTAAAAGATATAAGAATTAACTGCTTGCAAGGAAGAGATTCAATAATTGTAGCTTATTATATAAAATAACTAGTAAAAAGAAGATTTCGAAGTATAAAACCTTAAGCAGAAATTGGAAGAATCAGAGAGTAAACATAAAATTACTTTATCCCATTTAGAGAATGAACGTTAACTCAGATCAAAGGATGTTTAGCGTTCTAGTGAGAAAGTTGAGAATGTTGCATCTGAAATATAAAAAGAAAGAGAAAAAAGACTTAATGCGGAGAAATAAGTGATGGCTCTTAAAGAACAATTATTTGAACTTGAGGGAAAAATTGAGTCGAACTCAAAAACTATGAAAAAAGAGAACTCAAAGAAAGAAGATTTTATTCAATAACTTACAAAGGAGTATCAACTTAAAATGTAACAGGTTCAGAATTTCTATGACATGAAATTAGGCTAATAACTTAAATCACTAAAAGAAGAGATCAGATACTTAAGACAGTGAAGTGAAACTCTTGAGAAAGAGAAAAATTTAGAGCAAAGGAAACTAAAGCCATCTGATATCTCTAACTGAAACTGAAATTTCTTGGAGCATTTAAGACATGTAAGTATTTATACAGGTAATTGTAAGATTAGAGGAAAGATTAACTAACTTAAAAGCAACAAAATCTGCCAAAGATCCAAGTTCACTAACATATTGAAGCTATATTTAATTATCCATTATATCAAAATTTTAATCTTCCTAGACAAATTATCTTCTTCTACCATAATCCATATTAAGAGTCATAATATATTGGCTAGGCTTAACTTTAACGTCAGAAACTATTGCCTTTCATTCTTATTTATTCTAATTAAATTAAACCCCGAGTAAAGATTTAGACATTAATGATCATTTTGTTAGCACTAACTAGTAGAAAAGTTAAGGTAAGAGACTTACTATATCACATCTAATTATTGAATAGATGAAGATAACACTCTCTTATGAACCAGGGTAGCTATATTTACCTTCTTATTTCTTTTTATATTTAAACTTATTATTATTGAGTGAATTATAATGTCGATAAAATTTTTTAACTAAATTGAAATATTAGTTTGGCAAATAGTAATGAGCATAAACAAGATAGATAAATAATAGATTCTACTTTCAAAGCATTCTAAAATAATTCTATCTGTTTTTGTAATTCTAAATTTATCTTAAAGAACTTTCACTTTCAAGCATATTATTTTTAACTCTTTCCTTATCTTTTGCCAATTGCATATTCTTTATTTTAATTATATCGGCTCTGTCAACGTTAATACTAGCCTTTTTTTTATGCTTTATAAAAGCTTCATTTAGCATAGAAAGCTAATTACGGTCTCTGTTAAGAATTAGCTATTTGATATGAGTCTATTTATATCAAGTTCAAAGTATATATATTACTATATTTACAATAAACAGAAGTAAATCACTTTCATTACATTCCTAACCCTTCTATCTTAAACTCTCTCAATTATCGTCTAAACTCATGCTTAATTTTATCAACTTAATTACAATATTTCTTGATATAATCTAAATATTTAGTTTATATAAAACTTTAATCAAATGCAGGTATCTATTATGCAGCTAGCTTAATGTAGGCTATACAGTTTGTTTCATGAACTAATTTGCAATATAAAGAAAGCTACCATTTTTATAGATTCTCTTCTATTTCTTTTTAATTCCTTGTACCTCTAGAAGCTTTTATAATAAATTATACCCATTTTCTACTTTTCTTTACCTCATGTTATAAATAAATGTAGGCAGCTTATAGTAATAATACAATGTCTTATGGCTAAGGAACATGAGAAAGAATACCCTAACAGAAATTAGTAACGATAGTTGAAATTCTGTGTTGTAGAATAAAAGATTTATATACTTAATTTTATTAGCTAAATAAATAAGGATATGAATAATGGGTAAGCTAGAATGAGGTAAACTAGTAATAAGAGTTTGGATTTAGGTAAACTTTTTTTAACTTGATGCAATAGTTAGGAAATGAAAATTGCCAATCATAAGAAATGAATAACACAAGGATCTAAGTATTATAAAGCGATCATCTAAAATAACTATAACAAACTCTTCAGAATTCTTCTATTCTTGAAATATTTAAAAGCTAAAAAACTAATCAAGTACAATAATAACTTATCTCATAAAAACCTTAACTTAACGTATAAAGGTGCTTTTCATAAACCTGTGCTGAAACATAAACTAAATAGATAAATTAGTGTTAGAGTTATACATGTAAAACACATTTAAAGATCTTCTTAAAAATTAGCTTAAATAAATTAGATAAAAGTATTATTTCTTAGTGATTGTAAGGCTAAAGCATCAATGTAACATGTGTAGCTTGTGGAAATCATAATTTAACTGCTTAAGAAGTAAATAATTTACTAGGAGAAGACTTTAATAACTTTGTGAGAGATGATTTAGATATATACAGTAATCAATAATAAGCACCTTCTTACAATCAATCTAACTAAAATACTTAACCAAATAATTGAATTTAGAATCAAAATATGGTATAAAGCCCTTAAAACTAAATAGGTATTTAAAATGCTTAAACTTAAATCATTTCCAATTAAGGTTAAATGAATCAAGATTACTTACAAAAGAACTAGAACT
Organism: Loxodes magnus; assembly: GCA_946699065.1. Classification (NCBI taxonomy): domain Eukaryota; phylum Ciliophora; class Karyorelictea; order Loxodida; family Loxodidae; genus Loxodes; species Loxodes magnus. The sequence goes on along the minus strand of CAMPDV010000008.1, from coordinate 173,104 downwards.
ATAATTAACCTATATAAAGCACTGCTTTTAATTAATAAAATTAAGTAAATACTCAAAACAACTAACTTTTAAATACTTTTCAATAGTAAAATCCAGCAACTTTATAATAGTAATAGAGTTTAGGTAATAGTAATTAGCAATTATAAAACCTTTAGTTATAAAACAACTCATCAGCTAATACAAGCATGACACCTGTTAATGCAAATTCCCCACAGTAGCAGTATAATAATTAGAGTGGATAATATTAAGGAAGTTAAGCAGCTACATAAAATTAGTAATATTCAAATAATTATTCACCATAAGCTTAATAAAATTTCTGCTATATTTGCCAAAGCGTAAAATCAACTTAAGAACTAGGGCCAAATAAATGCTCTAACTAATCCTGTAAGCCAGCTTGCAATAATTGCTTTTTCTAAAGATTAAACTGATAAAACTTAGTATGCTTCCAATGTAGTAGACCTCTTGAATAGACTACTTTAGCTTATTTAAATATATAATAAAATAACCAACCAAATTAAGGAAACTCATATATACCTTAATAATAAAATAATTAATAACCATAGGTAGCTTAATAGAAAGTATCTAATCCTATAATAAAATAGTAATGCTCTAGTTTGAGTTGCAATTAGCCTTTATGTGAAATGATGTAATTAACAGGTTGTAAGCATAATTACCATACTTAATGTTTGATAGAAATTTTATAAAAAAATCAAAATAAATTATTTGAATGCTAAGTAAAACAATGCAAAGCAAATTTTAATGAAAATGATTATTTAACTTTAACCTAATCAAGATATCAAGGACCCTCTTATTATTAAATTTAAGAAGAAAAAAGAAAGTAAGAGGAAGAAGATATACGTCTTGCAATGAGTTTATCTGAACCAGAAAGAAAAAAATACAAATGCTAAAAATGTAATGGAGATTTTATAATGGATCACTTAATAACTTTATCATGTGATCATAGATTTGATAAAAAATGCCTTTAAGATCAAATTTCTGCTGTACTTATGGAAGGAAAATTTTAAGTAGTAGATATTGTATGTCCTGTTTGTAAATAACCAATAGAAATGCCTGTTTTTGGTTAAAAAGATTATAACCATGAAATATTAAAGAGTATAATAACAGAATAATAGTTAAAATTAATAAATAATTGAAGATAATAAGCCTAATAAAACATCAAGTAAGACTCCAATTTAGAAAATGTCCAAAATGCTAGAGTTAAATAAATGTTTAAAGTGTTTCTAAATCATATATTTGTGCAAATTGTAGAGATCTTTTTTGTGTTTAATGTAACAAAGACATGCATCAAGGACCATGTGATGGTTAAGCTTAAAATAACATCCCTAATAAACTAAATTAATAAAATGATGAAGATTATAGAAAATGCCCTTATTGTAGCACTTTTTGTTAAAGTAAAAGATAAACAGACCAAGTAAAATGTGGAAAATGTTAATGAACTTGATGCTTTGCTTGCCAACAAAAATATTAAGTAAGTTATTTTAAGTATAAAGCCTATTGCAGTTCATGGAAAGCACTATCATTCCCTTGGATGTCCATATTTTGAGCAAAGTTATCGTTCTGATTAATTTAAAAGCATAGAATGTTATGAATGCAGATCTAAAGGTTCTATTTGTGCCAGACCACCAAATATTGATCCAGACCTTGAGTACAGAAATTTAAAATATGTCTGAAATAAACTTTAGACAGCATAACATATTTTAAATAGCATAACTATATTTATAAGCGTTAAAGTTATTTAAACTATAAAAGCTAATCAACTATATATCAAATTAATATATTAAATGGAAATATATTATTACTTCAATTCTATACAGATACACTTCAATGTAAATATTTTAAATAACAGCAAAGAACCAATAAGTTAAACATTGACTTTTAAACGAAGAGTATAATAGGTTATTAATTTTCTTTTCGTTAAAAGATTAATTAATAGGGTTCTATTTAAAGTGTGTTTTTCTCTATAGAATTAAGTTTTTTTTCTAATTAATTTAAATTAAATTAGATACCATATTTTATATGTGAAAAAAGCTAAAGAGAAATGAAAAGAATATAGGTAAATAAATATTAAAATCAGAGAAAAGATAAACTTCATCAAATCAATGCTACAATATTTAATATACATCAATCAATCAAAAACTAAATATAAGTGCTTAAATATATATATAAATATTGGGATATAATGTAATAATTATAGCCTAAGTCACAAATATTACAAAATGCTAAAATAAAAGTTTAGCATATTTCAATCAAATATCTTTTTTTCTTTCTTTTTCAGGTCTTCTTTGCTTAACTTCTTAATAATTATCTTTTCTCTTTGATCTAGCTCAGTCATTTCATTTAAAATCTCTTCTTTCAACTAAAATAACTAAAAACACTTTCTCTATAATTTGGAGAAGAATGATTTATAATTTGTCTATTTTAGAAATTTGGTTTTTTTAAATGATGATATATATAGTTTCAGTCATATAGCTTTTTTTCTTATCCTTGTTTTTAAAAACTATATTATTTTCTAATTCCTAAAAGGTGTCTTTATAATATTAGCAATCAAAAATATGGCTAAATTCTTCAAAATATATGCCACTTAAATAAATAATGCTATATTGTACGTTGTAGTGGCGTATACTGAGTTCTTATTGAAAATTATGTGTATAAGTTCTAAGCTTGTAAATAGAAATAGTTTCTCTAACCATATGTCTATTATATTTAGTATATATTATTTCAGGAAACATATTTGAATTTCCTATTTGATCCATAATTCTTTTTACTGTAGGTATGATCAAGTTTCTTTAGAAACATTGTTGTAAAAGTTTCTATTTTCTTTAGTTTCCAAGTGTTTATTAAATTCCTTACTATCCTAGGTCAGTTAAATATCAAAGTTATATATATTTATGCATTTGTTTATAAGATTCTAATAAGGTAATTTATTCTTGTTGCTTTTATTAAATAAAAACGCAATATCTTATGTTGGATTATTTTTACTAATTTAGATTGATTTTTAGTAGAAGCGTAAATATTTTAAAGTGATTATGTGAATAAATGGAAGCAAATCAAATCAATAAAACAAGATTCATTGAATGTCAGTTTAGAAGATCTAAATACTAATCTGGAAATGAATCTTTGCGATTTTACAAATCTATCCGTAACTCTTTTTATTCCTCCTATGGTAGCTCATGGAGTAATATCACATCCATATTCAGCTTTAGGTAAAATAAAAGTTAGGCAAAGAGTTTTGAAGCAAATTGGGGATAAAGCTCCATATTTAGAAAGTATAGTAGTAACTTTGGAAACGGCTAGAAAGCTGCTGCACAATGCAATTTATAATTTTACTTGCATCCAAGATGATTTCCTTGATAAGCTATTTAATCTTTTTAAGAAATTGGTATTCCATTTAGGTTCAAAGCAGTAGTAGTTTAACTCTCCTATTGCTTGCTTTTTTTAAGAATTCTATTACTTTACATTTAGCTACATTAATTGTTAGTTTTACTCAAGCAAAAAATTTGACTGTGGTTTTTAATAATTTTAAGTGTTTTTCTAGGAATCATATAATCTATCAAATCATCAGAAAAGGCTCTAATTACAAAGCTTCTAGATAGTATTTTAATCCTAGTTTCTTCTGATTATCTTCCAAATATCTTATAATAATATCATTTTATAAGATTGCAAGTAAAGGTCCGTGACTGCTCTCTTATAAAACTCCATTGTTATACTAAATTGTCCTCGTAAGATTTCCATCAATAATAAACTTTGCATTAACATTATTATAAATGGATTCTAGAGCCAAAACTAATCCTAGAGGAAGCCTGAGCCTTCGAAGATGATCAAAGAGTAATTTTCTGCAAATACTATCAAACATTTTTTCTACATCAATCATTGTAACTATCAGTTATTTATTGCATGGCCCTTTGTCGTGTCAAACAATAATTTGTTAAATGATTCAAATTTACTGAGTATTTGAATGATTTCGTATAAATCCAAATTAAGTTTAATGAATAATATTTCGTTGATCAATGTATTTATATAAACGCTAAGTTAAAGCTTTATCATCTATTTTCAAGAGACAATTTAATTAAGTTATTGGACGTAAATTAGATCATGAACTTTTGCTTCCTTTCTTAAAAATTGGTAGAATATGAATATTTTTCATTGTATCTGGAATTAAGTATAACCTGAGCATATTATTAACCAAACTAGTGATAATTTTATATAATTCTTATCCTTCATATTTAATAAGTTCAGCTTTCAACTCATCATTACCTGAAGCTTTATTATTTGCAAGCTAAACTATTATTTATTTAATTCTTATTCAGTGAAAATATGCATTTCTTAAGGAAAACCTTACTTTAATTTAAAATAAACAGTTTGTTCTATATATTCCATCTATTTTTTAATTAGAAAAGTTTAATTTAGTTTCACTTAAATTCTAACATTTATTATAGACTTTAGTTTCTTAATTTCCAATAAACGATTGCTATTGGTTGCAACTTAAGTTCATTTGATTACAAATTCTAGGATTTATTAAAATCTTAGTCTACTTAAGCATATAGAAATACCTTTTTTATAAGATTAACTCTTAGCTTTGTAACTTCTTTATTATGAAGTCTAGATAACATGGAGGCTTTCTAATAAGAAGTATTATCGTTTTTTGCTTAATCAAATAACTTAGTCACATAGCTTGGCATTTTATAATTATTTATGGTGTAGTTATTTGTCTTTCTAGCTGCAAATAGATCATAGTATCTAAAAGGGTAGCAGTATAGGCTTAGAACTTTTAAGTAACCAAAAAATTGCTTCATAATAGCAAATTAAAATAAGGAATATAGCTAATCCAGTAATATAGAGTAACTCTCATAATTACTAAAGAAGTTAGTCAGCTAAATGAATATATAGTCATAATTGCTCTATTATATTTAGGTACGGCAGACTGAGAAAATTACACAAAAGAGCGTAAGAAAAATACGTTTAGTTAAGGATGCATAGAGTTAAAGATGATTTATATTAGATGAAAAGGATAAAATAAAGTAAACTGATAATACAGATAAATTTCCTTTAAAACTTTCAAATCAAAATGGAAAAAGATTGATTGAAGTAAATAGACTTATCTTGTAAATCGAAACTTTATTTAGAGCAAAATACCTTTCTCATACTAATTCCTATATAACTATGATGTATATACACTTAAGACTTATATTTCAAAGATAGAAATTCTCAAATATTTACATTTTTTGCTACAGAAATGATTTTGAAAAAATGAAATAAAAGAGTCAAATGATAAAACTATTATAAGCCTCCTATCCATGTTTATCAATGTAAACATATCTTCTATGCTTGCTTATTATTTTCTATCTTGGTTTATGTTGATAATGCTAAGTTCATATTTGTATATTTTAATCTTGCTTTTCTTAACTTATCGTCCTTTGTTACTTAAAGATTGATGCTTTTGTTAATTCTATTTTTCTTAGGTTTTTGGCTTTTTGATTCAAGCAAATAGAAAAATCATTCCTCTTTTTGTCTCGTGATTTTACGTATTTTTCAGAATTGTCTAGGCTTTAGTCAATTTACTGGATTTTTTCGTTTATAGTTTAGAACTTTTTATATGACCAATCGTTAGATAAAAAGATTTTATTTCTATTAGGTTTAGTAGGAGAGAACCGAATTATTTTAGAACTTAAAGCTTTTTCATTACTTAACTTGCCTTGGGTTAAAGAATTATTCAATATCTTAGGTACTTTATTTGTCAAAGTTAGATCATCACATTTTAGCAAACTTTCATTAAAGCTGATCTAGTTCTAAAACTCAGTTATTAATTAGTTAGTCATTGGTCTCATTTAAAGAGTCTAATTTCTTTAAAATACCCTGAGTTTGCTTTCTTTCTATTTCCTTAAAGGTATTTGATCAGTATGCAAATAGATAGAATTATTTGACATTTGCAATGATTTTCTTATCTAAATCTTTCAAGATTTTTCTTTTAATCCTTTACTAATCTCCTTAGAATGCTACCTCTGGGTCAAATTAATAATACATTTCTAAATTTTGATAGTCAAGTTATGAGAATCTCCAAATATATTCCTGCTTAAATTTCATGATTTTTTAAAAGTTTACAAAGCTTCCTCTTTCTTATTTAGAAACTCGTATTCTACTGCTAAGTTAAACAAAGCTGCTATTTTTGTTTACAATAAAGCCTTTTTATGTGACTTGTCTCTTGGCTATATTACTTTTTAGTCTTTCTGTCCACCCTCTTCAAAGTAATTCAATTCCTCCTCTTAAAAGATTAACTCTGAATCTACCTCTTAGTACTCTACATTTTCTTCTCTTTTGAGAAGAATCTAGATCTACTAGAGGCTTTATAGTACATGCTACAGAGCAAGTTCATGCTTATGCAAAGCTGAGAATACAACACATAAGTTTAGATGTGTCGCACTCAACTGCTACAGATTACCAAGATCTTACTCCAACTTCAAAGCTTTCAGTAAATACTTAAGCGATACATTAGGTTTCTTTTACCTGCATCATTAAGATACCTTTTATAATAGCAGGATAGGTTATTGTAAGTAGTACCAAGAAGCTTCTTCCTCACAGGATCTCCTTTAACTCCTTCTTAAAGTATGAGTTACTCAGCTTGTTTAAGTACTTGTAGACATTAATCAAACTTCTAGTTAGTAAGAAGAGCAAGGGATTCCTTATTTAAATTAATAACTTAGTTTCTTAACCCTTTATAATCCATTTATCTCAGTGTATAAATTAGAGGCTTTAAGTCTACTACCATAGTTTTATAATGAGAGGCTCTAGAAAGTTAACCACTTGTATATGTATTTTAGCCTTATCGCTATCGCTTTCTACCTCTATCATTTTGCTAGTTACTAAAATGCTATACTTCCATGATACCAAAATTAACTAAGAAAGGACTTTAAATTTATAGTATTACAGATATCTTTAGTCCAATCTATGAAACTGATAGATAAAACATACCAGAGATTAGCATAAAAAAGGTATTTTAGCTTGGAGGTAAATAAGAGGAAAGAGTGATAAAGCATAAAGTGAAGATAGGTAAAGTGAAAGCAATAGAGCTAGATATATATTGTTATACCATTAATAGAGCGTTTTATTAAAAACACTATGTAATAGTAAGACAGTTAATGCACTATTTTCGTTGATTAAAGTGAGTTACTTTAAACAGTCGTTCAAGTGACTAAAAATATTCCTAGTCGTTATCTTAAAAAAACCAAGTACCTGATGATATTAAATGGTACTCTTTATAAGTGAGAGTATAGTGAGGTGCTTAGTTGAGTAATTGATATCAGTTTGGTATTTAAATATAGTGTAAGAGATTAATGACTACTTAAAAAATAATTTCCGTGTGTAGTTCGTGTGAATCCTTTAGAGATTACAAAATATGCTAGAATCCAGAAAAATCTACTATACTCTAGGACATGGCTAAGGAAGCTAGGGAGAAAAAGGAAAGAAGGTGGCAGAATATTAAAAAAGCTAATCAGAGAATTAAATCAGCGATTTCAAGAAGACTCTCAGAAAGTGACTAAAACCTTGCTGAGATCTAGTTTTAAGAAGCTACTAAATAGCTTAAAAAAGGATTTTAATTTGAATATTTTTAAGAAATAGGTAATGACATGAAATAGTCTAAAGCAGATAACAGCGACTAGTTAAATAGTAAAGACAATGAGTTTATCAAAAAGTTAAACCATCTAAAAGATTAAAAAGACTAAAGGTAATTTAATGTATGGAATGAGGAGAATACCAATGCTAATATCAAGGAGATTTCTTAGGACTAAACTAAAAACGAATAGCAAGTAAAAGGAAAGAGCACGAAGAATAATTAACAAAAGAAGAGTTTTTATCAAGTTTCTAAGGAGTAATAACTGTAGAAAGAAGCGAATCTTAACAATAATAAGTAGCAAATTTGGAAAAATAATATCTGAGACCCTTATTCAGCAAGAAATCCTATTTTGATATTCGATAAAAGATAGATCTATTACATGGCTCCTCAATCTAATATAAAGTACGATAAACCACCTAAAATTGATAATAATAATCCTAAATTGTAGGTTATAGCAAATCGAAGCTAGTGACTGTTAATGCGTAGAAAAATGAACTTACTTGAAATGGAGTAATAAGAAGAGAAAGCGGAAGGAGGCTAATAACCCTAAAGCATGCCTTAACCAGAATAACTAAATAATTCTAGAAAAATAAACAAAAACAGAAGCTGCTCAAGAGGATTAAGATGCTTTACCTCATAAAGCTAGAGAACATCTTTAAACAATTCTCTCTAGCAAAGCGGAATTAATAACGAAGTCGATTCTTAAAATGTAAGTCGAGGAGAAATGAAATCTGATGTTCTGCCAAATATGGTCTCAAACAGACCTATCACATCTCAAACTCGAAATAAGAGATTAAAGTCTATTGAATATTAAAGGTTCAAATCTCTAATCAAAGACTGTGATAGATACATAAAAAGTGGAAAGGATTACATCGAAACAATCTAATAAATGAAAAAAATATCAAAAAACGCTTTTTAATCTTCGTAGCTTATTCTAAAAGATGGGTATGACTAATAAGACTATAGCCTACGTGTTGGAATGCAAAAAGACGCACTTAAAGATTTCAAAGCAACACGAGCTAGCAACATATCAAACTATTTGAAAATGAGAGGTAAACTTAAAAAAGGTATAGACAATTGCATCCTTTAATGTAATAATTTCATAGTTCAAAATCTTTATCTGTTTGCTAATTTTATCTTAAAATTGAAACTTAGAAAGTTAAACTAAAAAGAGTTTTATTATGAATTTGCTATATCTTCATTTTCATTATACGCTTAACAATTAAAATTGACTTTTTTAATACTTATCAAAAGCAAACTAGTAAATCAACTTCTAAAGGCTAAAAACTTATTAAAAGCTTAGTTAATCATGAGCGCTGAAGTTTCTCCTACTGTGAAGTAGGAAGCTATTTATTAGCAATAAAGAGTATTTTTCAGATGATTCTGTCAATTTAAATAAACTGAAAACGTCATCTTAGACAAGGCTTGGAATATTATCTTTGCTTATTCAAACCCTGTTATGAGTATTTTAGCTAAATTAGCTTTATTTACAGCAATATTTTCATATTTAAAGAAATTTACAAAGATATATCTAAAATGTCAGAGAAAGTTAGGTTCATAACATTAATAAGACCTGCTTTGTGTATCCTTCCTGAAGTTGATACACCTGATCGCAAGATTTCGTTTAGAAATAAGATTTTATGAACAGCGATCACTCTTTTCATTTTCCTTGTTTGCTGTTAAATTCCACTCTATGGTATCCATACTCAATCAACTGGAGATCCATTTTATTGGATGAGAGTCATACTTGCAAGTAATAGAGGTACTCTTATGGAACTTGGTATTAGTCCTATTGTAACGTCTGGAATGGTTATGCAACTACTTGCCGGCAGTAAGATAATCGACGTGGATTAAACGCTCAAGGAAGATCGAGCATTGTTTAATGGAGCTCAAAAATTATTTGGTATGCTAATTACACTTGGAGAAGCAGTCGCTTATGTAATGAGTGGAATGTATGGAGATGTTAATGTACTTGGTGCTGGAACTGCTTTATTGATAATATCTCAGCTATTCGTAGCTGGTGTCATCGTCATTATTTTGGACGAATTTTTGTAAAAAGGCTACGGACTAGGAAGTGGTATTTCCCTCTTCATAGCAACTAACATTTGTGAAAACATTGTTTGGAGAGCCTTTAGTCCAACTACCATCAGCACTGGAAGAGGAACAGAATTCGAAGGTGCAATACTCGCTCTTTTCCACTTGCTAGTTGTTAGACCAAATAAAGCTACAGCAATCTAGGAAGCTTTCTATAGATCTCATGCTCCTAATGTTACGAATCTATTAGCCACCGTTCTTGTCTTTTTGATTGTTATTTACTTTTAAGGATTCAAAGTAGAACTTCCAGTAAGATCTTAGAAGGTTAGAGGATAATAGGGTACCTATCCAATAAGACTTTTCTACACATCTAACATTCCTATAATCTTACAAACTGCTCTTGTTTCTAACCTTTACTTTTTCAGCCAGATCCTTTATAAACGTTATAAGACTAACTTTTTGATCAATCTATTAGGATAATGGTAGGATATTGACATGTCCGGTTAAAGTGTGCCAGTTGGAGGACTCGCATATTATATTAGTCCTCCTAGAGAATTAGCTGAAGTTATAGCTGACCCTTTCCATGCTCTTTTCTACATATCGTTCGTACTCATTTCCTGCGCTTTATTCTCCAAAACTTGGATTGAAGTTTCTGGTTCCTCAGCTAAAGATGTGGCTAAATAACTAAGAGAACAATAAATGTTTCTCCATGGTCACAGATAACATTCAATGGTAAAAGAATTGAACAGATACATTCCTAACGCAGCAGCATTTGGAGGCATGTGCATTGGAACATTAACAATCATCGCAGACTTCATGGGCGCAATAGGAAGCGGAACTGGAATTTTGTTGGCAGTGACAATAATTTACTAGTATTTCGAAGCAGCGAGTAAAGAAAAGTATGAAAGTATGGGATTATTCACTTTATGATCACAATTTAATTACTTTTACTTTTAAATAATTAATTATAATACACCACTATGCCTACTCTTCTTATGCTAGTCTTATCTTCTTCCTCTCCTTTATTCTCACGCTATAATACTAACTCATTTTCTTAATTTGGCATTTAAAACCACTAAAATTTTCCCTTGTTTAAAAGAAAAAAAAAGAACTAGGATGAGTAAAATAAACCTAGTTAAAGAGCATAAAGTGTGAATGATTAGCATATGAGTTACTCTTTTGCTCTAACTACTATCAATTTAGTGATTAGTCTAACATAATAGATACTTTAGTTCTATTATTGAAAAAAATGGAAAAGCCAATAAATACAAACTTATTAGGGATATTTTACAGAGAAGAAAGAAGAATTTCTTAAGCAAGAGATTAGATACTATTATATAAGTTATCCAATCTTAAATCCTATTAATGCTAGTTTGATATATTTAAGTATAAAGAATTGAAAGGAAATAAGTTTTCTATTAAAAAAGGATTCATCACTAAGGTAGCTTTTGCTATTCATTACTTGACTTATGGACGTGAATTTTGAAATCACAACTTCTTAAAGTTCCTTCATCGATAACTTTATTTCACTTTTGCTAGTCATGAATAATTATATGTTGATTCTTCTCTATTGAGGCACAAATATAGCCATCTCCATAAAAAGCTTTTGCCATATCTTATAGTTCCTTAAAAGAATTTGGAACGTCTGCGAGTTATTGAACTTAGTCTTCATAACAGATAGTTAATCCTTGCTTTTTTGGAGTGTATTTGAGCTATTAAAAGATATATTCATAAAACCTTTAAACGTTTTCGTTGCTAATTTCAACAGCCACTTTTACTTTTCTGCCATTCTTTGGATCTACAAAAGTGGTACCTGCCTACTTACCTTTAATATGAACGTTACAATGAAGTTCCTAAATAACATCATAAAGTTCTGGCTTTCCTACATATACTGCTGCCATTACATCCCATAAGCAAAATCCTTCTTAAAATGCTACAAGAGCATAGGCATTCGCAGCTAAATCATAGAGAGGATATTTTTTGTAGTCTTAAGCCATTTTAATAACAAACTAAGGATTAATTGGCGATTTATTAGCCACATTTAAAGGAAACATTATCATATCACAAGTGCTCTTAACAATTACATCATATGCAGCTTAAGGATCGTACCAAACGTTAAATTCAGCATAATGGTTACCTCCTGGACATATACCAACATCAATATTTCCTGATGGTATTGGATTTATACAATTATCAAGGAAGGCACCTCCCATTCATACTATCTGCTTAATTTTGCTTTGAATATTAGGATCAATTTTGATTGCGTCTCTTAAGGTTGTAAGTGGGCCGGTACATACCATAACCACTTATTCATCAGCTTACTGTAAAAGCTCTACTAAAAATTACGTTCCATCTTATCTAAATTCAGGAAGTGTGAGATTTTTCTCGTTCAGTACTGGTAATAAATTAAAGCATAAGCATGGATATCTGTATTCATAAGGGAAAGGATTTATCCCTGAAACTACTGACAAAGCTATAGGAATCTAGGATTTTCCCATTAAATGTAGCATCTTATAAGTACCCTCACAAGTTTCATCACCCATACAATCAGCAGGCGTAACAATAACTCCAAGAAGTTCAATATCATCATTCGAAGCAAGCATAGCCAAAGCCATAAAATCATCAATGCTTCCATCATGGTTCATTATCACCTTCTACTTTGACATGTTTAACTTGTTTATAAAAATACTAGAAATTAAAATATAAGAAAATAGGTAATCTTTTCTAATAAATATACCATGCATATACAATATACTCTAGCAATCTCCATTGTTTCAATACTACATCATAGTAAAGCCAAAATCCAACTTTTATTAAGTCAATTAACTGGAGGATATTAATGGCTCATTACGTTAGAGGTATAATTTTTAGATAATTAACTAATTAATTTTAGACTCAAAGAGTTTTCTACTTTTTGACAGTTTAATTTCCTCTACAAATGTAAGTTTAATAAACAAAATTAGAATTATAAATTTAAGAGATAATCAAGCACGCATTTCCCACCTCTTTTTACGCAGGTCATAAGCATAAAGATTGACATCAGTGTCAAATATGAATACCTATTAATTTCGAAGCTGAGGTTGAAACCAGATACTATTGTGATCACTTCCTAAAAATCCGTTACCATGCTTTATAACAGTTTTGGAATCAAAAATAAAAGTACTGTTGAACTTATTTTCATTATCGAAAATTATGCAACCAAATTAAGTTTCACAGGCATATATACTAGAAGCTGCTTAGGGCAAATAGACATTAAGTAGACTTCATACGTTAGTGTTCACATCCAATCGATAAATTTCGTCAATAGCTTTCTACCCATCGAACCCTCCAAATGTATGAGGACTGTTTTTAAATAAAGCTAATCCATGTAAGAAAATTGGTATAGGATGAGGGTTAATTTCACTTAGTTATGAGCTTTTCACATTGAAAGATTCAACATTCTAAACCATTTTCTCCTTTAGATTATCCCAACCTCCTACTATGATAAATTAAAGAGGATCAAAAGACAGCATACGATGCCAATAACGATTATAGTTCATCTCAAATTCCATAGGTTTGTGTTCTGATATCAGAGTCAGTCTATTCTAATTTTTTTCCTTACCTCCACTAACAGCCAGAGAGTTTTCTCCTAGTTACAAATTAAAAGAATGGTCCTTATCAATAGCTTTCGTAGCAATTTATATAAATTCAAAATTTTAGTTGAAATAGGAATATTCTAAGCAAGTGTTTGAGTTATACTTCATAAACAAAAATTTTTCATTCGTTTTAAAACGGGGAGATTCTTCTGTCTAATTCATTATGAAGTTATATTCATTAGCTTTCTTACACTAGTCACAGCCCATTTATTATACTTTTTTCAAATAAATTGATTTTCTTTAATTTCTTTTAAGACTTTTCTGTTTATTTATTTAGCCTAAGGTACCAAACTCCTTTGCTTCCCTTTAAGCAGATTATATTATAAGAGATACCCTATCTATATTCTATTTCTCAATACGACCTGGCTTTGTATGTACCTATAGCTATCTAGCAATATAATTTTTGCTTGACTTGATTTTATTCTTTTCATATAACGAAATTAACTCCAAAAATATAAAATATCGAAGTAAGTTCAAAAGCATTTAAGGATATTCCTTTAAAAAGTTATTCACAAAGCTAACTGAAAGCAAGAAAGTAAGACTTAAGAGAAAGTACTTAGTCTTAGCTTTTTTTCATCTTAAGCATGTATTTTTTATAGAAAGCAATCACTTTATTGATTCTAGTTAGATCTAGACTTCGATAGAAAGCTTCTATCTTTAAGAGTCTTTAGTTAGCCAAATAAATTAAAGGCTATAGATCTCAGAGCTTATATCAACATATGTAATTTCTATTATTTACTAAACTCTTTCATTTTAAATCTCAATTTTAAATTCCATCACTTTGATAAAAATAGCGAAACGAACAGATATGGCTATAAACAGCTAAAATATGTTAAGAGGTCCTTTATAGTTGATAAAGTTATTGCTCTATAGTAGTTTAACTTCAATACTTAGACTATATAACACATTTATCTTAGTTAAAGCATTTTTACTGTCTTAGATTTCTCAAATATTTTAGTATCTTTTAATACTTTAGCTTGTGTTATGTGCTAATTTTGACACAAAGGAAATTGTTATTCATAAGAATCTCTTAAGATTGCTTAAAGATTATTCATATGGTGTTTATAGTTCTGCCTAAAGAGCTAAAAGTAGTATAATGAAAAATGAACATAGTTTAGCCTTTTTTCTTCAAGTTTATATATTGTTAATTTTGATTACTTTCAAGGTTATTTATTCTAATAATGTAAAATCATATCAATGTGCTTTGATCATCTGGTTTATTATAAGTATTTTAAGAAGTTTCATACTTCATTCATCATAGTTTTGTAGAGCTATGAGTATTAGAACTTAAAGTACTACACTCAAGTCTCGCTTTCCTATTATAGAAACTATTGAGAGCTCCCTATTTAAATTTATATAACTAAACTAAAGACAATCCTTGCTAATCTCTCTGATGCTAATAATCTAAATTATGTATCCTAAAGCACATCAAATGCAACTTAATGCTTGAAGTGGCTATAAGGATAATAAAGCTGATAAGAGTTTAGATATAACTTAAGTAGTTAAATGAAGGTAGTATGTACATGAACTATAGAAAGATAGATTCAATTTATCTAGCAGAATGAAACTTAGTTGCATACCAAATTATAACTCAGATTATAGTTACCATACTCTATAGACAATTTTTGTCCGTTAAGTCACTAGAGTTAGACAACTATTTTAAATAAGATTGGTATAACTTTTTGCCATTTCGTTCATATTTAAAAGAAATCGTGAAGAGAAGGCTAAAAATAGCATTTGCAGGGATAGCGAGTAATATAAAACTAAGCAGAATAGAGAGTCAAATTTGATAAACTAAGTGAGATTAAATTCATTAGCTTTAGAATCTAAATTTGCTGTTGTTTTCTTCTACTGAGTGTTATTCACTATAAACTAAGCAAATACACTAGAAAGAATCCATTTATATACCTAAATAAGATTAACGTTTACTAACTAAATGGTTTAATAACTAAAGAGAACTTTAAGTTTTAGCATAAACTCTGATAAATTTCTGAAGGCTAATTAACTAATTTACATAACTAGTAATTTTATGCTTCTTAAGCTAATTATATAAGTAAGTAGTAGCAAAAATAGGTTTTAGCTACTTCTGCATGGATATAGTGCTTTACTTATGTTTGTTATATAGTTGAATAGACTATATCAGAAGAGACTACTTTGAACTTATCTATTTTCTAACTAAAGCTAAAAAGAGTAGCACTACTAGCACTAAAATCTCAAGCTTTCTTATGTTAAAAGTTACAATTAAACAAAGTAAGGTTAATAAAGTACTTCTAAGGTTTAATTTAAGTAATTCCAGATAATCAAATTATAAAAACCAAGTTCTAAACATTTGGCTATACTAAGTTACAAGCTAGCATTAGTAAACCTTCCTACTCCTCTCTATCTCTTTTTACATTTAGCCCTTAGCTATCTTTCCTATATTAGCTAGAGTCATTTTAAGCTAACTAGTCTTAAATTATAATAGTTATTAACCTTCATAAGTTAAAGAGAAATGAGCTGATGTAGTTATTAAAAGCTAGTACAATAAATTAAAGACGTCTAGCTCTAATTATAATTACTAATTTATTCTGAAGAGATGAAAATGTCATTTTGGCCTTTCAAGAAAAAAAACAAAGCCAAGAAAGCTAAGAAAGAAAATAACTCTTCATTGAAGAGCACTGAAGTGTCAGAAGTACAACAGAGCAACAAGCAGGAAGATTTAATACTTTAGTAGAAATAAAAAAGAATGAACTAGTTTGAGAATATTTTGAGTAAGGATGTTATTGATATCGATAAATTGAAAAAATTGCTTTGGAATGGAGTTCCTCTACTCCCTGATTTATAAAAGACATAATAGATCAGAACGCTGTGTTGGTAGTGCTTGCTTGGTTATCTACCTCTTAATAAAGAAAGAAGAGGATTTATTCATGATAAGAAGAGGATGGAGTATATAGACTAGATTGAGAGGTATTTTAATTTAAACAAGAATACTGAGTTAGAGCAGGAAATTCGAAAACAAATTGAGAAGGATATAACTAGAACTCGCCCAGACTAACCTTTTTTCTAGCTTTAAGCAGTTCAAGATATGCTACGAAGAATTTTATATATATGGTCTGTAAGACATCCAGCATCAGGTTATGTTTAAGGTATCAATGATCTAGCAACTCCTTTTATTGCCTGTTTCATTTAGGCAGTTTAGCCTAATTTCTAATTAATCGTTGAGGGAAAATTTGAAGTGAATTTTTTGAATATTGAAGCAGACGTTTACTGGTGTCTAGAAAGACTTCTAAGTTAGATTTAGGATTTTTATATACCTTCAACTCCAGGTATTTAGCGAGCTGTGCTGAGTATAGAAGAAGTAGTACGAAGAATTGATGTTTCATTATATATGCATTTTTAGAACAATGAAGTATAGCCTCTTTAGTATGCTTTCAGATGAGTAAACTGCTTACTTATAAGAGAGTTCAAGCCAAATATGATTCATAGACTCTGGGATACATACATTGCAGAAGAAAATGGGTTCTACTTATTCAACATTTATGTCTGCGCAAGTATCCTTCTAATGTGCAAAGATACACTCAAGGAAATGTGCATGGGGACTGATATAATTATGTTCTTGCAATAGCTTCCTACTTAATAATGAACAGACGAGGAAAATCTCAACGAATTAATAGCATAAGCCTACATCTACAAAAGTCTCTTTGCTGACGCTCCCAAACATCTCAGTTTAATGAGCGAAGAATTAGTTAACAATAGCCACGAGGCTGTACCTTCCTCAAGCCAATAACAAAATTGACTTGTTAAATGCTAAGTTATATTCAACCTTTATACTTCTAAATTAAATCTCTACAAATATAAACCTAAAGCCTTTTTTATTAATAAGCACTATACTCTATTCAAAGATAATAAACATCACATGGATAACAAGTCATATAAATGGATTAATCAATTCAATGCTATATAGAAGATTAAACTAGATAAAGAGATGCAAACTTAAATATTAAGAGACTCCATATGTGGCCAAATAATTTCAGTGATATAATATTTATCCTCAGTTATTACCCCTTTACTTATGTATATAATAAGGTTTGCTATTCTATCTAATAGATTGTATTATAGAATGAATCTAATATGTTATGATAATAAATTTCTTGAATAAAATAGTTCAGCTTTGTGGGTGAATAAATCAGATAATCAATATAGTTAAATAATGCTTAACAGTCTTAAAATTAATATCTTATACATATCCAAGTAGCTTATGATAAGATAAATGTAAATATAGATATAATGAAGGTTATTGAAAGCTTCAGACATTTTTATTTAAGTGTTTATAAATAAATGGAAGGTTACATTTTCAGTGCACCATATTTAAACTTAAGTCTTTAAAGTGGGGTTTAAATGCGAAATGAAATTAGAGCTAATAATAATGGCGTAATAGTACAAGTTCCCAACTATTGAGATCAAAGATACTCCCACTCCTTGTCTTTACAATGAATCAAAAACTAATCCTGGACTCAAGGATCCTCATAATCATGTTCCTTTACCTCAAACTCGCAAGAAGATTTGCGATACTGTTCTTGATTTAATAGGAAATACTCCATTAGTTCGCTTAAATAAAGTTCCTCAATCTTTGGGAGTTAAAGCTGAAATAAAGCTGGAATTCTAGTTAAACTTGAAATGTGTAATCCTGGAGGCTCTGTTAAAGATAGAATTGTCCTTAGAATGATCGAAGATTTCATTGCCAAAGGTAAAATCTCAGGAGATCTAAGTAAGCATACTGTTCTTGAACCCACTTCTGGTAATACTGGTATTGCAGTAGCTATGGTTGCAGCTGTTAAAGGTATTAAATGCATCACTGCTATGCCTTAAAAATTCTCTCTTGAAAAGGAAAAAACTCTTACTATTCTTGGATCCACTTGCTTAAGAACTCCTGATGGTGTTCCTCTTTATGATGTAAGAAGTTAATTTGGAGCTGTTTTTAAATACTAATGTGATTAACCTGAAACTCATCATGTCTGTGGATAATATATTAATCCAAGTAATCCTCTTGCTCACTATGATTGAACTGCTGAAGAAATTCTAAGAGATACTGATGGATAATTTGATTACTTCTTTGCAGGAACAGGAACAGGAGGAACTTTATCTGGATGTGCTCGTAAGTTTAAAGATGTGGGTCATCCAGTGAAAATAATAGCAGTAGATCCAGCTGGAAGTTACTTAATGCCAGGAAACGAAAATAATTTAGGACCTTTCATGGTAGAAGGAATAGGATAACCTAACTTTAGACCTAGATCTATAGACATTAAGATTGTAGATGATTGGGTAAAGATTCCTGATAAAGAATCGTTCCATATAGCAAGAAGAGTAATAAAAGAAGAAGGAATAATGATAGGAGGAAGTGCAGGAGCAGCAATATACGGAGCAATATAGTACTGTTTAAAGAATAACGTACCAGCAGGAAAGAGATGTGTAGTAATATGTCCAGATAGCATTAGAAGCTATATCTCAACATTCGTAACAGACTCATGGATGATTGATTTTAAGTATATGAATCCAGAACCAAACTTAATTACTGAACATACTTTGGCCTAGGCTATTGAGAGAATGCCAGAAATGAAAATTAGAGTTTCAATTCCTCTTGGAACTTCTATCAAAGACGTAATATCAATTTTGAAATAAAACTCATATGATGCTGCAGCAATTCTTGATAGTTAGAATAACATAAAAGGAGGAACATGCTTAAAAGACATAGCCTTCCGTTTAGGAACAAATAGGTGCAAACTTACTGATCCAATTGATTCCATTATGCAGTTAAGATTTAGAAAAGTAAGTGTAAAAGATGGAATGGATTATGTTATGCACGCTGTTGAGACTAACTATTATGTCATTGTGCAAGAAGACCCAAAAATCACTGTTAATCCAACTGATATTGCTAATTTCATGGCATTGGTGAACTGAGAAACTCTATTTACGTTTTATTTTTAAGATTTTTATATACTTAAACCATAACATTTACTCTTCTAACCCTATTCGATCCTTCTATTCTAAATTATAAGTTGCTGTAACTTCCCTTTGCACTCTTCAATATAAAGTTAATCTTTCAGTAACTTCTTATCGATTTTCTAAAAATATCCTTATATTAAAAAAAAACTAAGGCTTATCTAGAAAATCTTACCTTTTCTAATTCAATAAAAGAATGTTTTGAAAGCTTAACTCTATATAAATCAGAGTCCTATTTTGTGACTTTTAAAATTCAAAACTGTTTAGCCTTTTACTTATTCAAATAGAAGAGAACTCAATTTTTAAATATAGCCTTTACTAAAGATTTTTGGTTTTCTTTCTAACTAAACCTGTTAAATTGCTGTGTGACTGAAAACTATTTAAGCTTCTGAATTATGCTTAAAAATATCTATAACCCCAATAACGAAAATTAGCATGTTCTATAGCTCAAAATTACATTTTTGAAATCGAAAGGAAGAAAAGGAAGTTGCATGCTTATAGAGTTAAAAAATGAAGGAATTGAATAGGTAGTTTATATAACTTCTATAGTAATTACAGTGGAAGGCTTATCAACATGCATTAATACTATTATGAAAATCAATAGTCCACATTATATAAAAGCACTTAAAAGTAGAGATTCGTGTAATATTCTAGAATTAGAACTAGCATTTTGCTACTTTACCATCTGAGTAAGATAATTCCATATTAATTTAGACAATTTCAGTTTATTAAGAGAATCTGAGATACTAAATGTCATAAAGATCAACTAAAATTGATTCCTTTAAATATTCATTTTATAGCTTCACAGACTTCAAAGGTAAGAAGTAAATCCATATATTACTTAAAATGCTTGCATATAGTTAAGCAGTAGCTAGATAAGCTTTATAGCTACTCATTCAAAATAAATAGAGAAGTAGAAAAATAATAAATCTAGGGATAACTATTATGTATATTCATGTATAGATATATTAAAAAGAAACAGCTTAACTTTATATATTGATTGATATACTCATCATAATATTTATGGTACAATAGATAGTTTAGGAAATATAAAGAACTAGTTTTTTATGAACATAAGCTAAGTTAATAATAAGCTTAGATACTTAAGGTTATTAAAAGCTTATAATATATAATACCAATTTTTGATAGATTAGATATATGTAAGTAAGAAAGGAAAAATTGTTTAACGTGTAATGTAAATAAAGTTGCTTGTTAAGTATAGAAATCAAAAATACCTTGAATCTATTTTTGGCAATATGAAATAATAGAGTCATAATCATAAGTAGAAGATAGCTTTTCTCAAAAAAGGATTAGTAATTTTTAAATAGAGGATAGTAAAGAGAAATTGCATTCAAAATTGATATAAACTAAGAAAACTTTTTCTAAGAGAATACGATATGCAAATATCTGTTTAGATTCAAGTATAAAAAGGATAATAACGCTGATTAGATTACACTATGCATTTTCATCAAGTTAAATATGACAAAAAAGCATTTAACAAAGTCAAAGCAAGATATGTTCTAGCATTGAAATAATAATCTTACATCATATAAGCCAATTTATCATATTTCATATACAGTAAGTCTCCATCAGAATAAATCTTGTAGTGATAATAAAAATGATATCTATATTGGCAAAAGAATGAATCATTACTTAGTCTGCTAATTTTATATATTACTTTGAGCTATTAAATCAAATATGTGCCAAAAATTAGCATTATAAGTAGGTTCTGCTAGCATAAATTTGATGCTTATTTTTCAAAAAATGCTTAAATTAACCTATTTTATATTAAAAGATTTAACTTTTTCACTTTCTTTTGACCAAATGTACAGAAATGAGAAGAAGAAAATCTTATCTAAGCTACATACTCCATAGATTACTCTTCCTATAGTATAAGATTTTAGTTTAACTGGCTATTGATAAGCCTACTCATGCTAGCTTAATGGAAATCATCATATGCGATTAACTATTTTCCATAGGTTTTGCATACTTAAGATAAGTAAAGTTTATTCTGACTCTTTACATTATGCTATTCCGCACAACTTAGTAAGTAATTAACTTCTAACATATTAATCAGGTAACTTACTAAAGCAAAATATCGTTCCATTTCTCTCTTCTCATTCCTAGTTACCTATATTTTGAATTTCCTTCTTAACCTAGATTATCAAAATGCCTTTGAATAGTTATCTGCAATTAAATGATTAATCAATAGTGAGTTTTTCTTAAGGCTTCAAAGCTCAAATTAACTTTAAGGAATTAGCATGTTGAAGGTTAATCTTTCTTATGGTGATATTGTAAAAGCTATTTACTAAATGCTTTAGAACTCATGAACAAATGAAGATAAAGCAAAGGCTAATAATATTTAAGAGGCTTATGGGCTTATTCCTAAAGTACAAAAATGAAATTCTTTTTAATGAAGTTTTCTAAAGCTAACAGTGAGCAAATTCTATAATTTCTACTTAAAACTAAGTCAAAGAAGTTAAAAATTAACCAAATTAAACCAGAACGAAACTTGGAGATTAGGTAGAAATTGAAAAAATAAGATCAAAAGTTTAAATAAGTTGTAATCTAATCATAGGTATTTGCTTATATTTAGTTTAAATAGCACATTGATACACCTCTTCTAAGATTACTTAGCTACTAACAGTACAAATCTTAGCATCAATAAATATAAATATAAGCTATTAATGACTCATATTAGATATTACTTTTGAGAACTGCTCTAGCTCATAGTAAATTCGTATCTATAAGTAGTAAACTAAATAATGATTCAATTACTAATTGCACAGCTAATTTTAGCCTAGTTAGCATTATTTGCCATACTGTCTATATTAGTATATAAGTAATTTATCTTAGGCTAAGATATCTAAGCTTGCTAAGTTCACTATCTCTAACTGATTGCCTATTCATATATCATCACACTTAAAATCTTAATTATTATCCAAATTTTCACTCAAAGTATACATTGAAGTGAAATTTGATAATATTATTTAATATGTTATAAAGAATGACTCTGAGGATAAAATATGAATATAGAAAGGAAGTAGAGAAAAGAAGATGAAAATAGCTAAAAAGCTAGCTTTAGTTTAAAAGTCATAACTGATTAATAGATAAAAGCATTTTTAACTAAATAATTAAGAGTATGATGCTTTAGGCTATTATTAAAGTACAGATAGCATATTTATGCTATAGAAAGAAAATTACGATTATATCATAAAAATATATTCAGTAAGAACTCTATTATTAGCTCCTTTTATTAGTTGCTAGATTAATGATAAACCAAACTAAGAAAAGGAATCACTTCTATAAAAACGATGCTAGGGTTATTATTATCTTTTAAAATGACTATTTGAATATAAGCCATTAATAAAGAGGCTTTATGCTCTAATAAGTTTGCTTATATTAACTATCTGAAATAGCAATCTTTATCTTACTAACTACCTTTCTTTTCTACCTTCTATAGAGCAAAGTTTAATTACTTTTTATTACATCAATGCAATAATAAAATTATCCTATTATGCTATATCATCAACACTCTATTAATCTCAGAAACGAGTAGCAAAAGGGTTAAAATCTGCAATATATAATTAAAGTTAAGCAATCAGTTATATACTAATTTTCAAGCAGTCAAAACTATCTCTCATATTATTAAGAGCAAGAATGTTATTCCTATTACTTATGATTCAGGAATTATCATGTGAAAATACTTTTAATAGTACAAACGCATTTATTTATACTCCCTTACACCTCTTTTAATCCTCATTAGATCTTATAGTATTACCTAACTGAAAATTCCTATCTTAATGTAGAATATTATGAGACGAAATAGTGGGATTTGGTGAGTACTATATGATGAGGTATGAATGCTTAAATTAAAGCATTTAGTTTATAAAATTAAGTGTATCTTTAGTTTAAAAAGCTAGGAAAATTATCCCTAATTTAGATCCTAATAAGCTCAAATACAACTTGCTCTTAACAAATATTATTATGGCAGCTCCTAAATCATATAAGTTCCCTACGATTGAAATCAAAGACACTCCCACTCCTTGTCTTTATCATGAGTCTAAGTAATATCCTGAGTTATTAGACCCTCATCATCATGTACCTTTACCTCCTAAGAAAAAAATATATGATAATATACTTGATTTAATAGGAAATACTCCATTAGTTCGCTTAAATAAAGTTCCTCAATCTTTGGGAGTTAAAGCTGAAATTCTACTTAAGCTAGAAATGTGTAATCCTGGAGGCTCTGTTAAAGATAGAATTGGCCTTAGAATGATTGAAGATTTTGAATATTATGGAATCATTTCAGGAGATCTAAGTAAGCATACTGTTCTTGAACCCACTTCTGGTAATACTGGTATTGCAGTAGCTATGGTTGCAGCTGTTAAAGGTATTAAATGCATCACTGCTATGCCTTAAAAATTCTCTCTTGAAAAGGAAAAAACTCTTACTATTCTTGGATCCACTTGCTTAAGAACTCCTGATGGTGTTCCTCTTTATGATGTAAGAAGTTAATTTGGAGCTGTTTTTAAATACTAATGTGATTAACCTGAAACTCATCATGTCTGTGGATAATATATTAATCCAAGTAATCCTCTTGCTCACTATGATTGAACTGCTGAAGAAATTCTAAGAGATACTGATGGATAATTTGATTATTTCTTTGCAGGAACAGGAACAGGAGGAACTTTATCTGGATGTGCTCGTAAGTTTAAAGATGTGGGTCATCCAGTGAAAATAATAGCAGTAGATCCAGCTGGAAGTTACTTAATGCCAGGAAACGAAAATAATTTAGGACCTTTCATGGTAGAAGGAATAGGATAACCTAACTTTAGACCTAGATCTATAGACATTAAGATTGTAGATGATTGGGTAAAGATTCCTGATAAAGAATCGTTCCATATAGCAAGAAGAGTAATAAAAGAAGAAGGAATAATGATAGGAGGAAGTGCAGGAGCAGCAATATACGGAGCAATATAGTACTGTTTAAAGAATAACGTACCAGCAGGAAAGAGATGTGTAGTAATATGTCCAGATAGCATTAGAAGCTATATCTCAACATTCGTAACAGACTCATGGATGATTGATTTTAAGTATATGGATCCAGAACCAAACTTAATTACTGGACATACTTTGGCCTAGGCTATTGAGAGAATGCCAGAAATGAAAAATAGAGTTTCAATTCCTCTTGGAACTTCTATCAAAGACGTAATATCAATTTTGAAATAAAACTCATATGATGCTGCAGCAATTCTTGATAGTTAGAATAACATAAAAGGAGGAACATGCTTAAAAGACATAGCCTTCCGTTTAGGAACAAATAGGTGCAAACTTACTGATCCAATTGATTCCATTATGCAGTTAAGATTTAGAAAAGTAAGTGTAAAAGATGGAATGGATTATGTTATGTACGCTGTTGAGACTAACTATTATGTCATTGTGCAAGAAGACCCAAAAATCACTGTTAATCCAACTGATATTGCTAATTTCATGGCATTGGTGAACTGAGAAACTCTATTTACGTTTTATTTTTAAGATTTTTATATACTTAAACCATAACATTTACTCTTCTAACCCTATTCGATCCTTCTATTCTAAATTATAAGTTGCTGTAACTTCACTTTGCACTCTTCAATATAAAGTTAATCTTTCAGTAACTTCTTATCGATTTTCTAAAAATATCCTTATATTAAAAAAAAAACTAAGGCTTATCTAGAAAATCTTACCTTTTCTAATTCAATAAAAGAATGTTTTGAAAGCTTAACTCTATATAAATCAGAGTCCTATTTTGTGACTTTTAAAATTCAAAACTGTTTAGCCTTTTACTTATTCAAATAGAAGAGAACTCAATTTTTAAATATAGCCTCTACTAAAGATTTTTGGTTTTCTTTCTAACTAAACCTGTTAAATTGCTGTGTGACTGAAAACTATTTAAGCTTCTGAATTATGCTTAAAAATATCTATAACCCCAATAACGAAAATTAGCATGTTCTATAGCTCAAAATTACATTTTTGAAATCGAAAGGAAGAAAAGGAAGTTGCATGCTTATAGAGTTAAAAAATGAAGGAATTGAATAGGTAGTTTATATAACTTCTATAGTAATTACAGTGGAAGGCTTATCAACATGCATTAATACTATTATGAAAATCAATAGTCCACATTATATAAAAGCACTTAAAAGTAGAGATTCGTGTAATATTCTAGAATTAGAACTAGCATTTTGCTACTTTACCATCTGAGTAAGATAATTCCATATTAATTTAGACAATTTCAGTTTATTAAGAGAATCTGAGATACTAAATGTCATAAAGATCAACTAAAATTGATTCCTTTAAATATTCATTTTATAGCTTCACAGACTTCAAAGGTAAGAAGTAAATCCATATATTACTTAAAATGCTTGCATATAGTTAAGCAGTAGCTAGATAAGCTTTATAGCTACTCATTCAAAATAAATAGAGAAGTAGAAAAATAATAAATCTAGGGATAACTATTATGTATATTCATGTATAGATATATTAAAAAGAAACAGCTTAACTTTATATATTGATTGATATACTCATCATAATATTTATGGTACAATAGATAGTTTAGGAAATATAAAGAACTAGTTTTTTATGAACATAAGCTAAGTTAATAATAAGCTTAGATACTTAAGGTTATTAAAAGCTTATAATATATAATACCAATTTTTGATAGATTAGATATATGTAAGTAAGAAAGGAAAAATTGTTTAACGTGTAATGTAAATAAAGTTGCTTGTTAAGTATAGAAATCAAAAATACCTTGAATCTATTTTTGGCAATATGAAATAATAGAGTCATAATCATAAGTAGAAGATAGCTTTTCTCAAAAAAGGATTAGTAATTTTTAAATAGAGGATAGTAAAGAGAAATTGCATTCAAAATTGATATAAACTAAGAAAACTTTTTCTAAGAGAATACGATATGCAAATATCTGTTTAGATTCAAGTATAAAAAGGATAATAACGCTGATTAGATTACACTATGCATTTTCATCAAGTTAAATATGACAAAAAAGCATTTAACAAAGTCAAAGCAAGATATGTTCTAGCATTGAAATAATAATCTTACATCATATAAGCCAATTTATCATATTTCATATACAGTAAGTCTCCATCAGAATAAATCTTGTAGTGATAATAAATATGATATCTATATTGGCAAAAGAATGAATCATTACTTAGTCTGCTAATTTTATATATTACTTTGAGCTATTAAATCAAATATGTGCCAAAAATTAGCATTATAAGTAGGTTCTGCTAGCATAAATTTGATGCTTATTTTTCAAAAAATGCTTAAATTAACCTATTTTATATTAAAAGATTTAAGTTTTTCACTTTCTTTTGATCAAATGTACAGAAATGAGAAGAAGAAAATCTTATCTAAGCTACATACTCCATAGATTACTCTTCCTATAGTATAAGATTTTAGTTTAACTGGCTATTGATAAGCCTACTCATGCTAGCTTAATGGAAATCATCATATGCGATTAACTATTTTCCATAGGTTTTGCATACTTAAGATAAGTAAAGTTTATTCTGACTCTTTACATTATGCTATTCCGCACAACTTAGTAAGTAATTAACTTCTAACAGATTAATCAGGTAACTTACTAAAGCAAAATATCGTTCCATTTCTCTCTTCTCATTCCTAGTTACCTATATTTTGAATTTCCTTCTTAACCTAGATTATCAAAATGCCTTTGAATAGTTATCTGCAATTAAATGATTAATCAATAGTGAGTTTTTCTTAAGGCTTCAAAGCTCAAATTAACTTTAAGGAATTAGCATGTTGAAGGTTAATCTTTCTTATGGTGATATTGTAAAAGCTATTTACTAAATGCTTTAGAACTCATGAACAAATGAAGATAAAGCAAAGGCTAATAATATTTAAGAGGCTTATGGGCTTATTCCTAAAGTACAAAAATGAAATTCTTTTTAATGAAGTTTTCTAAAGCTAACAGTGAGTAAATTCTATAATTTCTACTTAAAACTAAGCCAAAGAAGTTAAAAATTAACCAAATTAAACCAGAACGAAACTTGGAGATTAGGTAGAAATTGAAAAAATAAGATCAAAAGTTTAAATAAGTTGTAATCTAATCATAGGTATTTGCTTATATTTAGTTTAAATAGCACATTGATACACCTCTTCTAAGATTACTTAGCTACTAACAGTACAAATCTTAGCATCAATAAATATAAATATAAGCTATTAATGACTCATATTAGATATTACTTTTGAGAACTGCTCTAGCTCATAGTAAATTCGTATCTATAAGTAGTAAACTAAATAATGATTCAATTACTAATTGCACAGCTAATTTTAGCCTAGTTAGCATTATTTGCCATACTGTCTATATTAGTATATAAGTAATTTATCTTAGGCTAAGATATCTAAGCTTGCTAAGTTCACTATCTCTAACTGATTGCCTATTCATATATCATCACACTTAAAATCTTAATTATTATCCAAATTTTCACTCAAAGTATACATTGAAGTGAAAGTTGATAATATTATTTAATATGTTATAAAGAATGACTCTGAGGATAAAATATGAATATAGAAAGAAAGTAGAGAAAAGAAGATGAAAATAGCTAAGAAGCTAGCTTTAGTTTAAAAGTCATAACTGATTAATAGATAAAAGCATCTTTAACTAAATAATTAAGAGTATGATGCTTTAGGCTATTATTAAAGTACAGATAGCATATTTATGCTATAGAAAGAAAATTACGATTATATCATAAAAATATATTCAGTAAGAACTCTATTATTAGCTCCTTTTATTAGTTGCTAGATTAATGATAAACCAAACTAAGAAAAGGAATCACTTCTATAAAAACGATGCTAGGGTTATTATTATCTTTTAAAATGACTATTTGAATATAAGCCATTAATAAAGAGGCTTTATGCTCTAATAAGTTTGCTTATATTAACTATCTGAAATAGCAATCTTTATCTTACTAACTACCTTTCTTTTCTACCTTCTATAGAGCAAAGTTTAATTACTTTTTATTACATCAATGCAATAATAAAATTATCCTATTATGCTATATCATCAACACTCTATTAATCTCAGAAACGAGTAGCAAAAGGGCTAAAATCTGTAATATATAATTAAAGTTAAGCAATCAGTTATATACTAATTTTCAAGCAGTCAAAACTATCTCTCATATTATTAAGAGCAAGAATGTTATTCCTATTACTTATGATTCAGGAATTATCATGTGAAAATACTTTTAATAGTACAAACGCATTTATTTATACTCCCTTACACCTCTTTTAATCCTCATTAGATCTTATAGTATTACCTAACTGAAAATTCCTATCTTAATGTAGAATATTATGAGACGAAATATTGGGATTTGGTGAGTACTATATGATGAGGTATGAATGTTTAAATTAAAGCATTTAGTTTATAAAATTAAGTGTATCTTTAGTTTAAAAAGCTAGGAAAATTATCCCTAATTTAGATCCTAATAAGCTCAAATACAACTTGCTCTTAACAAATATTATTATGGCAGCTCCTAAATCATATAAGTTCCCTACGATTGAAATCAAAGACACTCCCACTCCTTGTCTTTATCATGAGTCTAAGTAATATCCTGAGTTATTAGACCCTCATCATCATGTACCTTTACCTCCTAAGAAAAAAATATATGATAATATACTTGATTTAATAGGAAATACTCCATTAGTTCGCTTAAATAAAGTTCCTCAATCTTTGGGAGTTAAAGCTGAAATTCTACTTAAGCTAGAAATGTGTAATCCTGGAGGCTCTGTTAAAGATAGAATTGGTCTTAGAATGATTGAAGATTTTGAATATTATGGAATCATTTCAGGAGATCTAAGTAAGCATACTGTTCTTGAACCCACTTCTGGTAATACTGGTATTGCAGTAGCTATGGTTGCAGCTGTTAAAGGTATTAAATGCATCACTGCTATGCCTTAAAAATTCTCTCTTGAAAAGGAAAAAACTCTTACTATTCTTGGATCCACTTGCTTAAGAACTCCCGATGGTGTTCCTCTTTATGATGTAAGAAGTTAATTTGGAGCTGTTTTTAAATACTAATGTGATTAACCTGAAACTCATCATGTCTGTGGATAATATATTAATCCAAGTAATCCTCTTGCTCACTATGATTGAACTGCTGAAGAAATTCTAAGAGATACTGATGGATAATTTGATTATTTCTTTGCAGGAACAGGAACAGGAGGAACTTTATCTGGATGTGCTCGTAAGTTTAAAGATGTGGGTCATCCAGTGAAAATAATAGCAGTAGATCCAGCTGGAAGTTACTTAATGCCAGGAAACGAAAATAATTTAGGACCTTTCATGGTAGAAGGAATAGGATAACCTAACTTTAGACCTAGATCTATAGACATTAAGATTGTAGATGATTGGGTAAAGATCCCTGATAAAGAATCGTTCCATATAGCAAGAAGAGTAATAAAAGAAGAAGGAATAATGATAGGAGGAAGTGCAGGAGCAGCAATATACGGAGCAATATAGTACTGTTTAAAGAATAACGTACCAGCAGGAAAGAGATGTGTAGTAATATGTCCAGATAGCATTAGGAGCTATATCTCAACATTCGTAACAGACTCATGGATGATTGATTTTAAGTATATGGATCCAGAACCAAACTTAATTACTGGATATAAACTATAATAATGTATCGAAAAAATGGGACATCTGAAAGAGAGAGTTTCAATAATGTTAGGAACAAAGATTAAGGAAGTTATTGAAATTCTACAAAACGCAAAGCATGATGCTGCGGCTATTGTTGATAACTAAAATAACATAAAAGGAGGAACC
This sequence comes from Loxodes magnus, assembly GCA_946699065.1. Taxonomy (NCBI): domain Eukaryota; phylum Ciliophora; class Karyorelictea; order Loxodida; family Loxodidae; genus Loxodes; species Loxodes magnus. The sequence goes on along the minus strand of CAMPDV010000008.1, from coordinate 142,983 downwards.
TGTTTAAAAGATATTATGTTCCGTGTTGGTACAAACAGAAGCAAGCTATACGATCCAATTGATAGTATTATGAATCTTAGGTTCAGAAAAGTTAGTGTGAATGACGGAATGGATTATATTATGCATGCTGCTGAGACGAACTATTATGTCATAGTGCAAGAAGATCCTAAAATAACAATTACACCGAATGATGTTGCAGAATTTATGGCTCTAGTAAAATGATTAACTTTAGTCTTAAAAAATTTTAAATATTATATCAAGCCATTCTAAGCTAATATTCTCCATTTTGAGTAATATATCTAACCCAAGGAAGAGCTGTATAGCCACTTTTCTCAATGATTTTGAGATATCTAACTTGTATACCACTAACAGTAAAGTAAGGAATTTCAAACTTTAAACTTATTGGAATTTTTACATACTTTTCTCTCTCTTCTGCAGCTATGCTTGGTAGTCCGAATTAGGCTCTCATCATAAATTCTTTTTGACCCTGAAATTGTTTGATAATTCAAACCATGCAATCTTTGTCAGGATGATAAACCACATTTCCTACAGATGCCTTGAAAGTTGGAGAATCAGCATCACAGGGAACAGGAATGTTTATTTCTACATTGGTAGCAGTACTTCTTGCTTTAAATTGAGTCTTAGCCTTGACAAGATATTCTATTCTTGACTGCTAATGAGGCTAAATAGAGCACTCTACTCATATTAAAGGCTTCACAGTTGTATCAAGGCGGTACGACATCAATTCAAATTACCCATCAGGTGGAATAAAAGAAATTGTTCTATCATTCTCAAATCTGGCTAGTCTGACACATTAGTGAAACTTAATGTCTTCCATTTCTATGGTTTTTGAACGACTTTATCTTCCAGTCATTTCAAAAAGAACTTTATCATTAAGTCCTAATTTAAGTTCAGGCATTCCACTTAAAAAAGAATTCATTTTAACAATTCCAAGAATTTCGCTTCTAAGTACAGCTCCATTACTAGCTACAAGCAGGTTTAACTTTTCTATCACATCTAGAAAAATTTCGTTCTTCCTATATTTGATTCCATCAGGTCTCCAACTAACAGCTGTAGTGAGTTCTTTTGGAATAGTGACTTTATCTATTTGCAATTTACTAGCTTCAGAAGTAATAAACTCCTTAAGCATTTTCCACTCAGTAACCTAAGGATATCCATTATCCATCATTTCATCAAGCAGCTCATAGGTGATTACAAAATTATCTCTCAAGCTTTCTTCTTCAAGTTCATTAAAGTATTCACATAATACTTAGAGGAGCTTCTATAGATATGCAAACACTAGCATAACATTATAATTTCCTTTAGCAACTCCTATAATATACAAGTTTTGATGTCTAATATAATTGAAAGTTCAGTCATCTTGCTAAAAGATTGGAGGGATTTCTTCCTGTTCTAATAGCAGCCTTATAAATTTCTCTTGTACATAAGTATTAGAAGGAGCTTCAGATCTATATGTTCTTGATATTATCACCTTTCCTTTCTGGTCTAAGAAATAAATTCCTGAAAGTGCCATTTTTAGTTTATACTTAGTATTAGGAATAATTTCCTTAATCCTTTTAGCATACCAGAGACTGATATTATCCTATATGCCTTTTTATTTTGGTAAAATACCTTATTCAATATGAACTGAGATGCACAACCTTTGCTTTATAGTTATAAGTTCAAATTAATAGACGCAACTTCAAAGAAATTTGCAGAAAAAAGTTTAGATTGAAAGCCTTCTTAACGTTCAGTTTTTATATCTTAAGCTTGTCTAAGATATTCATATATCCTATATTAATCCTCCCTATCCGATTAGCACTAAAGCTAATATACCTTTCAATTACCTTAGATAGTTAAATCAACAGATATGCTTTACCTTTGCAGTAAACTTTTTAGTCTTATAAGGTAACAGTTTTTTATTTACTTAGCACTACTAGTTGCTTGTCTTAGTAGGGAGCTAAAAGCTTAGAGATATAAATCCTAAGAGTTATAATTACTCACCTAGCTTAGTATAATTCTATTTCTACCTCAATTAAATAGTTAGATATTACTAAGAACATGTAAGATAATTAGATATTCTACTCTTTAGCTTTAATACCCATTGATCTATTTAAAAGTACTTTAGGTATGATAAGACTTCAAGTAATTATAAACCCAAACTTCACAACTCTTAGTCTCTTAGTTTCATCTCCCACTCTGATCGTTTACTATACTCACAGGCTTAATAAAAAGCTGTTAAAATAAGTATAAAAATAGCTAATTAGCTTTGATATCTTCTAATGCTTTGCTAGAATTTGGTTGATTATATAGAAGTAATTAAGATATCAGGGCTAATATTATTAACGTATCTATCATAAAAAATGAACTTCAGATGATATATTTAAAATATAAGAGATATTGGAAAGATCTCTGTGTAGTATAGAGCAAAGTTATATTACTATACTGAAAGAGTTAAATTAGCATAAATTGGATATTTTGCATCTTTAAATTTAGAGTTTAGAGTATGAACTAACGAAAGAAGTCAAGATAGATGAAGGTTAGATTCTATAGATGAAGATAATTCTTACTAGGGAATTTTTATAAGACATAAGCTTAATAAGTTGTAGGTATAGAAGAGAACTTAAGAAGTACTAGCATGAGTATCGTATTTGAATGCTCTAAAGAGGTTGATAGATAAAGATAGGGTATATTTGAAGTGTTTAAATTAAGTTATTTTTAAATTTTATATTTTCTCCTAAATGAAGCATTAAAGGGAAGATCTCCCAACTGATATTGTGGAGAAAAAATAGAAGCTTTTTGAAGATGATTTCTTTGAAGAGACTGTTGATGAGAAAAGACTGAGGTTAGCAAAGTAACTAATAGAATAAGTAGAAGGAACTACTCATGAAGAAGCAGTGTTGACTAACGTAAAGTACGAGCAAGTTTATTAAAACTTATTTCTGGTCAATGAAAATACTATTAATCTTGAGAGCTTTGCAATTACTTGCGTAAGAGTCTATTTGAATAAAGAAGACACTTATATCTACATAGTAGGCAAAGATGGGTACTTACATTAATATGTTAACAACAATCACTAGAAAAGTATCAAGGCTCACGATAAAGCAATTTTAGCTTTAGCTATCTCTTTTGATATGCAATATATTGCTACGGGTGGAAATGACAAGAATATAAAGATATGGGATAAAAAGCTGGAACTTATTGACACTTTTGAAAAGGCACATAAAGACTCAATTACAGTAAGTTATCTATTCAGGGTCTCGATTTTTAACCTAAAGTTCATCATATAGTCAGCTGTTCTATGGATAGAGTCATAAAAATGTGAAATGTTACAAATATGGCTTTCATGGATGAAATATATGGCCATTAGGAATCTATTACATCACTAAGCTCTTCAGTTGGAAGAGTTCTTACAAGTGGATTAGACAAAACATTACGAATTTCACGACTTTTGAAGAATTCATAGTTGATTTTTAGAAGCTTAGGTCCAATGGATGCTGCTTTTTTGGTAACTGATGCTCATATGGTTTGCGGAGGTTAAAGTGGAGAGCTTTACTTATATCATTTAAGCAGAAGAAAGCCAGTCTTTTCGTTAGAACTTGGCAAGTGGATTTCTAGCATAGCAGGTACAAGCAATCTGATAGCTGTAGGAGGTTTGGATTTATTGAAATGCTTTACAGTTGATTTTGAGAATAGAAGTATTAAGCTTATACAAGAAATACCAGTACAAGGTTGGGTAAACTCAATACAAATAGTTGAAAAAGATTAAATTATTGAGCTTATTTTTGTTGCTTCGAAAGAGTTCAGACTAGGAAGGTGGCAAGTAGCAAATTTGAAAAATGAACAACTAAAGATAATACAATTTGCCCTACAATCTCCAGATGCAGAGATAGAAGCTCTCATTATCCAATAAGCTGCAAAAAAGAAAGCTCCTTGGGAAAAAGTTTATGGATGAATCAAAAGAATAGAGCAGGAGAGGCCTTTAGCACCAACATTTATGGAGAGGATTTTCTAAAAGATATTTGAAGGATCAGAATTCAAAGTACCAGAAAGTTTCAAATTAAAGGCTCCAAAATCACTTTTAAATAAGATAAAAAATTAACTATAAATTAATAATAATGCCTTTAGTTTAAATTTGCGGTCTTCCTAATTGTGGTAAAACTTACGTTGCTAACTGTATAAAGGAATTTCTTGAACAAAAGCAAGTGTCAGTTCTTCTAATTAATGAGGAAAGCTTAAATATAAATAAAAAGGAAGGATATAGCAATTAGTCTTAAGAAAAGACCACTAGGTCAATGCTCAAATCAACACTTGAAAGAGAAATTCGTGCTGATACATTTGTCATATTTGACTCTTTGAATTACGTCAAAGGCTATAGATATGAAATTTATTGTCTTGCAAGAGCAATAAAAACCTAATACTGCTTAGTTTTTGTGGACATTCCACCATAAAGTATCTCATAACCAGAAGGAAACTAATTTACCGAAGAACAAATATAATCAATCAGTCAAAGATTCGAGATGCCAGTTGCAAAAAATAAGTGGGAAAAGCCACTAATTTCAGTAAGAAACTTGACAGAGATACCTTTTGATGCTATAGAGAGAGAACTATGAAGCACTAGAACTCTAAAAGAACCAGTAGCTACTAAAATAGAGGCTAAGACTACAACTAGCTATGTATATAATATTGATTAGTCAGTATAGTAAATAATAGAAAAGCTCTTACAAAGCTAAGAACCTGGTGTTCGTTTTATGTTGGGAGAAAAAGAATTTTGTTGAAATAGCAAATTAACTCCTTTTGACCTTAAAAGATGTAAGATGCAATTCTTAAAGGTAGTAAAAATACACCCACCTCCTGAAGAGTTAGCATAGCAAGCATTCTTAGAATTCATTAGTACTGAACTTAACTGAGATGAATTAATGATAGGAAACTTCTAAATAAAATAATTATATTAAATAACTAATGTTTATATAATGCTTTCGTACTTAGATGTACTCTTTAAACTTCTTATAAATAATCAAAATCCTAGCTTCTAGTTTAGGTATAAAAGCAAGCAAACGATTATTAGACAGTATTAGATCAGATTAAACTGCTTAGCTGGGTATTTCATTAGTATATCTCTGTAAACTAAGACATGTCGATTTCAAATAAATAAGGGTAAAAAGATATCATTCAATAACATTAAATGTTTTGTATTTAATACTTGATTCTTGAAATTTGCCCTGATCACTCATACAAATATTCGAAAATAATAGATTAATCTACCCAATGAATCTATAAATAAGGAGAATATTAATTATAATGTCTAGCAGCTAAGGGAAATATAGAAGCTTAAACAAAAGTGATAAAAAGAGATTCATAGAAGGATAGAAATATAGAATGCTTTTATTATAAAGTTATGGTTTCAAATGTACTTTAATACTTCATATATACTACTTAACTTAGTTCTATAAGTTATCACCTGATCCAATTAATATTTTTTATATATTTACTCAAAAAATTGGTGATGAGATTTGAAACCAGGTTTTGAGATTCCAACGTTGAACTTCAAATGCTTCTAAAATAGCGAAGCACTTTTAATATACTTTACTTAAAAAAGGGGGAAAATAACTGAAAAATAATTTTCTAACAGCTTATAATGATAATATCGAAAATCTAGATCAAGACTAATAAAGAAATGAACTAAATTACTTGAGTTAGAATAATGAAGGATTTAGTTAGAATAAAGTAAAGCACTATATTGAATTTCTAAGCACTAAGAAGATTTAGTTCTTGAAAGATTTGAATAAGTACAAAATTTTTATTTTGTTTTAAATAAAATGTTTAAGTAAAGTCTCAATTTCCTTTTTTTTTCAAAGGCTTGATTTCGTTATTATTCATATAGGTCTCGATTTATCCTGGAACTTCAGATAAGATTTACTTTACTAGAGCAGTTTGATCGTTCATAAATTTCTTGACGTCAACGAACTGAACTATATCTCTTTCAGCATATGTATTGTTGGTGTGACGTATTTTTAGATTGTCCGAATCCAACTCTTCCATTTAAAAGAAGTCTTCGTTTCCAACACCTACGATGATAATAGATATTGGCAGATTATTATTTTCGACGATTAAGTCTTTTACTTTCTGTTTGTCATTTATTATTCCATCTGTTAGAATAAGTAGGATATAGTAAAATTATTCATCCTCGGGCCATTTTTCTTGTGCTCTTTAAAACGCGGCTCTTAATACATCTTAGAAAAATGTACCACCTGAAAATTAGACTTTAGCAGCTTGTTTTCTGTAACATTCTAAGAGCTATTCGATTCCATTCACGCAAGGATCTTATTCATTTTCATTAAGAGGAAAACAATGGCTTATTTTACCTCCTGGTACTGGTCTTGCTCCAAAGCCCCATACTGGGAATCTTTTATCATTATCATACTGTTAAATAACTGACCCAACACTCATAATAGTTCGCTCATAGTCGTTTTGCTATCCAGGAATTATATTATGCAAGCAACCTTCTTTGCCCATTTCTCCATTGGATTATGTAAAGTCAATTGCCACCATAAAGTTAAATTATAGGTCTCTTTCGATATAATCGAGGAAATCAAAGTCATGCTTTATTTATATATCTTAGATAATGAAAATTCCTTAACTTTTTTATCCAACATTTATTAAGTTAAGTCTTGGTTTAGTTTAAAGTTCATTTAATGACGTGTAAACTTAACCTATGAATTCAAATTTTCCTCCTTCGTCATCATCATATACTTATATTAATAGCTTTCTATAAGAATCATTGTTACAGATCTAATTCACTGATATCCTAAAAGATCTCCAGACTGGATTTAAATTGTCCATTATAACTTCAGAGGTATATACTAAATCGAAATTATTTCCTTCACCTGTATGTCTTAGAATTTTGAAAAAGGGATCACTTTTGCTGAAGGCATCTTTGTCAGCTAATTGTTCTGCTTTACACAAGAAATGAATCCAATCAGTGCCTCTCCTTTAAACTAGAATTTCACCTCTCACAATTATTACTCCAACTTCTTTTTAATTTTCGTCTTTTAAAGTAAATCTCTTAGTACTTGCATCTCTACTTCCGATTATATCTCCTAATTAGCATTCAACTTTTCCGATTTCTTGGTTTGCAGTTTCGTCCCAGTCAAAAACAATGAATTTAAGATGCTGTACTTCCTAGAATTAAAACTCCAATTCTATTGGTGTTACAAAATCAGGATTAATGTTGTCCTTTAAAACTTCTGTCTCCTTAATTTTCTGCCAATCTCCATTTGGGGTTCCATGATAAACCACAACAAATGGATCACTCTTACTAAAGTAGTCCATATTAGCAAGATTTCTACAGCTGATATGAAGACCAACAACAGGTAGATCACTATTAAGAGCTCCTTTCTTTGATTTCTCTACCATATTTAAAATTATTTACTTCAATTAAAAAATAGCTTAAATAAGCTTATACCTATAACATTTAATGTAAGCTCTTCATTTCTTAACTTTAACAGTTACCCTCATAAGCCTTCATACTAATTCCATTTCTATCTTATATGCAGAGATTTACCAACTTAGGGTTTTAAATATATATTCCTTATCAGCTAGAAACTTAGAAATATCCACTGATTAATTTTCAGAAGCATAGCTTAAGCTAAGAGTTCTTAATTGAAAATTATCTTTAACTTAGATTTCATTTTATAGACTGAGATAGCTAAAGTCCCTTATACCCTTACATTGCTAACTTACTTTTTTATTATTTAACTGATTCTTGAATAGTCCAGTATTTCTAATTAGAGCTATATGAGTTAAACCTTAAAATATTGATTACAGTAATAGCAATTTATAGCATTAAAGCTACAAATAAGAGTTATTAAAGATAAAACTTTTGAGGGTTTAAGGTATAGAGAAGTTTATTCGCTTTAAGCAACAAGATTAATACTGATATTGATACTAAACCTAGATCTAATAAGAGGTATTAAATAAATGCACTAAACTTAGTGGCTAAGAATGCTTAATAATCAGTTAGTTAAGTGCTAATAGTATCATTCTAAAGAGATATTATGTCCTTTCTCTATATAATCGTGTATAAACATAAGGAGTAGTTGAGTTCTTGTAGCTTATTCTCTATAAAAATGAAAATGGAATCAGAAATTAATCAAATCTTTACTGCCTTTCTAAAGAGGCAGATATTACTTAATTATCCTAAATCTATATAATGAAAAACTAAAAAGGATAATAGAAATTAGATATATGCTATAAACAAGTTACTGAAGTATCTAAAGAAGGCAAATATATCCAAAAATTATTTAAGGTTAAGATAGCAAAAGATTTACTTTCTAACTTAATTATACTTTATCTATTTTTATTAATTGGTTAGCTAGCAATCAATATACTAAAACCATTATATGTTATATGATACTTTTACTTTGAGTATAGGAATAATGCATTTAAATAATAAATTAGTGATTAAATTTTTTCAGTGTAAAACTCACCACCCTTTCTGAAGGTTGTTGCTCTTATCCACACTTCTGCAATTTTATTTGTTTGCTTGAATTTTAATTTGCTGAGGTTTTTCACTTTAGATCATGGAGATCTTTATTGGCGTTTTTCTTATTATATATTCTATATAATTCCTTACTCTGAAAAATAACTCTTCATTGGTACTTTTGGCTACTCCTCTTACTTTTATAGTCTACTTGAAAGTAGTATTTCGTCTATATCCTTTGGAGCTTAATTAATTTCTTAGGTACTTTGCTTGTTATTTAATTTTTCTTAGCTATCGTTTGGCTATTCTTAGAATATATTATTTAACTTATGCTAGTATTTTTCCTGGGACTTTGTAAGATGTCTCTTATTAGGCTTAGAGTAAATTTAAATATTTGGCTAGTCTTTGCTTTACTTGCTTTTAATTCTTGAGATTAACTCGTTAATTTTTACCTTGAGGTTGTCATTTTCCTTTTTTTCATTTTAGTTCTTTACTTCCACTAAATCTTATGCTTGTAATTAAAACAGTTTGATGGGCTGTACTTTTTTTAACGTTATATGAACATGCCTTGCTTCAGGTTGCTTTTCAGTAGTAAGTTCTTGATTAAGAAAAATGGTATCAATGTTATCTTTATCTGAATTTAAGTCAGTTATATCAAATGAGGCATTGTTATCTACAAACTTAGGTTAGAATTATAGATTTTCTTTGGGTGAACACATCCTAAAATTGTTAATCTGCTCTCTTTATTAATTTTATTTGGCTTAGTAGTTACTAGTTTTGCTGAAATCCTTTTATTTGCCTTTCTAACTATTCTCAAAATATTCATTACTAGCTAAGTTCGTATAATTAAATGCATTTTCCTATAACTCAGTCGGAATGGACGAAGTACTAGCACTGAACTCATCAAGATCTAAAGTGTCTTAGTTTTTATCAGGGAAATCTATTGTACTATTGTTACTAGGAAAAGATGAATTCCTTGCATGGTTTTTATTAAATGCTTACTAACCCTCTTTTTACATTTAAATTTCGGACTTCGAAAATTCGTTTTCTATCTCAGCTAGTTCTTACTACTCTTCCTCGATATTTTTACCCCTCTTTTCGTAATTTTTTAGTTATTTTTTGCTCATAACTTTCTCATTATTATCCTCAGTGAAATTTTACCTCATTAGACGTCGTTGATTTCTCATTTCATTTAGATTAGAAATATTAGTTTACAAAAAGCTCTAAAGGAACTACTTTTTCTATACCGGTTTTTGAACTTCATTACCAGCTTTTTTCTACATTCTTTGTAGAATTTATCTGCTTTAGGTATTATTTAACAAAGTAGGCTACTAAGCTTGCACTGTAGTTGATTTCTGTTTGTATTAGTTTAGATATGATTCTTTAGGAGGAACTGACCTATTTCTCTTAGGTGGTTGCTATTTATTCTATGAAGATTGTTTAGAACTAACAGGTTACTTTTTTACTTGAATAAAGGAGCATATCATTTTTAATTAAGTATATTGAAAAATATTATTTCGTAGCTTAGACAGCATCATCTCCCTATAAGTATCAATACTGATGTTCAATATAAAGAAGAGAAGTTAGCTGGATTTGATTACTATTTGGAATAAGCTCTAAGTCTCTTATCTCCTTATTAAACATCCAATTATTCAGTACAGATCGACAGAAAGAGTAGAGTTATGGCTAATTATTTTGAAGTTATAAGTATTGATTCAAAAAATAGATTTGGCAAGGTAATTTGATTAGATACAGTGGCTTCTATAAATAAGTGTAGCTATAGACTTGGAATAATTTATATAAACATTAAAAAAAATTCACTTTTCTTGCAAAAGATTTACTTTAGGCTCTAGAGCTTCTATTTCCTAGGCCAAATTTTTTATCTCTTGTGTAGTATTCTAACGCTAGAATAAAGTATTATTTGCTGAAAACTTAAAAGGTACAAAGGCCTCCTCTTGTGTAGTATTCTAACGCTAAAGTAAAAGATTATTAGCTGAAAACTTAAAAGGTACAAAGGTTTCCTCTTTTTTAGGTGGTAGTTTCTCCATCAGTTTATTATATAGTTTCTTTTAATATTGTTTGGCATTTTCACTCGCTACTTTATCAACTTATGAAATGTTGGTAGGAGATGCTACTTCTGATTTCTTGAATAAGAAAGTTCCTTAATTTGTGTTTTCTTTTTGCATAAAGGTAGTGTTTACGTTCTTTTTTCTACTTTTCATAAAGTTTCCTTTTTCTGCAGCTTTACTTGTTGCTGAAAATAAATTGATCTTTTTTTGTTACCTTGAAGCTGTATTTTCTTAATGCTCTTCGTTGTTTTTAAACTCCTTAGTATTTATTAATAATGGAGGTATTTTATTATCATTTTTCTTGCTTACTGATCATTCTGTAATTTCCTACTCTTTAGATTCAGGTCTGCTACCTTCATTATTCTTTCGAAAGTAAGGAGTTTTTTGAGTTTGCTGTTATTAATATTACATAGATATTTCTATCTTCTCATTAATGTTATTTACTATATGCTTTAGTTAAAATACTTCTTATAGTAGATTTTAGATATCTGTCTAGCTTTGTTATAATCCACAGTTTGACTGCTTAGCTGAATGATTAGCCTAGCTTTGCTATTACTACTGTGCTTCCTAGTTTTCATTTTTCAATGGTTATTATGAAGAGTTTTAATCACTTTGCTCTTTTACTTCGATAGAACTGTTTGTTTGTTCATCGTTATTGGATTGCTTAGGAATTTCAAGTTAGATTTCTTATTTTAAGTCAAGTGGATCAGTGAATTTAATAATAGTTCCTGCAGCTATCATGCTTGACTCTTCATGCATAGAGGAAAGCTCATCAATTTCGTTATAATCCTAGAATGAATGAATAAGAGATAGGCTATGCTCCATATTCGTTTCATCCCCTTTTAAGCATTTTATTAGGAACTTAATTAGTTTTTCAGGTTTGAATGACTGTATTAGGAACTTACTTCTGGGATAACGTGGCTTCTTTTAATCTGCTGTAGCAGAGTCTTCAATGATTCAATTTTAGTCTTTAAATGTACATTCAACTCAAAGAGCTCTTATTTATCATTTCTAAGGAACTCAATTTAACTTTCCAGCTAGTTTTTTTCTTAGATTAGCTGAATTAGTTAATCTTACAGATTCCACTTTTTCTTGAGTATCTCTAACTGTCAAATCAGTTGAATTCTGCAATGAAATTATAGTTTCCAGTTTCTTAGCTACAATATCCAGGTCTGACATTCTATTCTCTCTTGTTGTAGCGAAAGGAGTTTAGTCAATAGATTGACTTTTTTTATGGTATACAGATTAGATTTTATTCTAAGGAGTGAAGGAAAGTGATTCAATATCCTCCTTATTTAAGTTAAATTCCGGGAAGGATATAGTAGATATTTTTCTATTCTTATAACTGTAAATTATCTATTTCAATCGCGAAATTTCATCATCACTCTCTTGTAATTTATACTTCAAATCAAATAGATCATGCTCAAGCCTATATTAAGAGTTACTATTAACACACCTTCTTATAGTGCAGTTTGAAAGTGTTAGTTTCCTCAATTATTTACTCAGCTTGGCTCAATTTCATTCTCAGCAAGGAAATTTCCTTTTAGCACTATTGACTCTAGCAAATTTGGTCATTGCTTTCATTATGACTTCTGCTTTTTTCATTGTATAAAGAATCCATCTTATATTATTTAAGTCACTAATTACAAATTTTAAACACTCACTACCTCCTTCTAATCATACTATACAATGCTTCCTTTCCACAAGAGTCAATACAAGTATCAACACTCATCATCCTACCTCTAGCCATATAAACTCTCACACTAGTATAATCATCCAATTATCTACCTGGTATTTTAATCTTCTTAGTTATCTAGACAAGCAATATTTAAAGGTACATTTGTAATATAAGTCAGTAATAAGATATAACATAGCAAGTAAATAACATAGCGAGTAATTTATACCAAGGAGGTATGCCTAATGTACCTCTTTTTATTTTCTTATTCCTAAATTTAAATTTAGGCTATTTAAAATATGCTTCCAACTATTAAACCCTTACTAACTACTTAAACTCATTACTTCAGTCAATTGCTTTCTGTATTTCTTATTTTAGTATCGTAAGATAAACTGGTGTAGAGGAGTGTACTTGCTTTTAGCTGGTAGATAGGATATGCAAATTTTAGTATGGATTAGATATATTAAAGCTGTGTTAGTATCAAAGACTCAGCAAACTGGTGGGTGATATATTAAAAGGTTGGTTACTAAGTATAAGAGTTTCAAAGTATTTAGGTTAATAAATTGGAAGCCAAGGTGAAGATAAAATCCTATATTATTAGGTAAAAGCTTAATTATAGTAAGAAGAGTGAGAACTATTGCTAGCATGCATAGCATTCCATCCAGTTCTTAACTAAATTGATTTAAGGAATAGGTTTATATATAATATGAGTAAAGCATAGAGAAGAAGTATAAAAGCTCCTACTATTATTAGAGATGCTAAGAATATGAAAGCATAATACTTAAACCCTATAATAAATAGACAGTGCTAGAAAAGGGAAGAGTCTTATTTAAAGTGGCTATCATTAATTAGAAGGAATTTTAATCAATTTTAAATAAAAATAATGGCGTTGACTCCTGAACAAATAATAGAATTTGAAGATGCCTTAGCTGCCTTTTATGAATTCAAAGATGAAGGAAAAATAATGGATCTATTCAAAATTTTTGATAGAGATGGAAATGGAAAGATAGACTAGAACGAATTAAAGCTAGTAATGAATTCAGTCTCTGCAGTTAAGATGACTGATTAAGATATCGAAGAAATGATAAAAGAATCTGATTCTAATGGTGATGGAGTAATAGATCCAAGTGAGTTTTTGAAGATAATGCAAAAGAAGAAATGGAGTTGAATGCTTAACTTATTTATTAATTCTATATCCTTAATCACTTAACTATGTAACATCTATCATAGCCCTATATCTACATCTTCATTATCTAACTAGGTTTTGTAGTGTTAAATTATCGAAGGTATTAAAATAAAAGCTTTATAGTAAGAAAAGGAAAACAAAGCTGAGAGAGGATGAGAACAGTTATTCAAAACTGTTAAAAAGGTAACAAACTAATAAAATAGCTAAAGGTAAAGAAAATTAAACTTAGAGTAGCATTTATATCCTTAAAGTGCTAAAGAGATATATAGGAAAATGAATTAAGCATTAAGCTTTATAAATAAAGAGTATAGAAATGCTAGTATTTGTACTTAAGAAGTATCTATTTTATCCTTCATAGCGTATAGTTATTAAGGTATCTAAAGAATTTAGACAATTACTTGATATTACAAGTAAAGGGTTTGGAGTTTATATGGAGTTAGGTAGAAGCTAGCTAGTATAAGGGGAATTAATCTTAAGTATTTTTGTCCTTATTTAAGGGATTTTATAATGGCTTAAGTTAAGAGTAAAGCAAAACTATTTAATTAAGTTAACTACTTAAAGATAAAGGCTTATAATCCTAGATTGATAATCAAGAAGTTAAAATTCTAAACTTAATAAATAATTAAAGTGCTAGCAATTATATGCAATTACAGAGGCAAAAATAAGTATATTAAATGGGTCTTAAGTGCTTTATCTATAAAGTTTTAGAATTGATAGTATAAAATAATTGATTAGGCGCTATTTATATCAGACAGGATAAAATCTAGAAGTAGAAGCAAAAAGAATTATTAGCAGCATTTGCGATTACTATATTACTAAATAAAGCAACAAGCTCCTTTAATTTATCAAAATAGAAATGAATCTAAGCATAGTATAAACAAGGATAGGGACTTTCTATAAGATATAAAGTGAATAATTATTCCATTGTATATGGAGAGTAAAAGGAGCTACCAGAACTGAACAGTTAACTTTATTAGGTAATTATATATTTAAATTATGCTTTTATCATTATAAAACATGTTGTAATAATAAAACCAAGAAGGTTTAAAAGAACCTCTTATTCTGAAAATTATTACTTCATAAGGAATCTACAGAGTAAGAGAAAACCCTGGCTCTTTTTTCAGTTTGGTGAGTTTGTTGGACAAAATGGTTAGTAAACAAGACTCTGAAGCTACTTTTTAAATCAGATATTTGAGTAAAGATAATTAATACTAAGATATTGAATGTGATTAAAGCCTTGTATAGGCTAGTAAGTATCATATAGGGAAGAAATTTATGAAACTCTTTATAGACGAAATTAAAAAACCAGCTGCCTAAAATGAATAAAATCAGTCTACAGGTTTATAAAAAAAGACTGAGCAATCTATCAGTGAATAAGAGTGCTAATCTTAACTTGAGACATAATTAAATTAAATGATACTTCAAAAAAAGCAACTGAAATGATAGATCTAAGAAATAAGGAGATAAATCAAAAATAAGGCAAAGCTTAATAAATAAGGATTTAAAGAGCAATGCTCTAATTGGAGAAGCTAAAATGAGAATTTTTAACCTTGCAATAAAAGGATTTATGGACCTAGAACTTTTGTTAATTAGTGAATAAGGCCTGAAATGGAAAAATTTACTCATATAATAAAATAGGAAATCGAAAACTTGAAGGTATAACCAGATAGAGAAATTCCACAAGAGAATTAAATAACTCATGTAAATGTAGAATGTGATGGATGCAAAAAATGCCCTATTATTGGAATACGGTACAAATGCTCTATATGTCCTAATTTTGATTTCTGTACTAGGTGCGAGTCAAATATAGAGCATCCTCATGCTTTCCTAAAAATAAAAGAGCCTAAATAATTGCCTACAGCAATAATTTGTACTGTTAATGAGTAAAACTAAAGTGACTAGCAGAATTAGTAAAGCATTGGGTCATAAAACTACTTTGAAATATCAATTTCACCTACTTAGGCAATAAATTAGTTACACTAAAATATCCAGCAGTGCATTCAATAAGTATAACCACAAAATAACTAGTAGAGTTTTCAGTGTTCTGGTGCAAACTCTAATAGGTCAAGTGGAAAGTTTACTAATTATAAAAAGGAATGCAACTTCTTTAATGCTAATAAGCTTAAAGCTAAATTTATAAAGCACCTTGATAACCATGAGGGAACTAAAGTTATTCCTGGCTCTACCGTTGTTAAAACATGGCTCGTTGAGAATAGTGGGTCTACTTAATGGCCAGTTAATACAGTTCTTGAATTATGTAAAGGTGACTTAAATGGAGATGCTGTTGTAGTCCCTTAAGTTAAACCTGGAGAAAAAACTGAACTTTCAGTGAAATTTATAGCCCCAGAAAAAGATGGAAAATATCATTCATCTTGAAGACTTTTAGCTCCTAACGGTAAGCCATTTGGGAATAAACTGCATGTTGATATCGAAGTGTATGGATAAATGTATAAAAGTAAAGCTAAAGAACTAATTGACATGGGATTTAATGACAGGCAAGCTAATATGGAATTTATTAAGTCTTATAACGGGAATATGGAATTAGTAATCGAAGCACTTTTAAGAGCTAAGGAAGAAAAGAAGTAGCAAGAATGTGGATAAAATTATGGCAAAATCATTTAAGATATTTAAGTTATTATAGGTTAAGCTTATTTGATATTTTATCTATCAGCCTTTAATTTAAACTCATCACTTCTTTACTTTTTAATTGTCATTTTTAAACTTGAAAGTAGCAAAAAATATCAAAAATGAATAGGTAAATAAAAAAACTTGGAGATGAGGATCTTACTTAATAAGCAATAACATATTCTAGTAAGTAACTATGTCTCCTAATGTTTGTTGGAGATAAACTAATTAGCTAGCGAAATCATTGGCAGCATTTAGCTTTAATATGTTTAATATCAGTTACTTTAAAGTAAGAACTAAATCAATAAAAGTTTCTAGTCAATCTTAGCTAACTTTTTGTATAGCAAAGGCAAATTAACTATCTTCTGATTATTTTCTTATTTGAGAAAATGTATCAGAACTGATGAATTGAAGACTTCCATGTATGTTTGGCTGATTATTTAAACTAATCAATCGCTACTCGCTGTCAAATGTAAATGTATTTGATATCTTTAATTTGCTTGGTGATTTTTGCAAATCCCTTTCGTTCAATTTACCTACTAAAGTATCTGGATGCTATTCAAGGTCTTAAACTTCATCCTCTTCGAAGCTGAACTATCTTCTAGCGATTCTCTTAGATGGAGATTTCTGCAAAAGTCTCTCAATTAGCTACAAACTTTGTTACTCCTCTATTTCTTACTACTCGCTCATCTTCCTTATAATTTCCTCTTAACTTTTAAACTTTTAAAGCTTCACTTCTTAAGTTTCTGCCAACTAAGTTTGGTTCTTAAGTTTCTTCTAATAGATTATTTACTATGAGCTTTTGCCTGCACAATTACCCATTTTATATTATACTACAAAAGGTAATAAAATTATGACCTAGATATATATAAAATTACTTCCTATCTTACTTAAACTAACTCATTGCTTTCTTTCTTCCCATTTCATCCTAATGCTTTTTTTATGCTCTTTGATATTACTTGAACTTAATTTTTCTGCTGTTATATATACTATTCTAGCTTATTGAGATCAGTTTGACTTTATATTATTTATACATCCAAGATTGGAATTTAATCTATGAGTTAGTTTAAAAAACCTTATGGTGCTTAAGCTGAAGAGTTAGTTAAAAAGAAAGAATAAGATTTTAATAAAGTCATGTTAGCGAGTGCTGAAAAGTAGAGGGTCACTTCGTTGACAGTGATACAATGAAAGACGAAAATAAAACCCCAAATCTTTAAAATACTAGATTGAGCTGACTTTTAATAAACTTATTAAGTATAAAACTTTTTTAGCTTCGAAGTAGAAATCTTGTGTTTTATTGCTTTCTTATTTAACATATTGAAGCTAATTATTTTATATATAGGGTAAGCTAAAGATTAGCTAAAGAGATAGTCAATAAACTAATAATATTTCATAGTTTTTTTTCGAATTCTTGTAACTTATCTTGAAGTTGCTTTTTGTTCTTCCTCAAAGAATCTAGTTTATCCTTAATGTTTGATATACTAGCCTGAAGCTAATCTTTTATTTATGGTGAGGATTAATATTATAATTGATCTGATCTTGAGAAATCTGTATATGTAGCTTTTAAACTTACTTTTATTCTCCAAAGGGGTAAAGCAAGAGTATGTTAACTGCTTACCTTTTGTTTTATGGTTAGGTGTGGTTTAATGACTTAAAATCTTCTTTATTCTCTGAGCTGCATGATTGATGTTCTATACTTCTGTATCAATTTCTACAGGATCAAGTGCTGAATTATCATTTGGTGTATTTGAGTATCTTTCAACAATGTCAGAACTTTCCATTTATACTATTGATTCGTCCTTTTATTAATCCATATCTTCGTTTACTATTCCAACCTAATTCCTTAAGTTTTGATTGAAAGCTTTTTCATAACTGCTTCTTCTAGTATTTCCTTAGCGGGCTGAGATGCTATTTTTAATCTAACTCTTAGGCGAAGCATTTCCATTTTACAATAATCTTTCAACTTTCTGCTTATAATCCCTAGCTTTGCTTATTTATAAATTGTCTATCAAATTCAGATTTTTATTCTCTTTTTCTTGAACCAAACTTTCTACTCTTTTATTCTCCCTTTATAGCTGCTTTATCATTTGATCTTATTCCTATATTTGCTTAGTCTAAGAATTTATCAAGCTTTACTTCTTTTAATCAATTTCTTCTACCCTAATTACATTGTTTTAGAGTCTCTCAATTTCGCTTTTCATTTACTTTATTTGATTCTAAGCCTAGACAAGTTTAAATTCAGATTAGTCTAGTTATTTTTGTGTCTATCTATACTTTTCCTCTATATCTACTTTTTTATTGTTAAGAATAGAGAGTTCTTCCTAATAGAAGTCTATGTCTGATTTAGACTGCTTTATACTCTGTTAAAGTTCTGATATTTTACAGTTTAGTTCTTATTACTTCACTTAGTGTTGCTTGTTTTTACTTTAAACCTCAATATTTGCAGCCTCTTATGATTGTATTTGACTTTCAAGTTCTAGTATATAAGACCTCAACTTTTTATTATCAGCCAGCTAGTTCTGAAGTTTCATATTTTCTTATTCCATTCTTTCTTTAGAAGATAGAAGTTGGATGGCTTCTTACTAGGTGCTTTATTAGTTCTTATCAAGTACCTCTATTTCTAGCGTTTGTTGCTGCAATTATCTTTGTAGTACTTTGTTTTCATCTTAGAGTTTCTTAATAAGATCAGAACAGTAAATGTTCTCTTTTACTAGTTGATCTTTGTCTTTTATACTCTAGTTAAGCAGTTTTTGTAACTCGTCTATACCACCTTGACCACTTTATAGCATTGTTAGTTATTCTTTCATTTCATTAATGAATATGCATATCTCAGGCTATGTATTTTAGATCACTTCATAGAAGGAATTCATTCCTGCTGAGCTGTCTAACTAGGAAATGTTTTTATACTAGCGTATGTTGTTATTTGTAGACTACCGATAATCTTAACTTTATGAACTAGTCTGTCTGACTTGTCCAGTTTTGCTCTGCTTTAAT
The DNA here is from genome assembly GCA_946699065.1 of Loxodes magnus. Taxonomy (NCBI): domain Eukaryota; phylum Ciliophora; class Karyorelictea; order Loxodida; family Loxodidae; genus Loxodes; species Loxodes magnus. The sequence goes on along the minus strand of CAMPDV010000008.1, from coordinate 123,952 downwards.
TATTGCTTTCTTGGCTAGATTTCTTGAGATATTGCTAAAGCAAAATTTCCTCCACACGCTATTTATTTTACTATACATCCTTCAAATGATTTCACCTTTGTAGGTTATAATCTTGGTAGATAATCTCCTTAACCTAGTTCCCCGCATGAATTGGATCCTCATGTCCAAATTTATCCATTTTGATCAATTAGACTACCAAAACAGCCTCCAATATTAATGTCTAATATCTTTAAAGCTCTTTTTTTTGAGTTCTCATCCGTTATGATTATTTTTTAAGGAGTCAAGTATTCTCCAAATATACCAGTTCCTCAAATAAAAACCTCGCCTTTACTTGTTATAGCAGCAGAATGATGGCCGCAAGATAGTTTTGTAATATCATTTCCCTCAAAATCTGAAACTTAAACTGGAACATACTATGTTTTCTTATTCCCAAGTCCTAACTAACCAAACGAATTTCCTCCAGTAGCAAATATTTTTCCTTTGTCAGATAGCAATAAGGTATGGAATACTCCACAGGCAATAGCTTTTATACTCTTTTAAATTTAAATGTATTTTGGAAGAATTTCTTTGTCCCTTCTTCCTATTCCAAGCTAACCTACTTCTCCTGCTCCACATGTTAAAACTCTTCCTTTGTTAAACTCAATTCCTAGTATAGTAGTATGTCTAGCTCCACAGGAAGCTTGGATTGCTTAGAAACTGGGATTCTTTTATAGTAATATAGGCTGTCATTATGATCTCAAGCCTCCATAACCCAATGCTCCGTATTTACCATTCCCCCAACTATAAACTTCTCCTTTATTTGTAACAGCTATTGAATGTGTCCAACCACAAGCCACCTATATACATCCAGGAAGATTCGTAACTTCAATAGCCTAATTAGAAAACGAAAGCTTTTAATCATTCACTCCAAGTTATCCCTCTGAATTAGATCCTATCGAAAAAACTTCACCAGAAACAGTGAGAAACAAAGCATGTTCCTCGCCAGCTGCAATTTGATTAACTTTGAAATTGATTAGAAGACCTCTAGGGATTTAAATGCATTCAAGTGTCTTCTAGTTATTCTTATTCAAATGATCTGCTCCTCAAATATATAGTCTATCCATTATATAGCTAAACCCTTTAATATTAACTATGAAAAATCTTTATTTCCTATTACTAATATAGGACTACTACACCTTCTTCCTTATTTAAATACTATCCTATGGATGTTAATACACCTTTGGAAATTAAAAACGGTATAATAAATTGATTATCTCTTTAGAACTTAACAAATAGTCATGCTAATAACAGCCTAAAATATATATCACACTTTCAGTTTTATGACATATATTAAAAAACTAAAGTAGCATAGTAATTAAGCTTAATGACATAGTTACTAGAATATATGTAAAATGTAGCTTAGAATAAGGTAATGAGTAAGATATAAGAAAAATCTAGCATCTTTATTAAAAATAATGCACCTTCAGTCTAATATTTTTAGCTTAGCTTTTATTTTCTTAGTTTAAGATAATAAAATTACTCCTATTTAAGGCTTAATATACTAGATTATATGCCTGCTTATTATATTTTTAATGTTCTAGCAAGTTATTTTGATAATGATTAAATGGTTAATAAAGGAATTAAAATTACAATTTTCAAAAATTGCTCAACGCTCTTAGCATTTTTTTCATTCTCTAGGAAAATCTAAAAGCTATTGGGTTTACAAGTTGTTTCCCTCTTGTAGTTTAGCTTTGCCTTTTATCAAATTAGCTATTTTTTTTCCTTTTTTTTTGTTTTCTAAGTCTACTATCTTCTGAATCAGGTGTATTGTTAGTTTGCTCTTATTGAGAATGGAAGATTTTGTGTCTTTTAGATCTCATTTCATTGTAATTTTATTTTTTATCTTTTTAGCGTGAGAGAGAATCATTTTTCTCAATGTTGATCGTTTAGATAATTCTATCTAACGCAATATCATTTGGCATCATTACATTTCTACGAACTAATGCTCTTTTTCCTATCTCTGCACTTTGTGATCTTATAGAACTTGATTCGCTTTTAGGGAATTTTCCCTTAAAAGCATTCTAGAACTATTTACTTTATTGCTATAGTTACATATACATTGTTTCGCTTATTTATTTGGATGTCATTTTTTCTACTTAGAAATCGTCTAAATATAGTTATTTATTCTCTAAGCTTACAGGTTTCTAACTCTAAGCCTTAAAATACTGACTTTATGCTTTTAGCAAGTTGTTAGATTAAGAATTCAAGTACTAGATTTATTTATCTAAAGTTTTGAAGTTTCCCTACATCTATTAATTCCAAGTTCTATGTCCTACTGACCTCTATACTAGACTGTCTGGACTGTTTATATTAAAATTTTATTACCTGCTAAACATAAAATTTGCTCGCGTTCTAGCTGCTGGATCTACACTTTTACTTGCTCTAGTCTAATGCTAAGAAACAGTTTCTCTCTACTCTGTGTATTTAAATATTTAATCTCTCTCTTATTAGTTCTTTGGACTGGAAGCGTTTTAATTACTTAGAGTCTAAAATTAAAGGACTTATGATAACTTCCTTCGATCTTCAGTAGAGGCAGAATTAAGCTATTAAGTTGAGTTTCCATTTTGCTAAATATTATTTTAGCGTTCTCACATTTGAACAGTTTTAAAGTTCTTCTCTTTGATGCTTCTTCTATATTCTTTTATTTAGTTCATCTCTATTTATTGTAGTTGCTAATCATCAATCTCATTTTAAGAAAGTATCTCCCTCATGGTTTGGAGTTAACTCTTTTATTCTTCTTTTCTTTGATGAATTCTTATTATTTAATTATTTGACTTCTAGAAGCTTTATTATTATGCCATTTGACTACTATTATTCCAATTTTCGGATGTCTGTTAAGCTTTAAAGTTAGAAGGACTATTGATATTTTGCTCCTTTAAATTATCAATTTATGTGAATGAATTAATTTTGGATATTTAGTAACTATCAGTACTTCCTTTACCTTAGTTTTATTGATCAATTCCTTTCCTGGTATTTGATTACTAGTTCTTTGTTTGCTGAGCGTTATCTCTATCTTATGCTCCTATTATTAGATTTTGACTTTCGTTGAAATTCTTTAGTTAACCAATGCTCTAGGATCCAGTTCCCGCTTCTCTTGCTAAGTCGAATATTACTTCTCTTACTTGGTTTTTGGCCATAAATTGTTAAGCTTATTCAGTACCGATAATGTTGTCTTTAAATAGTGTCTTAAGAAGGTTGCTAGAAAGGCCATGATTCTTCTAGCTCGTTAGTACATTTTGATAGTATTCCTTATACTAAGTTACTATTTGCTAGGCTAAACTTATTTTCTTTTCGAGTATCATGAGTAGAATTTAGATATCATTATACAGTTCATATTACTTCTATTAAACCCATTCATAATCTTCATTATCAAGATTTTATCTCTGAATAAGATTAAAATACTTAACCATCCAGTTAGAAAAAGTGAATTTCTTAACAGGTCCTAGTTAAGTAGTTTTATCTATCTTTTCTAAAGTTTGGAGTAAATACTAAAGCTGTAGAGTGACCACTGCTATTTATTTCTGCTTATCTTATTTTACTTGTATTCTTGAGATAAACTGCTTTATTTTTATTCGATCTCCTTCATTTTGTAGTTGCATCAAATACTCTAAGTTTTCGCTTTGTTAGACCTCATATTGAACCTAGCTCTTTTATTATGAATCTATGAACTAATCTCTATCGTTCTTTAATTCCTTTATCTGTCTATTTAGTTAAACCACCTATAAGCTTTTGTCCTATAGCTAGTTGTTTAAACTAGATTTCATTATCATGATTTCATTGAATTTCTTAATCATTTTATCAGCATCTTCAGTGTGAAAGAATTTATAGCATTTATCTCACTACATTTTGATATTTCTAACCTATAATTGATAAATTAGCTTCTGTTCAGTCACTATTTATCACTGCTGCTTTAGCTCCTTCAATCGCTTTTTTGCTTTGCCAATTATTTATTTCCTCTGAGATTAAGTTTATAGCTTATTCTATTTCTCCCTTTCTTCAGATTACCTCAAATTGTCCTAGTATTGATTATACTACTTTCTTTCATCAGACTGCTAGCAATGGAAATCATTCAAGTTTTACTTTTATTGCTTAATTATATTTTACTTCATCTTCTGGACTTATTCATTCGAGATTAAAGAGAGATGAACTGCTTTACTTTAGTTTAATCTAATATCTAACCCTTCAATAGCTTAATAAATCTGGTTTACTCTATCATGAATTAGTTGCGTGTCTTTTTTAAGTCTCTCTTTTATATGTGCGTATACATGGCAATCTCAGAGTATCTATTCTCTAAACTTAATACTTACGATTACTCTTGAGTTTTCATAATCAGCTCTTCTATCTAAGCAGCTTTATTAGCCAAATCAACATTAACGCCAAACTTTTCTTTCTTTATCTATACTTTTTACAGATTATTATTTAGATCCACAAGCTACTCTTCTCTTTCAAAATTTTGATTGCCATACTTAGTTAGTAGCAAAGAATTTAGTTCGTTATTAAACTTGTTAGCCATCATTTGCTATGGAGATATTTACTTCTGAATCCTACTTTTAGTTCTTCTACTTATCTAAAAATGAACACCAGTATTAACGACATTTTCCATTGACTACTCTCTAAAGCATATAATACCTCTTACCTTTGCAAATATTCCCCTTAATTTCTATCTTAAACAGTTTGAGTTTAAAGTAAGTCTTAAGTTTAGAGCTAGTAAGTTACTAGCTTGTTTTATTCTTAGTTAGTTTATTAATTAAACTGCTTAATTTTATGCTTTAGTTTTCAGTTCCTTGTATGCATTAATTTAACTTAATTAAATATTGCTGCTTTATTTTACTGCAGCTGCTTATATTAAAGTAACTATGTATCATTCACTAATGCTCAGCCTTTCATACTTTAGTCCTTCTTTTTAATCTAAGTGTATCTCTCTTTTCTTCCTTCAGCTTTATTATGCAAGAGACTAACTGAGTAGTTATATGAGTCTTCGCTTAGATCACTAATTAATACTAAGCTATGGAGTTATTAGCATATCTAAGGTACTAACTAATCATTTTAACCTTTAAGTTTTGATTTCGTTATGTTAAGTCCACCAGTTTAAGGATATCTACTTAACTCTATAGGTAATGGGATGGTAGTAAGTAGCTAAGGTTCTATAAAGGGAGTAGATAGCATTAATAGAAAATCAAGTAGTGAAGAAAAAAGAAGGAGAGAAAGCTAAACTTAGGTAAGAGTAAATAAAGAGAGTTACTAAAACTGAGAGCAGTTAGAATTTAAGTATATAATATGACTATAAAGGAGAGATTTAAAGCTAATTTTCAATTAAATTACTTGATTCTAAACCATTTACACGAAATGGATAACTTAGATAATAAAACTCAATAACCTTATATTTAAGACTCCAAAGAAGTACTTGAGGTGCACATTTCAGATTTGACGCATGATTAGATAATAGAATTGTTGTTTTAACAGTCTTAGCTATCGTCGAATGAGTACTAGGATTTTTGATTCAACTATTACCTGAAATCTGGAAATACTAACATTAAAGAAGAGCAGTGAAGTTAAAATCCTCTTTAGCTATAGATTAATTAAGTAGCTAAACGCTAAGTTAGCTTTTTACATTAGTCAGATAATTTCCTAGTGCCTTAGGATTTAAAGTATGAGGAAGCTTAAGAATTTACTAGACTTTCTGAAACACTCTGCTAGTTCTAAACCTCAGGGATTGTGAAAAACACACCAGTAGATGACTGCTTAACCATAGACTGATTGCATATAATTGAAAATACCACCATGAAGAGCTTTTTTCGACTAACATATATAAAGGAAACCATCCTTAAATCCTTAATTGACTAAAACAGTGAGTCAGAAGTAAGGAAGTAAATCTAGAGACTAGTAATGACGCTAAAAGAAGCGAAATAGAAGATGATACTAAAAAGGAACAGCAATATCAAATTCATAATAGGAAATAAAATAAATACAGGAATCTATTCTAGTACCTACTTACATTATTTATTCCTAATCAGGTACTTATGAGGTAAGAGCTGCAAACATTATAAATTAAAGTTTATTCATTTCTTTAATTAACATCCCTTTTTTCATTTTTTGCATCCATTTACTCAGTTTTCAATAGGAGGGATTTTAGTCTCATTATAAGAAAAATAAGTTTATTAGAAACTTAAATAAATATAATGTTAATCAGAGTCACTTAGATTTAGCAAATAATCAGTATCAGCACTGGAATTCGACTCTGCTTTCCCTCGGACTTTACCTTCTTTTTGCTTATTTTAAAACTGGTTTAGCTGCTCAACTTTAAGATTTCCAGATTATTCTAAATCCTCTTGCTTATTATATTTATTATCACTTTTAATTAAGTAATCTAAGGAACTCTGAACTTCATTGGATTAACTCATTTATTTTAGGTAATTATCACTTTATGGATCCTAGCTCGCTTTGTATTTCAGTAATGAGTTTTCAGTTATTTCTTAGCTTTACTTATACTTATCTTCATATGGACTTTGCTCACTTGCGATAAACTCTAGTTGATTCGCTTTCATAGCTTAATATTCATTTTATTGGTCTTCAAAAGCTAAATCTTAATCTTTCAAGTTAGGCTATAGATCTAAGTTTCTTTCTTCTCTCTTTCATTTTGTACTTTATTGAGGATATTCTTCCATCTATAAGTTTATCTTTTCTATTGGACTTTAAAGAAATTAGTCATTTGACTGGTAAGAAGACTGAACATTATAGTCTTAACCAGATTTCAATAGCGAGCTTTCATAATTAAGTTTATTAGATTCCCTTAACTAGTTTTCTTAGTTGTAAGTACTATCTTAAGGTTACTCTGAGAAATATACATTAAGAAGCTAGCAGTTAGTGTAATGCTAGAATTGAGGTTAGAAAATGCAACTGCAAATAGTTAACTCACTCATTCTTGAGGGTAAATTTACTGATTCTTAGCTGCAAATAACTAGCTTCTTAGGTTTAGGATTTAGAGAGGTTTACTACTGCTAGTATTTACCTTAATCTTAGTTTTTAAAGTGTTAGTTCTGCTAACTTTAAAGCTTCTTTTACTGAATCTAGCTTTCCTATTGGTATTTATATTAATTAGAATTCTTAACTTGCTAACGCTTATTTTTAGGGCTTTCTTCATCTGAGCTTTATAGCAAATAATCTGTATCAACTGACTAGAATGACTATTACACTACTTTTTGCTAAATCTGCTTGGGTTTTTAATAATGCTTTTGTTCTTCTAATCCTCTATTTACGTTTGAGGTCTGTTGCATCTTTTCTTCTTTCTAATAATGTTAAACCTAAAGTTAGTGGGAGTTCATGAACTATTCTTAGCTGTTCTCAGGCAGGAAATCATTTAGGTTGTATGATAGTTTTTTCAATAACCTGTTAGTATTTTCGCTTTGCTCATCTTCCTCTACTTCTGATACAGGTTTTAGAGGGCTTTTACGATAAGGCTTTAGATTGGAAGGAAAGGACTACTTAGTATGGGGTATTTTCTTTTTATTATGGTTTTTGAGATAGTTATCTAAAGAAGACTAACTACTTATAGTAGAATTGAAATCATTCCCTGTATTTATAGAACCTGATATTTCACTTATCAAGTCACTAGACTTCAGAGTATCTTTGCTCATAAAATAATCATTAGAAGCCTCAGATCTAAGTAGTTCTTCAGTGTCAATGGAGCTGTATTAGTTGTGGGTAGAAGACTTTTGGCTTTTGAATTGTTTAATATATTGTTCAAGAGATTCAGACATAGCTTTTAATGAAATATTTAAAAAGTATTCAAGAACTTGGAACTCCAATCGGCACAAATACAAATGGAAAGAAATCTTCAGAGTCTTCCGTTTCTTCCTTTGTTCCATATAATTCTGGACTCTCTCCTGGCTTTAGGAACAACATTGTCATGTCCTTTTGAATTTTCTTTTCCTTTCCAACTCCTGGACGCATAAAGAAAGAAACGAAGTTTGCAGGGACGCCATATCTTAAAACTGATTCTACATACAACCTCATAGCCTGAAATATTAATACTTACTTTGATATGACAAAGGTAAACAAACAGTTCAGAAAAATGAGCTTTACATGTTCCTACTAAAATACTCTAAATGAAAGAATTACTTTAGCAGTCTTCATTTCCTTTTCTAGCTGTTCTTTGTTAGCTTTAGCTTATTGTGAGCTTTAATTCTTATAAGTGAATTCTTTTAGGACATATTTTTTCTATCTTGCTTTCTGGATAATCACATCAGCTGTTCTCTTAAACACCACAATTCTCCAAATTACATTTCCATCACCATCTTTTTAGTTAAATTGCTTAGTTGATCTAGGAACCACATCATCATCAAGGAATTCATAATCTTTCAACCATGCTTAAATTAAAGACTCATGGAATACAGATACTAGTGTTTATAGATGCTCTGTGTTAATAAAATCCGATTCAGGGCATACTTCAGGAGTAAGTACATCAGCTAGCTACTTAGTCAAGAAATTTCCACTTTCTTACTTTATAATAGCTGAGTATTGGTTTCTAAATTCCTGATACTTAATTGTCTTATCTCTAATATCTTCTTCAAGTTGCTGAATTCTCATCAAATTAAGGATATCATTGAGTGACCTATTAAGTGGAAAGCTCTTATTCTTCCATACAAACTCCTTAATATAATCCTCAGGCGTTTTGATAATCGTTTCTTTCAATTCTCTGTCTTCTAGCATGATAGTAGGTTTTTCTAGCTCTTCTAATTCGATGAATTGTCTCTCTAGTTTCTTGAGAATACTTTCAAGGGTGTTATCTACTTTAATTAGTACCTCTGTGAGTTGCATGAAATTATCCAATGATGCTATTTTGAAATCTCGTGGCACTTAAAATTTAAAGTATGTTCCATTCTTTCTTTACTGAAGGATTTGGTTTTCTATCAACTACAAAGTACGTTCGTGACTGTTCTCTTTTGGAGGAGCAGCAATGAACCAACCAAAAACCATTTTTAATTTAAAGGCAAATTTTAATGCTTCTGGTTTAATATTAAAGCATAGAGAAGATAGGCAAGAAAGAGGTCCAACAAATAACCAAGAAAGCTAAGCAAGCAATGCTGCTTTTAAATTAAGATAAACATTTGCTTATAGGAATTGACTTGCATAAATAAAACGCTAAAAACTGATTTTTCTAAGATCTTAAATCTACTAGAGCTACTAATAAGCTACCCTTCATTATAAGTATAAAATCTGTTAAAGACAATTAGCCATTTAACTAATGTCTATCTATAGCAAATCTAAATAATACAGCTTAGTGCTCTAAGATTATAAATGATACTTAGTGTACTACTATTAAGGGAATATATTAGTCTAATAGATTTGAGTTATTATACCCTAAAGCTTTTTAATTAGAGTGTAATAAGCTTAAAGTTAGATTCATTCATTTAACCTACCAAAATGTAGAGTTTTTGGTATCTTTTTTTGAGCTTCAAATACAAGCGAATTTAGTCTTCCATATATTTCATAGCTTCATAATCATGATTAATCTATATCACTAGACTAACTTCTTCTATTCATGATCTTACAGTTCCATCACAGTTAAGCTATAACTTCTAAATAGCTATACTAAGTAAGAAAGTCTTATGGATATAAGCAAAAGTAGTTAGAACTTAATAAGATAAAGATACTTAAAATGCTAACTGCTAAAGGGTAATTTTAAAGCTGGGAAAGGTTTTATTTTAATTAGCTGTTTTGAATAAATTTTAAATGTAGAGTCTAACTCTTGAAGGACATAAAAAGACTGTTTGACAAATTGACTGGCATCCTTCATTACCTTAAATAGCTTCTTGTAGTGCTGATAAATCTATTAGAATATGGGATATTGATCTAGAAGCTAATAAAGTAGCTCAAAGTAAAGTTGTTGAGGGAATCCATTAAAGAGCTATAAGAAGCGTAAAATGAAACTGAGACGGACATTTTTTAGCTTGTGGAAGCTTCGATGGATTTATTTCAATACTAGATGGATAGTCTTTAGAGCTTTGGTCTTAAATAGATGTACAATCAAATGAAATTAAAAGCGTTTCATGAGAGAAGAGAGATTGGTAGAGCATATAAGATGTTATATGCTGTTGCAGAGATGGAAATATACATTTCTTCGAAGTGAAAGGAAAGGAATATGAGTTGATTTCAATTTTAGCTGGACATAAGGATGATATAAAAATGGTTCAGTTTATAGCTGCTAATTTAATAGTTTCAAGTAGTTATGACTGCACTTTGAAAATATGATAAGATGTCTATCTAAATAAGGAATTCATTTGTGTTCAAACATTGGAAGGTCATAAATCTATTGTATGAAGCTTTTCTTTTTATGAAGATGTTCTTATAAGTTGCGATTAGGAGGGAAGTCTTATTAAATGGAGAAAATAGGAAGATTAGTTTTAATTGGAAAAATAAGTGCAAGTTGCTTCTTGCCCTATTTTCTTCGTAGATATCAGTCCAAATGGAAAATATGTGGCACTTGCTCTAAGAGATAATAAGATAATGATCTACACTGTAGATTCACTAGAAAAAGTGAATGAATTTGAAGGGCATTTATTAGACATTAATTGTGTCAAATGAAGTCCTAAATCAGATTATTTAGCGACTTGCTCAGATGATAAAAATGTAAAGATTTGGAAAATTAACTTTTCAGCGTCGAAAAGTCAATAACTCAAACTTTAATTTAACATTCTAAATCTTTTACCATTCTATAAACTATTAGAAGCTAACTGATTTAAGGCTAATCTTCTTTCTAGCTTCTATCACTCCATTCATTGGTCTTTTAATAACTTTTCGTTTTTAACTAATTATTATGAGATAGAATAAGCATATTAGTAGTATTATTGATAACTAAGCCTGAAATTAAGTATTAAACTCTCATACTCCTCTTCTAATCATCTTAATCCATCAATAATAAGATTATATAGGCTAGTAAAGGTGAATCATATTATTATCATGTGAAACTCAATCATAAACTACTTAATCTTTCTGGAGTTCTCTTCTTTTTCTTAGCATTCAAAATCTTTAAGAACTAGCAAGATTTAAAGGTATGAAATAAGATATTTTTGCTTGCGTTTTAAGCTGCTATATAATATATTCCCCACTATCCTAATTTTTGTAAATAGAATAGATATTTTAAAAGCTGCTATAGAACTAGAATGTCATTTTACTCATACTATATGATCTTTATCTTCGATCTATCTAAACTAATGCTTTCCTATTAACTTCTTTGGTTATCACTAAGGTATTACCATAGCTAGTTATTAGCATCTTATTAATATAGAATTTAGCTAAATACCAAGATAACAAGTAATTGTCTTCACAGATATTTGATTACTGGAATAAACTACTACCTCTGTCCTCTTTTACTATTGCCATGATTCTTCATTATCTAACATTAAATTCCCCTTACTTTACAGTACGCACATATCAACTATCTTTGGTACTTTTGTATTCCGTTATTCTATAAATCTATATAAAGCACCTCTTTATAATACTCTCATACACTCTATATAATACTCATTAAAATGTACCAAATTAATACAATAATAACACAGGTAAATAGAAGAAGCATGGGATATAAGGATAAGAAAGGAATATAAATAAAAGGATTAATAGGTGTAGTAAAAATAAAAATACAAATGGTTAAAAATGTTTGGTGACTTTTTTTATTATTTGGAATCATTCCAATTTTTTGGTTCTACTATTATTCTTAAAAACCTATTAGGCAGAAACAGATAACTTGATATAATTTTACTAAATTAGATGAATATGCTTTTGTTTAAGTATCTAAAACTAATTTGACTTGTAAACCTTAGGACTTTGGATTGGAATATAATTTGGCTATAAAAGTTATTCCACAAGTTGGATTGATGGGATGTGAGTGAAATATTACCTAGCCGGTTAAATTTATTAAGTAAGGGGATAGTCTTTTAATAAAATGCCCTAATGAAGAAATTCCTTAATATGTAGTTGGCGTTGATCAATCGGATGAGCGATTGGGATAAGTGAAAAGGAGACATTAAACTGCTAAAATAGAATCCTCTAATACAGTGAACTTCACTAGAAAAGAATGGATATATGCTAGATGTAATTCTAAGGATAATTGAGATACTTATTATTAAATGATACCAAAAAATGATGGATTTGAGAACGAAAGATAACTAACTATATATCTTATCAGCATCGATTCTCTATCGAGAAGACACTTCTACAGAATGATGCCAAAAACAGTAGCTGCTATTAACCAAATGAAGCAGTTTCATGCTTTCGATTTCTTAATATATAATTCTCTTGCTTGACGAACTGCAACTAATATATACGGATTATTGGCAGGAGATAAAATAAGTAATTGTGCTCCTTAAAATAAATCCTCTCTCAAATTTGATAACACAGGTAGTCACTCGCTTTTCAAAAAGTATAGATAAGAAGGATGGGTTACGTTAGTTGGAACTGATAGATGCACAACTGGTATGACTGCAGGAATAGGCAAACGACCAAATGTTACACATATAGTTAGCAGATATTTCTGTTGGTCTAAATTTACTAATGCTAGATATGGAGAAAGATGCATTTCTGGTCATTATGATAGTAAATGGCTTCTGGATGCTTTAGGGTAGACTGGAAAGATGTATAATGGAAAAAGTAAGTTTATGTTCGTTCATTATGTTGGTATACATGGATTCTAGTCACATTTCGTAGGTTCAGTTGATCCCTATTTAGCTGATTTTGTATCAAAATAATCAGAAAATACACTCATAATAATAACTTCAGATCATGGCCATAGATAAGGAGGAATAGCATGACACTCTTAAAATGAATTGACAAATCCAGCTCTCATTATGTTAGCTCATGATTCGATATTCTAAGGAGTTTTAAGAGACAGTAAATATATCCTAAGATAGAATACATTTAGATTGATCAGTCAATTGGATTTGCATTAAACGCTTTATGAACTATCAATATTTCCTAACAAATTAGCATGAAATGAATTTAAAACTAAAGGAATCAATGTCTTTAGATCAATTGTGCCTAACGATAGATCCTGTAAAGAGGCTAATATCCCTCATTATACATGTACTTGCAATGTATACAGAGATATAGACTTAGATGATAAGACTCTTAGCTTATCTAATGAAATTATATAAACGTATCTCGATTTTTTAAGCAATATCTTTTACTCATTTCCTGATCACCATAGATATGAATTTCCCGTTATAAAAAAACTTTTAAAAATCCAAGCTACAACTCCAAAGTTAGATATGCATAATTTACCTTTGTTTATAAACTTTACTTATACGGTGCAAAATAACACTCTTGCGGCTATGTTACTTCATATGTAGCATACTAATGATCCTAAAGTATGTGATTTTCCAGTGTTAATAAAAAATGTAACGATATAGAATGTAAGCGTTGATATTCATCTTTCGAAATGGTTTACAGCATACGAAGATGAATTTTAATAGTTTTGCTATTATCTTTATCCTAAGTATTTTAGCGTTTGCAAGCATCCTGCTTATATTGATTTTAAAGAAGATGAATTCCTTTATTGGCAACACAGAACTAATATATCCGTTGCTTTTATTGAGACATCTGATACTTGTTACGAAGCCTGCTCTAAGGTCTAAAGAAAGTGCAACAATTACGTCATTGCAACAATAGCATATTGTAAGCTACTTAAATGCGAAGTCTGTGAAACTGAGTGAGTAGATTTTAGGAATTTTACAGGGCCTTATAGGAAAGATAGCATCTGCATAATTTAACGAATTTAAAGTTATGATCCTAGCATTCCTAATTAAGAGCCATGCAATGCTAAAGTTGCTAGTAGATTTTGTCCATGTACTTAATGACAAACATTAATAAATAACATTTATATTTACTCCTTAACACTTTTCTAAGGACTCTTATCTTTAAACTGCTTTAGTCTTCTTCCACATGTTTAGTAAACATATAATAGCAAATCTATTATAAGGAAGTGAAGTTAGAAGTTGATAGTCTTTTAATCCCATATAAATGCAGTTTTGCTTATAATTTAAAATTAGTTAGGAATGTCTTTAATATCATAGTCTTAGCACTGTTATTAAAAATCCTTAGCTTTTATCTCAATCTTCTAAACCATTAAAATATCACTAATATCTTATTACTTAAATAAGAGATTTGCTAATTTCAACAGATTGCTATCTTTTTGCTAAGACCAAAAGAAAACCAAATCAGTTAATATTATATTAAAAAAGGCTAATTAAAACAATCTGGATCATTGTGGTTATTCTAAGTGATGCTTTAAGTGAAGATATACAAATTAAAGCCTTATTATGCATTTGCTTTGTATGTATTAATTAACTAATTTCAGAGAAAGATATAGAGAAAATCTAAAGAATTAGTATCTTTTTTATAGAACGAACTAATGATACCACATAGCCTTAGTTCTTTATATTAATCTTTTATACAAATACAATAAATAAATTTTAGTATCAATCTAATAGCGAGCTATTCAATAAACTACTTTTAGAACCTCTAAAAGAATCATTTTTTTTATCTTTCTTACTTGATAATTAATCAAGCATAGTTTACTGAATAAAAGCTTACCTTCTCTGCTAGTTTACTCTTTAACTAATTTAAAATATCTTTAACATGCCCCTTATTCTCTCTTTTCGCTTCTCTCTTCAAAGGCATTTCTTCTACTTTCTTTTACCGCTAGCTTTCCTCTTGTTACTTTATCTCTTGAACAGTATTCATCATTTTTTATTCTAGAGTGTTGAAATTTTTTTCCAGGACTTTCATTACTTATTCCAAACTCTCGTCACGCTGATTTTCAAGTTCATTATTGATTTGCTATTTTAAAAATTAAGAGTACATATTAAGCTGAGGTTCAATAACATTTTCCAAGAACATTTGCTATCATGTTTATATGTTACGCTCGAAAATCTATTAAGAGATTTCACTAGCTAAGTTTATATACTTTTCTTCATTTAAATCTTGATTATTTTCTCCTTCATTTTATACTTTAATATACTATAACTTCCTTTCAGATGGCTATTGAGCATTCTAGTAGTTTTCTCTTATCTCAGTATTATCTATTTACTATTATATTTCCTATTAGATCTCAAATTCAGAAGCTTTCGGACTTAAAAGGTTATCCTTAAGTTCTTAGACTTGCTTACCTAGACTGTCTACACTTTAATGAATCTAGGCGAAGTTTTAGTTTCAGCCTTGAATTTGTTACTTAATAAGTTAGATCTCTTGGTGTTCTTAAGGAGAATAGTAAGGTGCTAACTTTTCATTATAGAACTAAGCATGCTCGATTAGAATAGAAGGATCTAGTCCTACAGTATTAGAGAATAGTGTTCTAGAGCTGAAAGGAGATTACATATCAATCTACTAAAACGCTACTTTTTATGGTTCTGGGCTTTACTTTTTTTATGATAATATCTGAATGACGAAGTTACCTCTATGTTAGTCTTCATATCTGTTAACTACTGCTTAAGTTTGAGATTCAAAGCTCCAAAACTTTTTTCGTTGATGAAAGAAGCTTATTCTTCTATCATTTCTTATTAAGGGGAATTTAAAATTTTAGGTATAGACTATTACCTTGATAGGTTTTTAAAAGTACTTTAAAAAGGCAAGTTATAACTATTATTCCCTGTAAGCAAGAAGTCTTGCACAACTTCTATTTCCTGATTCTTCTATTAATGATAGATAGGTTTAGACCCATGCTTACTTGTATTTTCAAAGCTTTATTGCATTTTGCTTCTGCTTGATTAATTATCCTGAAAACTTACGTTTGACTTAAAAGTATCTTCTTATATTTTAGAGAATAAGTTCTCTTCATTAATGCTCTTTAGATACTCACTAGGAGCTTCTTCAAGCATATAGAACTGATTTAAATAGGTTTTAGATCCTCCAAAGGTTTCCTTTATAACTACTTTAATGAAATAGTATTTTGAACTGATAGGATCTATTGGAAAATATTGAACTCCTTGCTCTCTCTTGCATTGTATTGTAGCCCAGTTGATAAAATGTTCATTATCTGTTGAAACTAGAAGTTCTATCTTACTTGGATTCGATGTATAAGAGTGTCAGCAATTAATCCCTACACATTTGAAAGCTTTAGGGCGTGTTTTAAGATTTGAAATATCTATCGTAAAATACTATGGTATACCAATGCCACTCAGTCATAGGTTCTTAAAATTAAAAAGATACCTTTGGGTTATCATTTAAGATGTTTTCGATAAAGCAGTTTTTAGCTTAGCTAGAAAATTGTATAATCTTAGCTCCGTTTTCTTAAGATAGATAATTATCCATTGCTAAAGAAAATAATTCAACTGCTATTTCTTTAATACTTTTAAATCTATTTATTCTTCTTAATTACATACCTAAGACTCCTATTTTCACTTCCTTTAATTCTTTACTTTTGCTTTCCTTATAGTAGCTTATGTCATGCTTGCTTCTCTATTTACCTTTACTTTCTGACTTAAACATATCTTATTGATTTTTTAGTCTACTAATGCTTTCAGAATTAAGTGTCTTAGAGTGAAGATAATTTATACGCTTTTACTTTAGAAGGAGTAAGCTTTACTATAACTGGTTATAAAGATTAAGAAGAGATAGACTAGTGAGTAACCTCTAGTTAGGTAAATATTAAAATAATTAAATAGAAATTATCAATAGAAGTGCTTCTTACTCGCTTTACTACTTGTATGCTTAGCTCTAGGTGTTTGCTAGCTAAAGGTTCTTAGCAACTCTTGTTTTAACTTCTAAGTTGAATAGCTTAAACTTATCTTGTTGTATTAAATATTCAAGTCACAAGCTATGCATACTGTTTTATCGGTATTAGAGGAGACTAGCTTCATTAATTAGAAAGAACTGCAGCTTTAACATTTCTAAGGTTAGATTTTAAAGCTCATTCCTTTAAAGTTCAAATCACTATATTTTCAGCATTTGCTACAGAATATTTTTCGAGTATCTCCTTAATCTAGAAAAATAGTTCCTGAACACTCGCAGGTTCCTAGTTTTAAATTATTTTCATGCTACTTACAGTTAGTGTTTGGGCAATTTAAGCAAGTAACTTTATTCAGACTGAAACAGTTTGGACAAAGAGGAATGCTACATGAATCAGTTCCAGCTAATATTAATTCAAAATTATCTTAGGGACATCTCTATGCCTTAAACTCCCTAATGCTAACTCCATCATTTTTAATCACATTATCCATTCCTCTATCTAAATGGGTCTGTGGAAGGAAGAAAGTATTACAACATTTTTCGCAATACAATCTAGTTGGCTTCTATGAAATGAACTTCATATATTAACTGCATCTTCCACATCTAGTCAGTGTTCTTCCTGCTTATTCCCCACTAAAAGCAGCAAAAAATAGATGTTCAATTAGATGTAAATTTCCCTCAAAGTACTAATACTTCTTCTTAAAAAGGGTTAAAGTATTATGCAGCACCAAATTTGCTTTAATACTCCCTTTTGCAACCAAACTAATTTATCTTTCAATGTCCGCTCTTATTTTAGATGAAACTAGTTCAGGGTCAATCTTCTAAATGCCATGAACAAATGCGAGTCCTAATTTCGTAGGGACTAAATATCGACCAGGATTTTATACTTGAACGTAAAATTTTTGGCAGATATTATCAATATGCAACGACATGCGTTGATCAGTACCAATTCCTTTTTTCTGCATTGTTTTGAGGAGTTCAGCTTCAGTGAAATGTCCAGGAGGCTTAGTATAATCAGTATCTATCCTATACTTCTGAACTAAAACTTAGTCTTCTTTCTATAAACTAGGAATGAACTTTTCTTATGGGGCTGATTAAGCCAAGAGTAATGTGAATCCTGGATCTATTATCCTAACACCCTCTATTTCAAAAATTAGGTTCTATAGTTAAGCTTTTATTTGAACCTTTTAATAAGTACAGTTTGGACTGATAGTAGCTAGAAAATGGGCTACTATATATTGATAAAATATCCATTCTTATTGGTTGAGAATCTCTTGCTAGGTTGCATATTTAATTGGAATAATAGGGGGATGATCTCGAGCATCAATACCTTGTCTAGGAGGAGTAATTCCTTTTTACAGAATTAGTTATGCATACTAAGCAAAAAACTCATCATACTAGAACTGCTAGACTATCTCAAGAAAATTAAACTTTTGAGGATACACTTAAGTATCAGTTTTATGATAGGTGATTACTCCTTTTTAATACAGTGATTCTGCAACTTTCATTGCTTAATGAGGACCTAAATTCATTTAAGTACTAGCAGCTCTCAACATTTAGACTGTATTTAGAGGTTTTGGATGCTTTATTACATGGTCAGTTATAACTTTCGAGATAACTTTAAGTGATAGACTAGGAGTATGGAATAAATTTGCTATTGTTTAAGCCTTTTCCTTAATAGTGTAAGGGTTATTGACAGAGCTCATATCAAATAGTTCTTATAAGTCATTTTTTACTTATAATCTAAGGTAATATTTAGGCTCAGGATTAAAGCTAACTATTTCTTCATGTCTTTATACACAAAGACCTAAAGTTGTGATTTAGCCAGAGTCATATACAATAGAATTAGCATCAAGCCCTGAGTACTTATTCTTAAAATAAGATGCTAAGCATCTTGTAAAGCTCTGATTTAGCTTCAAATCGATTTACATTCTTGCATCAACAGAATCTGACTCAATTTAGTTTGGATTAACAAGAAATTCAAAGGCATTCATCAAATCTCTTTGGGATATAGAAGAAAACCTTGCTCTGTATATTTAAGCAGGTTTACGTAAAAAATCAGCAATTGAATTAATAACATCGAAGCAAATATTTTCACCATCTTTATCACAGTCAAGTCATAAGATTAAGTAGCCACTTTGACTCGCTTCAGTTTAAAGCGTTCTAATAATCTCTCTGGAATATTTTTCGTGTCTTTTCATAACTTAAGCGTCAAAAAGGGATTTTGGATCTACTGCAGAACATTTGTTAAGCTCAGGAGGAAAATCAGTGCTAAACAAATGTCCATTAACACTTGTACATTTATAAATTGCTTATTAACCTTTGAAAAACCCTTCTCATTCATAAATAGGAACTTTATCTTTTCTAGTAAATATTCTAGAAGTAGCCATAACTTACGATATAGTCTAAGCAGTTTCTGGCTTTTGAGCAATCATTAAAACTCCTGACATCCTATAATTAGTAACTTTATAATTTAAATTATTCTATATTTCAATACATTATCCTTATAACCATATACCTACTTCACTCACTAGATATTTCATTCAAAAGCACTATTAGTAAATAGCCTTAATTAGATCATAACTATAAAGAAACTAGTAGACTTACTAAGGATATATAACTTCTAGGAGCTATTTCTATGATATAGTAAGAGTTATGGTGCTATAGGGACAGTTAGTCACTTATAAGCTTTTTCTTTTAAATAGGTTGTACCTCTTTCTAATATAGTTGGGTATAAAGACTCTATATAGAACGATAACTAAGTTTATAATTAAAATGGTAACATATCATTTACCTATTTATACTAAGCTAAAAAGGCTCTAATTTATGCATACTTTGTATGAAGAATATAAGTAAAAAGCTATTGAATTTTGGATTGCATATTTATTCTAAGGCTAAGAGATACACTTAATACTTAGAGAAGTAACTAGAGAAATTTGGATACTACAAAAGGAGGAAAAATTCAATGAGTTTAGGCCTTTTGCTGGCTATATTTCTTATTTAACTATAGTTTTCTTTTCATGATACATTAAAAGGTTAGTTAACTGATGGTCTTGATTGTTAAATTACTCTATAATGCAACATTATGATTAAGATTTGAGTTAGGAGCTCTTTAATAAGAAAAGCTTAATATTTAACATAGTTAAGTTCACTGGAATTTAATGGAAAAGTTATTGAACCCTTGATTATCTCTTTCTAAACTCTTAGGTGTTTTTTATAATTTTGCTTCTTTACTTAGCAGAGTCAAGTTTAATTAAAACTTCTTGGAAATATCAGTAGCTTTTATAATAGGTGGCTTATCTTTCTGGTATTTTAGGATTTCATCTATTTTTTACCTTAGTTATTACTTCTTCATTTCTTCTTCCATTACTATCTAGGATTATTACTTGCTGTATTCTTACTTTTACTTAGTTGATTAGTTAGAAGGAAGTATTTCAGCAAAGCTTATGTTTTTCGAATAGTCATTTTAGTTTGAGAAGAAAGAGTCTTAGTTTACAAATGAAAGGTTAATTTCGTTATGGAGTTTTCTCTAAATTTAATCCCTTTGAGTGTTTTAAGCACTTCTATTTTAAGAATTGGTCCTTCTGGGGCTTTTGGATGCTCTACTAGTATTTGGAGTTGAATTAGGCTAAGAAACAGAATCTAAATTCCCAAGTCTCTAATATTACATAAACTACTTTTGACTGAATATTCCTGGACTTTTAGGACTACTTTCTTTAGTTTTAAATGCGAAGCCACTAGCAAATATCTGGATATTTTGATTTTGATTTAAATTTTTCTGAGTTATAGGGAAAGGTGGCCTCCTGCCTAGATACTACTCTGATTCTATCCTCCTAATCATTTTAGCGCTTTAGTTAATTTTATTACTAAACTCCTGAAAATTTAAACTTCCAGAACTTGTCTAAGAAATGATACTTTCCTCTTATATTTATGGTCCTCTTTATTAGGGTACAGATCTCTCTCCCTAATTCTAAAAAGAAACATTCTATTTATCTTTACCTTCCTTTTTAACCTACTAGCTTCCTTTTATCAACTAGTTAGTTAATTAACTATGAGGACTTTATATAGCAATAGCCTTTGGTCTAAAGGAGGTGTTAATCTAATCACAAGCAGAGTTATTAAGTTTCTGCTAGTTTTTCTGCTTTTGTAATATCTATTGATGCATCTATATAAAGCTATTATTATTTCTAGGAGTAGAATGGCTTTATATAAACTACTTCTACTTCATAGCTTCTTATTTGCTACTTTTAGGCTATCCTGCTGATAAATCAGGACTATGCACTGCTTTTGTTAGGTTCTGCAAAGGAGCTTTTCCTTAGTTCTTCTAAAGCTAGCCTTTATATTGCTTATAAAGTGGAATTTTAGCATTCTGTTAACTTTGCATTTTACTTAGTATTAATTGAAAAAACTTAGTGAGGCAACTTTTTTACTCCAAAGGAAGTATAGTCAGACTAATACCATTCATTATAAAAGAAACAGTCTGTTCAATAAGCTAATACTAACTATTAAAGTAAAGGCTAATTTGAAGCAATCTTCACTTGGTTATTTAATAGTTTCACGTAAAAGATATTTCTATGCAATAAGAAGGTAAAAATTAGAAGTAAAGAGATATCATCCTAAAGTAGTAGAAATAGATGCTGCATGCTATATTCATAATATTAAAGCTAAGAGAGTAAATAGTATAGAGCTAGGTTGCTATTATATAGGTAGAAATAAATAAAGTTCTGTTAAAATAAAGAAATTCTAGTATTGCTCAAAGGGATTTAGTTTAATTTCTTTTTTTATTTTGAGTAAAGAGCTTCAAAATGTAAAGAGCCTATAAAATCTTAGGTCTTACTAAAGAGTCATCATTTTAAGAGGTAAAAAACGCTTATAAATTGATGGTCAAGCAATATCATCCAGATGTAGCGACTGAAAAGAATGCTCTGACTAAGTTCAGAGAGATTTAAGAAGCATATGGACTGCTAAAGGCTCATTATGAGAAGCTGACTGAGTTAGAAAACCTTTCAAAAGATGATTTGGAAGTAAAATTCAAATCGAAAAGACCTTAATATGATGGAACAGTTGGATCAACATTGTTCAGAGATTAGCATATGGAATATATTTAATTTAGGCCCAAAGACATTCCAATTCCTTATAAAGATAGATTAGGAATTGAATATAAGCCATTGTTCTAAGATGATGATACAACACATCCAAAGGCTGGAACTTTATTGATTTTATTTTGCTGTACAATAACCGCAGGAATCGCAAGCAAAATTTTTTTGGACATGCGTAAACATGATTAATAACTCCATGCTCTGCTCAACTAAAAGTTACAAAAGGAATATAAAGAAAAGGGATGGGATCCTGAAAAAGATGGAAGCCACCCTGCATTATAAATATTCAGATAAGAAAAAGGATACTAGAAGTTCATTAAAAAGGAATAAGATTTTACTGAATTTTCTAAGTTCTTATCGTATAAAATAAACCCTGCTACAGTACAAACTTTTTCAATTAATGAAGGTGAGTTTATTGATATGTATGAGGATACAAAGACAGAATGAACTATATAATAAAGCTATAATTAATTTTAATCAAAAGTTGTTATAAAGACATCATTGTCTTCCTTTTATATTTTCTGAAATGCTTCTTTGCAAGGAGGGAAGTATGTCAATATGCATTTTTTGCTTTGACGACTTCTATATCTGTTAATTATTCTCCTAATCATTCTCAGATCTTAAGCTCCATCTTTATTAATTCTCCTATAAAGGAAGAAACTGTTCGTCTTTATTTGGCTACATTTCTTGTAACTTGCTATATTCAGAACTATCAAAAGTGCTGATATATTTACTGCAGTTTTCATTTATTAAGACATTTTCATTTCCTTCAACACCGAGAGGATCCTTGAAACTGGACTTGTCTTAAACTATTCTACATTACTAAGCATAATTGCTATAGTTCTGATTTTCTGACAATAAGCGATGATAGACAGGTATTTAATCAATTACCTCTTCATTCTATTCTTCCTGAACCTAATGATTCTGAATGCTTATTATCGATTTATTGGTTTGCGATTGTTTTAATTATATAAACTAATCCACAGGAATATTCTAGCTCTCTTAATTTTCTAGTTGCTGGAATATTTTTAGTCTTCTGTTTTAAAATCCTAAGCATTATTTTAAGTCCTGGTTTTTAAGTAAAACAGTATAATAGAGGCTGTTTAGCTTTATTTGCTCTAAATTTCTGTTGTCATGTAAAAAGTTACATCTCACTCCGTAGGGACACCATAAATCAGCAAAAAACTTCTCACATTAGCGAGTTCGGTAGAATGCATTTGGTACTGTTCTTTACTTTAATTCATGTGTTCCGTGAGCGAACTTACATTAGTCATTATAAGGACAAAACCTATAATTCATTCAGTTCTTACAAAGTTCTGTCTTATAAAGTACTTAAGCTTTGTCATAGCAGAAAGATGATAAAGGAATTTAGTAATCAGCCTAGTGAATACTTTAGTAATTGGTTTGCATTTTTATAATTATTAGCTTACTTTCCTCTTTTATATTTGATCATATCAGAAAAAAATAAAAAATATGAGATAACTTAGCAAGATTTTTAAGATATATCAGAATATTTAATTTACTCTTTTTACATTATTAACTAATCTATCTTATATCCATATCATTATCTACCACTTTATAGGGCTAACTCTTTCTTGCCTTTACTCACTTCTAGGTTTATCTCTTTCTTATAGAACTGAAATACTTAAAATTGTGTTAGTTTTTTTTAATATTTCCATTTAAATTCTAGAAACTCTGGTTTTTGTTAATTTCCTTATTTAGAATATTTTTAACCTAATTTAAGAAGTAAGCACTATTATATTATCTTAGATATGAGACTCATATTACTTTACTCTGATTATTGCTGAATTCTTTTTCCTGAGTTTATTCTTTCGTAGGCTTTTCATATTAACCAACTAAGCTATTTCATGAACTAGTCCTTTAATCTCTTTTTATTAGTGATCTTGATCTATTATCCCGTCCGTCAAAATTGGTTCTATCTTTCTAGATTCTTTAGTTGTTAAGATTCTAATTTTAATGCTAAACTTAGTGTTACTGTTCAGTCATATGATAGAGTGGTGAGAAATTGTAAGGAGAGAGATAGGAAATAGGGCGGCAAAGTATGGGATTACGTAAATTAAAGTAGTAACTGAGTTGATATAAACTAATTATAATTGAAATAGCATTTAAATCTGTAACTTATACTCTCTATTTACAAGTCTAGCTTCTCTATTATTACTATCTGGTAAGCTACAATCTAAAACGCTTAGTCTATTGTAATATCTAACTCGAAGATTGTATTCTCCAAACCAGGATTTGAAGAAAAGATTCGTGTAAATGTGCTTTGATGGAAGAAGAATTAAAGATTCATAAATTAATAAAGGTAAAAGATTATAATTTAAGTGCATAAAAATGTACTTGCATTCTCAAATGGCTTAAAGAAAATAGTTAAATTAAACTAATTTAATAAGTTTCATCTAATTTAAACTCCTTCTTAATTATGCATATACCAGAAGATATATTGATAGTATGCTATGCTAAATTAATTAATGACAGTGAAGTACATATTTTTCGAGGCGAAGAGAAAAATGATAAACTTGTTGTAGTAGATGACAAAGATACTGCTAAGGCTTATTTAAAATGTAGTTATATTCAATATTGGTTTACCTTTTATAAAACCCATTAAGATGCTATTGTTATTGTAAGATTTTTATTATTAAAAATAGTAAATATTAGTTATTGTGTAACTGCTTAGTTTTAATTCCAATTTCCAAATTTTTAAGTGCTTTTTTCTTTTAACCGAAAGTAATTTACTTATTCTAGAAATTTTGATTTCTTTTATATAAATGAAGTTTAGTATAGATCTTTTTGGTAGAATACTGGGAGAATGTATATACGGTTAAACTTATATAGTGGTTGTGTTTTGTATTTATATTATGAATGATAACAATAATTAAATCAAATTAAATTCTATATAAAATTTCTGAAATAAAACTTGAACTTCATCACACAAGTTGGGATTTAAATTCTTCAACTCTTCTTTGTACTGGCTACTCCCCTTCTTGTTCCCATTAATTTGTTAACTCTACTTTTTCCTTCAAAGCTTCTAGAGTATTTTCTAGCATAGTGCTGAAATCTTTGGCCATCTTTTCT
Organism: Loxodes magnus; assembly: GCA_946699065.1. Lineage (NCBI taxonomy): Eukaryota > Ciliophora > Karyorelictea > Loxodida > Loxodidae > Loxodes > Loxodes magnus. Next base: position 98,999 of record CAMPDV010000008.1, on the reverse strand, counting down.
ATTTAGTGTTTAAGTTATTTTATTTCATCGTCTTTTTTTTGTATCTCTTCCTCTCTCTTTTTAACTAATCCTTCAATCTGCTTCTCTTTTTACTCAACAATCTCATCTAGTTCTACTATATTTTTGGTTAATTAATCAATTTTTTCGTCAGTTTCTTCTTGCATACTTTTGTATTATCTAGTCATATCGCAAGTAATATCCCAAGATCTTCTTTACTCATTAAGAAAATCCTAATCTAGTTGCAAAACTCTGTGTCGCAGTTCATTTTCAGCAGCAACACATTCACTAGCTCTATTTTTTTCTTCTACATACCGATTATTTAATAAATCCAGTTACTTTTGCAAAATTATTATTTAGTCTTCAATTGGAATTTCAGCTTCTATCTCCTCTTTCTTCTTTCCCATCATTTTCCCCATTCCCTTCTTTTTCGGTGCCATTTTAAGATTTAGATCTCAGTTTCAAAATTAAATAAATAGGGTATTTTGGTATAAATCAGAATTTAACTATTAGCATTGCTATTACTCTCCTTTATGGCTTCTAAACTTAATCTATTTAACTCATTTAAAGCTTTATACTAAACTAGCCTGTTTTATGATTTACTTTTATTAGGCATATCACTATCACTAATTAACTAGTCTGTAAGCTTCTTATAATACTCTCTATTACCTAGAGTTAAGATAAAAGGAGGAAAAAGTGTTTAGAGTTAGTAGAGAAAGAAACTAATCTTAAGAATTATTTATAGACTGTCAGACTAGAAATCGTTTGACTATATTATAAGCTATTTAAATAAAGGTTAAAGCTATCTGAAAGTGTACTTAGTTATATTGATTAACTCTTTCATACCATAGTCATTAAAGATCTTTAGTAGTTTATTAGATTTTTCTAATCCTCTAGATACTGATCTGATGGTATTAGGGTGGATATTGACTTAGAGTTGCACTCTAAGACACTATGTGCAAAACTAGGCTTAGAATTAATTTTAATCACATTTATGAGAGAATGAAAATTAAAATTTAACTAAGGATTAAAGTTGCTGGTAGAAGAGGCAAGTTTTGGTTTAAGTGTTTGGTGCCTTCAAAGCAGTTATTATAAATTAATCTTAAATGTAACTTAAAAGTAAGAATGGTTCCAACTCACTATCCTTCCTCATCTTGATGTATATTGAAGTATCTAAGTTCATAAGAAGTCTTTCCAGTTGAAATGACATGCAAATAATCTCTTAACTGTTACTTCTTTAAATATTTCTTGGTTAAGTATTTCAAATATCTCTTAGAGAATTTTACTTCAGAGTTAACATTGATTTTGTTGGTATCTTTGAGAATAGTGATGGACTCTCCAAGATTTCCTTTTCTTCCTTAGACTTTAATTCTCTATTTCAAAAAGTTTTCCAAATGTCCAATAGCAATGACATTATCCTCTACGGGAGCAGAGCAATCTATTGAGAACTTAAGCTCCGCCTTTTTGGCTTCTTACTTCTTTTTGCGGAGAATATTTGCCATATTTTACAAATAAGTTAAGTTCAATAATTCAACTTTAATTTATTTCTTTATTTCATTCCCTTTTAATCTAATGCAAGTATATGCAAGTATATGTAAGTATATGCAAGTATCTCATCTACTAAGCACTTCCTATTCATTTACCTCCCTATATTTAGTACTATACATAGCCAATTATATTTATCTTTCGTAAAGTTAATATAAATACTTCAAAGCTGATTTGTGTTAAAGTTATAAGACATTAGTTTTAAATGCTTACCCTTATGAAGGGTAATGAAATTAAATGTTCTAAAAGTTGAACTAAAATAAAAAGACAAATAATAAATGGGATACTTAGCACTTGATATCATTTCTCAGATAATTGGCTGAATCTATTTCCTTTCCTGATCTTATAGTTTTTATCCTATTGCGTATAATAACTGAAAGTATAAAACTTGTGAGGGTTTTTCTTATGCTTATACTATTTATAACTTTACTGGCTATTCTTTTTACACAGTCTTTACCTTTTATGGCTACATTACTGATGAATACACAGTTTCAATTCAGGATATTGCCTTTTCGCTTCACGCTATTATACTGACTCTGGTTTATTTAATTTAGGCTTTTAAGTATCCATATAAGGGTAAAAAAATGCACTGATTCTCATACTTTATACTCTATTTCACTTGAATAAGTGCTATCATCTTTCTTATTTTGGAATATGCTATCAATATATAGACTTATTAAGCTTGAAATTCGATAATTTATTTAGGCTACTGCAAGGTTCTTCTTTCAGGAATTTCTTACCCACCTTAGATTTACCTTAATTACATTAGAAAGGATACATGTGGATGACCTATTGATGCTGTACTTACTGATTTTTCAGGGGGATTGTTTTCATTTTTCCAATTACTAGTAGATTCACTCAACTCAGGTGAATTTGAAATCTTAGATAGTGAAGTGTTTTTAAATCTACCTAAGCTGATATTATCCATAATCACTCTAATATACGACATTATAATGATGATCTAGCACTGAGTTTTGTACAGGAACAATTGGTAAAAGTCAGAAAAGTTTGGTGGTTTAGCGAAAGAAGGTGAGATAGAAGTAATGACATATGTATGATAGGAAAAAGACTAACTAAACCATTAGAAAGTGTTTTAGCCTTAGAACTTATTTATTAAATTATACCGCTACTTCACTTTCTCCCTTAAGTATATATACTAAAGATAAGGTATAGCTTATATAGCCTATCCTTTTTTATTATAATATGAGTCTAAATTTAAATGGAAACTTCTAGTAGAGAAACGAATCTTAATCTAAAACGAAACTCTTATTTAATAATTTCAAAGCTTAGCAGAAGATGCTTAAAGTACCTAAGCTGAAGTAAAGATAAGAGAAGTAAATAGAGAGCAGAAGGCAAATTATTTGCTAGGTTTATTAGTTAGAAAATAAAAGTCCTTCTATAAAAGAAAGCTAGGAGTAGGAGTCTGTTAATTAAGATGAGCTTGAGGATGATTATTTAATATCTAATTAGTAAAAATTTAAGTATTTTTCTCAGCAAAACTCTAGAAGAACCTCTATCGCTAGATCAAGAAGGGATTCTGTTTCTTCTTTCGGTATTCTTGATCTCTCTTAAGATGGAAGACAAAATACAGCTGTTTAGAAGTAAAAGTTTGTATCATAAAGATCACACAAGTAACTCCCTGGATTAAATAGAAGTTTACTAAGTTAAAGGAATTAAATAATATTGGACTAGCAATAAAGTGAGGAAATTGAAAAGCTTAAAAAAGAAAGACAAAGCAAGAAACTAGAAGTGAGTATGGCTAATCTATTTAAAAATGTCATCTTTTAATAAATCGAAAAGCAACAAGAGACATGATTCAATAATTACTCCATAGCAGGCAAACTCAAAAATATATATAACTGCTACCAAAACTAAAGTCTGTTTCAAAACGAGTTCAATAATTACATTGTCTGACTCAAATAAGTTTATAAACGTTTTGAGAATTAGATAAACTACATTAATAACCTACCTGTTGAAAATGTGGAGAAGAGTAAAATATATACCAACGAAGAAAAATAAGATAGCCGAAATATATGATATGGAGGGTTTAATGTAATAAATTGTTCTAGGTGAATGGTAATAATCAGCGCTAATTAAAGTAGAGACGAGTTTAATATCAGACTATTATGTCCCTTCGCTAATTTAAAAATAAAGTCTAAAATTTAGTAGAAAATAATTAACTTAGAAAGGAATTCTAATGTCATAAAGATAAGAAAAGCTGTTAAAGAACAATTAATACCATATCTTAAAATATAATATGCTGATTAGAAACTTAAAGTCAGTTATGATAAATAGGATAAAAATGAAGAGTAAAAATAAGAAGATGAACTAATACTATGCAAATTAAGAGGCATTAAGCAATGATTTTACTTTTCATTTATAGTTTAACATGGAAATATCGAAGTTAAACTGTTAAATGATATAAATTAGAGCAATGAACCTTTTATTTATTCAATAAAGCAAAGCAAAATAATGTAAGAAGGAGAATAATAAGTTAATCTGCAAAAGCTTATTCAGTATTTATTGAAAAATTTTAGGATTTTAGATGACAAAATAGTGAAGTAGAAATAGTAAAAAAGCTTATTAAAAACTCCAAAAGTTGTTCATAAGTTGTAAGGAGAAGATTTGATTATCGCCTAAAATGATTAATTAACTTTAGGGTATACTATTTTAAAAAATAAATTGTGAGTTCTTTTTAAGAAAAAGCATTTCGCATCTGAAAATAACAAACCGGAGATTTTTGAGCATTTTCAGTTACTGCAAGGAAGTATTTTTTCCAAACCAACAACCTTAGTTAAAAGCTTAGAGTTTAAGCACTTGGTTAGAGAATTATCAGATATGTTTGTTAATTAACTATATAAGCTAATAAATATTCTTGCTATTTATCTTAATCAAGTTTAATATCAATATCATCCATTTTTAACTTAAATAAAGTAGTAACATAATTATAAAATTTTAAGCTTTAGAAAATAGAATTAAGCATATACATAAACGAAATCTTGAACAATGGAGTTTTATAAATCATATAAAGTAGTATCTCATTTATAATCTGGCATACAGAAACTATGATTATTTAGTTTAAATCTTTCATTAATGTCTTAATTCCTTCTTTGTATTTTTTCATTTTTCCAATTAAATTTCTAGGGTTACTTAATGCTGTACATATGTTTATAGATCCTCATACTAATATAATAGCGTATTTTTTTGTATGCTTATATACTTTGTTAATATACCCATTTTCCTTGTTTTAAATATATTTTCTTTAGATATTCTTCGTTCTCAGAAGGCCAAAAATATCAAATAGTTCTTAAATTTTTCTCTTTTTCTTTCAAAATATTGAAGCCTTACTATTTAAATACTCTACTCTGTCTTGATTCATTAATGTAACTAAATCACCATGAAACTTAAAATTTGGTGACTTGCTGAAAATTAGCTTTTGAATATTTAGAAATATCTTATAGACATTAGGATTTGCTATTTCAATCATTTATTTAATATCTTCAAATAATTTTTCTTCTCTAATTCCCTCAATTTTTTAAATATCTCTATAGCTTCTTTTCATTATCCTTAAATAATTATTCTAAAAATCTAATAGAAACTTAAATAAATCTAGCATTCAATTAAAATAAAAATAGAAAGTGCTTTAATAGCTTACTTTTGATAAAAGCTAGTAATCATTAAAAGCTACCCAGCTATTATACTTATTTATTCACTATTATTTTTATTAAATATCAGTTATTACTAAAAGATTGATATCTAGTGTTTTAAGCTTTTTAGCTATAAAGATACATAAACCTTAAAGAGGATTACTTTAACATTACAATATTAAACCACTAATTATATATAGCTTTTGTGACTATGCATACTATAGTCTCTCGTTTTACCCTGGAATTAAAAAATTAATTTAAGAGATATAAAGATATGAAAAGTATTTTAGAGCAATATCTATACTAATTGTTAAATAGCCTGCTAACATAGCATAACAGTAGCATCTTCTAGATATATTCTAGAAGACAGTTTATATCTAGATAGCTTTAAAAAGCATTTTAGTTACTTTATTAATATAATTTATCCAATTTTATCTTAGCATATAGTTCACTTAAGTAGATTCTAGTAATTTTATTTAAGGATTTAAATGTTCTAAAGCTTAATTTCTACTTTATCAAATGATTAGATAAATCTGACTTTTATCCTTTTCTTCTAAAGATAGAAAGTTATTTCTTATAACTTTAAGATATTCTAACTATAAGTAAGCAGCTGAAGTCTGGATACTTAATGTTTGCTGCCTAAATTAGTATTTGGAAAATAGAAAAATCCTAGAAAGATATTTACTCTCCATAAATATGAGGCTCTAGTATTGATTTAGAGGTAAACTAAATTATATATTTTTATGAAACTTTTCTAATGGAGATTTCTGGATGTCAAGATTGAGACTAAGACTACAAATTAAAAAGCATTATTTTAATATTATATTTACACTCTTAGTGGAGAAGCACTTCGAAATAAAATGTAAACAAACAGTACTAAGAAGATAAAAAAGTTAGCAGAATTCTAGTAAATATACTGTACAAAAGAGGATAGAACTTATTTAAAAAAATTAAGTTATCGTACAAATAAAAATGATACAACCTAGCATTTAATGAATCAAAATTGAGTCAAAGAGTAAAACAATTTGTATATTTTGGACTCTGAACACCTAAACACAGAAAGATTGAAAATATAAAAATAAAAAATTAGGATTATATAATAACTAGGAGAATGCAAGGCTAGACAGGCTAAATTCCTTTAGCTATTTATAGTTAAGCTAGGATTTTCTAAGTATATTAAATCATCATTAGAGTAATTTGACTCTATTTTGAATAAAAAAGCTAAAATTTCTTATTTTATAAAATACTTTAAAATTTAGATTTTTTAAATGATTTTCTAGTTGAAATTATCATTATATTGGTTATAGAAAATGTATATAACTAATAATTAAAATTTTGTATTTATGTATGTTAGTAAATAACTATCATAGCCTGCTATATTTTAACTATTATCAATTTCTTATGCACTCATGTTCATTTTAGGTGCTTTTATGTTTGCTCTTATTTTAAACCTATTTAGATCATCATAACTTTCTAAAGATGTTTTTATATATAAAAATCCTTTTTATTCTTAAATATTAGGACTACAACCATTAATCACTCCTAAACTATTTGCATCTGTTTTATAGAAGATTTTAAGATGAGAGCAAACATAAGACATCAGAAGAAAAGCGTTACATTTTATTAGTATATAAATACTAAAAAAATAAGTGCTTAAATGTAAATATCAATTAAGACAACGCTATGTAGGATTATTCTTTCGGTCTTAAAATCTCTTAAAAGTGTAAAATTATATGAAACCTAGTTAAACAAATAGTTATATATTTATTTTTGAAGGATATATCTTCCATTCTTACTCATAAATTTCTTGCTTTATAGAGATTTTTTCTATCAAAATTTATCTTTTTGGTTTAAAAATAATTTTTAAGAATAGAATGAATGATTAACTTTGTATGGATATAACTAGTTTCTAAAAACATAGCATTCAGTCTTATTAATTAACTCACAGCTATTGAATGTATTAATAATATAAATCCATCTAATATCTCACATAATAAGTATTTACTTCCTTGTAAAATCAAACTTACTCAACTTTTTTTTACCGTAATTAGGTTAAGCGACAGCTCTTCTATAATGTTTTATCAAGTATTTCTTAGTTTTAAATTAAGAAAACAGTCAGAAAACGATGAAGGTGTAGATTTTTAATCTTAAACATATAAGAAACTTAAGAAAATCTCGAATGCATTAATCAAATAACATTTCACATAGAGCTTCACATAAGTGATTTTATAAGCATATTACAGCTATATATCTCTTTGTATTACCTTACAGAGAATGTATTTAAATCCTAAATTTTCTAAAAATGTATAACTAAAAGTGAAATATATACAATTAAATATAGAACTAATATGGCTATCATTATAGCAGATCATAATTAAACCAATTTTAAAAATATAAGAGGTAAAAATTATTAAAACTAATAAAAAGTATCCGTTTTAAGCTGCTTTTTGCATACTTTAGTAGAAGATTAACTAAAATTTAGGAGGTTTGAAAACGCATATTTTTTTGAAAAGACAGTAAATATAAAGATGTGACGATTTGATTAATAAATGAAAAGACAATAAAAAAAGATTTATTCATATCTGGATGAACAAAAGTAAATGCAGTGCTTTAAATATTAATAGATGGAAGATAATTAAGAACATGGAAAAATGAGTTAGATTAGTGATTTGCTTCATTATAAAAAGTAAGATATATTAATTCTTTAAAATAATGCTAAGTAGATTTTTAAGGTTGATGATGAAAGAAAAAATCCTCATAGATAAGAAAGTAAAGACATACAAGCAAGAAATATGGTTTGATAAAATGTTTACATTTTTCTACAGATTACCCAATTCTTAAATAGCCACGATATTGCAAATTTATAGCAAGTAAACTAATATCTACTCTATTTTAACTATAATTTCAACATACTAAAAATAAAATACTACAAAGGAGATACTTCAACCATAAAAAGTAAATTGGAATGAGTATTAAAACAGTTTGCATAATCAGATGTGGAGAGGCTTATCATAGAAACGAAAGATTTATCGAATAGCTTATGTAGTCAAATATATGGAATATTAAATAAATGCCTTATATATAAATAACAATAATACTATAGAATTAAAAAATTATTGAAGCTACAGGAAATACAAATATTTCATCAGAAGAACATTCGAAGTTAAAATATTCTGCATAATCTTTATCTATGTGGAAACTTAAAAAGAATAACAATAAGTGAAATGAAGATATAAGACTAAAATTTATACTTCTTGCAGAATCTGGCAAAATTAGAGTTTATAGATCTAAACTAAACTGATCTAATAACAGGGATATTTCTAAATGGTTACTGTCTAAATCTATAACTGAAAGTAATAAAAATAAAAAGTGAAAGTATTGATATAAATGAAATCAGATAGTATCTAGAATTGAAAGGTTCTCTAATTGAAGATATTAACATAAATTGAAATAAACAGATTCAAGATTTTATAGATTTGTGCCCAAATTTAAATAAAATAGATTTATAGTATGCTGAATATTCAACTGATTATAGTTTGATTCAATTAAAGAAATATAGGATTCAAAGCCTTACTATATGCTATGCTAATTTTTCAACTAATGCATTTAATGATTTTCTATCCAAACAAAATAACCAACTCATCGAGACAGTAATTAATGACTGCAAGTTTTTTAATGATCAATGCTTAACCTAATTGCTACAAAATGCTCCTAATCTAAGGATATTAAAGTTAGGATGATTAAAGAAACTATAAAATGAAGCTTTTTAGCAAATAGGAACTTTTGGAAAAAGATATGAACAGATTAGCTTAGCATGCATGAATCAGATTACCAATCAAACGTTATAAATGATATTCTCAAATTGTAGAAATGTAAAGCAAATAAGTCTTTAATCTATAAGAGGAATTGACTGTGAGACGCTGAATTCTATATTTTAAAATTGTAACAAATTAGAAAATATAGAGTTATCTGACTTTAAGCTAGGAAGTGGTTTCTTAATGAGTGAATGTTCTAACACACAACATTTAAAGAGCTTAAAGATAACTGATTGTAATTTAAACGATAATGATGTTATTAATATAATAACTAAATGCTAAAACCTTAAGATTCTACACTTGATTTTTAATAGAAAAATAACTATAAATTCTTTCCCTATGTTTGATAAAAAGGGAAACGAAATACAAGTTTATAAGAAGATTAAACAACTTGGAATATATAAAACTCAAATAACTAAAGTATAAGCTCTAGAGTTTAACTAAAAATTTAGAAAAATGTAAATCATTCATCATTAATATGGGAGGAGAAAGGATCTTAATTTGTTTCTGAGCAATTTTAGTTTCATAAAAGTTGCTGACTAATGACTTTTAACTTAATTGAATCTAATTTCTATTTAGTCATCTTGGATGTATAATAAAAGCCCTCATTCTTATATATAATCAATTAACTATTTTTAATTTTTGTTTAATATTGAAGATATAATATTTGATTATAAGATCTTAGAGATAAAGATTAAAATAAAGAAAAATAATCTCTAAGCTATTTTGAGAGTTATATAAATCATATTTTATCTTTAGCTATCTTAACTTAGTTTAGCTACTTTCTTAAACATTAAAATTACTAAAAGCAATTTTAGTAAATCAAAAAAGATTGAAAATCTTACATGAAGTCATCAGTGAATTAGTATACTATAATTATAGTTAAATTTATTTAATAGAGCTAAGGTTATATTTATGTTTAGAATAGTTATAAAATAAAGATTTATAGTTTATGAATATATCTCTTATTTACTAACTTCTAATAGCTTGTTGTGGCTATATTTTAGTATAGTTGAATTTAAGTTTGCAAACTTCTTTTAATCAAATTGAAATTAATATGCCTTATTTATATTTAAGCTTTTGTCTAGATATTACTTTTATTGCTAACTTGTATTCTGGAAATTCTTATTTCAAGGACATAAGATGGTAATTGATTAAAAATGTAGCTAGTTATAGCATAAATATATCCAGGATACTCCTAAAGTAGAATTACTATGTTATATTAATTAAATAGCTTAATTAGTTAAGATAGATATTTGATATAGAGATATTAGCAAATAAATTTAACCTTTATTTATTGAAAGTTTTACTATATAGTTATAGCGTTTGCATAACGACTTAAAACTAAGAGTTTTTCAAACTATTAACAAATTTTTTGGAAGTTTCTTTATAATATTTCGAAATGAAAGTGTTAGTTGGCTCTCTTTGCATTCTAATTGTTGCTTCTTTGAGTTTTTAAACCTAAAATAAGAAGCTAATGAGCAAAATTTCTATAGAATAATCTTCGGATAGTTCTGAAAATGTGGATCTGGATTCGGATGATGTTCCTTCTATCGAATCTCCAAGTTCAAATGAAGAAGAATAACTAAGTAATGATGATGATTCTTTTTATATGTCAATGGTTTAAAAAAATAAAGCAGAGCATGGTTTGGAAAGTTCCAAATTTTAAGATACATCTTCACATAGAGATATGACAAATGAAACTTCAGTAGAAGATTAAGATGGTGAAAAGACTTAGGAAAATGAAAGCTCAGATAAGATTAGCTTGCTTCGCTTAAAATGAGACTTTTTATTATAAATCTACTTATTTTTTTAATTTTCTAGGAATTTTGATTTATATATTCTAAATATTAAAAATACAATAAAAAGCAATCTAGTAACTCCCTCCTTTATTAAGATAAAGATATATCAAATACTTTTATAGAAATCAAAAAAGGGAAAATGAAAGGCTAGTAAAATACTGGGCTTTTAAATTACTTAAATGCTTAATATCATATTTTTAAGAATATTTCATTATGAGCTTTTTATTGAAATTATAGTTAGTGAAACTTTATTATCTATCTACTTAAATAGTATGATTGTAATAATAACCAGAATTATATAAGAAGAAGAGTATGAGTCCAAAATATAACAATTATAGAATGGAAGGTAAAAATGTAATAAATAATCTATTTGAGATGTAAAAACTATACTGAGCATAAAATTGAAGTATCTATACTAAAAGCTATTAATAATACCTTAGTTAGAAATATATAACAAACCTTTTTGCTTTAAACTTATTAAAAATATTGTGGAGGCTTAATTTACGTTTATAATACCATCAAATTATAAGAATTTATATTTTAACCCAAAATCAAGGATAGATAAGAATAAGTAAAAAGAGATCATTCAGCTGTGATGTTATTGAAATATTAACATGATTGGTGGCGAATATTGAGTCTAAGTTTAAGAGCTGTAAAAGGAATTGAGAATTAAATTTCTAATGAAATTTAGTCATGTTTGTAGCATAATATTTAACAAGTATATCTTGTTATATTTGAAAAAAAAATTATATTCAATTTCATTTTAAAATCTTACTTCATAAGGAAATTTGAATTCAAGGTAGAAATGATTTAAGTCAGGATAGAATGAAGAAATGAGTTCTATATTTTCTTTAAGAGGTTAGTTTGTATTTATTATCCATATAAATAAAGATCTTGATTTACTCTGCTGTGATATTCTGAGTTTTAAAAGCAATATTTAACAATATTAAAATAATTAAGATTGTTTCTTTATCATTAATTCACCTTTTATAGATAAAATTAAATCAAAAAAATCAAAGGAGATAAATATTTCTATTTGCTTGTTAATTTTATTTCATTCTTGTCAATGACAGCTTCTAAAGGATATTTCATATATATAGCATACATTGAATAAAAGTATATTTCAGTAGAATTTTTTATAAGAAAGTGGATAAACTTAAGTTGCTTACAAGGGAAATAAGCTTTAATAGAGAAGTACAAAGTAATTAAATTATATCATTTAAAGATAGCTTATTTTAACCTAAGCCCAAACATTATTCTAAGACCTAAAGCATTAAATATGATTCTATTTTTATTTTTATAAGCTTGAAAATAGCAAAAGCTTTAAGCAATAAATTTTAAATAAAAATAAATATTAAAATTTTATTTATAAATGTTATACAAAAATCTCTAGCTTTAGTCTTGGAATTTTATAGAAGAAGGGAAATTTAAGATTTTTTTTCTGTAAATTAATAATTTTTAAACTTCAATACAATTCTTCAAAAATAAAAGTAGTTTTTACGCTAGATTTATAAAGGAAAAGTTATTTGCTAGTATAAGCAAAAAATTCTAAGAGAAGAGGAAAATAATAAAATATTTTTAATTAGTGATTACTAAGAAACAATTATAAATAGAATTATATTAGGAGAAAATAAGTTTAAGAAAACTAATTATTTAAAATTGCTTCGAATATAAAAAATCTAATGAAACTTAAAAAAGATATCAATTTTTTACAAAACTAGTCATCTAATTTTTTCAATGAATCCAATTAAATTTTTGTTAATTTTAGGAAATCTATGGAATTGTGTTTTTAGCTTAGTAAACACATTTATGATTTATGAACAAAAATAGTAATACAAATCGATCATCATGAAAAAATTAATTAGATAATAATGATAGAAGAACCACTACAATCAAACTGAGATTTTTCAAATTAATGGAATATTTACTTTAAAAAAGTTAATATTTAACAGGTATAATAAGATCTCTTATAATCATCTAAATTTTTCATTGCTATAATTAAATCAAAATGAAATAAAATTTAAAGGATTTTATATTATAAAGAAACTTTAAAAAAATTTAACGAAAAAACGAAAAGTTTAACTAAAGCAAAAATTAATATACTCTTATAGATTTAAAATGATAGAAAATTTATAGGATCATTAGTATAATATTTCATAATTCATTAAAAAAACTAAAAAAAGTATTGAAAAATTCTATAATCTTATTTAAATCTTGCTTAAGAAAAATAATCTAGCTTATAAATCATAAAAAGTAATTAAAACTTCAAATAAAATACTAACCATAAAAATATTTGTTTTATCTTTTATTTTCTTCACCTAGATTACTTATTATTCAATAACACTAAGAAAGAACTAAGTTATCTTAAAAGTAAATGGTTTTATCATTCTAATATAAGAATAATTAATTTAAATATTATAGTTATGCTCTTTATAGAGTTAATACCATTTTAGCTCTAATTTTCTTAAGTTAATAGATTCTAATTTATTTATCATAAATCTAGAATTTTTGATCTTAATTTAATATAAAATATAGCATGCAAATTAACTCTTTAATCCTAGTATACGTAAAAGAGAGTTTGCAAGAAGTATAGTATTTTATTTATTTAACCTAATAAATATATGATTAGTTTAAATAATATTAAGGCTTGTATGAAACTTTTAAAAATAAAGAAAATGAAAGAACATTAAATTAATAATAAGTAACTAATCAGAAAATTGCAAGAAAATAGAAAAGGTTTAGATTAATAACACTTATCTTATGGTATTAAATTGAAAGAAAGTAACTAAGATATCTTAAGTTATTATCACTAAATTTTTAATGTTTATTGAAGAGGAGAAAACATCAAATTGGAGAGTTATTAAAAGTCACTTGAAACAAAAGTTATAAGATTTAAAAAATAAAAAAGTGTTAATGGGAATTTTAATCAAATTAATAAGATTTAGGAAAATGAAGGGAAGGTAAGTTTTAACTGGAAGAAAAAATTAAGATTTAAGTAATAATATGATCAAATGAAGTTGATTTTAACTAAAAATATTATTTTTAAATTTATCATAGTAATTTTTTCCATATTCCGCTATTTAAATTGAAGCACATAAGTTGCAAACCATAATTAAATTAAAATACTTAATTTTAATTGGAAACAGGTTTTGTAAAATCGCTTTCTACAGATAAACTAGGAAAAAGTTAGTTTCCAAAAATTTAAATATTTTTAAAATCAAACAACTATGTTTCCAATGTTGAATTATTAGCATATATAAGAAAAGAATCTAATTAAGGAATTCAAACTGCTGAAGCTAAAGCTGCTTTAGTTAATTTTGGTTCTAAAATGATCCATTCATTGATCTTTTCTACATATAGTTGTATCTTATTTTGATATTAAATTTAGCTCTCGTTTATTCCTCCAAATATATATACATTGGAGTTTAATTATTCACATCCAAATACGTTAACTGGAACTTAAATTAATTTTATGCTGGTAAATTTTTTTGTCCGTAAGTTGAAAATTTCACAATCTGATAGATCATTTCATTAATCATCCTAGTCATAAATCCCTGAAATTATATAGCAAATTATTTATAGGGAAAAACTAGTTCTGTGAAGAAATCTTCTCGAAATCATTTAAAATTTCTAACTTTTTTAGGTTTAATCATAAATTGCCAATTCATCTTAGTCAAGTCATCTTCCTCCAGTAATTATTATCTTTTTGTCGCTTATTTATTCAAAATATGAGCACTCCCTAACAGAAACGTCAGTCTCTATTTGTGATTTAAATCCAACTCTATCTTATAATAAATAAACTGATTTTTCTTTCGTTATTAAGTTAATTGAAAATATTCCTTTGAAAGGTTTAGAACTCTAAAAATTAGGAAACATTTCATACTTAATTACTAATTGTCCAAGTTAGGCAAAATTTCTAACTCCATTAAAGAAATTAGAACTTTTTAAGACTTTTCTTAAAAAAAGAACTTTTATTTTACAATTTTTCATTTTTTAGTTCTTTATTTTACTTTCCCAATTTAACTAAATAATTGGAAAGAATCCTTAAGCCTATTTACTTTGGCTCACTATTTGTTTATAATTTGTTTTAGTAAAATATCATTATCATTAAGTTAATCTAAGCTTTCTTATTTTGATTATATAACTAAAAGATAATAAAATTTACAATAAATGGTTATTTTTATATTGCTTTACTAGCTTCTAATTTAATTAAACTATAAACTTTAATAATTAAAGTGAATGAAAATAGAGTTTATATGACTTTATATTTTAAGGATTATAAAAATTCTTTTTTGCAAATTATTTAACTAGTTAACTTACTTTTTTATAATATTCTTAGTTAAGAAAATAGTAGATTATTATTGTATTTACATAAGATTTTATAAGGGAAGCAAAATTTGCTATCAATTGATTTTTATTTCCATTAAGCTTTTTTGAATTTTTTATAAATACATAAAAAATTAAGTTAGTTATTATATTTTCTACTTAACTTGTATACAAACTTGTCTAAATTCTAAAATGATCTTAAGCTATTATCTTTAATTTGTTGTATTTAGAAATATTATAAATAAGCTAGTCTTTATTCTTTTGTTAAGCATCTTATTTATATTTTTAATTTGATAGAAAACTAAGTAAGGAAAGCTTTTCAAGTTTACTTTATAATATTTAAGTTTTCCTTTTAGGTTTATATTTATGACTAATTTTTATATTTAAAAGATTATAAACTTAAACTAGTTAAAAAGAATCCTCGTAAAGTTATTTCATTCTACCTTTTTCCATTTTCCTTTTGTAAAATCATATGCTAGCAATTAATTTTCAATGGTAAATTGAAAGATATTTTTTCTACTGTAAATAGGCTAAGTATAGTCTCAAAATAAAGAATTAGCTGGATAGTTTTCTCCATGGATTCTTACATCCTTTAAATCGAATATTTAAGTATCTAATAATATTTAATTAGCATAAATAAGGAAAGCGTTGATTTAAGGTATGCTAACTGCTGAAGCTCAAGATTTCTAAGTTAGTTTCTGTTCACATAGAATTCATTCATCAGTCTTAATATCATAAAATTCAATTTTATCCCAGCGTGAAGAAATCCAATTATTTCCTCCAAAAATATATATTTTTTAATCAAAATGATCACATCCAAATTAACTTAAAGGCTTTTACATTTATTTTATGCTATCAAATTCCAATGATCTCAAATTAAAAACTTCGTTTTGATAAATACCAAATCATTAGTAACCTTACTCAAAGTTGCCTGAAATAATATAAACTTTATCTCTTTTATTAAAGCTAGTCCTATGATAAAATCTCTAAGACTACATTTGGAAACTTACAGAATCATTTAAAGAGTTAATCGTGAGCAAATCTTTATGAGAATTAAATCCTCCTGACAGTATTAAACTATCTTCCGTTATTTATTCAATCTGAGTGTAATTATAGTTAGTTGCTTCAATATTAAGTTATTATTCAATTAAATTTTTTTCAATTATCTTATAAGTTTTTTTGATTTTTGAACTAGCGCAAACAGTGGATATTGAAATGAACTATCTTTGAGAAATTAAATTAGCACAAATTAAAAATTTTAAAACTCCTAACTAAATATTTCCAAAGTATGATTTTCACCTACTCTTATTTTCTCTTTTCAGTACTTTACTTAATACCAAAATTTTAACTATTTAGTTTTCTTTTTTATTTTGCATGTTTTAGTTATATTTAATTAAAATTTTCTTAACCAATAATTAGTTTTTAAATAAGTTAATATACATTTTCATTTAACTTATTATAATCTAAGTTTAATATTTACATTTTAAATACATTTTATTTCTTATCTTTCAAACATTTTAACTAAAAACTATTATCTATTTTAATTTATATTTTGTTTTATCCCTAAAATTTCATTTTTGTGGTTCTAAGTATAAATATTTTAAATTTCTTCTTTTTTTTAAGTTTATTTTTATGTGTGAGTTTAAATAAAAATAGTTATGTTTATAATTTCAAAATAACTTTCATATTTTTTCATAGTTAACATAGTTTTATTTAATTATTTATTAGCCAATAATTTGCTTAACTAAACTTTTTTATTCAAATTTTCAAAGCATTTTTCTTTATCTTATCAAGATTTATTTTTAGTGTAATATTTAATTTAAAAATTTAAGTGATAAATGGGATTTTAAGACTTTAATAATTAATTTTTTATTTTAAAGACATTTAAGTTAAAATTAATACTGCTTATTAGATTTAAGTATTTATTTATTATATATATATAAAATGGATGTCGACGTCAGTCAAACTAGTAGGTAATCTGGTACAGTGTATACTGCATTGCGAGCAATCTCGTACTAGATGCCACCACGGGGAAGGGTGGATAAGCTCTGTTGAGACGTGCCTAACTTACCCCGAGGGTTCTCTCTAGCAGTATGAAAGTTTGACTGTTGGGCCTTCTAATTACCAACTTAATAACTATCTCTTATTTGGACCTTATTCAAGAAGACTGAAGCATTTGACTCAAGATTTTAGAATAATTTTCAATAAGAAGATTCCCCATTTGGAGAAGCTGACATAACTCATCGGACCTCTAGAATTTAACAAGAATCATGAGAACATTTTTCAATATTAAATATTAATATTGAAAGAGCTGCGCGCCATCGAGGTGCTACGCGCTCTATAATCATTTTTCTTTATTTATAATTTTAAATTTTTTCTATAATTTATTGAATTTATAATTTAAAACTATCTGCATATCTCACATTAACTAATATCTAATATTACCTTTAAATTTTATAATTGAATTTCCTTTCTAATTGATATAAAAATAATTTAATAATTTAATATTATAATTTATATTTAAATTAGTAGTTAATATAGATAAAATAAAAGCTGTACAGATATATAATAGACAAGTTTATTTACTTTCTAGACTATTAATAATAGTAATTTATATATCTTTTTTAAACTTTATTTATTTGTATTATTATAGATAAAAATATTTATTATCATTAACTTTAATTAATTATCTTTTTATTTTTATGCTCTATTATTCACAATAATAATACTATTATAACTAATTATATTTTCTAAAATGCTTTAAATAGATTATTATAAGATTAATTATTTTTAATTTAATAAAGTTAAATTTTAGTTTAATTCTACAAATAATTATATCTCTTCTCATACGTTTTTTAAATACTCCGATCATTATTACTAAAAATTAAAATTGTTTATACTTTATAATAACTATCAAGGTATTTAAATTAAATGCATTTTAGCTTTAATATTAGTTGCATTTCTATTTCTTTTGTATGTATTATATTTTTAATAATAGTTTTACTAGATATCTATATAAAGCTAATTCCACTATAATTTTACTTTTATCTTATGAACTATATTCATTAAAATTAAACCTAGGATAATTTAAACTATGTTTATATTATTATGGTAAAGCTATAGTTATATTATTTAAAAAAAATTAAAAAAAACCCGGGAATCTAAACCTTGAATTCTAACCTTAAAGATCAATCTTAAGTCTCAGTTAACTAACAAGAACCAAGAATTCAAAAAAGATAAATCTACTCCTGTTAAGGATTGGGAAATACGTAATTTCCTAGCAAACTGAAAAAGCTTGAGAAACCCCACGAGCAAGACATTATTTAGATTTATTCATTAATTGAGAAAATGAATACCGAAATATTGATCCTGAAGGCAGAAAACTTGAATCTTCGGCTTCTTTTGTAAGATAGAAAAAAGGAAGATCAAGACTTGGTAAGTAAAGTTTAGTTTTAAATTGAAGCCTTAACTTCCTAATTTGAACTATTAGAAAAAAACCTAGAAGCAAATAAATAGAAAACTAAAGAAGAAATTCTATTACCAATCAAAAAAAGCTAACTTCAATCAGAAAAGATGGAAATTGAAAAAATGTAAACAGAATAAAAATTTTAATTCAAGCCCTTAATAAAACGTTGCTATTGTTGTCAAAAGGCTGGACATTTTTGGAAATAATGTCCGAAGTGAAGAAGAGTGCTTGACCAGCACCGTAAATAATTTGGAACATCGAGGAGGTTATATTGTAACTACTTTGGAGGTATTTACAGAAAGAAGCTGATATTAGATGATTCAAGTGTGACATTAATCAAACAGGATCTTGGTAATTAATAGTAACAGAATAAATAGCTTTAAAAGGACAACAATAACCTTAGAATTCGTTTAGAGAAGCTGGAGAAAAATTACAAGAAGATGGAAGAACAATTCTATGAGCTTATTGAAGAGAAAGAAGAATTATCTCAGTTTGAAATTGATTCAGATGAAGACATGTACAGTTGAGTATTGAATATAAAAACTTTTATTGTCTTTAGTTTGAGGAAACATTTCCTCTAATTAAAGATGACCCTAACCCTTATAGTTAAAATTAATTAATTAAAGCTATAGTTATCTAAGTTAATTTAACTTTATATTAAGAATAGTGCTACTAAAATTTTGGGCTATAATTCATTAATGCTAAAATTTAAAATAGTGTACTTAATTAAATTATTAGCTTCTTTCAATTAAACTTTATCTATATTTAATATTTTGCTTTAGTCTTATAATTAGCTTAATAAAATCTAGGAACTTTTTCTAAGACCTGATTAAATTAAAAAATTGATTTGACTATAAATAATTTAATAACAATAGTCTTTTATTAGATTTATTGTTAAATATGCTTTTAACTTTTTTATTTAGCTGAAAGATAAACTTTCATATTATCGAAATTTTTTAAAGTTAATTATTAAAAAGAATCTAAAATTCTTATAACTTAATTAAAAATCAAACCCTATTTGTTTTCTTGTCTCCAATAAAAAAATAAATGAAATACAATTTTTATAAAAAATGAAGGAAAAGCATTGATATTTTTAATTTTTTTAACTTGATTAAAATTTGATTAAATTAAATTAAAAATTTTAAGGTTAATGGAGTGTTCCCTTAAAAGATCCATAACCCCCTGTATTACCTTTTACAGGGTCTCGGACTCCCCGGTGTCTCCACCCAAGTTCACTTCCGAGCTTTCCGAACGGTCTTGGAGTTATTTTCTTACATCATAATTAACCATCTGAGGAAGGATAAAGCATGGTTAATTCATTTCAAATCTTTTTTCTAATTTCCTTATTTCCCTAGGATCTTCTTCAAAGATGATATTGACTGCCACATATGTAGCACTTTTTTTTGAAGTATTTTTCTTAAGTCATGGGTTGTTCTTCTATTATCATTGAATCTTGATTTTTTTATGGCTATTAGCTCTCTAATTTCTCTAACCTTTGCTTAATTTCTTTAACTTGCTAAAAGGCATTTTCATATTTTTAAAAGTCTATTCCCATTTATTCATCTAGTCTAACAATATCGCATTCTATTTCTTGATATCTGTTATTAATATCCTATTTTGTAACAAATTCAGTGTGTGGCTTCTCATCGTCCACTTGATCTTATAAATCTTGTTATAAACTGATAACATAATGCTCGAGATTCTCGACTTTATCAGTGTAGTCGAAAATAATCTCCACGAGTTATTCCTTGTCTAAATTAATTAGTTGATTAAATGTATACCTCTTTTTAGGAATTTTTGCAGGTAGTTATTTTTCTTCTGATATTTAGCAATATTTTTTCTTTTAAATCTTAGTTGGTGTTTGTTAATTTTAGAAAGACTGATCAGTAGTATTACGAGTAATCTTTTCGATAAGAAAACCTTTGTTCCAACTCTCCATTTTTTTAACTTGATTAAAATTTGATAATTATATTTTTTATATTAAAACTAATAAATAATTATTTAGTTTAATATACTACTATAATAATTTATGCTTTTTGTTCTATTAAATAAAATAAAATAAATACAGATAAATTACATTATGGTTACTTTTTTTTAATTAATATTAGATTCTATTTTAACTTTTAATTAATTATTTTAGATTTTATTAACGTAATTATATTTATTCCTTTTATCTTTTTTCTGTAGAATAAATATTTGTTCTGTAATTACACTAGTTTGCTTAATTAATTTATATTAATTCTAACATTTAAATTTGTAAAATTTCATTTTTTACTCTTTTTTTATTTCTTAACTTGAAATATTATATTAATAATAAGTTTAAATTAAATCCAAAATAATAATTTGCTGATTCAGTCACTTTAAAACTTGCTATTAGAGAATAAGTTTAATTTACAAAGAGCTCTTCCTATTTAAAAAGTATTAAAAAAACCAAATTTCTGAGCCTAAGAAGAGAACTTATTTTTATTGTGAATTGTTAGAGAATAATGACATAGCAAATTTATTTATAAGTATAATTTTAATTTATTTATATCAAGAATCATAAAAAAGTTATATCAGTTCTTAATCCAAATCTCACAAAACTAAATATAGTTCTTTATTATGCTCATCAATCTCTATATCTCTGTTAAATATTTTTAATTTTCTATATTTTTCCTTTAGTTCAGTAAACTATTCTTAAAATTAGGAATCCTATAAAGTTACCTTTAAAGATTTTAAATTTTTATAAATAGGATAAGCTTAATAACTTTTATTATTTTTTGGAAATAACTTGCTGGGAATTTAATTTTGGCATAAGTCTAGCATTTATAATTTTGATGCTTGCTATAATATTTTAGCGATATCTTGAACATTTAAATTTAAATTATTAAGTTATAAGTATTTCAAGTGCTTTAATGCTATTATTTGTTCTATTCAATTATTATTCCCTTATATTGTTAAATTTCTTAGTTTTATGTCTTCTAAATCCAGTTAATTTTATTTAATCACTTCGAAGATTTCTTCATTTATGATACTTAGTTAAGCAAGCTCAATTGACTTTAATCTTTTACACTTTTAGAAAATAAAAATTAAAGTTTGATGCTTTATTTATTTTAAGTCAATTAAGCTGATTTATTGATAGTTCTATCCATAATTTCCTATTTACTTCAGAGAAGAATTCGTAATTTGTACTAAGTTTATTAATTTAAGTGATTAGATGTAATTTGCTTTTTATAGAAGGGTCTACAAATTTTCATCGCTAAAACTCTCACAGTTTTAAATACTAACTTTATTAAGTTTACTATATTCTACTTTAAAAAAAATCTAAAAGGATTCAGACTTGAAATTTCCTTCTAGCTCTAAACTCAAAATTTTAGGATTCATTCCTTAATCTAAAATTAACTATGCAGAGCCATGAATTGAAGAATTAAGAGCAATTAAGTTAGGACATAAATTAGTAAATTATTAAGTCTAGCTTTCGTTGATATTAAGTTACTAAATAAGTTTCCCTTTTTATTGTAAATATTCCATTACAAATCTTTCTTAAAGCGAAAGACTTTTAATCTTTAGAACTGTAAGTTTATTCAAATCCATGCAATACTTTGTTAAAAATTATCCACTAAGTTCTTAAAAACTTTGATTATTTGTCATATTACTCAAGTCTATAGATTCAAGATTAATAAACCTTTCAATAAAATATAGATCGTCATCCTCAATTTATCCATGAAGTGTTAAGATCTTTAGATTCTAATAAGGTAAAAATGATGAAAATATAAAATGTTTTCAATAGCTAAAAAGAGAAAAGTCTAATAATAAATCCTTTTTACCTTATTTAAAGTTTGCTCATTATCTATTTAGAAGGCTATAATATAATTTATTTTATAACTGATCTATCAATTACTGAGACATTTTATTCAGATCAATGACAAGTTTAAATACATCTTTGGTCTAAATTTATTTTAATAATCAATTTATTTTGCTATATATGTAATCTTCAGTGCCATTCCAAAATTTAACTTTAATAGATTAGTATCTATAATTATACGAATAGAAATAGTTACTAGTTTTTTGTAAAATGCAAATATCTTTTAAACTAAGGAAACTAAATATATTATTAAGAACATTTTAACTTTATATAAGTAGATTCTAACTGCATCCTTCTTACTTTCTTGATGAGTCTTTATTTTTAAGATTTTAAATCTTAATATCTTCTTTTTATTAATTTAAAATTTATTCTCTATTTTTATCAATATTGAAGTGAATGCAATCAAAAATTGTACCATTGTCAAAATATAATGTTGATTATTTTCCTAAAATTTAACCTTTTTATCATTATCCTTCATATGTACATAAATTTTTTCATTTATACGTACCTTAACCATGTGGTTTATCTTTTAATCAATCTCCTTCATAAATATCTTCATTCTTATAATACATATTTCCTTTACCTTCTCTTAAATTTTCATTTCATTATCCTTCATATTTCTAATTTTCTTTTCATTTAAAAACTCCTCATCCATGTCTTTTTCCTTTCAATCAATCTCCATCATATTCGTCTCCATTTTTATAATGCATTGCTCCTTTTCCTTCTTTATATCCATCTACAAAAAATCCTTCATAAATTTTTCCTTCTTTTCATTTATAAATTCCTTATCCATTAGGTAATTCATATGATCATTATCCTTCATATATATTTCCATTTGAATAATACATGATTCCTTAGCCTTATTTTAAGCCTTCTATTCATTATCCTTCATAGATATTTCCATTTTTTCAATTATAAATGCCATATCCATGTTGTAAATTTTTTAATCATTCACCTTTATAAATATTTCCATTTGAATCTTACATTTCTCCTTTTCCTTCTTTATATCCATTTACAAAATATCCTTCATATTTTCCAGATTCATTTTATTTATATGTACCGTGTCCATGTGGCTTATCTTTTAATCAATCCCCTTCATAGATAGCTTCATTATTTTAACGCATAACTCCTTTACCTTCTCTTCAATCTTCTATTCATTATCCTTCATATTTCTAACCTTATTTTCATTAATAAATTCCTTATCCATGTCTTTTATCTTTTAATCAATCTCCTTTATAAATATCTCCATTCTTATAATACATTGTTCCTTTACCTTCTTTTATATCTTTTATTCATTATCCTTCATACTTTGAGCCATCACTTCATTTGTATGTACCTTCTTTATGCCTTTTTTCATTGGGTCTTTCGCCTTCATTATTTTAGCTTAAGTTTCCCATTTTTTATTAATTTGTTTATTATTTTTTAATAAATCAAGTTTTATCAGTTTTGTTCATATTTTTAATTTAAATTTATTTTCAATTTTTTATCTTAATACTTAATTGTTATTTTTCAAGTTAAAATTTATATTAACTGTGAAATTAAACGAAATTGCTTTTATTGTTTCTTCTATAGTTTTTTTACTTTATAGATCATTAGTCATTTCTTAGATTCCTTTTAATATTTTTAAAATTTCTTTTTTAATAATTTTATCTATATATTCTGTCTTTTTTGAAATTTAAATCTTAGAACCAGGTAGATATATAAAATTAGATTAGACTGCAGTTTTAATTATACTCTAATTAAAAACTTAAAAAGAATGGTTAATAATAATTATGCGATTTTTGATATATTTTTGTAAGTTGATTTATTTATCTTTATATTGCTAGTTTTAAATAGTTCCACTTCTATATAATAAATGAAATTTAAGTTGCTGATTAACATTAATATAATTTATTATTTTGTAACTTTTTTATATGGAAAGTATTAATAATGCAAAAAGCAGAATTTTAGGTAAGAAACTGTTGGAATTTATAGGAAAAAAGAAAGAAAGAAGAAAGAAAGACGAGAAATACAATATAATTATAAAAAAATGCACAAAATTAGCAAAGTTATAAAAAAGAAGAGAAAATGAAATAAGCAAAGCAAAAACTTTAATACTAATGGAAGCAAGAGAATTGAACATAAGAACAAATGGATTTGATGTAGGAGAGCTTATGAATGCAAATTTTAGTGGAAAAAGGGAAAGAAAGAAATAATTCAAGTCTACACCGAACATGAATATTTCTTGTAAGAAAAAAGCAAAAAACTCTTATCTTGTAATCAATTAAAAAGATGAAAGCACTTTATAAATTATATTGTTATTTTTAAAAAATATCCACGAATAAAAAAAATGTTAAATGAACGAGTTTCTAGAATCCAAAAGCATTGTGAAACAGCTTATACGGTTCTATAAAACTATTTAAGCAATAAAACAATTAAAGCCTTAAAATGTTAATATCAAAAGCATACAAATGATGACCCGCAGAATTAATGTAAAAATAAATTAAGATTAATAAAAAAAAAGAATATTTAAAAAAATCTGAGAAATGTACGACGTACAATAAAAGCGTTGAAATAAAATGTATCTAAATCTAAATACTTTCTATAAGATAAATATTAAAAAACATTAGAAATAAATAAGAAAATTTTTTTTTTAAATAAAAGTTTTCACAAAAAAAAAACTGAATCAGTTTAAGAATACATATTAAAAAAGAGAATAAAAACTAAATTTATAAAATGATATGATGAAAAATTTGAAAAAAAGAAAAAAACTTTTAACGACATTTTTACAAGGATAAAAAAATGCATAATAAAGAAAATCATAGCTAAAAAACAAAAGGAGTAAAAAACTAAAGAAAAATTTAAAAAAATTTAAAAAAAGAAAAAAGATAATAAACTATATTAAAAAAAAATTTATATTTAAAATTAAAAAAAAATCTTATATAAAAATAAAAAAAAAGAATATCTTAAAATATAAAAAAAAAATAAAAAAAATAAAAAATAAAAAACATTAAAAAAAAATTTATGAATAGAAAAAAGTTTTTTTATAAGGTTGTTTTTTGCTCAGAGATTTACAGTGGTTGTTTATGATTTAGCAATTGCAGTAAGCAATGACACGAAATGAATCGTATCTGGAAGTGGCGATGCAACGATTCGTGTATGGGATTTCAGGACGGACAGTTGTACGAGAACCTTGACAGGACACGACTTAAGAGTTTGAGGGGTTGCTTTTATTAAACGTTTTTTTTTCTTTTTTTTAATTTTCTTAATATTCTTCTTTTTTGAGATGTTATTTTTTTAATTTTTCTTCAATATTTTCTTATGATATAATTTCTTTTCAAATTTTTTAAATTAGCTTTTTAATTAATTTAATTTTTATCAAATATTTTATGTTTTTTATTTTTTGTATAAATTTTTTTTTAAATTTTATTCGTCTTATTATGATATTAAATATTTTTTACTCATTTATTAAGCAGAATCTAAACAAGTTTGGAATTTGGTAATGTTTTTTACAACAAACTTTTATTTTTGTGACCTAACTTTAAAACGTTTCTGCAACTTGACTTTTATTTTACCTTTCAACTAATCTTTTAACTATTAAAGATTTTAGAAGCACTTTAAGAAGATGCGCAAAAAATAAGATAAGTTCTTTTCACATGTTGAAGACGATGCGATGCATGTTGTCATGCAGAAGCCAAGGCAGTCGTTTCGAATAATTCCAAGAGCTTTTAAACGACTACTACGTATTGCTACAACCAAATGAAAAGAACATGGTTAAGCTAGACGAGAGACTAGAAAGAATTGAACTAAGGAATAAGAGAAAAATCACTATTTTTAGCAATAAGATCCATTAAATATATAAATTAAAGTAGCAAGAACCAGGAAAGTTGAAAAGAAATTTTACATCTGCTGCAGCACGAAGCACTTATGAAAAACTTTGCAAACAAATAATCAATAAAAAATTGTGAAGCGATTTTAGAAAGAAAAAAGACTTTCATACCCTCAAGTGACGGAAAGTGCTGAGGCAAAAAGAAAAAAGCATCATGCGAGACCTAAGCAAATAAGACTTTAATTTGACTTAAGACAGAAACCAAGAATATATAGGTTTGTAAAGCTATATGATAAACTTTATAAACTTGTAAAGCCGGAAGGCGAATATGCTTTACTTGGATTCAAAATTTTCAGAGTCTTTATCAAAAAACGGTTTTTTTTAATTTTAGGATATTTTTCTATTTTTTTAATTTATTATTTTTAGAGCTAATATTTTCATTTTTTGATTTTGTTTTTTTCAATGTTATATGACCAAATTTTATATATTTTTCGACTTAATTTTTAGAAATATTTTTACTTTTTTATTTTTTATGGATCAGCTAAGTTTTTCGTTGTTCATCCTTTCATTACTTTTATTACTTAAATTTTTTTAAGATATCTTTATTGTTTTTCATTACTTTTTTACTTTTTATATTTTAAATTAATCTTAGATGTCACTTTTACTACAACGATAAAAATCTATTTCTAATTCGATGTAAATTTTCTCAACTATTGGAAATACAAATTTAAAATTTATGCTTAAAATTTGAGACTTTTATGATTTTAGAAAAAAAATTCGATTTTTTCTTATTTTTTTTACTCAACAAAATTTTACTTATTTTATTGAATATATAGCAACAAACCTTTTTTTACTAAAATACTCAGAAGACGATTTTTTTTGTTCTTCAGGCTTTGATCTTTCTTTATTTTTTTTAATTATATATATCATATAAATTATTTTATTTTATAATTTTTTTAATTATATAATATTTAAATTATTTTTATAAGGATAATCTATTAATCTGAACTAAGACTAGATATATTTTTATTTCCTTGCAAATACATTTTTTCCTCAATTTATTATTTTTAAAATATTTGACTTCTGATTTTTGCATTTGATTACATTTCTCTATCTAATTTAAATTTGAATATTCAATCTATGAGTATCAATTTCCTAGGCATCTTAAAATTATGAAATAAACCTTTAAATCCTTTCCTGTTTTATAGGAGTTTAAAATATGATTTATTTACTTGATGAGTGCTTCTCATTATATAAACTTTAATTTATATTTCTATACTTAATGATTGGAACTCATAAAAAACAATGCCATTATAGAGTACATAGCCTTACATTAGGGCGCATCTCTTTAAAAAAGTCCGTTTATAAGTCTCATTAATCTCCAATATTCTCATAACATTCTCTCTTTTATTTGTGGGCAAGGTTGCGATTCAAAATCTCCAAAACACAGTCCGCCAACAGGCGATTACAGGTAGATTTCCAACCCATTATGAAGAGATTAATCAGGTCCAACGTTTAGAAAAGGTTGGTTCACAGTCAGTTCATCTCTGGGGAATTCTTCTCGCGTCGTTAAAAGGTAAGGACAACCCTATTTAAATTAAAAATATATATAATAACAATTTAATTATAGCTTTCTAGTTATTAATTAATATTTTGTAAATTAATTAAAAGTTTTATTTATTTTATTAAGTAATGAGTGAGAAATTCTCATTCCTAAAGTTTATTTTAGAAGGTTTAATTTTAGTTTTTTATAAGCAAAATGATTTATCCCCTAATTATCAATATTACTAAGAAACTAATTTATTGATAAATAATTTATTATTTGAATGTAAAACTTGATGTTAAATGCTTTAAATTATATTATAGAATACTTATTCATATGGAGGTTTTTGATATTCATTTTTTTAATTATATAATATTTTTTATAATTTTTAACTCAATTAAAAGTATAATCAAAGTCTTGCTTGGTTATTTACTTTCTTTATAGTTCAAAGTATCTTTAGAAAAATTATTTTACTATTAATAGTTTCCTCTTAATTCCTAACATTAAGAATTTTAAGAGCTCTATATATGAGCTATTAATTCATAAAATGTTTACAAATTTTTCTTTCTGTCTCTTATATTTTGTTTTTGAACCTTAATATTCAATTTATTGTCCTGTAGAACCTTATTTTGTTTCATCAACTCTATTTAATACTTAAAAACAGCAATATCTAGTATTTAAATTTTTTCATTGTAGAGATATTTTTTGGTAGACAACTATCTATGGTTTTTTTTCACTTGAAAACCCTTTACTTTCTATATAAGTAAATTTCATTATTTATGCATGTGTTTAAAAATCTACATAGAATAATCTTTCATTTAATACTACTATAGTTACGCTTGCTTAATATCTAATATCACTTTTTTATTATAAAATAGTTTATGAACCCTTTTTAAAATGAACCTTTCAATTCTAATGTAATAGTAATTATACCTCTAACTGATTAAGATATGCTATTTCAGATTATTCATTTTCATCTTATAAAACATTAAACGATTTTATCTCTACAAATAAAATCGATTTAATGAAGTGCTTAAATTCCGTCAGCTATTAAATAAATCAATTACAGCTTATTGTTAAATCTTAATTAAGGGTTTCCTCTATCTTAAAATAGTTTCCTATAATTTGTTTATTCATATTAGTTAACTTTAGATATGTATTCAGTATAAAAAATACTTTTATTATGTTCTTAAGAGGAATCAATTATTACACCCAGCAATCTTATTGGTCTTAAACTATCAACACATAAAAGTGCTTTACGTTTTGATAAAAGTCTTCGATTAGTTCTTAAGGATTGCACTTCTCGTTTTCTTATTCTTATAATCTAGTTTCTTTCTTTCTTTTATTAATTAATTAAAACTAAAATTTCTCTAATCAATTCGAATCTCTAATTTGAATATAGCTTTTATCAATCACAAGACGCTTAAATCTAGTATCTGAGCATAAAGTTAAAATTCCATAAAATATCTTAATTCAAAATATGATTTCCAAAAGCTTAGCTATTTATTGCTTAGCATAAAACTAATAATCTTATTTATTCTTTTATTATTTCTTTGATTCTTTCTAGAGTATTTTATCTCCTAAAATACTCTTCTTGAGTAAACCTTTACTCTTAATAAAAAATACCCATCCTTCTTTTAAGTTTTTCCCTGTTTTATTATCTACTTTATTTAATATCTGATTTAGTAAAATATGAATAGCAATATAAGAGCTTAAAGTTTTAAATATAGAGTAACTAAACTAATTTATTTTTAGATTAATTAATACTATTAAAAGAGATATTTAAACTATCATTATATTAAGAGAATTATTGCTATTTAGTTAAATCCATTATTCTTTATAACTACAAGCTAAAGTATCTCGCTTCTAGATAAATAATCTAGTGGCTAAATGTTAAGAGAGAAAGTATAAATGATTATCTGGAAAGAAACTAAAGAATCGCTTGAAATTTTTAACCTTTGCACTTATAAGAATCAGGAGTTTATTAATAGCAAGCCTCAAGTTAACTCCTTTGATGTTGAAATTGTTTAGCATCCACAAATAATTAGAGGAAAAATATAATAAAGTCGCAAGTTAATTTGATAGGAAATATCTGAAGGCATCAAAATAGTTTATGGTGTAACTGGAAATAAAAATTTAAAGAATAGAAACTTTCAAAGTCAAAACTCAGATCTATCGAGCATAAATCAAATTATGGATAGAGGTAGTAAAATTAGAAGTTCGGAAAGAGATAAAAGAAGAAACAGTGTTGGCTATCTATTTAGTTAAGATAGTAAATATTTCCTTTTAACTATTATAAGAAGCTCTATTTTATAAAATTTTAATTAACCCAGAAGATTATCATATGTTTATATATCTCTCTTTTAGTAACTAATAGCAATATAATATTTAAATTAAGAAGTAAAGAATAAGTTCCTCACTTTAATAATGCAATAGTTTAATGTAATTAAGAAACATAAATAATGAGGCTAAAGATTAATAAAAGAGATCTAATAAAAAATTAGAACTAAAGCATAATAAACTGTAGAAGGATATTTAATTTAAAAAGTTTTAATTTATTAGTAATGTTTAAATAAAGCTATAGTAATTACTAGCCAAATATATGCTCCAATTGTAATTAGTTAAGCTTGCTTATTTCACTTTAAATTTAAAAATAAAAGATACAATTGAAAAAATAGAAAACTGAGAGAACAACTTTAATCTCTTATTTACTCTTAGCTCTTCATAAGTTGACTAAGAAATTGACTTAACTTCCCTCAACCAATAACTAATGATTAAGCTTATATTAAAGAGATTATAAAACAGAGCGAGAATGTTAAAAACTAAACTAAAAAGCTTAACTTAACCCTAAATTAAAAATTTATATTTCAAGGTTTTATAAAAAAATTCGAGAAATGATTGAAACTAAAAGAGTTATAAAATCGATTGAGAGGAAAACGTATAAACTTTGACAGAATATCATACATAAAATACTCAGAAAAAAATAAGACTAAGTAGTTAGGGATAAATTAAAGATAGCTCTTCTACCAGTTCGTATTTTTATTCGAGGAAAGCAAAAAATTATGGAAATTCCTTTGGGTTTGCTCAATTAAATTTTAAAATGCTATAGACAATTAAGAAAAACAAAAAATTAATTACAAAACCTTAAAGTAAGTTTTCTTTTAACTGGATAAAAATATAGAAAAAGTGATTTATGATTGAAGCAAGAAAAATATGGGCCAAATTATAATAAAGCGCAGATATAAATAAAGTTAAATTAGATAATTAATCTAATGTTATCTAAACTAATTTTTAATTTGTATCTATAGGGAAGAAATGTAAAACTTATGAGCAAAAACATTACAAAATCCAAGAAGACGATTTAATTAATCTAAAAAACACCAAAAACTTATTTTTATCCTGAAAAAAGAAGATCTTAAAGAAACTGGTTTCAGTTAGAAATTCTTTAATAATATTTACCAATATATTTAAAAGGCATAATGAAAATTGATAATAGAGGGTAAATTTGCAATTCTTCCGAAAATAAAATGTAAATAGATTGTTCATAAGTAAAGAGCATCCAGTTTATTTAGTAATTAAAAGTTAAAATAAGAGATTTAAACTAAACTTAAAGAATGATTATACAATTAAAATGTTCTTTTAGTCAATCCTATTATTATAATCACAAATTTTATTTAGTAGCTTTAATAATCTTAATTAGTCTAATTATCTTTAACTAGTAATTTCAAATAAATATTCGTTTATTATAGTTTAGATTATAGTAGGTCATATTACTATTATTATATTCATTAATACTTAATAGCAATTCCCTTTGTTGAATTAATAATATTGTTTAATTCAACCAAGAATATTTATAAAGGAGAGCTATAATCTTAAAATAAAAAGAAATTGTCTTCAAAACTTTAAATGCAAATGAAAGAAGGTAGAAGACAGAGATATGAAACCTTTACTAAGAAGTTAATATATCTAAAAAGAGAAAACCAATAATGCATAAAATCTCCTATTATTATGACTATTTAGATTTGTAACATATAATCTTAAACTTCTTTCTTTATAAATGTATGCTATTTTAATAGTCATTATAACAACTAAAATATGTCCTTCTATAGTCTTTAGTAGAAGGGAAAGACAGTATTATATAATTTATGATGTTGGTATAAAGAAAATTATAAGGATTTATGGAAACTTTAAAAAAACTATTATATTAGAAGCATATTTAACAAAAAAAGCAAATATTAGGTATCTATGTAATAATAGAGTAAAGTCTAACTAATATAAGTTTAAACTCCCTAAAGTTATTTTATTACACTAACAAAACTTTAACTAATATTTAGGTACTTAAATCAATTTTATTTATCCTTAGGTATTACTCTGAATTATATTTCAGTTTAGGATTTTTTGATTTAAGTATTAAAAAACTTGATAATTCAAAATTGATTAAAAGTCACTTTTATTATTTCCCTTTATACTTAAAGTTAATTTTAGATTAATAAGACAAATATTTAGCTAACACATTTTATCAAAATTCTATTTATTAAATATTTCTAAGAGCTTTATTACGTAGTCAATATGAAATTTAAAACTGTTGTAATCAGCATTTTGTAACTGTTTGCTTTAATATTAAAAATAAATTATTAAGCTCTACCTTTGTTCAGCCTTCAATTAATTGTTAGTTAGTTTAGCAAGAAATTCGTAGATATCTATATTTGGATAAAAGACTTAATTTAATGGTCCTGAAATTAGTTGTTAATTAAATTTTCAGTTAGGCAAAGAATCCTTGCTTCTGAATTGATTGTTAAAAATAAATGTCTAAAAACCCGGTAAGCAAAGAGTAATTTTCAAGTTTTATTATTATAAACCTATTAGATCTACTAGCTTATTCTTTTATTAACTAACTAAGATTTTATCAGCAAATATAATTAATGATCATTTCTATTAAATTTGGTATTAAGATACTAAACTTAAAGCAAATCAGAAGCTTATTAAAGTATGGCTGATCTCTTTAAAGGTTAATGTTCCCTTCCAGATAAAATTCAGATGCTATCTCTTTATCTTACGTAAGTATTGTAAGTTTGTACTCTAAATATTTTAAACTGTTGTATTTACTAATTGACATTTCGAAAAGTTGAAAGAAGATAAAGTACTTTAGACTAATAATATTGCTGAATTTCGAATAGTTAGAGAAATCAGAAATTTGAACAAATTTCATACTTGTTAATCATAAAAGAATTCTCCAATTAAATTAATTTCGTTCTAATACTCGCAAATTGTTCTAAGAACTAGCAACTTTATAAGTAATTCTTATCTTAATCATATTCCATCTTTAGTTTATAAAAAGAAGGAAAGATATATTTAAATAGAGAAATAAAAATAAAAAAGAAATAGAAATAGAAATTACTCTCTAGGACTAAGATATCTGTTTATCAAAAAAATGATATTAAAAAAGTTTGAATATTTGTCAGAAGTTAGGATACTTTTTTAACTGGTTAATTTACTTAGAAGTAATTAGCGGAATAAGCGCTAATCTAAAAAAATTTAGAGATTAAAAGAAAAAAAACGTTCATTTAATAAGATTCAGGATATGAGAAATTAATTAACTTGTTTTTAAATATGAAAAAGCAAAAATATCTAAATTATAATAGATATAAAAGATAAGGATCTACTAATAAAGAGAAAATATAAAGACAACAATAAAATCTAAAAAATTTCAATAAATAAGTTTCAAAAGCGGATTTTAATAAACGGCATAGCTTAGAAAGAAGCAACAAAATTGAAAAATAAGATTATTTTTATTGACACTAGCAAATCTCGGTAAACTATTTGACATATTTAAAAAAAGTTATAAAATAAATTAATAACCAAAAGAAATTGTTATAAAAGAAGTAAGTTTTAAACAAATAAAAGGAGATAAGTAAAAGACTGGATAAAAATTATGCTGAATTAAAAATAGAAAAAAGGTTTGAATTTGAAATAAAATAATAAATAAAATCTAAAATTTCAATAAAAATGATTGAAAAATAAAAAAGTATAGCTTTATGAATTTATTTCGTTTTTTAATTAAATATAAATTAGAACTATGAAAAGCTTTAAAACTAATTTCTTTTTTAATATTCCTATAATTATTTTATAATGTATATATATTAAAATTTCTTTTTTAAGGAATTTTTTAACTACTTTGATAAATTAAGTTTGAGAATAATTTAGATCCTTAAAACAATGTCATTTAATAAGCATTTTGCATATAAAAATTTAAGTTTCTCAATTATTTCCAAATTATCTATTAACAACTTAATACTATCAAGTACAATTTAATCTAACTTACATCTATGAAATTAAATTCCTTTTTTAACATTAATCACAAACATAGCAGATTTAAAAAATGAGTACATATAGTAAATAATATTAGGAAATTTA
The DNA here is from genome assembly GCA_946699065.1 of Loxodes magnus. Classification (NCBI taxonomy): domain Eukaryota; phylum Ciliophora; class Karyorelictea; order Loxodida; family Loxodidae; genus Loxodes; species Loxodes magnus. The sequence continues at coordinate 64,792 of CAMPDV010000008.1, read as the reverse complement.
AAATAAACAAGTTGCTACAAAAAGTAAAAAACAAGTAAAAGTTAAATAGCTAACATAATTTATTTTAGATCAATAATCAAGTTTATTCTAATTTAGATCTTAGATTAAAGTATAGAACATTTTGCATCTTTTAATATTTTTATTTTATAAATAAATAGGGGCGATCCTCCAACTGACATTGACTTAAGATCTGAAACCAGGAAGTATCCATGGGAAAGAAACAAAAAAGAATCTTGGTAGGAGCCAAGAAAGAAGACAAAGAATAAAGAGGCATCAAGTAACGCTATTGATGAAAGATATCAGATACTAAGGTGGGAGGATTCCGATCAAGCCCTATAGAAAACGAGACTCACATGATAACACTGGAATTTCTTATTACTTTTGAAGTGTAAACATTCTCTTCCACGGTTTTGATGTTTCTACTTTTTCTCTTAATGTGAAAGCTATTAGCATATTTTCAAATGATTTTAATTTTAATTAATAATGATGATATCACTTTAATTATCTTATCTTTATCTTATTTATTTTTAAACAAAATCTTTCTCAATCTAGAGTCAGTAGTTTTCGATCTATTTTTCTGTAATTTTTAAAAATATTTTTTCCAATTAATTCTTATTTGAAAATTTTATTAGTCTTTTCATAATTTTTATTCTTAAAAAAAATGAAATTAGCTTAGTCATTTTCTATAATTATACATTTTCATTTAAAAAATCAATCTATTGGTAATAAAATGTCTCTGATACTTAGTTATTTTAGATTAGTTGGGTATGTATTATTATTTATTCATTAATATAGTCGTCAATATCGTACTTAAATTTCTTATCTTTTCTTTTAATTCAATTTTTTAAAAGCTTTTAGATTAATTTTTAAATTCAGTTTAGCTGACTTTAAAGTTTTTGAACATCTTTGTTCTTCGTTCTCTCTAAAGATAAAATCCTAATTTTATCTTCTTGCGATGAACTTTAACTTTTTTTAATCTTTCTCCTTTTAATTCTCCGCCTTTTCTTTATGTTTCTAAGTAATTTCTTTGAGAGGAGAATATATTAATCTATATTTAAGGATCAAATTGATATTTTAATTAAAAAAAGCAAATATTTGTTGGAGTATTATTGACTAAAAGGTTAAATTAAATAATGTAAATAGAATATTTTTAAAAGAAACAATATACTTATAATAGAATCATATAATAAGATTAATATTTATTTTAAAGCTTTTCTATCTATTCGTAATAAAGCTTTTTTAAATTGATTATTTGGATGTTAAAGAAAGCAAATAATTCCTACGATTAGTTTAAAATAAAATAAGACAAAAATTTTATTAAGATTCAATAAGAAGAATGAACTTAGTGCCTACAGAATGCTTATGTTTAGATGAAATTGACAATAACTACTCATAATTCCCAATTTACACTTGCTCTAATCTTAACAAACATATGGTAAGAGAAATTTTATCGATTTATAAGCTTAGAATATTTTCCTATAACTACTAATATGATTTGCTGTAAAGGCATTATAACATTTAAAGCTCTAAAACATGTTCTTGCGGAGACTTTGATACTTTTAAACCTATTCCAGCATGTGAGGTCTTGAAAGAGTTAATTGAAGAATTTAAAGACTTAAAAAATTATGATTTATTAAAGCTCTTAACCTATAACCAAAAATATTTAAATGAAAATTTTACAAGTATTCAATAGCTCAAGAAAATTGACCTTAGAATCAAGATTTTTCATAAAAAACTGCTCAGAAGAAGAATATAAATCATTGAGTAAAAAGATATGTTTGAAAAGAACTTCTATTTTAAAAAAGTGAAGTTAAATCAACACATTAACTGTAAAAGAAGAGTTAGAATAAAATTTAATACAAGAGTAGAAAAATTGAGAGAGAGCTCCAAAATTTAAACTTTTTTATTATTATAAATAATAATAGGATAAATTAATTTTAGCAATTTTCGAGGATTTTCACCTCTCCATACTGGACACCAGATTGCTCCAGTGTTAAAAATAAAGTTTTAGATGTCTCTACTCCTCTCTCCTCCCATTACTCTTGTCATTTCCGGATCTAGCCTGATTTCTAATTAAATTTTCTCTTGTAAATGTATCCTTATTCATTTAAGTATAATCTTTCTCTTATTTATCTCTACACATTTGTTTTTCTTCCTCTACTGTGCTTGCATGGTTCTTTATTTATTCCAGTACTACATCTTGAAATTTTGGAATTACTTGCAGCGTCTTCATAAGTTTTCTGTCGAATTGCAGTAGTAACATTTCTTCACTACTTTTTGGAGTTTAACTTTAGTCTTCCTATTGATCTCTTCAATCATCATTGGATCTCCCCTTTGTTCATCTAATTTCTTTTCTAGTATTTCCAGTCTAATACTCATATCAGATTGTTTCCGAAGCTAATTTTAGGATTAGCTACTCTAGTCTTAAGATATGTTTCAGAAAGCGCTTAGTTCTCTTTCTTAGGACATAAGTCTGGATTCTATTCCTTCCGCTAGGTTGAGTTTTTCCATCAGTTTCTCATTGTTCTTTCTCAGTTTCCTAACCTCTTCCTGGAGGTTTAATACCACTTTGATGAGCCGTTCCATGCTCATCTGGCCAGAAGGATTGAACTTTGAGACCTCCTGGTGCAGAGCAGACTTCATCTGCTTTCTGGGCTTCTCTTCTGAGGGAGTTATCTCATGTGTTGTCTTCTGAGCTTGTTTCTGTTCCTCTTCAGGTTGTTAGAATTAAGAAAAAGGTTAGGGTTAAGGGTAAGAAGACTATCCAACATTGGATTCAGGTTTCCTCTCCAACTTTTTGGAGGTGGTGTAGAAACCTCTTTTGAATCCTTCCATTTTTTTAATTTTTTAAATGTAACTTTATTTATACATTTTTTATTATAATTTTATATGAAATTTTACTACTTTGAGGCTTTTTAATATTATTTTAATCTAATTAAATTTAAAATTTTTGCATATTTTAAAGGATTTTCGTATTTTTTTAAATCAGTTTTTTTGATTTTTTTAGTGCTTAATGTTTTTTTATTAATAATTAAACTCAAAAGCATCATTTTTTTTATTTATAAAAGAAAGATAAATAAAAAAATAAATTTTTATAAGTTTAAAATTTTTTGCTTTTCCTTTAAATTCTTTATAAAAAACCTAATTTAAATATTAAAACTTTAATCTTTAATTTCCTTTAATATTCTTTTTAATATTTTATTTTAATACAGTTAAAAGCATTCTTTTTCCTAATTTTTTAAAACTTGTTTTGCATTTATTTGTTAAGATAAAATCCTAAATAAAAAGATGGAAGATTTAAATTTTTTATTTTTAATAATAAATTCTCTTAACCGAAACGAAATAAAAATAAAAAGTTTAACAAAAAACTTTCAAAAATATTTAAGAAAATTAGTTATAAAAAAATTATAAAAAAGATGTTAAATTAATTTTAAAAATAATAATGAGAATAAATCACGTCTTTTTCCTAGAAATAATCTTCTTCTCAAAACCTTCAAGAATAATAGACTCAACTAGGAACTTCCAGATCAACCTAAAAGATGAGAAAAAAGCGCCAAAAGGCTACCATGATGACACCAACTGAAGAGGAAGGACCTAGAAAGGTGCTGGATACGCAAGAAGCAGCAGCCGTGCGAGAGTTTGCGATGCCACAGTTCCAGGAAGAACAGGCATAAATTTTAGTCGCATTCTCTGGCCTGAAGGAGGAAGTAAAGAGGCTTATGATTAGAGAATAGAGCTCTAAAAAATCAAGTTACTGAGCTCAAGGAGAGGAAAGAAAGCTTCTGGGAAGTCTACGATCGAGAGCAAAACACTTTCTTCAGGGAAATGGGATTGCTGCAGCAGATAACAACTGTGCTTAAAGAGAACAGCAAGTAACAACAGTAGTATGAATTCAAAGTTAGGACAATTCAAGATCCAATGGACATAGAAGGAGGTACTAATTTACCGAGGAGTCCAGACAAGAAATTAATTAGGAATAAACCAAGATGTTTTGTATGCTAACAAACTGGACATAAATATAGACAATGTTAGAAATTGAAATTAATTAAATAATAGTACTGGAATAGAAAATAACAAGAAAAATAATAGTACTAATATTAGGATAAGATTAGACGAGAATTCTGTAACTAATTTTATCCGTCAGGAGGTCAAATCTACAAACCGAAGTGGAACACAATCCAAGGCGACTGAAGAAAGAGTTCTGAAGGGAGCTGGTTCCAGTCAAGTTATCAAACTGGTCATGTGAACACGAGGTTGAAAAACCTCCAAGTTCACTAAACTCAAATTTAAACTTTTTAATTTAATAATATATATATAATGAGAATAAATTTGTTAAATTTTTTAAATTAATTAATTAAGAATTAATTTAAATCATTGCATACAGTTTTCTATATTGAAAATAATTATCATCTTTATAAAAATATCTAAAAGCTATTAATCTTATAAAGAACATAAAAATTTTTATTCTTTAAAAATAAAAAATATAATTAAAAAGATGGTGGGAGCTGAGATTGACCTTCTGAATCATACTTTCTTGTTTTATGGCTAGGAACAAGTTCCTTTCCTGTCGCTGAGAAAGTCCCTGGTCAAAGTCAACCTTTGCAAGGGAACGCCTTCCTCTTGATTATCCACTCCTGGTAGGGGCTTGAAGTCTGGCTGCCCATAGCGATGGAGCTCCTTGGCAGCTGCTTTTCGAAAGCAACAGGATATCCCGTTATCCCATGAAGGGAGTGTTGGGGTCGTTAAACTGCAAGAAGTTGCAGTCCAAAAACTCTTTTAGTTTAAAATTAAAATTAAATTAAAAATAAAAAATACAAATTTTAGTAAAATAATCAATTAATTTTTTATTTTAAAAAGTATTAAGTAAAAAATAATTGATTAAATTAATCTTTGCTTTTATTGTTTTTAAAGAATAAATTTTAAATCCACTTATTTAAATAAAAAATAAAATTTTTTTATTTTATTATTTGAAAAAAATTCCTAGTTCTAAATAAAACTATCTAAAAAATTTGTTTTAAGTAGTGTAAAATATTTATATATTGCATTTAAATTAAAAAATAATAAAGTTTTACTTAAAAAGTTTAAAATTAAAATTATTTTTGTTTCTGTTTTTGGAAAAATATATTAACTTATTATTTATTTTTTTATTGACTTTGTAAATTTAATCATCTAGATATGAGATAATTTAGTTCTTTATCCCGTTTTAAAATGAACAAACGTTCTTCTTTCAAATTTTCCTTAATTTTAAAAATTTTAATTAAATATATTTTATACAAATTTCCTAATTTTTAATTCATCTATTATAAAAAAAAATTTGATATTTTCATTGTTTTTTTAATTATTGATTGTTATTTATAATTAGCTAATTAGTTAATATTTACATTTTATCTTTGATACTTATGAGAAAATCCTTCTGTGTTATTAGAAAAAATGTAAAAAAGCGTTAGTTAGATTATGTTTATTTTATACATATATTATACTGTAATTTATTTCATTTTATTTCTTTTATTAAAAATAAATTCTAAAATTTATTTTTCTGAAATAGATAAAAACCATAAAAATATCTAATTTTCAAATCCCTAAACCTCTAAAGGAACTTCAAAAATTTATAAACAAAAGATTATGAAAAAGCAGAAAAAATAACTAAAACAATTTGTTAAGCTGTGCTTAACTTAAAGGAAGATATTAAAAAACAATAAACTAAAACCTATAATTTTAGGAGGATATTTAGAACGCTTAAGACAGTTTAAACAATCAAGTTAAGTAAAATTAAGTTTTCTTTAAAATTTAAATGACTATTCTGCTAGATTTAGCAAATAAAAATTATCATAAGAATGTAATTATGTAGAATATTCATAAAAAAATATAAGTAACATACTGAAGCAAATGAAGTGTTTAATAAAATCTAAATTGTTAAAAGGGAGCTTTAGAAGAAAAGGAAAAAAGTTGTACCTGATCATAATGTTAAGGAAAATTCTTAAAAAATTTAAAATAATTAAATTTTTCTAGTAATTATTCGGGAAGGTCATGTATCTTATAATAAGCAAGGAAAAAGCCTGAATAATTGTGAAGCAAAAGGGTAAGAATATACAAACAAATAAAGAAGAAACCTATAGAGATAAGTTCTAAGAAATTTTAGATTTTTGAGATTCAGAACTTATTAAAAACCCCTTTTGAACATTTCTATTAATCCATTTGGTTTCATACTTTTGGGTAGTTCTGAGAGCGATAAAAGTATCTGAAAAGAGCAAATTATTTTGTCTATAATAGAATTTCTCTTATTTTTTAATTTAATTTTAAAATTTAAAATTATTAAAATAAAATAAAATATTTTATTAAAATCAAACTAAAAATATTTAAAATATTATTTTATCATAATTATTATTATTTAAAAGATTATAACTTTTAGTTCTAAAGAAAAAATGAAATTAGATTATATTATTATTTATTCTTATCTTATAGTTTAAGTTAATAAATTAAATTATAATATTTTATTCTTACAATATGATTAACTAATGACTAAATTAAATTCATAAACGTTTAAATGTTTTTTAATTTATATCATAAAAGTTTATTAAATTTAAATTTTTAGAAATTTGCATATTTAAGTTTATTATTTATGTTTTTTAACTTTTTCTTTTCTTATTTAAAAAAATTGTTGCATACTCTTTTTTTATTTTTTTATTATACTATCAATTTGCAAAATTTAATTTTTATATTTTCAATTAAAAAAAAATTTAAACCATAATTAGGAAAAAAATTACATTAAAATTACCTCATTATTGCTTTTTTTAAAGATTTATAATAACTAAAGCAAGATATATTAGTGAATATACATCAAAATCAGTATTTTCTAAGTTGCTAGAATGTGTTAAAACATTAAGCACTTTTATTTGAATACAAACAAGTCGCAGTCATAAAAGATATAAAAATAAGAAAAATTGGAATAAAAATGTATTTATTTATCTGAGAATATATACAGAGAAATTTTGCTTATACATTTTATATTTTAAATCTAAATTAATTGAGGATTAAATATACATTTATCAATTAAAAAAAATTTAATTCTGAACTTATTTGAAATAAAATATTTTTAGTCAATAAATTCTTTTGACTTCCAATAATTATATTGAAATTAAAAATTTGCTAAGATAATTACAAGAAAAATAAAAATGTTGTTTAGATCTAAAAGAGTTTAATATAATGATAAAAATATTAGGTGGCTAGTCAATGAATAAAGAAATCAAGTAAACTAGAGTAAGATTAATGGATGTCAACATTATTAAATATTAAAACTAAAAAATTAAAGACGCTTTTCTTTTATTTTTTCACGCTGAAATATTTATAATTGTAATTTTATTTCTACTACTTTAAACCTTATTTTAGCGAAAAATAAATTATAAATAAAAAATTTAAATTACAAGAATGTAAATAAAAGCAAATATAAAAATATTGAAATAATATGCATTTCAATAATTGATTAAACGCTTATAAATATCTTATAAATAACTGTTAAAAGAATATAATTGAAAATTATTTAAATTTATTCTCTTTATATTTAAAATATTTATTTAAAATAGTTTTAAGTTAATTAAATAGTGTACTATAACCAAAATATTTAAAAATATTAAATTAAACTTGCTTCCAAACTTATTTTATGAATTTTTAAAGCAAGCAAAACAAATATAATGCTTATTAACAAATGGATAATAATTTATTTAATAAATGTCTTAGTAATATTATTATTATTTTTTAATATTATTTTTATAACTTACTTTCTGAAAAAATTGATAGTAAACTTCAAGAAATGCCTTTTTATAATTAACTAAAAGTATTAGAGAAAGCAAGAAGTGTTAAATTTCTATCACACGATGTCTTCAAAAATCAACTACAATAATTTATAAATTTTGGAAAGGAAAAAGAAGTTACTCTTGAAATTCGGCTGAGAAGTCAATGAAGCAATAGGGAATAGACAGGCACAGGCAGTACGAGAATTGAACATTGGAGGGAGTGAGTGAAAATTGCTCAACATATGTTGATTATTGTCAATCTTTAGGAAATTGTATGCTCAAGATTTTGAATAAAAAATTCATTCTGATATTGGAGTAATAATTTGAATAAAAAGGACAGAGGCTGATGACCTAAGGAAGATAAATGGATACATTTTGAACCATTTAATACGACTAGAGTAAATATCTAATTAGAAGAGCAAGATTAAAATCTGGAAAACTTAAAACTCTTTAATATAAGACAGTAAGAACGAAAGTTAGCTGCTGACAAAATGGAAATAGAGCAAAAATAATTTTTAGCCATCAATAGAAAGTAACTAAATCAACTAAGTAAAATTCTATTACTGAAGAAGTCACTATCACCTTTACAACAATTACAAAAAATTTAAACAGAGATAAAGAATTTATTGAAACAAATACTATTGAAAAAAGAACAAGAAAAAAAAAGCATGATCTCCGTAAAAGAAAATACTTAAATAAATGAACTGAATGTTCTGCATGCAAGCTGGAACATTACACAAGAGAAAAAAATCAATCGTAAGAAAGGAGGATGCAGAGAAGCAAGAAGGATGTGGAAAGAAAACCAGAAGAAATTAGAGCACCCTGTTTCGAAAATATAAATCAAGAACTTAATATTAAACAGCAAGGTACATGAACTACTGCTATCCAAATGGAGTTGAAATCTCCTAATAAAGGAAAATATTAATTGCTATTATTATTATTATAAATAACATTTTATTTTCAAGCAAAATAATCGAAAATTAGAATCATATTTTTTCCTATCTTTAAATTTGTCTATTTATAATATTTTTGAAAATTAATTAAAAAAATATTTCAATAACATTAAAAAATATGAGTTTATATATATAAAAGTTAGATTAAAAATTGATATCTTCAGAGATATTTCGACCTCTTTCCCACCTACCTCTAGAGTTATCCAGTTGTTTAATAAAATTTAATGATTTAAAAAATTGTTATTAATCTTTGTATTATTCTTTTATAATCTCTGCATTTATCTTCAGTTTAGTCTTTTTTCCCTAAGATTATTTTAGTATATTATTTACAATTTTCTTGCTATTTCTTTACATTCTTTCAGTATTATTTCTTAAATATTAATTGTATCCTATTACGTTTTTTACATTTAAAATTTTTCGCTAGAAACTTTTAAATCTTTTGCAGAGATACTTCTATGAATTGCGAAAGAATTTTTACTATCTTAGTTTTATGTTTTCTATCTTTATATCCTCAACTTGCACTTTGTAATTTATTTAATTTTTTCTTTCAATTTAGTATAAAATTATTGCACTTTTATACTATATAATATTTTCCATCCTATTATTTTATTTTAACTATATTTGATAGATTAAAGATTTTAACTTTATTGTGAAGTCCAAAAGTAATTAAATTTTCTCTCTTGTGACATTAATCTTAAATAATTTTATTTTGTTTCTATTAATTTATGTAATGTTTTCAGAAACTCTAACTAGAAAATCACAACATATTTATTAAGTTGTAGTAAATTAAGAACTCTTAATACAATACTGACTTAATCTATTTTTAGGCTTTACTTCAGAGGTTGTAGATGTAATTTGACGCATAATTTTCCAGTTAATTTTTTCATTTTCTTAATTATTAAGATGTATTTTACTTTATTTTCTTTTGAATTTTATACAAATGCTTCTTGTAAATTTTTTATATTTTTTAAATCAAAATCAATATATAATTTTATTTCTTTTTCAACAAAAATAATATTAAAATATCATAATTTTAATTTATTTAATTTTCTAACTCTATCATTCATTTTTCCAATATCTTAAAGTTATCCGACTTTAGAAAAATATATCTTTAATTAAAAAAATTAAAAGATGTGAATTTTAATTTAAAATTGATAGTTTTGATATAATAAATTTAAATTATTAATCTTAATTATTCTTTTAATCGAAAAGATGGTGGGAGCTGAGAATGACCTTCGTGACTAAACTTTCTGGTTTTATGGCTAGGAACAAGTTCCTCTCCTGTCGCTGAGAAAGTCCCTGGTCAGAGTCATTTACTGAAGGGAACGCTGTCTTTGAGATTATCCGCTCTTGGTAGGGGCTTGAAGCCTGGCTGCTCATAGCGATGGAGCTCCCTAGCAGCTGTACCTGGAGCACAACAGGATATCCCCGTTATTCCATAAAAAGAGAGCGTCGGGTCGTGTAATCGGAAAGGAGTTTCCGGTCCAAAATTTTTTTTGGTTGAAATTAATTAATTAAATCTTAATTATTCTTAATTTTCTTATTTTAATAATAATAACTTTAAAGATAATTTCTAGAATAAATATTTTAACGTTTGCACATATTTATTATTCTAGTATTAGTTGCAATTAATTATGAACATTTAAAAATTTTATTGGTTAAATATGATTTAATATTTGAATTGATTGTAGACGATGTTGGAAGAGAAAGAAGATTTAATAGAAAATGTGGAATGACCTAACCTAATTTTACCCAACCAGGAATGGAGAAATTTATAAGAAGAAAGCAAGCTATATGAAGAGACAACCATTCCGAAAACTTGACAGTGAAGGGAGGAGAAGATTACCTAGAGATCAAGTTCCTATTGGTTGGATAGGGAAGTAGGAAGCTCTTAAGTAGACGATCTTTCTTTAACACTTTAATTTATTTTAAAGAATTGATTGTATATATGGGATATATTTTTAGTAAATAGAATTATAAATAGGCTAATGACTAAAAATAATATTTAATTTATAATTAAGTTATTTTATAAAGCATTTACAACTATTTTATATTATGTAATCAACTAAAATGTAAGTAGTATGCCATTATTGCAACTAGTAAGTATTCCATAATCAACTTTAATATATCAAATTACCATGCTCCAATATTTTGTGCTCTATGTGCAAAAAAGCCCAAAATATTTAATCTAATTAATTAACTTGCTAGAAATATAATTAAGTTCACTGGTTAGATTAAGAAATTCAATCTATATAATAAAAGAAAATAAAGGATAAAGTTTAATTATAGCAGCTTTAAGAGGAGGAAAAGTAGGAAACACTAGAATAAATAATAGAAACAGAAAGAAATAAGCTATAAGTAAAGGAAGCATTCTAATAGCTTTGATAGAATAAATATTTATAAGACTTGATTTTCTAATTTTAGATTTAAGAGAAATATGTGCTTTATAGTAAGTCAACAAGCATTTCTACCGTTTTTACTACTAGCTAAAAAAAATAGAGATAATGAAGATATATGATGATGCTTGTCTTACTAAAAATAAAATAGAATGAAGTCTAAAATAACTTGCATATAATAATATAAAAAGTGTTTAAATAGATGGTAATGACTTATCTATAAGAGCATGTTAAGAGATTAAGACAAAAATAGATGAAATTGTCTGAATAAAGTAATAAAATAAACCGAGCAACTGCTTAATACATATACAGGAAATGTAAATGTAAAATTGACCTAAGTAAAATGCTTCTCTTCCTGATTTTTAGAATTTTAGATCTTTAAAATAATTATCCTTGCTTTTTATAAGTTTAAAAGACTAAGAATTCATCTTTTTACAAAACTTAATTAATTTAGAATAATTAAAACTATGCTAAGTTTCTGGAATAACTGGAGCTTTTTTAGTAAATTATTGCTTAAGTATAGATTTAAAAATATTACGAATTGATAGTAAATAGTTAAATTCAGAGTAAGTGAAGATTTACTTAAAATAGAAAGGATTTTTACTTTAAGAAATGCTAATTAATTGAAATTAAGATATTGACTAGTTTTTATATTTTTGTCCTAATTTGAAAAGACTTAACTTCAATTGAAAATAAAACTTAGATGACTAAACTTTAGGAAAATATAGATGAGATAATATAGAAGAGATGTAAGTTCGGGTTTAAAATATCCAGCAATTCAATAAGTTTCTAATGCTTTAGTTCGCTTAGTTAAAAGTTTTAGAAATAATAGGTTTACAATATTTTAATGATAGTGATTTCTGTACGTTAATCTAACAAATTTCTAACTTAAAATTTCTTAAATGAATCAAAATTAATGTATTTTAGATAAGCATAGAATAATAGTCGAATGCTTTAACTTAATTAAGGGAATAAAACCAAATCGAAACTATTTCACCTAATTTGAACAATACAAATTTAGAAATAATAACCTTATATAATTGCTCCTAACTTAGAATAGAAAATTTGTGGCTTTTACTAATAAAATCCTAATAAATATAAGAATTTAATTGCTTTTAAAATAGTTTATATCACAAATTTAGAACCAAACATCGAAAGTTTGAGAATAAAATTTTGAAGATACAAATGCATTTAAATAAGTAAAATTTTAATAATTTATAAAGCTTTAATCTATAACTATTGATAGCTGTTAGTGATTCAAAGACTTAATTTTATAATTATTAATAGAAAATTCTCCTAATTTAGAGCAATTAAATTTAAGAAAATTGTAATATATAAAGGACTCAACTATTAAAGAAATAGGAATTTACTGTTAACATATTAAAAAAATAGAGTTTTAAAGTGTGAATTAAATTACTGAAGAAACTTTAGGCTTTTTATTTTAAAATTGCAATACATCAAGAGAAATTTTCCTTTCAAATATTTCAAATATAAAAACTTAAATGCTTTAGCTAGTAAACAATTAAGTTAAGAGCTTATCTCTTGTTAACTGTTCTTTTTAAAGGCAAAATTGAATATAATAAATAGCAAATTTATAATCATTATTATATATAAATCTTCAAAATTGCAACATTTGCAACAAAGATTTGGTTTGAATCATTAGAAATTTTAAAAATATAGAAAATTTGAATTTGAGTAATAATTAATCTTTGTCGTTTGATGGATTTCTGCTGAAAGACGAAAAGGTATATTTTATCCGTTCTGAACAAAATTAAGATTCTTGGATATAAATGATTGCGCTTTATTGAAAGTAGAATCGGCTATTTTTTTAAAAGGTTTATTTAAGAAGATTAAAATAAAAATAAGCGACCAGAATTTAGCAAGATTTTATGGAAATTTAGATTTTGAGTTAAAATTTAAGTCACTTTGAAAAACTTAATTAATTTGATAAAAAAGATTTAATTATAAAATAATTTTGAACTTAATCATAAAAAAAGTAAAAATTAGAATTTTTTGATTACTTTAAGCGAAATTACTCATAAAAATTTAACATGTTTTTTATATTAAACTGTTTCCTTTAAAAAATACATTGTAATAAAATTTTGAGATTTAAATTAATTAACATTATAAATATTACAATTTGAAATTAATTAATAATACGATTATTCGTTTTAACCTATTCATTTTTTTTATTTTTTATCTATTTATGTTTTTTTAAGTTTTAAAAATCAAATTAAAAATTTAAATTATTCAAGTTATAAAAAAAATTGGTGCTATTTAATTATAATCTCTTTAATTTTCAAAGCAAAATAGTTGAATCAAATATTTTAAATTATAAATTAATAATTAAATTTTTAGTCATAAAATTTCAATTAATACTTTTAGTTTCATTTGAAAAAATAAATTTTTAATTCAGTAAAAGAAATAAAATATATTATCTTTATTAGAAAAATAGTTTTTAGTAATCTTTACAGATTATGTTTTATAAATATTATTTAAATTTAGTTTATTTTTTCTCTTAACAATTTTAAAATTTCCTTCTTTTCATTTAAAATTTATTAATTTTTTTAATTAATCCTTTTTTAAAATGAATAAGATAATAAGTCAATATTTAATAGAATGATATGAACAAAATTATGAAAATCTGATGTTGATTCTAAACTTTTGGGTTCAAAATCTTAAAGGGAACGCAACTGGAGAATTTCCAATTTTGCAGATTCTTGAATTCTATGGTTATGAAGAAGGCATTAATTACTCATAGCGATCAAAGACAGTAGTAAGTGATCATCAATATATATATTAAGAGACTTTTCTAAGTAGTTGCTCGACAAGAGTTGCGCTTTTCCAATACACCCCTTGGAAATATTTAATCAATAAGATATTAATCCATATAAGAAGCATCAAATATAAAATATAAGTAGAAGCACTGCTAATCTATCTCTTTTTTCAGTAAAAATTTAAGCTATTATAAATTTTAAAATTTAGTTCTTAACTAAAAAGGTTCGAATTTTAATTTATCATAATCTTCTTTTTTAACTTTGGAAAAAAACTAACATTATACCAAATGAAATAATTTTAGAACTAGAAGATTTAAATTAAATTGAGAAATTATTAATTGCTTGAAGCGATTCGTAATGCAAATAATTTTTTAATATATTTATTAATTAATTAATTTCAACCAAAAAAAATTTTGGACCGGAAACTCCTTTCCGATTACACGACCCGACGCTCTCTTTTTATGGAATAACGGAGATATCCTGTTGTGCTCCAGGCACAGCTGCTAGGGAGCTCCATCGCTATGAGCAGCCAGGCTTCAAACCCCTACCAAGAGCGGATAATCTCAAAGACAGTGTTCCCTTCAGAAAATGACTCTGACCAGGGACTTTCTCAGCGACAGAAAAGAAACTTGTTCCTAGCCATAAAACCAGAAAGTTTAGTCACGAAGGTCATTCTCAGCTCCCATCATCTTTTCAATTATTTTTTTAATATATTTAATCTAATAAAATAATAGGCAAATTTTAACAATTAATGAAGATTTATTTACCTAATCAAAAATCTTGCCACGTAATTTAGACGAAATAGAAATTTATAAATTATTGCAGGAAAAGATTAATAAGCTTATAAAATAGATATCAGTTGATAAAAATTAGAATAATGTAGCTATTAATGAATAAAAAATAATCATTTTAAAATTGCGTTTTCAACTAGAGCTTTATAAACTTTTTAAAAATTAATAGTTAGTAATTATTAGATTAATACATTTTTTTTGAACGAATAATAAGATTATGGCAAATTTAATAATTAATAAATAAATATTAAGATTTTTAAGAGCAAAAAGAAGAAATTAAAATATTAAACATTCAAAAAAATTAAATAGATTTAGAATTTTGATGAAATTAAAAGGCTAAATATAGTTAATTGAAATAAATAAATATAGATAAAAAAATGAATCAGTTTAAAATATTAACTAAATAAAAGAAAAAATTGAGAAAATTTAAGAATAAAAAAAATAACTAAAGCTTATAAAATATTATATATAAAATGGATGTCGACCGCGTCAGCTAAATTAGTAGGTAATCTGATGCAGTGTATACTGAATTGCGAGTAATCTCGAACTAGATGCAACCACGGGAAGGGTGGATAAGCTCCGTTGAGATATACCTAACTTCCCCGAGGATTCTCTCTAGCAGTATGAAAGTTTGACTGACGGGCCTTCTAATTACCGACTTTATAACTAATTCTTATTTGGAGCTTATTCAAGAAGACTGAATAATTTGACTCAAGATTAAAGAATAATTTTACGAAAGAAGATTCCACATTTGGAAAATATAAAATCACTCTTCGAGACTCTAGAATTTTAACTAAAAACATGAGAACATTTTCTTAATATTAATTATTAATATTAAAAGAGCTACGCGCCAATGAGGTGCTACGCGCTCTATAATCATTTTTATATATTAATTTATTAATTGTTTTAACGAAAATAAATTATAAAATGTATTAAAATTTAGTGCATACCATTATAAAATAATAAACTCATAAAGAAAAGGTATAAATTTTGATTTATTTGCAGTTAAAGCAACGATTATTAATTAAGTTGGATTTAAAAATTTATAAAAGATAAAATAAAGTTTTTATCTGAACAATTAAATTTTAAAAATTAATAAGAAATGTTTTCAATATAAAATATAGCAACAATACTATTTCCTTTTCCATAAGGATTAACCCAATTAGTTAAAATAGATTATTTGGAGGCATTTAATGATTTGATTTCGAAATAATAAAAATACTATTAGGATTAAATTAGCTAAAATTATAGATTTTTGTAATTTGTTTTTAATTTTAAACATAACTGATCGAAAAACATTTGAGCTTATATGTTAAAACATAATAATGAAATTTTACATTGGAATAACTTAAAATAAGATTTTAAAAAATATGAAATTTATAAAAATAAAATTTTAGGAAGTAAAAATTCTGAAAAGCGAAAAGTATCGAACTATTGTAAAAGGAACTGCAACTTGATTGATTACATTGACATATGCTAAATGATGCATTTTGATTTGAAAATATTTGTAGTTTAAATAAAATTTAATAAGAATTACAAAAATAAAGATTTGAATTAAATAATCCGCATTTAGTAGTTATTTTGATATTTTAGTATAATTAATTTTAAACACCTTAATGGTTTGAAATAGATTGATTTAAATTTGAAGAATAGAATGCCAGAACATATTCATTTATTAATAAAATTAAGCTTAGATAGACTAAATATGTTATTTAAGGAAAATTAGTTTAGAATAATTCGAAATAAATAAAAACATTTGAGTAAAGAAGAAAAGGAACATATTAATGTTTTAAAAGAATTAATAAATAAAAGGTGAATAGCTAAATTAAAGCTATAAACATTATATTTGATTCTGAAGTACCAATTAAAACAAAAATCAGTAAAGTAGTAAAAAATAAATCCTTGTATAGATCAATTTAATAAAGTTTAAAATAGAAATTTATTTGATATTTTATAATTTGTGAAACATAAATGCAATGATAAACGTTTATTAAGAAGAAAAATAAAAATGAAGAGTTCCATTCTAAAATAATAAAAAAAATGAATTTAAATAAATATAAATAAAACAATAGTAGCAAATATAATATATATTTTTTAGCAAAAAGTAATTAAAAAATATATTACCTTTACTGTAATTTTGAAGAACTAATTGTTTAATTAATTTTATAAGAAAATTAAATAGAATAATATTTATTTAAGTTTAATAAAGAAAAAGAAGCATGACAATAGTTATTTACTAATATTTAGTTAACACTTGTAATTAACTAGAGTGAGTAAAAAGATTATATTATTCCAGAAATAATGCGAAATTTAGATAAAAGAACTGGATGTTCTCACTAAATAATTAAATTAAATTGAGAAAACACAAAATAAATTAATTAAAAAAAATTAAGAAAATACTTGAGATTTAACAATAATTAAACTGCAAATGATTATAATTAAATTGATAATAATTCTTTAAATAAAACAATTATATTATGCTTAAAGAATGTAATATATACCAACTTAATATTCTTAAAAATTTACAAGTTTAGAACAAATGTTACGAGTTTAGCTCAAACTTTTAAATAAAAATTAGTATAAAGAAAAAAAATGTAGATAAAATAATAGTGTTACCTATGCCATATATTTAAGAAAATAATAATGATTAACATACTAAAAGTTGAATAGCTTAAAGATATCTGTTAGCTTGAAAACTAAAGTTTATATGAAAATAATAATTTAACTAAAGAATAAAAAATATATGAAGCTAAATAGTAAGTAGTTTTAAAAATTTAAGTTCAATTATCCATATCTATTTAAGCATAATATTAAAATTTTGATTTGAAACTATTAAAATAAATAAATGACTAAAAACATAATATTATTACGAAAAAATGTTTAAAAAATTGAATTTAAAAATAGAAAAATAAATAATAAAAATTAATTTAAAGTAGAAGACATAATAAAATTATAAAAACTCATAATATATTTAAAAACGCATATAATGTAAACTATTATTATCTGCTGATACTGGAAAATATTTTTTAATTAAATAATTAGAATAATTTTTAATAAATTAATGTGCAACAACTGGTGAAGCTTCAAAAGCAATTGACGGAGTTACTGTATATTCTTTACTTAATCTAACTTGTAAATTTAAAGATTTAATATAAAAAGTAATTAACGAAAAATAAAATTAATTATAAAATATAAACTGAATAAGTATAGATGAAATAAGCAAGCTCAGTAATAATGATTTTAAATTGAAAAAAGACTATAATAAATAAATGAAATATTGAGGCTTTAATATAATTTTTGTATGAGTTTTTGCTCAGTTACAGTTAAGTAAATATTCTCAATAAAACTAAAAAAGCAAAAAGACATAGAAGGATTAATTTAAAATACTGTAGTATTTCTAGAATAATAACTGCGATAATTAAATTTTTATAACAATCTTAACAAGAAATGGATAAAGAATTATATAACTATTTATAAGTTTTTAGCAAATAATTAGATTTTAAAATTAAACTTTGTTTTTTAGAAAGAAAACATAATCTCATAATTTAAACATTTTATAAAGTTTAAATAAGCCTTGTATCGAAGATAAAGCCCAAGAATTATTAAAATATAAGGACTTGAAAAAATATTTAAAGTATTAATGCTTGAATTATGTTAACTGAAAATTTAATTACTAAATCTGGATTAATAAATAGAGCCACAGGTTTCAGAAGAGATATTTCTGATAGGATAAAGATTAGTTTTAAAATTAATTAATGTCTATAAATTGAAAGGCAACTAAAATAATTAACTAAATTTAAAAAAGAAAAAATGTAATAATTTGGTACACATATTTTCTGTAAAACATAGCTTTACACTCGATGACATTTAGGATTATAGAAAATAATTTCCTTTAATATTATGCATAAACTATTCATAAATTTTAAGGAACTACCATTAAAAAGTTTTATTGATATTGGAAATACAGTACAGGCTAAAAGCTTTTACAGAATTTACGTTTAAAAGACTTTTAAACATAAAAATACGAAAAACTTTTATTAGAGAATTAAAATTAATTAAGAAATTAATATGTGAAATTAAAAAATAACTTTATAGAAATAATTAAATAATTAAAAATTTAAGAATATTAAAACTTTCAAAATTGTCATTTTTTCTATAATTATGGAATACATAGTCTAATGATCAATTAGTAAAATAGGTAAGTTAATATGAAAAAACTACATTAACAAAATGAAGATGATTGCTTTTTTAATCAAAAAAGAGTTGAAAAATGAACTAATAAATTTAGAAGAATATTTAAAAAAAGAAATAAAAGAAAATGAAGATCAAAAAGATTTTTTAAAGACTTTAACTAAAGCCAAAAAAATTAAGATAAAGATTCTTAAAAAATAATCCTAAAATTTGAGTATAGAATCTGAAACCGTATAAGAATAATGTCTTTAAAATAACAAATATTTAAAAAGATAAAAATTTAAATAAAAGAGAGGGTCAAGATTTAAAAAAAATTATGAAAATCATTCAGAATAATATAATAAAATAAAGAAAAAAATAAATTAACATTAATAATTGTAACTAGAAAGTTCATAAAATTAAATTATAAGATTTTATAATATAAATTCTTGATGCTGATTAAATTCGATTATCGCAATTCTATACAAATTAGATAAATTTAAAGCTGATTCTTAGAATATTAAAATATAAATTAGTCAGAAATTTTTAAATGTAGAATGCTTTAACTTAGAAAATGTAAAGGAGTGATTCTTAGTTAAAATAATGAATATGTGATAATTGCTAAGCATTCAAGAATAATAATAAGATTAATAAGAAGCAACTTTTTTATCTTTAATTAATTAAGTTTGTCTTTTGAAGAGACGATAAACTTATTTTTTAAATATTAAAATATTTAATAAATGCTAGAAATAATAATTAATATAATTAAGATTGAGAAATTTATAAAAAAGAAATAAATAGTCCTATGATTGATTTGCATTACTTTAAATACTACTTAATAATGTAACTAAAGCTAAAATATTATATTTTCTTCTTATTTTTTACATATACCAGCAATAGAGTATATTTGCGAAAAGAATATACATGAAATAACTTTAAAAAATTTAATCGATTTTGAATAATAAACTTAGAATTTGAAGAGTGATTAAAATTGAAAATGTGATAATTTAAAGCATAACTAATAAACTAATAAGGTCAAGCAACAAAATTATTATAAGTAGTATTTATTATAATAGCTATTTATAGAACAAAATAAATAGAGTAAAATTAATAGAAAATTTAAAACCAAATTTATAATATAATTAATTTCTTGATTTAACAAACTTAATATAACGAGATTAAAATTAAGTATCGATTTAACAAAATATATACAAACTGAAAGCAACAGTTTATCATGAAGGTGAAACTTTAGAGCAGGACTATTCTTAAATTAACGGTTAAAATTATTTTTATTTTAAAATAAATGATCGCCATAAAATTAAAAAGGTAAATTTCGAAGAATTGACATAAGTAGTAGTTTAAAGAAATATATTTTAATAAAAGCCTTTTTTTTAATTAAATTCTTCTTTATAAACTTAAAATTAAAGGTTAGTAATCAATATACTTGATTTAATTTTTAAACCCTTAGTTATATAGCAAATTAAGTGTATATTATACTTGAAGAGATAACTTTGATAAATAAATTAAATTTTACATGAAAAAGTTTACATATTTATTTCACAAAATTTTGAATTTTAAATTAAATAGATAATTATTTTTTATTTTATTATTTTTTTAAAAGATATTCATCTGATTGTAACTACAAACTTTATTCTTGCAAATTAAAATTTTTGCTTATTTTCTATTGAATTACTTATTGAATTTCAAAATCGTCTTTAAATTTTGTTGATTTTTCTGATTTAAAAAATTAACTTGGAAAATATTCATTTTTTGGTTTTACTTTTTTTATTATTGTAAAAAGTTTTTTTAGATTTATTCCAGTTGGTCGTTTATTTTCTTTTTTTTTTATATCAAATTTTCTACAATCTATAAATTTAATTGAATAAAGAGATCTGGGTCTTAAGAATAATCTTTAGATTTTTTTTCTTATTTATTTATTTAATCTTAATATAATTGAAAGTTATAAAATAATAGAAGTTTAACAAAAAAAGAATGAACATATTTCTATTAAAAGTGAAGAAGAAAAGTAGTTTATCTTAATCCCTAGTATGATAACAAAGTTACACATCACTCCAAATTTTTTATCTTCTTAATCAAAATCTTATTCTATTAATCTAATAAATCTGATGCTTATAAAAATTATTCCTAACTTGTTTTTTTCTATGAAGTTCATAAATTTTGTTTTAGTTTTTCATCTTTTTTTATTCCATTAAAATTTTTGATAATTTTCAAATTGGTTAAAATTTTATAATATTTTTTCTTCTATCTTATCTTCTTAATTTTAATTTCCTGTATCTATTTAAATAGTTGCCTTTTCAGAATTATTAATAATTTCCAATTTGCTTTACATTTCTTTTGCTAGTCGGTTATGTCGTCTTTAAAACATTTTATTTTTTCTTTTTAAAAATTCTGTAAATAATTGATGACCCATATGAGGTCTTGCTTAGATTCAAGTGCTTAAAAAGTTTACCTTAAAATTCATATGTTCTTTCTTTGCTAACATGCAATTAGCATCAAACTTAAAGTTCTAAAGGTTTTACATTAATCAAACTTATCTTTTAATTAATAAATGTTTTATATAATTTTTTAATTCTCTCTCTATATATTTATGATCAAATAAATCTTTAAAATATTAAAGCATATAGCTCACAGTTCTCTTTTTAATTTTTAATTTGTTTTTAGAAATTTCTATTATTCTACTATTGTATTTTAACTTAGTAAAAAATAGTGACTCCGCTTTTAGTCAAATCTAAATTTGAAATCTCTTTATAAACTTTATTTTAAAAAATTTCTTTCACAAATTCGTTAAAGGCCTAAAATTATTGCTATTTCCACAGCTTGCTTTCTAAAAGTTACTCATGAATAATTTTTGATGTTGTTAGATATCTAAAACTCTGTCGACTATTCCAATAAACTTTTCGTTAGTCCATACATTATTGAGTAAAATGCATCTTGAAATGGCTTTATTTATTTAAGAAGGATCTATCTAACATATTAAACTTTTTTCATTCCAAACATCAGTATTTAGTAAGTTAAAATAAAAATATCAATTTTTTGCGATTTCTTATATTTTTATTTCGTTTTTTTTATTCAATTCACTCTTTATTTCCTTTAACTTTTCACCTTTTTAAGTTCATTTAAATTTAACGTAAATTAAAGTTAAGCTTTTCTAAAAAGCCATTTTACAGCTACTTTTCAACAAACTCATTTTACAATTTTACTTCCGATGCGATATTCTTGAATGTTTTATATAACTTTAAGACCTACTTTTAACTTTTTTTTAAATTTTATCAATTTTTTTTATTAAAAGAAACGTTTTTTAGTTTGAAGTGCTTTATCCTTGATAATTATATAACTTAATATCCATTAATGCATTAATATTTACCAATATCTTAAATTCGTTAAAGCAATTTTTTGCTATAATTGTAATATTTCTTTATATCAAATAGAGCATTTTTTATAACGTATAAAGCCTATTATTTTAGCACTTTTTATTTACTATCAAGATTATCCTATACTAAAGTGGTTATAATTAATAGTCGAAATTTGATTCTACTATGATTTCTATGATTCTTGGAATTTCTTTACTTATTTAAGCTCTTTTCTATCAGCATAAAAATTTCTTAGTTATAATTAAAATAAATTTTAAGTAAATGCTAAATATTATAAATAATTGTAACTAGCCATTTTAACCTAATAATTGATTTGCATGCTTTTATAAAAAATAATTAAAATTAAGCTATGAATAATTCCTAAAATTGGATCGAATAAATATATTTAAATAAAAGTCTATTAAAACATTAATCCAATCAAATTATTTTAATCTACTTTAATTATTAAAAATTTAGCTTTATCAGAGTAAAATATTTGCTTACTCATAATAATAAATTTGTAAAGGTGATAACAAACTTAAAACCTTAAATTCAAGTTATCACAAAAAGGAATAAATTTACAAAATAAAATTTATTGATATAATAAGTTTAGTTATAAATAGGCAAAATAGTAACTTTAAAAATAGAGAAATGTAAATCTTAAAATAATCACTATTATTTATTTCCAATAATATTATAAAAATGCTTTTTATGGAAACAAATGGATATCTTGAAGCTGTAAAAAATAATGTGATTATTTGATCAAATATTTTTAAATGAATATATATCAGTCTTTTATTATAAATAAAATCTATTTTCACGAAAAAATTTTGAAATATTAAGTTTTTTTACTTTTTCCTAATTAGTATAGATAAGGTGTTATTTCTTTAAATTTTTTTAGTTTATTCTTTATTAAACTTAACGAATATGAATTATTAGATAAATTTAGCTTATTAAGCTAAATTTAAATATTTTCTCAAATTAGATATAATTTAAATAATCACATTTAATAAATATGCAAAATCAAATTTTAGTGTATATTTGTAAAAGATATTAAATGAAAAATTCAAATTTAAGTAAAATTGCTTTGGTAAAAATATATCTTAATTTAGATCAAAATATAACTAATGGAAGAATTAAAAGTTAATTATATAATTTGCATAAATAAGCAACTAATTTAAGAAGCAAAGAATCAGATACTTCTATCTTTCTAAATTTGATGCTTGTCTTAGCGAAAAAGCAGAAAAAACTACTAGTGTAATATTAAAGATTGATTTCTCTTTTATTTATTTTTAATAATTTTAATTTTGCAATAAAAAATATTTAAAAATTGCATGCAAAATCTTAAATGACATAATATTTTTTTCGTTTTCTTATAAAATTTCAAATAAATGTTAATATTATGAAAGAAATTTAGTAATTTATATTATATAACATTTCTAAATTTTTTATTCTCTTTTTTAAAGTTGTTAAAACCTTATAAGCAAAATTGAAAAAAGATAAGTTTACTTATAAGATCTAAATTGATTCATTTTTAGAAAGAATCGAAATAAAAGAAATATCTTCATTAAAATAAACTTACTAAAGCGTAAAAACTTTATAAGCAAAAATTAGAAGGATAATTACAGAGTGTATTAAAATACTGTAAACATTTTTAAGATTAAAAAGTAATTAGTTATAAGATTGAATGGCTATGATTAAAGCAAAAAAGCAAAGAAAAACAAAGATTTAAGTAATTATAATAAACTTGAGAAATTGAAATTTCTAGAAGGACTTAATCACCTAAATATTTTCTTAGAAATTATTTTAACTAAAATAATGAACTAAATTAATGTAGATAAATAAAATCTTAATTAATAAATTAGTAATTTTATAAATTAGTTATAAATAAAATTAGATAAATTATATTATTTATAAAAATTAAGGAAATAAAAGCTTAAAATCAATTAATAAGGCCTATAATTATATTGGTAATTATTATAAATAAATAAATAAATAAAATGAAAGTATTTAATGTGAAAGAAAATTTGAATCGGAATCATTAAATTTTTTATATGGTTAATTATAATAATAATATTAATTTTGAGTTTTCCCTTTTAGGGATTTCCAACCTTGTCAGGAGGACAGCAGTTCATGCTCAATGCTGTTAAATATAAATGTTTGGGACGTCCAATTTTAGCGAGATTAGGAACTCGGGTTTCTCCAGGTTTTCCTTCCTTTTACTTGATATGGTTTCATCTTGATCTTGTATATTGAACATCCGGGTTGCAATACATTCTTTTCATTCTTGCTTCTTCTTTTTTCTTCTTTTGTTGTTCTTTTATCCAATATTTTCTTTATTTCTATTAGAATTTCTCACTTCCGATAAAAATGTCATACGCTTTCACAGCAGAAACATTTCTTTTTTATTTTAAATTATTTTCCTTGATTTTTTTGCTCTTTCTAGACTTCGATTTCCATTTGTATAGCTCCAGTTTCGCTTTACTCTTTCTTAAAAGAATACAATTTCTCTTCTACTTTTCCGAGTCTGTTATCCAGTTCAGTCTGTTTCTAAAGCTAATTTTAGGATTCGTTAGTCTGACTTTGTGAGATATTCCAAAAGGCGTTAAGATCTCTTCCTAGGACATAAATCTTGACTCAATTCCTTCTGCTAGATCTAGCTTTGCCATTAGCATATCATTGTCCTTCTTCAATCTCTTGACCTCTTCCTGGAGGTTCAGTACCACTCTGATGAGTTACTCCATGCTCATCTAGCCAGAAGGGTTGAACTCTGATACCTCCTGGTGTAGAACAGACTTCATCTGTTTCCTCGGTTTCTCGCTTGAGGTTGGGGTTTCCGTGTGTATATTCTTCAAGGTTGGCTTTCGTTCGTTTTGTTAGATTCCAGATTGTTAGTTCAGTGTTGGTTAAGGTTGTGATAGAGAAGATTGTTAAAATTATTAAGACTTGGTTTCTTGCTTCCTACCTTCCTTTTTGACTTAGGAAGAGGTGGTATAGAAGCCTGACTTGAAACCTTCAACCATTTTTTTTATTATATGGTTAATTAATATTTTATAAGTAAATACATTAAAAGTTTGATATTTTAAATTTGTATATATTAAAAGTAAAAATTCAAAATATCTTACTAAAAAATATTTAGAATATTATATTATACCTGAAGTGATAACTTTGATAAAATAATTTTTACACGAAAAAGTTAAAGGAAAACAAATATAGTGAAGTCTTAAAATAATGTCGCTAAAAAACGTTGAAAAAAAAATTAAAACTGTTAAACGCTTAGTTTAAAACGCAAAGCCTTTTTAATTTTATATTATATTTAATAAAGAAAATAAATTAAATAATTTTTTTAAAAACAATCTAAAAATGGTAAGTTTTAAATTTCGACAAAAGTTTAAAAAAAATAAAAAATAAATTAAAAAAGTACATAGAAAAAAGTAAATCTTAAGTAATAGTCAAGCCAAAAAAAACAAAATATTATGTTTTAATTTAAAAAAATTAAAAGAAAATAAAAATAATATTAAATAATAATAGCCAAAAATATTAAACAATCAAATTTTAAAATAAAAATGGCAAAAAAACTTAAAAATTTTAATAAAAAAACATGTAAAAAGATATTTAAAAATCTAGATAGAAAAACTTGTAAAGATAAAAGCAAGCAATAAAAAGAAGAAAATTAAGTTAAAAAAATAATCTAAAAATGAATCACTTATGATTCAAGAAATTTAAAATAGAATTCTTGAAGATAAGATTTTAATGATAAGCTTATGAGAGAAGTAAGAAAAAGACAAAGAAAAAGCATAATTAAGAAAAACTGAATGAAAATATCGACAGACAGAATTTTCAAATACTTTAAGATGTGACTATAATAATAAGCTTAAAAATGAATTCTGAAGTAAGAAAATGATAAATCTTAACTATTTATCAACTAGATTCATTCAATGACAGACATAAATTAAGAATACTTTAAGATATAAATTTAATACAAAACTTAAGAGTGAAGTCTGAAGTAAGAAAGAGATCAGGGTTAACTAAGTAAAGCTGAATGAATAAATCAACAGATAGAAATTAGAATAAGCGAATATATTACTTAAAAAAACTTAAGAAAGACATTTGAAGCAAGACAGAGAAAAAACATAATTAAGTAAAAATTGAATTTTTCATTGAAGGACAGAAGATTTGAATATTGGAAGATGTGATTTTTCAGAAGCGCTTTAGAGAGAAGTTTTAACAAGATATGGAAAAGTATAGATAAGGCAAACTGGATTCATTTGATTACAGAAAGAAACTAAAAGATTTGAAGGATAGACTTTAGTTTAAAGATATTTATGAAGTAAAAAGTAGATCAGAAATATGAATATCTAAGTAACAACTGAATTTTTCATCGAAATTCAGAAGATTTGAATAATTAAAGATGTGACTTTAAACCGTAGCTTAAGAGAGAGAAGTTTAAAGATGATAAGGAAAAAAGCATAGGTATTCAAACTGTTTCTCTTGATTAGTTCTAGTCTTAAAATTCAAAGAATAAGAAACTCTTGTGTATTATTATCACTTCTACAAAACTTGTAATTTTATTCACTTGAGATTTTAGAAATGAAACTTATTTTCGAATTATTATAATTAATGATTATATCTACGTCAATTTAAGAGAATCCTAATCTTTTATCAATCAATTAAATTTCTAATTTTCTTCTTCTTTGCAAATTTTTTCGATAAAATCTCGTTAAACTCTCAAAATGGAGTGAGTAATAATCTTTAATTAAGAGTCTTAGATTAGAGTTATCAAAAGTATTAATTTTATGTTTAATAGCTTTAGTATTTTAACCACGATATAATTTTACAAAGCAACAATTAACTTTAAAAATAATAGCTTTATTAAATAAAAAAATATTATGATAATTTAAAAATGGCACCTAAGAAATAGATTTCTTCCATAAAATCCAGAATATCTTAGCTAGATACTACAGATGAACTATACTTTTTGAAGTTAGAGATCAAAAAACTAAAAACAGTAAGTGATCTAAGCCGATAAACTGAGAATTTGATGATATCCATTAATCTACTTATAAATGAAAATAAAATTATTAGACAAGAAATAAACTGGATTACTCTATCTTAATAAATATTGCTGTAAATTAATGAAATTTAAAATAGCCTAAAAATGATGCAAATTTAAAGATATTTTGGATTGGAGTAAACCTAACTAAGTGAAGAAATAATCCAAGATAATTGATCAATATCTTACCGAAATTTTAAAATTTTAGTAGAAAAATAATGAGGTGCTGATACTGCAAATGTAAAGGACATATGGTAAGATAATGCTTTGAATTTCTCTAAAAAAAGCGTAAATAGGAAAACGTTTTTGCATAATATGTTTGAGATATATTGATCATCGAACGGAAAACTCTAAAGTGTTGTGATAAACTTTATACTAAATAATTAAATTAATAATTTTAACTAAAAGAATTTTGGGAACTGAAACTCCTTTCCAGTTATACGACCCGATTTTTTCTTTTTTAGGAATACTGGGGATATCCTGTTGTGTTCCAGATACAGATTCCAGGAAGTTCCATCGCTATGAGCAGCCAGGCTTCAAACCCATACCAAGAGCGGATAACCTAGAAGACAGCGTTTCCTTGAGAAAATTACTCTGACCAAAGACTTTCTCAGCGACAAGACAGGAACTTTTTCCTAGCCAGAAAGTTTAGTCAAGAAGGTCAATCTCAGCTCCCACCATCTTTTAAATTATATTATATAATTAAATAATTCTCTATAACTTTCTTTCTTATTTTTTTTTTGGTGTGGAAGTTATGCTAAATTTTGAAATCTGAAAGAAAGATTGTTAAATTTTTTTTATAGTCATTAATTAAATAACTGTTTTAACTGAGGTAAAAATAAGCAAAGCATGTAAAAAAATAAAAAATGGCGAACTAGAAAATAATAAAATTAAACTGTTTATAATTGAGAGGAAAAAAATTATAACTTTTTATAATTTAATTCTTTTTGTTAAAAGTAAAAAGATTATATTTCATGCTACTTAAATAAAAATTCTAAATATTTTTTGTTTTTAGTCAATAAAAAATCTGAAATCCAGCATTCTAGTTTAATATTTATAGAATAAAGTGTCTATTAAAGTTAAGAATATATAAAAAATTTAATAAAAATCTCAAGTGATTAATAATTACTAAAATATAATATTTTTGCTCGATTAAAGAACAGTGAGAGTAAGATTTTGAATTATCTGATTTTATTTCCAATCTAAGAGAGGTCATTAATAGCATCAAAGATCTTGGAGGGAATGCTTATGAAAGTTTTTTCGGTCTTGAAGTGGATATAATTAATGAATTTGCACTTGAAGCATTAGAAAATAATTTTAATTAAATTTTATTTAAATTAAAAAAATTTTATAGATTTTATATTAAAATTAATATAAAAATTTTAATTTTGCTTTAGAACCAAATTTCGGAATCAAGAAAGCTTAAATACAACACATAATAATAACCTCACAAGAATCTATGCTTGAGAATTGATCTTCTCCGCCTAATTTGTAGATAATGCCAAGTCATCATCGAATCTGCAATCCATTGTAAATATTGCGAAATATTAGACTCCAAACCTCCTTATCTAAATCTCATATTCCCAAAATAATTAAGAAAGCACACCACCATACATCAATCAAAGGGTACAATTAACCAAAATAATTACTTGAATTTAACTGCTTGTACCATTCCCTTTTTTTCAATATTTAATTATAACATTTTTGATATTATACTAAATTATTCTATTAAAGTTAGTTTTTGAGATTAAATTGTTATAAAAAAAATACAAATCTAACGTGTAAATCTAAATATCTTAATAAGTCCTTATATTTATATGTAAACCAGAGAAAGTCTTAGAATTTATTTTTGCAAATAAATAAATTATTTTTTATATAAGTGATTTAAGAAATTACCTTCTTAAGAACTAAAATTTTATACAATATTCTATTTATTTTATTAATATTGTATACAAAATTTTTACTTACTTTGATTTTTCTTATGATTTGGATATTTATGGTGATTTAAACAAAATTAAAAAATTTAAGTTGCTAAATTTCTGTTCGAATGTTAATAAAAATTTGTTTAATTAGACATATATTATGATGCTAATATAATTAGTATAACTAAATACTTTTTATTCATAAAATAATTATTATTTCATAATGATAATGAAAAAGAGGATTTGAAATTTAAAAGTTTTAATTTAAGATTAAACACAAAATTTTTGTAATGATCTTAATGTTTCACTCACTTATTTCTATTATTAAAATTAACTTAAGATGATATTAATAATTTCAACTTAATTTTTTTATAACATCTACTAGATTTTTTAATTTCTTAATATTTGATTTAAATTAAAAAATTTAATTATTTTCATTTTTTTTAATTTTAGTCTTTTATTTTTTTAAGAATATTTTAAATTAAATTAAATTAATTTAAATTGAGTTAGATTCTCCTTTCTGCTTTAATGAACCTACAGGATGGTTAAAATTCTTGTTTCTCTCTACGATACTACCTAAATAATACTTACCTTTCCTCAAAAAAGGCAAGAAAGGATGAGATCAGAATGGAATATTTCGCCCTTGAAGCTGAAAGTTTCCAAACAATGTCGGTGTTCAGTATTAACTACGCATCTCCGCTTACTTGATTGCAAACAACGGAGTCCACATTCAATTTCCATCTATTCTCCATTTTTTTATATAACTTTAGATAAATAATTAATAATTATTTTATACTTATTTTCTATTAATTTTTTTATCTTAATTTTGATATATTTATCATTTATACCACTTAAGCAATTTTGAAAACTATTAAGTTTAATTAGTATACTAATAGTATTTTTTTCTAACTTAATAAAAATTTATTTCAAAAATTTATATAATTTAAACATTTTTTTTGTTATTTTAACTTTTGCAAAAGCCTTGAATAAAATTAAATTTACAGTAAGAATAATAGAAAAATGTGAGCTTAGCCACCAGAATAAAACTAACAGAAGTAAATAAAAAAACTGCGGTTAATAATGATCCAACAAAAGCTGCATAAGTAATAGTTTAAACTAAAATAACAGAATTATGAATTTACTCACTTTTATAAGGAATATATGGATATCGGTCGCGGTCAGGAGAACTAGTATGTAATCTGGAGCAGTGTATAATGTATTGCGAATAATCTCGCACTAGATACCACCACAGATAAAGGTGGAAAAACTCGAAAGAAAAAGGCCAACTTACCTGAGGGTCCTTGCTAGCAGTATGTACATTTGACTGACGGGCTAATTAATGATTTAATTACTAAATCTTATTTTGATCTTATTGAGAAGACTCGAGTATTTGATTCAAGATTAAAGAATAATCTTTAATAAACAGATCACTCATTTGGAGAAGCTGACGTGACTCATTGGACGGTAAAAGTGGCAACAAGAAGTATGAGAATACTTTCTTTTAATAATAATATTGAAAGAACTGAGCGCCATCGAGGTGTTACACGTTCTATAATCATATTTATATATCTGATATTTTAAAACCATAAAGGTTACCGTAGCAATTTTCTACACAATGTTCTTACAATTGACATCGAAAGTAGATCCGATTTATCACATTCACTGTCAGAGAAATTTCTTAAACCATAGTTAGGAGTTAATTGGAATTTTAAAATTTTCAAAATTATAATCGTGTAGCACTTTAGCTTTATTCTAATAGATTAATTTGAATCTTGTTCTAAATTTTGTTTACTTTCTTAGTTTTCAAGTACCATTACCGTAAATTTTCGTGTTTTAGTATATTATTTTTAAACCCAAGATTTTTGATTATTTCACTTTAGGCATTTTTTCTTTTCTTTACTTCGTGGGTGAGTTTTTCAAGTATTTGGATGACCATTTATGACTCATTTCTTGGTTCTATTCTCTATTGATATACTTTTGATAATTTTTTCTTAATTTTTTAGATGCTAATTATATCATTATTAGTTTCCTCTTCTTCATTAAAAGAAATTATAGTGAAATTTTATCACATTTATTCAGAAGTTATTAAACTATTACATTTAAGAAGGAGTAAATATAAAAAATCGAAAAATAATTTCTTAACATATTGGATTATTATTTTTTTTTAAAGACGTTCATTTCTCATTAAACAGACTTCTGATTATTCGAAAAACATTTTTTTTAGGAACATTCTAGATATTGCAAAAGAGAGTAAAAAAATGTTCTATCATTTCTTCACATAAATTATTTATAAAAAAATTAATGAAGTTTTAAGTTTTAACTTGATGAATATAAAATAACTTTTTCCATTAATTAAATATATTTTATTTTTTATTATAAAATAAGAGACTTATTATTCAATAGTATCTCTAACTTTTTATTTAAGATTCTAATTTTTAATGTTTTTTCATTCAATATTTCGATTTTTTTTTAATTCTTAGATACAAACTTTATATTTTTAAACTTTTCTCTCAAAGATTATACAATAAAGTGCATTTTATTATTTAAAAAGGTTTAAAGGATGTTTAAAATTTCTTGATTTTATATTTTTTTATAATTAGCATCAAGCTTAAAAGTAGGATTATAAAGAAATTTTATGAAGACCGTGCTTTAGATTAAATTTATATCAAATTACTTTTTCTTCTTTCTTAATATCTTAAATTAATCTTTTCCTGGGTATATTTTTCTTTAAGTTGAATATATCTTTTATTAAACTAAAATTATTTTTTTCTATTATATTAAATATTTTCTTTTTTTATTCGCTTTAAATATAAAAAAAATAGAAAAAATTTAAACCTGTTAAACGCTGAATGAAAAACGTAAAGCATTTATAATTTTATATTATATTTCATTTAATAAAATCAATCTAAAGAAAAAAGTTTTAATATTTCTTCAAAAAAGTTTAAAAAAAATAAAAAATAAACTTTAAAAAGTAAATCGTAAGTAATAGTAAAGCCAAAAAAAAAACAATATATAGGATAAAAATATTTTAAACGAAAATTTTTATGAAATAATAAAAAAACATGGAATTTATACTTTAAGTCTTTATCTCATTTTTTATCTATATATATTTATATTTATATGGAAAATAAAATAATTAAAACATTAAATTCTATCAAGTTTCTTTGGTATAAATTTAGAGGCTTTTATTAAATTTTTCTTACCTTAAAAACAATGCATTTATTATTCATTAAATGACCTGATTATAATTTGTTATAACTCTTTATAATTTTTTTCTATTTTTTTCCTAGTAAAATAAAAATGTTTGATTATTTCACATTTTATAATTCTTCAATTTTTTATTCTTTTAAAGTATATAATTTCTTAAGAGATATTTGATTCTTTATGCAAACATCGTTCTTTTCACGTTTTGATTTAAGATTTACTTACTTGCAGTCTCTCATCAATAAATCCAGCAATCTTTTAGCTTGAAAATCAAATTAAAGATCATTTATTATGACTTTTTTTCTTATTTATACCAAATTTTAAATTCAAAATATTTTTCTTATGCTTGGCTTTTATTTTTAGCTAGCAAATGGTAGTGTTAAGTCTTATGTTCTTATAAATAAGTTTCTATTCAATCCTTTGAGTTATGTAATTACATAAAATTTTTATACTGTCCCCTTTGAAATTTCTTTAGTTAATCTAGGAAAATAAAATTATTTAAGATTTTTTAATGAGAAATCTCAAATCTTTATTATATAGTTAGTTGCTAATACGATTAAAATTAAGCATCTTCATTTTAGAGTCAATTTTTTATTTAAGAGCTTTTCCTTCTTGAATATCTGTCATCTACTTTTCTTTAATTCTAATAATTTTTGTGCTTTAATTTCTTCTATGCAAAACTTAATTTATCTATTATTCTTTAAATAAGTAGAGTTATTTCTGCGTATCATTGAAGCTAATTAATTTGAACTTAGCATCCAAAAAGAACTAATATAAATATAGATTTTAAAGCTAAATTACTTGCAGACTTAAATAATTAAATAGGAAATTTATAATTTAGTTTCTTAGTAAATAGATAATTAACCTAAATTTAAATAAAATGATTTATTGCTCAAAGATTAATTACTAAAAGTACCAAAAGCATTAATATTTAATAGATTTTAGAAATAATTTAATCTAATAAGCTTGTATATTTAATAGAGTCTTAATCAAGAGTTAAATACATCATTATTTTAAAATACTTCCAAATTATATAAATTGAAATAACTTAAAAATCTAAAAAAGAGATTAAAAATTTTTATAATATAGTTGGTTATATCTTTCTAATACATATAAGTAACTATAGGACTGTCTCTTCTTAATGTTTTGAATTAATATGTTTATTCTTTAAAAAAACTATATGATATGGTTAATTTCCTTCATTACTAATCTCATTCTTTTTATTTTGCATTTATAATTTTATTAAATTAATAAAATTCCTAACTTCAGAAACTCTAAATCTTAAATTATTTTTATCTCAAAGTTAAAAGACTAGTAAGATCTAACTTTATTAGAATAAAATTATATTTGTTTAATAATAATTTTCTTTCAATTTATCTTAACTCTATACATAAAGATTAGGTTTATTTTATTTAAAGCTAAAACATAGATACATTTTATTTATCTTTATTACTTTTTTAGATTTGTTTTTTTACTTTTTTTAATCATTTTCTTATTCTTAAATTTTAAGAGAAAACAACAAAAATTAAAATTTTAGCATAAGCAGACAAATCTATTCTTAGTCTTAGCTATATAATTATTATTTAATGCTAAGTCCTTAAATCAGAATTTGGTTAATTATAATATATTTTTAAGTTTAAAGATATGAAATATTTTTATCTATGATTCAAATCTACCAAATATTATTAAATTTGAGTATTTAATCATTAAAAGTTTAAGTTCGATGATTTGAAAGATTTTGAAAAGTTGACATAAGTAAAGCTTAGAATTAATTAATAAAACTTATTTAAACTAAGTTTTAAAAAATCTATATAAAAAAAGCTTTAGAAATAAAACTTTATGTCCTATAAACTAAAATCTAATTTATTTTATAAAAGAATTGCTAAAAGTTTCGCTT
The DNA here is from genome assembly GCA_946699065.1 of Loxodes magnus. Classification (NCBI taxonomy): domain Eukaryota; phylum Ciliophora; class Karyorelictea; order Loxodida; family Loxodidae; genus Loxodes; species Loxodes magnus. The sequence continues at coordinate 30,468 of CAMPDV010000008.1, read as the reverse complement.
AAATGCTTCTGTAGAAAGCTTATACTTTAATTTTATCAAAAAATAATGAAAAAAATAAAGTTTCCTTATAATTAATAGCTATCCATAATTAAATTTCCTATATTTTTTTAATATATTTTGAATGTTTAGAATAATTCAAAATCTTAAAAAATATGATTCTAGAAAATTAGTAATTTTAGAAAATAATTAGATTTGGAATTTATATTATCTCATTTTTAAATAAAAAATATAATAATTTATTAATTATAAAAATATTTTATTATAGTTCTAACTTTCTTTATTTAAAAATGTATAAATAAACAATAATTTTGTCTTAAATACATTTCTATGATCTCTTATGGAATTTTTCTAATAAAATTACCTGTAAATTTATTATCCAAGAGCTTTTGAAATCATCTAGATTGTTCTTATGTTTACTACTAAATAAATTTCTGACAATTCCAACTAAAATAACTGCTATAATTAGCTTTCTTTTTTAATAAATAATAAATGAAAAATTAAATTAAATTTGCTCTAATATTAAAAAAGGAAATAGCTAATATTAAATTGTTAAACTTCAATAATTTAAAATTAATTCTTAATAAAATTTGATTAAATAAACTATTGCGGTATATTATTTTTCTTTATCTATTCATTTAAAATTGCTTTGTCTAAAATAATTATTTTATATGTTTTATTATAAATTTTTAAATTTTATTTAGTAATCAATTTATAAGTTATTTATCTTTTTCTTTCATAGATTTATTTTTCTATATTTTGCTTTATTTATATATTAAGTAATATAAATATAGTTCAATTATTTTTAAATATATTAATATATTAATATATTAATTTATTAATTTAAATTAATTTTTTCTCATAAAGCATTATACTTAATCATAGTTTGTTTTCATTAAATAGAGTATTCTTCAATAAATTAAATCGATTATTTTTTGCTATAATTTTAATTTAATAGAATATTTATAAGAATTTCATCTTAAATAAATTATTTTTAGATCATTTTATTCTAAAATTTACATTATTTTTTACTTTAAGGATATCCCTACATTTTTTAAAATATAAATTCCTTGGAAAGCAAACGTACTTTCTACTTCTATCTTTAAATAGTTGCTAAAGACTATTTTTATCTGATATTAAGAAATAAAGATACCATTAATGGATTTGAGGAAATTACTTTACGTGAGATTCTCCAAAATTTTAATTTTCCTTCGATTCAATTTTATGAATTTTTTTATTAATTTCTTGTTAAAAGATTCGTGTCAGAAATATTATATATAAATAAATAGGGAGGAGCAATCCTCCAACTGAAACTGACTTAAACTCTAGTACCAGGAAGTACTCCATAGGTGAAGAACCACCCAAGAGCAGAGAAGACAAGAACGAAGAGGCATCAAGTAGAATTAATGATCAAAGATGCCAGATACTAAGGTCTCTTAGGATAGCATTCCGATCGCAGCCCTATAAAGAAAAAATTCACAAGAGAATGTTAGCATTGTGGAAGACTTCAGCAAGGAATTTTTTTAACTTTAAAAATCTTTATTAAAGGGCTGCGTACCATTGAGGTGCTACGCGCTCTATAATCTCATTTATTTATTTAACTAAATTTAAAATAATAGGATATATATATAATCACACTATTCTAATTATTACATAGTGCTGCGCTCCATTGAGTTGCTACGCGCAGTTTAATCAAAGTTTTTTTTTTAATGAGAAGATATTTTATTACTCTATTTAATTTAAGACTTAATTTTTTATTTTAAGCTTTTAATTCTTAAACATAAAGATTATTCTAACCTACTTATTATTTAAACAAAGTATCTAAATTTAATTTAAAATTTATGAAAGAGATATACTTGAATAGAAACTTAAACGTTTTATATAAAATTCGTTGCTTTTATTAGAATTGTTTAATTCTTAAATTAATTTAGTTATCTAATATCAAGATTTTCATCATCTTTTTATTTAGAAATATTTGATTAAGATTTAACAAATCAATTTAAAGTCTAAATTTTTAATAATTTTAAGAATTTATTGACTAAATTTAATTTATGCACAAAACTATTGAAAGCCTTAGTTTATTGAATGATTTTTATTTAAAATTAGAATAATGTTGAAAATAATAATAATTATGAATGTATTCTGAATTTCAATAAGTTTAGTTTTATAAATTATGTAATAGTTATAAGTCAAATGTAATTAAAAATGTTTGATAGATTATTCATTTTCGCTACTTATTTTTAGAATATATGCCTTAATATAAATCTGATTTTCAGCTTTAAGGCTTAAATTTAAATAACTTTTTGATCTTATTTTAATTCTAAATTAAAGAAAATTAAAAAATGTTAAATTAACTTAATTTTTAGCTATTTGACTATATTGTGAATGAAATATATAATATCTTTAGCAACTATTATAAATTAAAAGTTTTAATATCCTTTTACATTAAATTACATAATAATTAGCAGCACTGAATTATCTACATCTTTTAAAGCATAAATCAGTTAAATTTAATCTATAATTAAATTTTAGTTACTTTGCTTAATCAATTAATTATCTTCTATAATTATTTCATTCTTTTATAAAAAAAATTTATAAAATTAGGCTGAAAATTAGTAAGGGTGAAAATATATGGAAGTGTATCTTAGTGCAAATTTATAAATTAATATTGGAGATAATCATTTTTAGAATCAAAATTTTCACCTTCTTCTCTTCATATTTTTCTACTATAATTTAATTTTAAATAAAATGAATTTTTAATTTTTAAAGACATTAAGTATTAAAAATCATTTAAGATTTTTAAAATTTTTATAGAACTCTATCTAATTAATTGGTTGTTTCAAATAGATAACTAAAATAGATTAAATTTAATGAAAAATGTATCTTAATTTTATAATTTACATTTATAAGAACTAAGCCATAAATTTATTAAGTATATAACTCTTATTAAAAATTTAAAGTATCATTATAAATAAAATATGAAATAAGTTCTGACTTAAATATAAATTTATCAACATTTGTTAGCATGGCTTGAAATATTTCACTAGAGTATGCATTTTTTTTATTTTGCGAGCCAAAAATAATAAATAATTATGATTAATATTAATATTTTATGGTAGTGCTTGATCTTTTTCTCGAGATTTATAAAACATTTTAGTTAAAAATCTCTTTTCTAAACATTTATTTTTTAGAATTAAATGATTTTAATATATTCTTCATTAAATTACTTTATATATTCTTTAGTATAGCTTTTAATTAATTTTAATGAGCTTTTTGTTTTAAAATAAAATTTGGTGGTTTTATTAAATTTTTTTTGCTCTTTTTTATTTTTAATTCATCATTAATAATTAAATACATTTCTTCGATTAAAGATTTTTCTATTTTTTTAATTTAAGATTTGCTTATTTTGGGTGTAATCAAACATCATAAAGTTTAGCTTACAATGAATCTAAAAATCGCATATTAATATGGAAATTTTAAAATTTTTCTTTTCAGATTTCGATTTAAAATAGATATCAGAAACTTAATTTTTTTTATGGATAACAATTACGAGGTGATGCTGGAACTTTATTTAAAAAATAAATTTTAGTATTTTTCGAATTTTTTCAACTTTCAGTTTGGAAAAAATTATTGCAATAGCTCTTTTAAAATCCTAAATTAAATTAGCTAGGAACATAAAAATAATTTAATTTAATGATAGAAATTTTTAATTTTAAGTTATAGATATTTGTTGTTTCTTTTAAAATGTGGTATTTTTCAATCTATTTAATCGCTTTTTATTTAAGAAAATTTCCATGCTTGAGGAACTGGTAGCTAACTTTTGTTTATTTAGAACAATTTCGTCTATATTTTTCCATGCTTATAAAATTTTATCTTCTGCTCTTAAGGAAAGTAAAAAGATTTCAAGTTATTTTGAATTAAATAGTATGAACATAATGACTTAAAATAACTAATTTGAAGATAAAATGATAAATTAAAGTTGCCTGTAAATTTAAATTTATTAAATAGGAAAGTTATAATATAATTTTAAAATTCAATTAATTATTAAGAAAAATATCAAAATTAAATAATTGATGCTCACAAATTATTAAATACCTTTAAACATATAAGTTCATTTCTCTACTAAAAATAAAAAGCATTGCAAATAAAATAGACTTAAAATAAAGAATACCAACTAAAGATGTAAATAAATAATTTAAATGCATACAATCTTATTTTAAAATTAAATAAAAATAAAGAGTTAAAGATATAATTATTTAGAAAGACTTGATAAAATCCAAAATTTTAATAGTCTTAAAATTAAAAAAATTTAATTTAGATAATTCTTAATAAATTTTACTTGCTTTTTGATTATAAAACTTAACTTTAAAATTGCTTTATCATGATGCTTTGATATAAATTTAGTATTATTCATAATAATTATGATAAATGAATTATTTCCTTCTATTATTAATCGCTTATATGCATTTTTTTAATTTTTTGCTAATTTAATAATTAATCATATATAAAAAGTTTATTAATTTATAATTATTTTTATTCCAAAATAAAAAATATTAGTAATCTCTATCTAAATTCGTATATTATTATTTTTATCAATTTTCTTTGATTCCACGTATAAAGCTTAATTTTGTTTTATTTCAAGCTAAAATACAATTTTTTTAATTTTAGTTTTACATTTTCACATTTTCTTTCTTATTAAATAGTTTTTTATTCTCAAATTCTAGAAGAATGAAAAAATGAATTTAAATAATTTATATATAAAATCTCTCTTTAGACTTAGTTATATAATGATTCAAATTTTACTAGAAACATAAGATTAGAATAGATTTATTGTGGTAATATTTTTTTAGTTTGAAACAAATTTAAACTATCTCTCTGAGGTTAAAGTGCTAAATATTTGCTACTCATAATCTTAATTTAAACTTATTTTATTTCGTTCAAAGCTTGACTTTAATATTAAGTTGTAAACAGTTTGTTATTAAATTTAATGAATTTATCTAAAATTAAAAAGTTATTTTAAATCCTAATTTTCTTAGATTTATTAACTGATTCTTTAAAATATTTAAGAAATATTCTAAATATTTAAAAAATCTATCATCTAATTAGGAAATTAATAAAAAGAAATACAACTAAATTTAGAAATTAAGGAAATTTCGTTTGTAATTAAATATTTGATATCCTTTAATCATTATAAAATTTTGTAAAGTACATTCATATTCTTTTATTTTTAAAGTATATAACTATAAAATTTAGTTTTTATAAAAATACTTTTATTTTCTATGGAAATATTATGATTAATGTAAATAAAATTTCTCATTTAATATCTTTTTCTTGGATTTTCTTCGAGATTTTATAGTGACTTTAATCTGATTATAACTTAATTATGAATTATAAGCAAAGTTATTCGAATTCTTTTAAATAAACTTAGAACCTTATTTTTATTTAATAAAATTATCTTTTAAAAGGAATCAGTAAGAGCATCTTAATATTAACAATTCACTAAGAAATAAATAAAGAAAGATGACTAAAATATAAGAAACAAATAATTTAGAAATTAAAAATTTCTATTTATTATAAAATGTTATATGAATAACTATTTCTAGCATTAAAAAAATTAAATATCATTCTCATTTAATAATTATTCTTCAAAACTTTTTTATTTATTTTATTCTTAATTTTTTATTTTAAAGGTCGATATATACGAGAAGTAATGAATTAAAAAATTGCGATCTTTGTCTATTTTAACCTAAATTTATAATTATCCTGAAATTTCTGATTTCTAGGTTATTTAAACAAGCAAATATTAGAGATATATTAATTTATAAAATAAATTTTATTGCCTCATTAAAAATCATATCTTTAGCTATATTTATTACTAGTTTGCCTCTCTCTGCATTTAATTTCATTTATTTAAATAAGATTCCTTTAAAAAAAATCTATTTTCTCTATCATAATTTTTTCAACTATTAATCTAAATTTATCCAAAGTTTTCTCCTGAAAAATTTGACAAAATCCTTTTATATTATGCAGAATACTGACAGGAAGATAATAAAGAAATAAATGCTTAGAATGATTTAATGAATACTGAAAAGAACTCTTCCTAAAGTTCAATCATATATTGATTAAAAATGTCAGCAAGTTATTCAAATTTCATAATAAATGCGTTTAATATTTCAGTACTAAATGATAGAGACTCTCTTTCACTTTTTTAAATAAAGTCTAAGTAATTTTATTAAACTTAAATAAAAATTTAGCTTGCTTAAGAAGAGTTACCCTAAGAGACCTTAGTATCTGGCATCTTTCACCATTAATGCTACTTGATGCCTCTTCAATCTTGTCTTATCTTATCTTCTCTTCTCTTGTTTGTTCTTCACCTATAGGGTACTGAGACTATTTACTAAGCAAGCGAAAATGAAGATCACACAATATACATTCTTTAACATGATTACCTTCTTGATTGCTTGAACTATTCTACTTGCTTAAATCAATGTGAAATTTTCAGAGGAGGGTGAGAAGGAAGCTTTAAGTCAATCATTCATAAGGATATGGATGTTCATTGCAAGATTCAAGCTCAACTATGTGTTTTATTAAAAAAGATAAACCCATCCTCTTTTTATAATCACAATCACCTTAAATTTTTATGAGTTTGAATTATCTAAATCTTACAAACTTAGTAATTTCTGAAAAAAAAATTCTTTAAGGGATTAATTGCAATTTAACAAGTTGCAATTTTATTATATCAACTTAATATTCGTTATTAGGGATATCTTCAGTGGTAATAGAACATTTTTCACCTAAAGGTAGTAATTAATTTTTTATCAATTAAAGTGAAATATGGTTTGAGAAATTAAAAATCTAAAATAATATAGCAGATTAAAATGACCAAATATTCAATATATAAAATTCGGAGATTCAAATTGAAGATAGTAAATTTACTAGTGATGAGGGTCTTATTTTATTTAGCTATTAAAATAATATTTTGATGAACAATATTCTGGATAAAATATCGAGATGGACAGTTAAAGGATCGAAAGAGTAACGACCTTTTATACCTAGGTCATATAATAAAATAAAACATCAGTTTTGAAAAGCAAATGGAGAATAGACTAGTAGCAGCATAAAAGATGTAAACATGAATACCGAGAAAAATAACAATGAATAAGGGATTAACACCATATAATTCAAAAATATTGTTAAAAACTTTCCTAAGCTCAGTTTTCAGTTTTGGGGCAGAAGTGATCCTATATTGCAAATAATTTCTAGGAATATAAGTAATGGAGCAATTAGAGATAATATAGAAAATATTTCTATAAAACAGATACTCAAAAGTTTAAGAAAATGAAAAAGCTAAAATTTATACTGAGCAGTTTAGTAATCTTAATCAATTTCCAGTAATTACTTACACTAAGTTGAACAAAGAATTTAAACAAGAAATTATCGTTATATTTAATTTAGAACCCAATCCTATAGCTTTCGAAAAGATCTTTAAGATTATCACTATCCTATAGATATTCCTACTGTATGTGTGGAGAGTATGATACATTCGTGCACATTTTTAAATGTATATACTATTCTAATATAAGATATTTACTATTGTAAAAGATTGGGAATTATTATTTAAGATGACTTATATTATATGATTAAGGTCTTATAAACTTCTTTCCTAAGTCTTATTTAGGATATTTCGATTAAAAAATATTTCACAAGAAATTTATATCAAGAAGACTAGAATTATTAGAAATGGAAAAAGCTTAAAAGGAAGAAAAAAAGAAGAGATTAAGCTAAAGTAATTTAAAATTGTTAAGATCAAGATTATAATTAAAAGCAATAAAAAAATTTACTAATGTCTATAATTGAAGGAACCAATTCTTGCAGTTATAGATGTAAAAAACTCTTTAAGTTTAAAGTTTAAATTTAGAAATAATATAGAGAAGATCTTTCCAAACAATCATAGATGTCTTTTTTTAAGTGCAAAATGAGATGTTAGAACACGAATTGCAGTTTATGAAATTTAAACATTATCTATGACAAAAAACGTTGAGATTAAGAGGCTAATTAATAGGAAATTAAGGAAAAGCAAAAGACCCATTGTTTGGCTTAAGTAAAGAAGAGAATTTTATATTTGAATAATATTACATGGCAATAAAATTAGAATTAAAAATTGAGGACAAATATATTTATAGATGATACTAAAAATAATCAAAAAGGGAAGAAACATTAATCGTGCAGTTTGAGAATATAAAGTATACGTAGAAAAGATAAAGAAAGAATGGAGTAAATGATAACAACATTAAAATATAGAAAAACATAATTTGATGAATATGCAGTAGGACCACCCAACTACCAGAGATATAATAAAAAAGAAAAGAAGAAATATGCTACATTTTTAGAATAAGAACGAGATGTAATGGGAGCTAAAATTGCTTAAAAGAAAGACACCTAGTTATGACAAGTTAATTCCCTTTCTGTAACAATGCAAGAGAACATGAAAGGCATAACATATAAAGCTGCTCAGAAAACAAAGAAGGAAGATAATAATGTATCTGAAATTTTAGAGCAATAGGAGTAGAGAGATAAGGAATGGAACTATTTGATATAATATGAGGTAGGCCAAATTCGAGAAATTCATTAGAACCTAAGAAGAGCAAAAAAGAGCTTGAGCTGACTTGATAGTAAAAGATTATTTCAAAGATTTATTAGAAAAAAAGGAAAAGAGGATATATAGAAAAGAAAATTGAATGAAAAAAGAAATAGGAAAATACTATAGAGCAGGAAAAGGATAATTTATATGAGTGTAAAAAAGATTGATCAAGAAGAAAAGAATTAAAAATGAAAATTAGTAAGATACATAAGAAAAAATGAATTAAGCTTGCAATAAAGATCTAATAAAGCGTAGATAGATAGATAGAAGACAGAAGAACAAGAGTTAACATTGAGGAAAATGATGAAGATATGTAACTAATAAAAGAAGAATTTCTATTACCTGAATGCTTACTTGAAGAAACGGATATATATTGAGATATGGAAAGAGCTGCGTACCAACTAGGTGCTACGTTCTCTATAACCATATTTATTATTTATTAAAAAAATTATTTTTAAGATGATGTGGATGTAATTATAGATGTTTCATGCTTACTCTTATTTTTTATGAGCTAAATAAAAATAATTTTAGTTTGTCCACCATTTTTTTATTTTTTTAAATCTTAAATATATATTTTTTAATCATTTTTTCGTGGAATGCCTATTTTAATTTGTTTTAGATTAATTAATTTGTAATTTTTTTATTAGTTATAAATTGTTCATTCTTCAAAATCACTAGTATATTATCTTTAACTATCTTAATAAAATGTTTATTGTATAGTCATTATATATTATTTTTTTTATATTATTTAAGTACATTTGATTCTAAGCTAATAAATTTGCAGAAAATTCATTTTGTTCTAGTTTAAATTTTTAATTTGTTATTTTTTTAAGTTTTTTTATTTATATTAGTTTAGTTTTCTTTCCTTTAAAAATAATTCAATATTTCGTTAATTTAAATTTTTAAATTTTAAATTTAATTTTTAAATAATAAAAATATTTTATCAATCTTTATTTCAATATAATTAGTTTCTATATACTAAATTGTTTTTTAATCTTTATAAATGGATAACAATCAATGTCCAAACTGTAAAAAGCAATTCGATTAAGACGAGAGAGTAGCTAAGCAAATACCATGTGGTTGTATTTCATGTTTAATTTGTCTTAAAGCAATATATTAGTTTACTTAAGAAATCAAATGCAAAGTTCATCAACAAGTTTACTACATACAGCCTGAATAGTTATAAGGATATGTAGTTTAACAGCAAGTGTAGTAGTAAATACCAAGACATTAATAGTTTTAATCTGCCGAATAAGTAAAGCTTCAAGAATAACGCAAATGGATGTAAGAATTTTAGATTCAAAAATAAAGTTACCATAATGCGATAAAAGATGTAATATAGGAAAGTTCATAATTTTTGTAGAGTATCTAGGCTTTATCGTTTCAGTAGATACTTAAGATTTTAACTGATTAGATATCTGGTACAAATAATAAGATAAAAAATTTACTATAGCGTTTGTCTAAGCTGCAAGTAGCAAGTGAATTTTAATAATAGCCAATTGGCTAATTTTAATAAATGTAAGAATAAAATAGTAAATAAGAATTCAATTTAATTTAACGTGAGATTGATGAGCTAAAAAGAAATTAGAGTTAGCAAATGAACATTCAAAATCTAAAAAAAATTATCTAATAATGTTAGTTCAAAGTATTATGTTATTTAAGTTAGAATTCCAATGGCTAGCAATTAACGTTGAATGAGGCATAACAATTAATTCAAAATTATTTTAAGCAAGTCAATGTAGTGAATGAGCTTTGTTAACTAGAAACTATTGCAGTATAGTCAGAAATTTAGATCTAATCCTAAATATAATAAAATTAGATAGTGAGCAAGTATGTAATCTAGGATTTCACAAATCTAACGTTCGAAAATTTAAATCAGTTCTTGAATCAGATAAGACAAGAGAATGTAAATATAATAACGCTAAAGTAAAGTCCTCTAAATAAGCCAGGATTGGTTAACTAAGCTTTAATTTTGTTAAAATTACCATAAATAGCTGAAGAATAAATGCATGGCAAGTTGAATTAGATAATCTAGTTATGTAAGTCATAATAAGGAGTATCATAAATAGCCTCTAACACCCTAACAATATTAAACTTCATGAACTTCCAATTCACTAATCAAAATCTACAAAACATTGACTTAACTAACTCAGACATTTCGGATACCACCTTCACATCCTGCAATTTTTCTAACTCTAACTTAACTTATGCTAACCTCAGAAACACCAAATTTATTAACTGTGACTTCTCTAACGCTAACCTAACTTATATCACTACGGAACACCCGCACATTTTCACTGGACACTCAGACTCAGTCACTTCGGTAGCCATCTCTTCCGACTCAAACTTAATAGTTTCTGGCTCTGATGACAAAAATCTTAGACTCTACAACATAGCCACAGGTACCTGTAAGACCATGAGTGGTCACACACATTATGTATTATCTGTGGCTATATCCAGTGATTCAGAGTTCATCGTATCGGGAAGTGCAGATAATACGGTGAGAATATGGGACGTCAATACAGGTACCTGTAAGACCATGAGTGGTCACACTAGTTATGTATGATCTGTGGCTTTATCCAGTGATTCAGAGTTCATCGTATCGGGAAGTTATGATAAGACGGTGAGACTATGGAACGTCAAGACAGGTACCTGTAAGACCATGAGTGGTCACACAGATTCTGTTTGATCTGTGGCTATATCCAGTGATTCAGAGTTCATCGTATCGGGAAGTGATGATTATACGGTGAGACTATGGGACGTCAAGAAAGGCACTTGTAAGACCATGAGTGGTCACACTAGTGTTGTATCATCTGTGGCTATATCTAGTGATTCCACTTACATCTTATCTGGATCGGATGACAAAACTATTCGTTTATGGAACTCTCGAACTCTGTCTTGTACAATGGTCTTATCGGGACACACCTCTTATGTCTTATCGGTAATATTCTCGAGTAACAACAAGTATATCTTATCTGGATCTTATGACAAGACAATAAGAATCTGAAATATCAATAATGGATAGTGTATCTGTGTGCTATAGGGTCATACAGACACTGTGGGTAGTTTATCATTATCTAGGGACAACAATTGGTTGGTATCAAGAAATGGATGTAAGTGCAGTCTATACAGCTCAATTGAAAGATTACCATTTCCGAAGATGGAACTTAGGAAGGATATTGAATGGAGTAGACACTAATAGTTAATAACAGGTAAGTTCAAATCTACCAATTAATTATATAGACTGACTGGAGCAAAGTATACGGTGACTATGGATTGCGATTTAACAATTGTGTAATGGCTAATACTATAATGAGTGTGGAGGACAAATAGAGATTTATCAAGTGATCTATTCGAATTTAAACTATTTAAACTATTTAATTTTACATTTAAGAATTTAAATTTTCTAATTCTTTATGCTAATTAATTATGTTCGCCTTCTTATTATTTGTATTATTTTAAGTAAAAAAAATTTTAAAGTTCATAATTTTTCCTAAGTCTTTTTATTGAATTTAGTTATTTTGATTATTATTTTTTTTTATTTAATTTTAAAATCTAGTGCCAGAGAAATTTTAAATTTTCAAGTGATAGAAAAATTTTCGAAGTACATACTAGAGCAAAAAGTTTTAAATTTTATAGTGTTAGAAAATTTTTGAGGTATGTACCAGAGTTAATAAATCTTAAATTTTCAAGTGTTGGAAAATATTTCGAAGTATGTACCAGCCAAAAAGTTTTAAATTTTCCAGTGTTAGAAAATTTTTCGAAGTTATGTACCAGAGTTAATAAATCTTAAATTTTCAAGTGTTTGAATAAAATTTTCGAAGTACATACTAGAGCAAAACGTTTTAAATTTTCCAGTGTTAGAAAAATTTTCGAGGTATATGCTCAGTTAAACACTTTTAATTTTCAAGTGTTAGAAAAATTTTTGAAGTATGTACTAGAGTAAAAATATTTAAATTTTTCCGGCGTTTGGAAAAATTTTTGAGGTATATGCTCAGCTAAATAATTTTAATTATCAAGTGATAGAAAAATTTTTGAGTTATGTACTAGAGTTAAATTTTTTTAATTTTATATTATAGTTTTAAAAAATTTTTTGAGTTGCGTGACATTGCAAAGTTTTTTTTTAAAATTTGTTAGAAAATTTAATTACGTTTGTTATTATTTTTAAGTTTTACAATGTAATTTTACGATAGGAAAAATGCTGAATACTGTATTTAATGTGTGAAAGATTAAATTTGAACGAGTTAGAAGCCTGAAAATGGCAAAAAGTGTCAAAGCCTTTTTTTGCTCAGCGTTTTACACTATAGGGCTGAGTTGGGACGGAACAAGCTGGGGTATTTCGGGATTGGTAAAGGGTCAGAAAGGAATAAATTTTTTTGAGAAAATATTTAAAAGTATAAAAGGTTTTTGAAAAAAATGTGAATAAAAAAAAATTGTGACTTTTTTTTTTGATTTTTTTTTTTGATATTTGTTTTGAATTTTTTTGATTTTTTTTTGAAAATTTTGATAATGGTTTTGAAAAATTTTGATTTTGATTTTGGTTTTGGTTTTGGTTTTGGTTTTGAAAATTTTGATTTTATGTTTTAAAAATATTGATTTGGATTTAAGTTTTGGTTTTCAAGTTTTTGTTTTTTTGATTTGAAAATTTTCGATTTCGGTGCATGAAAAAAATTTTAAAATTGGGTTTTGGTATTTTTTTAGATTTTTAGAGACAAATGAAAGGCGAATAAGAGTATTTAAAGCATTAAATCGTGAAAAATTTAATTTTGTTTTTTTGCTCAGCTTTTTACACTGCAAGACTTTTTTCGGACGGAACAAACTGAGGGAAATCGGGATAGATAAAGGTCAGAAAGGAACAAATTTTCAAAAAAAAGTTTCAAAATATAAAGGGTTTTGAGAAAAATGGGATTAAAAAAGATGAAGGATGTAATTTTTGATTTTGGTTTCGAAATGTTTTGATTTTTAGAGTTAATAATAGAAGAAAAAAATTTTGAAATAAAAAAAAAAATAATCTATTAATAAGAAATATTTCAAAAATAATATAAAATAAATAAAATAAAAATATGCTAAGAAAAGAAAGAAATGATGATTAAAAAGATGGTGGGAGCAGAGATAAACCTAATGAATCATACTTTCTGGTTTTATGGCCAGGAACAAGTTCATTTCCTGAAGTGAGAAAGTCTCTGGTAAAAGTCAACCATTGCTAGGAAACGCAGTCCTCTTAATTATCCACTCCTGGTAGGGCTTGAAGACTGGCTGCCCAGAGCGATGAAGCTTACTGGCAGCTTCTTTTTGAATGCAACAGGATATCCATGATATCAAATGAAGTCAGCGTTGGAAACGTAAAATGCAAGAAGTCGCAGTTCGAAAAAATCAAGCTTATAAATAGATTATAAGAAAAGTACAAAATTCAATTTTTAGCAAATTAAGAAAAGCATCACAAAAAGTAAAAAAAACGTTTTTATTAAAAATATGAAAATTAATAAAAAAAAAAAAAAAAAAAAAATTATGATTGAATTCATAGCGAAATAAATAAAAATAAAGAAAAAAAAAGATATGTAGCATAAATAAGATGATCTGATATAATACATAAGTGAAGAAGTTAAGTAAGAAAAGAAGATAGAATTTAAGTTTTAAGGAGAATGCTTTGAGAAGTGATAATTATTTAAAAAGTGAAGAAGTAAAGTAAGAAAAGAAGATAGAATTTCAGTTTTTCGGAGAATGCTTTGAGATAAAATAAGTATTTAGAAATGTGAAGAAGTAAAGTAAGAAAAGAAGATAGAATTTCAGTATTAAGGAGTATGCTTTGAGATGAAATAAGTAATTAAAAAAGTAAAGAAGTGGAGATAAGATTTCTAATAAAAGTGAAGTAGAAAAGCAAGTAAAAGAGTCTGAGTTAGGTAATTGAAAGTCATAATAGAAAATGAGAAAGAGAGATTAGATTTATAAGAAAAGTGAAGTAGAAAAGCAAGTAAAAGAGTCTGAGTTAGGTAATTGAAAGTGATAATAGAAAATGAGAAAGAGAGATAACATTTCAAATAAAAGTGAAGTAGAAAAGCAAGTAAAAGAGTCTGAGTTAGGTAATTGAAAGTGATAATAGAAAATGAGAAAGAGAGATAAGATTTCTAAGAAAAGTGAAGTAGAAAAGCAAGTAAAAGAGTCTGAGTTAGGTAATTGAAAGTGATAATAGAAAATGAGAAAGAGAGATAAGATTTCAAATAAAAGTGAAGTAGAAAAGCAAGAAAAAGAGTCTGAGTTAGGTAATTGAAAGTGATAATAGAAAATGAGAAAGAGAGATAAGATTTCAAATAAAAGTGAAGTAGAAAAGCAAGTAAAAGAGTCTGAGTTAGGTAATTGAAAGTGATAATAGAAAATGAGAAAGAGAGATAAGATTTCTAAGAAAAGTGAAGTAGAAAAGCAAGTAAAAGAGTCTGAGTTAGGTAATTGACAGTAATAATAGAAAATGAGAAAGAGAGATAAGATTTCTAAGAAAAGTGAAGTAGAAAAGCAAGTAAAAGAGTCTGAGTTAGGTAATTGAAAGTGATAATAGAAAATGAGAAAGAGAGATAAGATATCTAATAAAAGTGAAGTAGTAAAGCAAGTAAAAGAGTCTGAGTTAGGTAATTGAAAGTGATAATAGAAAATGAGAAAGAGAGATAAGATTTCTAAGAAAAGTGAAGTAGAAAAGCAAGTAAAAGAGTCTGAGTTAGGTAATTGACAGTAATAATAGAAAATGAGAAAGAGAGATAAGATTTCTAAGAAAAGTGAAGTAGAAAAGCAAGTAAAAGAGTCTGAGTTAGGTAATTGAAAGTGATAATAGAAAATGAGAAGGAGAGATAAGATTTCTAATAAAAGTGAAGTAGAAAAGCAAGTAAAAGAGTCTGAGTTAGGTAATTGAAAGTGATAATAGAAAATGAGAAAGAGAGATAAGATATCTAATAAAAGTGAAGTAGTAAAGCAAGTAAAAGAGTCTGAGTTAGGTAATTGAAAGTGATAATAGAAAATGAGAAAGAGAGATAAAATTTCTAAGAAAAGTGAAGTAGAAAAGCAAGTAAAAGAGTCTGAGTTAGGTAATTGAAAGTGATAATAGAAAATGAGAAAGAGAGATAAGATATCTAATAAAAGTGAAGTAGTAAAGCAAGTAAAAGAGTCTGAGTTAGGTAATTGAAAGTGATAATAGAAAATGAGAAAGAGAGATAAGATTTCAAATAAAAGTGAAGTAGAAAAGCAAGTAAAAGAGTCTGAGTTAGGTAATTGAAAGTGATAATAGAAAATGAGAAAGAGAGATAAGATATCTAATAAAAGTGAAGTAGTAAAGCAAGTAAAAGAGTCTGAGTTAGGTAATTGAAAGTGATAATAGAAAATGAGAAAGAGAGATAAGATTTCTAAGAAAAGTGAAGTAGAAAAGCAAGTAAAGAAGTCTGAGTTAGGTAATTGAAAGTGATAATAGAAAATGAGAAAGAGAGATAAGATTTCTAAGAAAAGTGAAGTAG
Organism: Loxodes magnus; assembly: GCA_946699065.1. NCBI lineage: Eukaryota > Ciliophora > Karyorelictea > Loxodida > Loxodidae > Loxodes > Loxodes magnus. The sequence continues at coordinate 14,337 of CAMPDV010000008.1, read as the reverse complement.
AAAAGCAAGTAAAAGAGTCTGAGTTAGGTAATTGAAAGTGATAATAGAAAATGAGAAAGAGAGATAAGATTTCTAATAAAAGTGAAGTAGAAAAGCAAGTAAAAGAGTCTGAGTTAGGTAATTGACAGTAATAATAGAAAATGAGAAAGAGAGATAAGATTTCTAAGAAAAGTGAAGTAGTAAAGCAAGTAAAAGAGTCTGAGTTAGGTAATTGACAGTAATAATAGAAAATGAGAAAGAGAAATAAGATTTCTAATAAAAGTGAAGTAGTAAAGCAAGTAAAAGAGTCTGAGTTAGGTAATTGAAAGTAATAATAGAAAATGAGAAAGAGAGATAAGATTTCTAAGAAAAGTGAAGTAGAAAAGCAAGTAAAAGAGTCTGAGTTAGGTAATTGAAAGTGATAATAGAAAATGAGAAAGAGAGATAAGATTTCAAATAAAAGTGAAGTAGAAAAGCAAGAAAAAGAGTCTGAGTTAGGTAATTGAAAGTGATAATAGAAAATGAGAAAGAGAGATAAGATTTCAAATAAAAGTGAAGTAGAAAAGCAAGAAAAAGAGTCTGAGTTAGGTAATTGACAGTAATAATAGAAAATGAGAAAGAGAGATAAGATTTCTAATAAAAGTGAAGTAGAAAAGCAAGTAAAAGAGTCTGAGTTAGGTAATTGAAAGTGATAATAGAAAATGAGAAAGAGAGATAAGATATCTAATAAAAGTGAAGTAGTAAAGCAAGTAAAAGAGTCTGAGTTAGGTAATTGAAAGTGATAATAGAAAATGAGAAAGAGAGATAACATTTCTAAAAAAAGTGAAGTAGAAAAGCAAGTAAAAGATTCTGAGTTAGGTAATTGAAAGTGATAATAGATAATGAGAAAGAGAGATAAGATTTCTAAGAAAAGTGAAGTAGAAAAGCAAGAAAAAGAGTCTGAGTTAGGTAATTGAAAGTGATAATAGAAAATGAGAAAGAGAGATAAGATTTCAAATAAAAGTGAAGTAGAAAAGCAAGAAAAAGAGTCTGAGTTAGGTAATTGAAAGTGATAATAGAAAATGAGAAAGAGAGATAAGATTTCAAATAAAAGTGAAGTAGAAAAGCAAGAAAAAGAGTCTGAGTTAGGTAATTGACAGTAATAATAGAAAATGAGAAAGAGAGATAAGATTTCTAATAAAAGTGAAGTAGAAAAGCAAGTAAAAGAGTCTGAGTTAGGTAATTGAAAGTGATAATAGAAAATGAGAAAGAGAGATAAGATATCTAATAAAAGTGAAGTAGTAAAGCAAGTAAAAGAGTCTGAGTTAGGTAATTGAAAGTGATAATAGAAAATGAGAAAGAGAGATAACATTTCTAAAAAAAGTGAAGTAGAAAAGCAAGTAAAAGATTCTGAGTTAGGTAATTGAAAGTGATAATAGATAATGAGAAAGAGAGATAAGATTTCTAAGAAAAGTGAAGTAGAAAAGCAAGAAAAAGAGTCTGAGTTAGGTAATTGAAAGTGATAATAGAAAATGAGAAAGAGAGATAAGATTTCTAATAAAAGTGAAGTAGAAAAGCAAGTAAAAGAGTCTGAGTTAGGTAATTGAAAGTGATAATAGAAAATGAGAAAGAGAGATAACATTTCTAAAAAAAGTGAAGTAGAAAAGCAAGTAAAAGATTCTGAGTTAGGTAATTGAAAGTGATAATAGATAATGAGAAAGAGAGATAAGATTTCTAAGAAAAGTGAAGTAGAAAAGCAAGAAAAAGAGTCTGAGTTAGGTAATTGAAAGTGATAATAGAAAATGAGAAAGAGAGATAAGATTTCTAATAAAAGTGAAGTAGTAAAGCAAGTAAAAGAGTCTGAGTTAGGTAATTGACAGTAATAATAGAAAATGAGAAAGAGAGATAAGATTTCTAATAAAAGTGAAGTAGAAAAGCAAGTAAAAGAGTTTGAGTTAGGTAATTGAAAGTGATAATAGAAAATGAGAAAGAGAGATAAGATATCTAATAAAAGTGAAGTAGTAAAGCAAGTAAAAGAGTCTGAGTTAGGTAATTGAAAGTGATAATAGAAAATGAGAAAGAGAGATAACATTTCAAATAAAAGTGAAGTAGAAAAGCAAGTAAAAGAGTCTGAGTTAGGTAATTGAAAGTGATAATAGAAAATGAGAAAGAGAGATAAGATTTCTAAGAAAAGTGAAGTAGAAAAGCAAGTAAAAGAGTCTGAGTTAGGTAATTGAAAGTGATAATAGAAAATGAGAAAGAGAGATAAGATTTCAAATAAAAGTGAAGTAGAAAAGCAAGAAAAAGAGTCTGAGTTAGGTAATTGAAAATGATAATAGAAAATGAGAAAGAGAGATAAGATTTCAAATAAAAGTGAAGTAGAAAAGCAAGTAAAAGAGTCTGAGTTAGGTAATTGAAAGTGATAATAGAAAATGAGAAAGAGAGATAAGATTTCTAAGAAAAGTGAAGTAGAAAAGCAAGTAAAAGAGTCTGAGTTAGGTAATTGACAGTAATAATAGAAAATGAGAAAGAGAGATAAGATTTCTAAGAAAAGTGAAGTAGAAAAGCAAGTAAAAGAGTCTGAGTTAGGTAATTGAAAGTGATAATAGAAAATGAGAAGGAGAGATAAGATTTCTAATAAAAGTGAAGTAGAAAAGCAAGTAAAGAAGTCTGAGTTAGGTAATTGAAAGTGATAATAGAAAATGAGAAAGAGAGATAAGATTTCTAAGAAAAGTGAAGTAGAAAAGCAAGAAAAAGAGTCTGAGTTAGGTAATTGAAAGTGATAATAGAAAATGAGAAAGAGAGATAAAATTTCTAAGAAAAGTGAAGTAGAAAAGCAAGTAAAAGAGTTTGAGTTAGGTAATTGAAAGTGATAATAGAAAATGAGAAAGAGAGATAAGATTTCTAATAAAAGTGAAGTAGTAAAGCAAGTAAAATAGTCTGAGTTAGGTAATTGACAGTAATAATAGAAAATGAGAAAGAGAAATAAGATTTCTAATAAAAGTGAAGTAGAAAAGCAAGTAAAAGAGTTTGAGTTAGGTAATTGAAAGTGATAATAGAAAATGAGAAAGAGAGATAAGATTTCAAATAAAAGTGAAGTAGTAAAGCAAGTAAAAGAGTCTGAGTTAGGTAATTGAAAGTGATAATAGAAAATGAGAAAGAGAGATAAGATTTCAAATAAAAGTGAAGTAGAAAAGCAAGAAAAAGAGTCTGAGTTAGGTAATTGAAAATAATAATAGAAAATGAGAAAGAGAGATAAGATTTCTAAAAAAAGTGAAGTAGAAAAGCAAGTAAAAGAGTCTGAGTTAGGTAATTGAAAGTGATAATAGAAAATGAGAAGGAGAGATAAGATTTCTAAGAAATGTGAAGTAGAAAAGCAAGTAAAAGAGTCTGAGTTAGGTAATTGAAAGTGATAATAGAAAATGAGAAAGAGAGATAAGATTTCTAAGAAAAGTGAAGTAGAAAAGCAAGTAAAAGAGTCTGAGTTAGGTAATTGAAAGTGATAATAGAAAATGAGAAAGAGAGATAAGATTTCTAATAAAAGTGAAGTAGAAAAGCAAGTAAAAGAGTCTGAGTTAGGTAATTGAAAGTGATAATAGAAAATGAGAAAGAGAGATAAGATTTCTAATAAAAGTGAAGTAGTAAAGCAAGTAAAAGAGTCTGAGTTAGGTAATTGAAAGTGATAATAGAAAATGAGAAAGAGAGATAAGATTTCTAATAAAAGTGAAGTAGAAAAGCAAGAAAAAGAGTCTGAGTTAGGTAATTGAAAGTGATAATAGAAAATGAGAAAGAGAGATAAGATTTCTAATAAAAGTGAAGTAGAAAAGCAAGTAAAAGAGTCTGAGTTAGGTAATTGACAGTAATAAAAGAAAATGAGAAAGAGAGATAAGATTTCTAAGAAAAGTGAAGTAGAAAAGCAAGTAAAAGAGTCTGAGTTAGGTAATTGAAAGTGATAATAGAAAATGAGAAGGAGAGATAAGATTTCTAAGAAAAGTGAAGTAGAAAAGCAAGTAAAGAAGTCTGAGTTAGTTAATTGAAAGTGATAATAGAAAATGAGAAAGAGAGATAAGATTTCTAAGAAAAGTGAAGTAGAAAAGCAAGTAAAAGAGTCTGAGTTAGGTAATTGAAAGTGATAATAGAAAATGAGAAAGAGAGATAAGATTTCTAAGAAAAGTGAAGTAGAAAAGCAAGTAAAAGAGTCTGAGTTAGGTAATTGAAAGTGATAATAGAAAATGAGAAAGAGAGATAAGATTTCTAAGAAAAGTGAAGTAGAAAAGCAAGTAAAAGAGTCTGAGTTAGGTAATTGAAAGTGATAATAGAAAATGAGAAAGAGAGATAAGATTTCTAATAAAAGTGAAGTAGAAAAGCAAGTAAAAGAGTCTGAGTTAGGTAATTGAAAGTGATAATAGAAAATGAGAAAGAGAGATAAGATTTCTAAGAAAAGTGAAGTAGAAAAGCAAGTAAAAGAGTCTGAGTTAGGTAATTGAAAGTAATAATAGAAAATGAGAAAGAGAGATAAGATTTCTAAGAAAAGTGAAGTAGAAAAGCAAGTAAAAGAGTCTGAGTTAGGTAATTGAAAGTGATAATAGAAAATGAGAAAGAGAGATAAGATTTCTAAGAAAAGTGAAGTAGAAAAGCAAGTAAAAGAGTCTGAGTTAGGTAATTGAAAGTGATAATAGAAAATGAGAAAGAGAGATAAGATTTCAAATAAAAGTGAAGTAGAAAAGCAAGAAAAAGAGTCTGAGTTAGGTAATTGAAAGTGATAATAGAAAATGAGAAAGAGAGATAAGATTTCTAAGAAAAGTGAAGTAGAAAAGCAAGTAAAAGAGTCTGAGTTAGGTAATTGAAAGTGATAATAGAAAATGAGAAGGAGAGATAAGATTTCTAAGAAAAGTGAAGTAGAAAAGCAAGTAAAGAAGTCTGAGTTAGGTAATTGAAAGTGATAATAGAAAATGAGAAAGAGAGATAAGATTTCTAATAAAAGTGAAGTAGAAAAGCAAGTAAAGAAGTCTGAGTTAGGTAATTGAAAGTGATAATAGAAAATGAGAAAGAGAGATAAGATTTCTAAGAAAAGTGAAGTAGAAAAGCAAGAAAAAGAGTCTGAGTTAGGTAATTGAAAGTGATAATAGAAAATGAGAAAGAGAGATAAGATTTCTAATAAAAGTGAAGTAGTAAAGCAAGTAAAAGAGTCTGAGTTAGGTAATTGAAAGTGATAATAGAAAATGAGAAAGAGAGATAAGATTTCTAAGAAAAGTGAAGTAGAAAAGCAAGTAAAAGAAGTCTGAGTTAGGTAATTGAAAGTGATAATAGAAAATGAGAAAGAGAGATAAGATTTCTAAGAAAAGTGAAGTAGAAAAGCAAGAAAAAGAGTCTGAGTTAGGTAATTGAAAGTGATAATAGAAAATGAGAAAGAGAGATAAGATTTCTAATAAAAGTGAAGTAGAAAAGCAAGTAAAAGAGTCTGAGTTAGGTAATTGACAGTAATAAAAGAAAATGAGAAAGAGAGATAAGATTTCTAATAAAAGTGAAGTAGAAAAGCAAGTAAAAGAGTCTGAGTTAGGTAATTGAAAGTGATAATAGAAAATGAGAAAGAGAGATAAGATTTCTAAGAAAAGTGAAGTAGAAAAGCAAGTAAAAGAGTCTGAGTTAGGTAATTGAAAGTGATAATAGAAAATGAGAAAGAGAGATAAGATTTCAAATAAAAGTGAAGTAGAAAAGCAAGTAAAAGAGTCTGAGTTAGGTAATTGAAAGTGATAATAGAAAATGAGAAAGAGAGATAAGATTTCTAAGAAAAGTGAAGTAGAAAAGCAAGTAAAGAAGTCTGAGTTAGGTAATTGAAAGTGATAATAGAAAATGAGAAAGAGAGATAAGATTTCTAAAAAAAGTGAAGTAGAAAAGCAAGTAAAAGAGTCTGAGTTAGGTAATTGAAAGTGATAATAGAAAATGAGAAAGAGAGATAAGATTTCTAAAAAAAGTGAAGTAGAAAAGCAAGTAAAAGAGTCTGAGTTAGGTAATTGACAGTAATAATAGAAAATGAGAAAGAGAGATAAGATTTCTAAGAAAAGTGAAGTAGTAAAGCAAGTAAAATAGTCTGAGTTAGGTAATTGACAGTAATAATAGAAAATGAGAAAGAGAAATAAGATTTCTAAGAAAAGTGAAGTAGAAAAGCAAGTAAAAGAGTCTGAGTTAGGTAATTGAAAGTGATAATAGAAAATGAGAAAGAGAGATAAGATTTCTAAGAAAAGTGAAGTAGAAAAGCAAGTAAAAGAGTCTGAGTTAGGTAATTGAAAGTGATAATAGAAAATGAGAAAGAGAGATAAGATTTCAAATAAAAGTGAAGTAGTAAAGCAAGTAAAAGAGTCTGAGTTAGGTAATTGAAAGTGATAATAGAAAATGAGAAAGAGAGATAAGATTTCAAATAAAAGTGAAGTAGAAAAGCAAGAAAAAGAGTCTGAGTTAGGTAATTGAAAATAATAATAGAAAATGAGAAAGAGAGATAAGATTTCAAATAAAAGTGAAGTAGAAAAGCAAGAAAAAGAGTCTGAGTTAGGTAATTGAAAGTGATAATAGAAAATGAGAAGGAGAGATAAGATTTCTAAGAAAAGTGAAGTAGAAAAGCAAGTAAAGAAGTCTGAGTTAGGTAATTGAAAGTGATAATAGAAAATGAGAAAGAGAGATAAGATTTCTAATAAAAGTGAAGTAGAAAAGCAAGTAAAGAAGTCTGAGTTAGGTAATTGAAAGTGATAATAGAAAATGAGAAAGAGAGATAAGATTTCTAATAAAAGTGAAGTAGAAAAGCAAGAAAAAGATTCTGAGTTAGGTAATTGAAAGTGATAATAGAAAATGAGAAAGAGAGATAAGATTTCTAAGAAAAGTGAAGTAGAAAAGCAAGTAAAAGAGTCTGAGTTAGGTAATTGAAAGTGATAATAGAAAATGAGAAAGAGAGATAAGATTTCTAATAAAAGTGAAGTAGAAAAGCAAGAAAAAGAGTCTGAGTTAGGTAATTGAAAGTGATAATAGAAAATGAGAAAGAGAGATAAGATTTCTAAGAAAAGTGAAGTAGAAAAGCAAGTAAAAGAGTCTGAGTTAGGTAATTGAAAGTGATAATAGAAAATGAGAAAGAGAGATAAGATTTCTAATAAAAGTGAAGTAGAAAAGCAAGTAAAAGAGTCTGAGTTAGGTAATTGAAAGTGATAATAGAAAATGAGAAAGAGAGATAAGATTTCTAAGAAAAGTGAAGTAGAAAAGCAAGTAAAAGAGTCTGAGTTAGGTAATTGAAAGTAATAATAGAAAATGAGAAAGAGAGATAAGATTTCTAAGAAAAGTGAAGTAGAAAAGCAAGTAAAAGAGTCTGAGTTAGGTAATTGAAAGTGATAATAGAAAATGAGAAAGAGAGATAAGATTTCTAAGAAAAGTGAAGTAGAAAAGCAAGTAAAAGAGTCTGAGTTAGGTAATTGAAAGTGATAATAGAAAATGAGAAAGAGAGATAAGATTTCAAATAAAAGTGAAGTAGAAAAGCAAGAAAAAGAGACTGAGTTAGGTAATTGAAAGTGATAATAGAAAATGAGAAAGAGAGATAAGATTTCTAAGAAAAGTGAAGTAGAAAAGCAAGTAAAAGAGTCTGAGTTAGGTAATTGAAAGTGATAATAGAAAATGAGAAAGAGAGATAAGATTTCTAAGAAAAGTGAAGTAGAAAAGCAAGTAAAAGAGTCTGAGTTAGGTAATTGAAAGTGATAATAGAAAATGAGAAAGAGAGATAAGATTTCTAAGAAAAGTGAAGTAGAAAAGCAAGTAAAAGAGTCTGAGTTAGGTAATTGAAAGTAATAATAGAAAATGAGAAAGAGAGATAAGATTTCTAAGAAAAGTGAAGTAGAAAAGCAAGAAAAAGAGTCTGAGTTAGGTAATTGAAAGTGATAATAGAAAATGAGAAAGAGAGATAAGATTTCTAAGAAAAGTGAAGTAGAAAAGCAAGTAAAAGAGTCTGAGTTAGGTAATTGAAAGTGATAATAGAAAATGAGAAAGAGAGATAAGATTTCTAATAAAAGTGAAGTAGTAAAGCAAGTAAAAGAGTCTGAGTTAGGTAATTGAAAGTGATAATAGAAAATGAGAAAGAGAGATAAGATTTCTAAGAAAAGTGAAGTAGAAAAGCAAGAAAAAGAGTCTGAGTTAGGTAATTGAAAGTGATAATAGAAAATGAGAAAGAGAGATAAGATTTCTAATAAAAGTGAAGTAGAAAAGCAAGTAAAAGAGTCTGAGTTAGGTAATTGACAGTAATAAAAGAAAATGAGAAAGAGAGATAAGATTTCTAAGAAAAGTGAAGTAGAAAAGCAAGTAAAAGAGTCTGAGTTAGGTAATTGAAAGTGATAATAGAAAATGAGAAGGAGAGATAAGATTTCTAAGAAAAGTGAAGTAGAAAAGCAAGTAAAGAAGTCTGAGTTAGTTAATTGAAAGTGATAATAGAAAATGAGAAAGAGAGATAAGATTTCTAAGAAAAGTGAAGTAGAAAAGCAAGTAAAAGAGTCTGAGTTAGGTAATTGAAAGTGATAATAGAAAATGAGAAAGAGAGATAAGATTTCTAAGAAAAGTGAAGTAGAAAAGCAAGTAAAAGAGTCTGAGTTAGGTAATTGAAAGTGATAATAGAAAATGAGAAAGAGAGATAAGATTTCTAAGAAAAGTGAAGTAGAAAAGCAAGTAAAAGAGTCTGAGTTAGGTAATTGAAAGTGATAATAGAAAATGAGAAAGAGAGATAAGATTTCTAATAAAAGTGAAGTAGAAAAGCAAGTAAAAGAGTCTGAGTTAGGTAATTGAAAGTGATAATAGAAAATGAGAAAGAGAGATAAGATTTCTAAGAAAAGTGAAGTAGAAAAGCAAGTAAAAGAGTCTGAGTTAGGTAATTGAAAGTAATAATAGAAAATGAGAAAGAGAGATAAGATTTCTAAGAAAAGTGAAGTAGAAAAGCAAGTAAAAGAGTCTGAGTTAGGTAATTGAAAGTGATAATAGAAAATGAGAAAGAGAGATAAGATTTCTAAGAAAAGTGAAGTAGAAAAGCAAGTAAAAGAGTCTGAGTTAGGTAATTGAAAGTGATAATAGAAAATGAGAAAGAGAGATAAGATTTCAAATAAAAGTGAAGTAGAAAAGCAAGAAAAAGAGTCTGAGTTAGGTAATTGAAAGTGATAATAGAAAATGAGAAAGAGAGATAAGATTTCTAAGAAAAGTGAAGTAGAAAAGCAAGTAAAAGAGTCTGAGTTAGGTAATTGAAAGTGATAATAGAAAATGAGAAAGAGAGATAAGATTTCTAAGAAAAGTGAAGTAGAAAAGCAAGTAAAAGAGTCTGAGTTAGGTAATTGAAAGTGATAATAGAAAATGAGAAGGAGAGATAAGATTTCTAAGAAAAGTGAAGTAGAAAAGCAAGAAAAGAAGTCTGAGTTAGGTAATTGAAAGTGATAATAGAAAATGAGAAAGAGAGATAAGATTTCTAAGAAAAGTGAAGTAGAAAAGCAAGAAAAAGAGTCTGAGTTAGGTAATTGAAAGTGATAATAGAAAATGAGAAAGAGAGATAAGATTTCTAATAAAAGTGAAGTAGTAAAGCAAGTAAAAGAGTCTGAGTTAGGTAATTGAAAGTGATAATAGAAAATGAGAAAGAGAGATAAGATTTCTAAGAAAAGTGAAGTAGAAAAGCAAGTAAAAGAGTCTGAGTTAGGTAATTGACAGTAATAAAAGAAAATGAGAAAGAGAGATAAGATTTCTAATAAAAGTGAAGTAGTAAAGCAAGTAAAATAGTCTGAGTTAGGTAATTGACAGTAATAATAGAAAATGAGAAAGAGAAATAAGATTTCTAATAAAAGTGAAGTAGAAAAGCAAGTAAAAGAGTTTGAGTTAGGTAATTGAAAGTGATAATAGAAAATGAGAAAGAGAGATAAGATTTCAAATAAAAGTGAAGTAGTAAAGCAAGTAAAAGAGTCTGAGTTAGGTAATTGAAAGTGATAATAGAAAATGAGAAAGAGAGATAAGATTTCTAAGAAAAGTGAAGTAGTAAAGCAAGTAAAAGAGTCTGAGTTAGGTAATTGAAAGTGATAATAGAAAATGAGAAAGAGAGATAACATTTCAAATAAAAGTGAAGTAGAAAAGCAAGTAAAAGAGTCTGAGTTAGGTAATTGACAGTAATAATAGAAAATGAGAAAGAGAGATAAGATTTCTAAGAAATGTGAAGTAGAAAAGCAAGTAAAAGAGTCTGAGTTAGGTAATTGAAAGTGATAATAGAAAATGAGAAAGAGAGATAAGATTTCTAAGAAAAGTGAAGTAGAAAAGCAAGAAAAAGAGTCTGAGTTAGGTAATTGAAAATAATAATAGAAAATGAGAAAGAGAGATAAGATTTCTAAGAAAAGTGAAGTAGAAAAGCAAGTAAAGAAGTCTGAGTTAGGTAATTGAAAGTGATAATAGAAAATGAGAAAGAGAGATAAGATTTCTAAGAAATGTGAAGTAGAAAAGCAAGTAAAAGAGTCTGAGTTAGGTAATTGAAAGTGATAATAGAAAATGAGAAAGAGAGATAAGATTTCTAAGAAAAGTGAAGTAGTAAAGCAAGTAAAAGAGTCTGAGTTAGGTAATTGAAAGTGATAATAGAAAATGAGAAAGAGAGATAAGATTTCTAATAAAAGTGAAGTAGAAAAGCAAGTAAAAGAGTCTGAGTTAGGTAATTGAAAGTGATAATAGAAAATGAGAAAGAGAGATAAGATTTCTAAGAAAAGTGAAGTAGTAAAGCAAGTAAAAGAGTCTGAGTTAGGTAATTGAAAGTGATAATAGAAAATGAGAAAGAGAGATAAGATTTCTAAGAAAAGTGAAGTAGAAAAGCAAGAAAAAGAGTCTGAGTTAGGTAATTGACAGTAATAATAGAAAATGAGAAAGAGAGATAAGATTTCTAAGAAATGTGAAGTAGAAAAGCAAGTAAAAGAGTCTGAGTTAGGTAATTGAAAGTGATAATAGAAAATGAGAAAGAGAGATAAGATTTCTAAGAAAAGTGAAGTAGTAAAGCAAGTAAAAGAGTCTGAGTTAGGTAATTGAAAGTGATAATAGAAAATGAGAAAGAGAGATAAGATTTCTAATAAAAGTGAAGTAGAAAAGCAAGTAAAAGAGTCTGAGTTAGGTAATTGACAGTAATAATAGAAAATGAGAAAGAGAGATAAGATTTCTAAGAAATGTGAAGTAGAAAAGCAAGTAAAAGAGTCTGAGTTAGGTAATTGAAAGTGATAATAGAAAATGAGAAAGAGAGATAAGATTTCTAAGAAAAGTGAAGTAGTAAAGCAAGTAAAAGAGTCTGAGTTAGGTAATTGAAAGTGATAATAGAAAATGAGAAAGAGAGATAAGATTTCTAATAAAAGTGAAGTAGAAAAGCAAGTAAAAGAGTCTGAGTTAGGTAATTGAAAGTGATAATAGAAAATGAGAAAGAGAGATAAGATTTCTAAGAAAAGTGAAGTAGTAAAGCAAGTAAAAGAGTCTGAGTTAGGTAATTGAAAGTGATAATAGAAAATGAGAAAGAGAGATAAGATTTCTAAGAAAAGTGAAGTAGAAAAGCAAGAAAAAGAGTCTGAGTTAGGTAATTGAAAGTGATAATAGAAAATGAGAAAGAGAGATAAGATTTCTAATAAAAGTGAAGTAGAAAAGCAAGTAAAAGAGTCTGAGTTAGGTAATTGACAGTAATAAAAGAAAATGAGAAAGAGAGATAAGATTTCTAAGAAAAGTGAAGTAGAAAAGCAAGTAAAAGAGTCTGAGTTAGGTAATTGAAAGTGATAATAGAAAATGAGAAAGAGAGATAAGATTTCTAATAAAAGTGAAGTAGAAAAGCAAGTAAAAGAGTCTGAGTTAGGTAATTGAAAGTGATAATAGAAAATGAGAAGGAGAGATAAGATTTCTAAGAAAAGTGAAGTAGAAAAGCAAGTAAAAGAGTCTGAGTTAGGTAATTGAAAGTGATAATAGAAAATGAGAAAGAGAGATAAGATTTCTAAGAAAAGTGAAGTAGAAAAGCAAGAAAAAGAGTCTGAGTTAGGTAATTGAAAGTGATAATAGAAAATGAGAAAGAGAGATAAGATTTCAAATAAAAGTGAAGTAGAAAAGCAAGTAAAAGAGTCTGAGTTAGGTAATTGAAAGTGATAATAGAAAATGAGAAAGAGAGATAAGATTTCTAAGAAAAGTGAAGTAGAAAAGCAAGTAAAGAAGTCTGAGTTAGTTAATTGAAAGTGATAATAGAAAATGAGAAAGAGAGATAAGATTTCTAAGAAAAGTGAAGTAGAAAAGCAAGTAAAAGAGTCTGAGTTAGGTAATTGAAAGTGATAATAGAAAATGAGAAAGAGAGATTAGATTTATAAGAAAAGTGAAGTAGAAAAGCAAGTAAAAGAGTCTGAGTTAGGTAATTGAAAGTGATAATAGAAAATGAGAAAGAGAGATAAGATTTCTAAGAAAAGTGAAGTAGAAAAGCAAGAAAAAGAGTTTGAGTTAGGTAATTGAAAGTGATAATAGAAAATGAGAAAGAGAGATAAGATTTCTAAGAAAAGTGAAGTAGTAAAGCAAGTAAAAGAGTCTGAGTTAGGTAATTGAAAGTGATAATAGAAAATGAGAAAGAGAGATAAGATTTCTAAGAAAAGTGAAGTAGAAAAGCAAGTAAAAGAGTCTGAGTTAGGTAATTGACAGTAATAAAAGAAAATGAGAAAGAGAGATAAGATTTCTAATAAAAGTGAAGTAGAAAAGCAAGTAAAAGAGTCTGAGTTAGGTAATTGAAAATAATAATAGAAAATGAGAAAGAGAGATAAGATTTCTAAGAAAAGTGAAGTAGAAAAGCAAGTAAAGAAGTCTGAGTTAGGTAATTGAAAGTGATAATAGAAAATGAGAAAGAGAGATAAGATTTCTAAGAAAAGTGAAGTAGAAAAGCAAGTAAAAGAGTCTGAGTTAGGTAATTGAAAGTGATAATAGAAAATGAGAAAGAGAGATAAGATTTCTAATAAAAGTGAAGTAGAAAAGCAAGTAAAAGAGTCTGAGTTAGGTAATTGAAAGTGATAATAGAAAATGAGAAAGAGAGATAAGATTTCTAATAAAAGTGAAGTAGAAAAGCAAGTAAAAGAGTCTGAGTTAGGTAATTGAAAGTGATAATAGAAAATGAGAAAGAGAGATAAGATTTCAAATAAAAGTGAAGTAGAAAAGCAAGTAAAAGAGTCTGAGTTAGGTAATTGAAAATGATAATAGAAAATGAGAAAGAGAGATAAGATTTCAAATAAAAGTGAAGTAGAAAAGCAAGAAAAAGAGTTTGAGTTAGGTAATTGAAAGTGATAATAGAAAATGAGAAAGAGAGATAAGATTTCAAATAAAAGTGAAGTAGAAAAGCAAGAAAAAGAGTCTGAGTTAGGTAATTGAAAATGATAATAGAAAATGAGAAAGAGAGATAAGATTTCTAATAAAAGTGAAGTAGAAAAGCAAGTAAAAGAGTCTGAGTTAGGTAATTGAAAGTGATAATAGAAAATGAGAAAGAGAGATAAGATTTCTAATAAAAGTGAAGTAGAAAAGCAAGTAAAAGAGTCTGAGTTAGGTAATTGAAAATAATAATAGAAAATGAGAAAGAGAGATAAGATTTCTAATAAAAGTGAAGTAGAAAAGCAAGTAAAAGAGTCTGAGTTAGGTAATTGAAAGTGATAATAGAAAATGAGAAAGAGAGATAAGATTTCTAATAAAAGTGAAGTAGAAAAGCAAGAAAAAGAGTCTGAGTTAGGTAATTGAAAATGATAATAGAAAATGAGAAAGAGAGATAAGATTTCTAAGAAAAGTGAAGTAGAAAAGCAAGAAAAAGAGTTTGAGTTAGGTAATTGAAAGTGATAATAGAAAATGAGAAAGAGAGATAAGATTTCAAATAAAAGTGAAGTAGAAAAGCAAGAAAAAGAGTCTGAGTTAGGTAATTGAAAATGATAATAGAAAATGAGAAAGAGAGATAAGATTTCAAATAAAAGTGAAGTAGAAAAGCAAGAAAAAGAGTTTGAGTTAGGTAATTGAAAGTGATAATAGAAAATGAGAAAGAGAGATAAGATTTCAAATAAAAGTGAAGTAGAAAAGCAAGAAAAAGAGTCTGAGTTAGGTAATTGAAAATGATAATAGAAAATGAGAAAGAGAGATAAGATTTCAAATAAAAGTGAAGTAGAAAAGCAAGAAAAAGAGTCTGAGTTAGGTAATTGAAAATGATAATAGAAAATGAGAAAGAGAGATAAGATTTCTAAGAAAAGTGAAGTAGAAAAGCAAGTAAAAGAGTCTGAGTTAGGTAATTGAAAGTGATAATAGAAAATGAGAAAGAGAGATAAGATTTCTAATAAAAGTGAAGTAGAAAAGCAAGAAAAAGAGACTGAGTTA